>OZ026514.1:74422907-75024918 GCA_964019695.1 Loripinus fragilis
GCGATTAAAGAATATTGAAATTCTTCGACATTTCTTTGATTTTTTTTTTTCGAAAAAATGTTATTTGTATCTGATACATAAATTAAAAGCGTGAAATGAAATTTACGGGCCATTGGTTACAACACAGTGCCACGCCAAATGTAACAACCCTCTCTACTGAAGATCAGAAACAATAAATATGTTCTTTAAATGGTTATCCTTTAGAGGCAAAGAATCCACCAAAGAACAGAAAAAATGTTGAATGTGCAAGTTTTTTGGGCCATACTTTAATGGTTTCATAGTTCCACAATGGAATCCATGATCTTAAAGGGCAAGAAAATAAATCTACACTATGGTGAAGGGTAGGTAGACGTTCTACCGCCGCCACTTTGCTTATTTTTTTTTTCTTTTACCACATACTACTTTTTATACCCTTTTACAAATGTAGCAGTCATAACACATAATAACGCTAAAACTTCTATAATAAGCGTTCATAGGGCATACCCCAGCCAATATGACACCAGATTGGTACTACGACTTTGACAACGACTGGAAGATTAGATATCTAACTTGCCAGATACCAAGGTATACAAACAATAAAAATTGAAAGGTTGAATCAATTTGGATACGAGGGTCATTTTTTAAGGTTCGTAGAATCGGGCTGTATCTCTACAAATATAGAATTTACGGTACCATAACTATATATATTTTGAAAGGTCTAGCTCCTGCCTATCACTTGATATAAATTTTTTATCATTAGCGCTTAGTTCGGTCAAGATATATAGCTTTAAATAGGGCATAAAAAGGACACAAGCCGAAATCCGTGTCATTTTAACCACACAGCCATTAGAAAAATAGACACTGTTAAGTTCAATGCGCTATGGTGATATAAGCATTTTCCAAGCCGATTTTTTCTCTGCACCATCAAAATCAATAATACAAACGCTAAACGTAGAAAAGTGCAGTAAAACTATAAGCATATTTTTTGCTCTTCTATAACGATTTTAAAACACCCATCAATATACCAAAATAATCACAGTCAAGTGCTAGTTATTATATCTGTTAAGCTTACGATTATGAACAAATTTTAAAATTTCTTCTGGTTTTGCATAGCACATGATATACTCAATTATTCGTCAGCAGTTATATTGATGTATCGATTTAAGCATGTAACTGGCAACTTCCGGTACTGGCATACCCCCATGTTATAAAAAGTGGGTGGGGTAAATCAACCCCGCGTAGAAAACACGATAACAATTGGATCCTCATAATTTTCTTATTGCAGTGATTTCAAAACCTGTTAAGAGGCACAAAACAGTTTTAATGTATTTTTGAAATATAGTAACGTCTCCATGACGTCATTTATATACAAAATAAGGGATTTTAGCACCCCTAGGCTATTTATTTTGCAGTTTATTTCTAGTAAAACAAAAGTATTAACCTTGTTTTGGGATGAAAGTTACCATAACACTACCATCTACTATATAAACAAGAAAAATTATAACACTACTTTACAGCTAACATATTAAGCCACATTCAAAAGCCCGTATCCAACTTCCACTTGTGTCAAATTTTTACAATAAAAGTTTATATGCCTACTGTTCAATTTGCTGAGGTTCCAAACAAATCTTCCATATCCAATAATTGCTGAGCATTTGCTATAATGTTTATATAATATTGTAGCACGTGGTGTCCTCGATCTGCAGCCATATTTTCAGAAGCTGTGTACGGCTATGGTCCCATCTTCATGCAATTGTTTCTAACGTTCTGTCGGAGACTAAGTCCATAAATGTCATATTTCTACCATATTTCCAGTGTGCGTTATATAGGTATGTCTTTGTCTCTTAGAAGCCATTAAAGTAATGCATTTTGAAATAATTTTAGGTTGCATGTATAGATAAAAGCTCAATCTTTCCGAATATATGCATGATGTATGCATTTACTTTTGCCGTTTTCATTAAATCTACCTTTCTACGAACATAAAAAAACGTCCCTCGTATTTACGAACTTTGAGTATAGAGAACAAGACTATTTGGAACTACACTGTACGTTAATCATTTAAGAAATGAATTCAATTTTTGTAATGTTCATGGAATCATGAATACTTCGGGCCTCGTGCAAAGTAAGTGAAGCCCGAAGGGCTTCACGTTAACTTTGCCACAGAGACCCGAAGTATTCATGATTCCATGGACATTCCAAAAATTGAATTTATTACTTATATTTACATTTTATATTATCAGTCAAGTATCAATTTTCAATTTTCACCTAACTTGGCTGGTTATCCAGATATTTTGAATTAAATCAAACATAACTAAATCACCATAAAATATAGGTTCTGATATGCCTTGTTGCAAAAGAGTTTTTAACCCAATTTTGTATTTAACAATTAACTCTGAGTGTCTGTGGTAGAATTTAGAAAATGCTTTTCGAATTTTATGATATCTAAAATGAATACCTAAAACATTTTAGTTGTAGCGTATTTAGATGTTTTAAAAGTAATTATATATGGTCATTTTATTTGTTTTGATTCTTAACAATTTTAAGTCATGTCGGGATAGGTCTTCCTGGGTCGAATTAGTAACACGCAGCGGATAAAGTAGCTTGCTCAAAAAAGAACACAGTGACTCTGTCGGCGATGAGACTAGAACTAGCAATCCTTCGGTCCCAAATCTAAAGCTCTACCAACTGAGCCACTGTGCTCCGCATTATATATGACCAGGAAACGTAACTATCACATATCACAACCAAACATATAAGCAACAAGAACATACTAGACACAAATACAAGCATGAAGAAAATAAGCGAAGAGACCAACTCTGTTTTCTCATAGATACAGTTAAAACTTTTTAGCGCAAACGTATGAATGTCTTCCTAATAATCAGTTTTCACAAATGCATTGGGTGTTCAAAAGAACCGTCTCAAAGAAACGGTTCTTTTTAGTACCCACAATATATGTTTTGGTAGAGAAATAAGACAATTATTTTTGATTACGGACTTTAATCTAGAGATCTGTCTTCTTCAGCGAGATAATTGCAAAACTAGAAATGAACCAACACACTAAATAGCCACCACAGCGGCTGTTGAATAGGATTGACTTCACATAGTGTAAACTCCCGACTAAAGTACCCAGTGTAGGCTTATAGAAGCATATGCACTCACCAGGTCGAAACAGTTATTTGCTTTATAGATTGGATATGCTTATGGAAGGTTTGGTTTAGTTCTCTGTGACAATGCGTTAGGAAGCTCTGGATTCCGTTGTTGTTTATACATTGTTTGTTGTTACTCCCATCTAGATCTGGGGATTTTGTGTTGTGTATTTGTTTGTGGTGTTGTTCTTAGTGTACAGTCATCTTGTTTTACTTTAATTGTGCTCTCCCTGTAGTGTGGCTGTCTCTGTTTTGCTTCTCTTCACCGAGGCACCATGGGTTGGTCTACGGTTTGTGATTGTGGCATTTCCTGGTCATACTCACTTGCCTATTTTGGGCCTTGAAAAATATGCACTGTGCGTGGCTTTCCTACATAATTTGCATTTTTTGAAAGTTGAGCGAGAACGAAGCTGACGTGAAGATTCTGTTTTAAACTGGGGCGGAGCTTATCTATATAAGATGTATTTAGATTAATCAAAATCAGAATTGCGTAAAACTATGTAAAGGTAATAATTACGGAATTTGCTGGAACTAGCAGCCATGACAGGTTACTCACTTAGTAGCCAGGGAGCACAGGAACTCATTACACCTTCTTTAGCACTTTTTAGAATTGTCTCTGGGAGAGGGAGGGAATGTCTGACCATAGCGCCATATAGGCCATACTCCGCCATAATGCTACTGCGACCCCAAGTCTTCTCTGTCTTCCGCCATTTGGCTCGACGATTCTGGAACCAAACCTGTAAATGATATGAGCCTCCATTAAACTCCGAATCCAGAGGGTCTAGAGGTCAAAGTTTTGGTCTGAGTCTTTACCTACATCCATTGTTTGGTGTATGCTTGCAGCAAAGACTCTGTGCGAGACATTTCATTCTATTATAAAATGAATAAAGAGACAACTCTAGATCACTTGCATCATTATTATTCCATTCCTAAAATTACCAACAGAAGAAAAACTATAAAACTTCAGAACCATTTTTTGTTACAATTTTTAAAATATTCTTCCAGGCTTTCTGTGGTTTGGTAAATTTACCTTCAAAGAAAGATTTAAAACTTTTGCTAAAGTGAAACTTATATGGCATAGTTTATCTTCAGAACAACCCCACGGGGTCCATATTTGTGCCATGCAGCACATGGGATTTTGCGTAAAGTCATTCTTTCAACTGGCATTCATAGCAATCATGTATGCAGGCTTGGGGTCAATTACTTTGAAAAGTAATTAATTATTTACAATTAAATTGGAATTTGTTCAATTAATTACAATTGCATGTTTTTTAGCAAAGTATATAATTACATTCAATTACGTTGCCCAATGTAATTAATTACATTGCAAATTCATTTCACTGCCACTTAAGAGGTTTCAACAGATTTTTATCTCGCGAGATATTGAAATGAGTGAAAAATTCCTTTAAAAAGCTGAATAATCTTGGAATTCTAAATTTAGCATGTCCATGAGGACTTCTTGTGGTGCAACTGAAAAGAAATTAAATATACAAAATTTTTCTTTCTTTTTTTTGGGGGGAGGGGGGGGGGACTTTTTGTAGTTGATGACTTGACCACACAAGAGAAAATACAGATTCTTTTTATTTTTGGACATCGGTTCATGGCCTAAGATCTCAATAGCCTAAGTTCTAAAAATAGTAGCCCACCGCAGAACAAAGTTTAGGATTACACATTGATCTGAGAAAAGTCTTACAACTGTGTATGGTAAACCATGGGAATTCTTTTGTAACACAGGCTTAAATACTAGCGGATAACTGTTTTTAAAATGTGTTTGAAAAAAATCTATGTGATCCTATGAATGACATGAAGGTTGGCTTTCAATACAACAAAGAATACCAGATAGTGACAAATTAAAATATTACTCCTGTGTTAAAAGGCTGGCTATACAAGCAAGAGGTCCTACTTCGGTCCCCACTGGAACATCTTATTTACTTTATTTTTCTTCTTTGTTATTATATCAACAATGATAGGCGCCAGTTTCAAAGAAATCCAATTTAATTTTCTGAATCACATTATTATTATTATTATTATTATTATTATTATTTTTATTATTATTATTATTATTATTATTATTATTATTATTATTATTATTATTATTATTATTATTATTATTGTTATATTAGTATTATTATGTTGAAAATGGCAAATGAGCAGTTTAAGTAGTGGATAGATTGGGTCATGCACTTAAGCATAATTAAATCTGAATCATTTATGAGTTAGGTGTGATAATTTTTAAAAAAAACTTCAAGGGGTCAACAATCCTATTGTTGAGATTTTCACACTTTCTGTACTTTTGTATTGCTTTGGCATTATGATTGTCACAAAGCCATATCTTTAATAATGAGACGAACAAAGAATATATACTATGCTTAAAAAGGATGCTTTCAAAAGTATAGTAGAGATAAATTTGTTCTATGCTATTTTATGTATATACTAGCATGACGTGTTCCAATCCACATGTGTTCGATGTCGTATTCAACTTTTCATAAAATACATTTACAACAGTCATGAACAATCCATTTATCAGTATGTATATGATAATCTTAGGTAACTGAAGTTCATAACTCAGCTGAAAAGTATTTAGAAAGTAATTTTAATTGCTTCCAGGTTTTGACCTTGTAATTTATTACATTCAATTGCTGTAATTAAAGAAAGGTCTAAATTACAATTATATGGAATTACGTTAGAAAGTATAATTAAATTACAATTAATTACAATGACAAATAATTATTTAATACCCCAACTCTGCTTGTATGAGCCATCATTGACTTCAAGTATTTGTTCATGCGAACAACGAAGGCTCTGGCGAGTCTGCGTGACTCGTCTGATGGAAAAAAAATACTAAAATTTCATGATCTGACTAACTTTGGAGCTGGGCATTGCTTACTTGTATCCTATCCTCAGGTAGATTCGTCTTTAGAGCGAGTACCTCCCTGGCATATACATCTGGGTAATGAGCATCTTTGAATGCTTTCTCCAGCTCCTCTAATTGGAAGCTTGTGAAGATTGTCCTGTAAAATACAAATCTACCATTAGCCTATTTAAGCCGAATTGAATTTCCCAGTCTTATCAAATACAATTTTCTGTCATTCTTAAAGTCACATGTAAACAAATAATGATACTCATCACCAAATAAATAATCTGAAAAAACGGATCTTTCAGAAAAAGAAAGAACCTACAATAAAAGAAAACAGCAGACTCGGTTTTATTTAGTGTGTTCATGAGAACTAATGGAAAGTGCAACAATTCTCACTCCGCCTAGCACTGGCGAGCGGTATTCTGCTTTCTGTCAGAACCCAAAATTCCTGAAGGACCAGGTTATGAAAAAAAATCAACAGTATATCGATTTCAAGGGGAGAAGTTTTATCAACTCTACACAGAAACAACGACAGATGTTGCGACCTCAAACGGATCCTTCGGAAATATAGAGAACCTATAATATAAGAAAACAGCAGTCTCTGGTCGGACAGACGGTAGGAAAAATATGCTTTTATCAAATCTCAACGTAGAATTGGAATTTGGCTCGAACAATAGTTGACTGACTTTATTCAGACTTTGATGACGAGCTACTATTATTTTCTGTTGATACCATAAATTTAGAAGCCTAGACACTATTGACAGAATACAATCTAATGAAAATTAATATCTTTAGAAACCCCCACGTATGTATTGTTGATGATGCAAACTGTGTTTAAACAAATCCGAGGTTATTTGTTTTCTTTAATTAACCAACTCATTAGCTTGTTAATGGTATTAACTGAATGTCGATCATGAGAAAAATGACCAAAGTAGGATTAATATGCAGCTTACATGTACATACGTTTTACAGTATTGGAACCGAAGCCGAAGCGGGTCCAGCCATACATGTATCATGATATGTTGGTACTAATCTATTCTTTACATGTCAGGCGTGCGCAGTTGTCTGGTGATACTAGAGGCCTAAATTGCGTCTACACTCATGTAGACTTATATCAGTCGTAGATGTTGTTATTACGCCTATGAATCCATACCATCCAATACCATTCCACATCTTATCTTTTGTCGTATTCCAGTCCAGAATTTTAATTTATGCTGGCTTAAACATGCAGAAGAAGAAAAAGTATTTGAGAGGAAGGATACATTTAGTTAAAAAAACATCAATATTAATAACATAAAAAACATCTATATGAATAAAATCATATCTCATCAGACTTCATAAGTCTAACATTCATGCAGAGCTCACTTATTCGATATCTTGCATTGGCTGTCAGATTTTTTTTTTCAAAATTTAGATAAGCACACTGCAAAAATACGTATAAGTTAACACCAAAAGAGGTGCAGCAGCTCAGCTGTAGAGTGCACGTGATCCAATTGCTTTGGGTGGCATAGCTAAACGGCGGTCGCATATGGCAGAATGCGGTTTTTTCACGCCAAGGCAAAGTTTGTTTGCTTAGATTAAGTAGTTAGTTTCCATCCAAGTATTTGTTTAAACATTAGCCTATTTAGTTACTGAAAGCTTGCATTAGCAGATTTACTGGAAGATAAGATACACGTCCAGTGAAAATAAATCATAAAGCAACATTATTGGCGCTGCTGATGAAGTTCGATATAATGGCTATAAATATTTTAGAGAGTCTTGCCAGTCTCCATAGCTGAGAAGCCTTGTTTGAGTCTGATCTAGTCGCAATCGTTCGTCTCAAAATATAAGAATAATTGAAGCACTTCGAAGGACAATCAACTGATGCTGGGGTGATGCTAAATACATGGCCAACACTTCATTGAACTTTTCATTGTTAAAAAATGGGATTCCATTTAAAATGGGGCCTTTTCTTGTTGGGGTAATTCAAAATGTGTGGATTGGGTTTCCACCAGGATTGATCCACGAACCTTTCGATTAGGAAGCGAGTAAGTGAACTTAGTAGAGCAAGTTCCGTCTGTCGTATACTGATGTGTCAATGACTGGTACTCCCCGTTTGGCTATACAACTTTAAGTAAGTAAGGGTGCAAAGATCAGGAATCGATACAATCAAGTAACACACCTGACCCAGGATACCTATGGGAAAGTGACAAACTCACAGTTAGACACCACAAACGACAGCCAAGAGGTCAGCCCTTTCCCAGCAGGTGACGACAAAGCACATATAAACAGACGCGCACAAAGACATAGCAAACACAAGACAGAACAAAAACATAAAAGATCCACAACAGAAGTACCGCCTTGAAACGGTCAGTAAAATATTTTACTGGAGGGCATAAACCAGTTTCACGGCGCCAACCTCACCCCTGATTTTAATGTGGACCAAGACACATTTGGGAAAGTGACAAAACAAAACACACACAACAGCCAAGAGGCCAGCCCTCTCCCAGCAGGTGACCACAAAGGTACAAAGAACATAACACACCAACATGAAGCATAAACCAACAAAAACGATCCACAAAAGAAACACTGCCTTGGAACGGTCAGTAAAAATACTCCTACTGGAGGGCTTAAACCGGTTTAACGGCGCCAACCTCACCCTAAATTCAGATGTGGATCAAGACACATAGATGTTTGGTTCGCATGAAAGACCCCTAACTTATAAATACATCATCTCCTAAAACATATAAATCAAGATATAACAAGGAGATAAAGCAAAGATAAGAACTCAACAGTAAATGAAACTGAATACCGGAGCAAAAGAAATCCAACAGGTAAACCCCGGTGGGCACGACAAACAGCCAAAGCATCAGGCCCCTACCATCTCATCAATAGATAAGTTTTTAAGTCGGAACCTTCATAGAGTCTGAAGTCCGACCCACCGGCGTGCAATTAAAGAAGAAAGCAAAGTTGCCAACCGTGATTGGGTTGACCGCCAAGCATTCAGTCTTGCAAAACATTAATGTTATAGCCAATCTTTTTATAATGGGAAATTATTTTAATGAACTGCGCTGAAAAATTATTAGAGCCAACAATCCTCTTCAATTTATACACCAAGTCACCATATAAATCAGGTTCCGAAAGTCCTTGGCACAAGAGAGATTTAAGTCCAACTTGGCATTTAGAAATCAAATCATAGTATCGTCTATAAAATTTTGAAAATGTTTTGGGAAGTTTATGATACGGATAGCCTTGTTTAAGAAGTTTCTGAGTTAACAATTTATTGCGAGTGTTGAAGTCAGCAACATAGCTAGTCAATCGTCTGTGAAAGACACCCAGCGCCCTACACTTTGTAAGAACTGTGGACAAACTGCATGTACGACCTGCCGTTAACATTTCAAACTTTTGCCCCATTTGTGCTGTCCGAATTAAATGTCATATCAAGTACTATATAAATAGCTAAGCTGTCCCTTGGCAAAAGATAATTAATTATTAGTGATTTGCTATTGTCTAATCAGTGGCATTAAATGGCGCCTCATCATGAGAAGACCTGCTTTTGTTGAATGCGGATCACAGAGGCGCTGATCAGTCTGCGCTTGAGCGCAGTCTGATCAGCGTCTTGCGGATTCGCTGTGTGAACAATAGTTATGAATGACACATCGACAATCTCAAGACCAGCCTATCTCTGTAGCTGTTCAGGCTGGTTTGAGTATGCCTTGATCACAAAACTCCGAAGACAAAAAAATTTTCCCGTCACGTGGTTCATATACCCAAGATGCATCTTCACCCGGCTTATTTTCACGACTGACCTTTAGGAAGCTGTTCCCTTGCCTATTGTGTGCGTTATTAGCTTAACTAGTCTAATTATCATCGCGCATATAACAACTTTATCATGGGAAAAATACCAAACACTTGAAATGTTATAATATTATGTTTCGGTAAGATCCAAAAAAATCATAACGAATTTGTTGATGAAAACCATTGATACAGTGGGCCTCATTTTGCAAAGTATACCAAGATCAACCTGTGCTGAAAGAGCAGTGCTTTCGTTGTCAGTTACTGAAAATACGCCGGTGCCAGCCAAAACTGATGCTTATCGCATATGCGCAGTCATTCTTTAAACTTGCTTGCGCAGCTATCTAGTGGGGCTAGATATCTAAGATTTAGTCTAAACCTTCATCTATACCCAAACTCTGTGTATGCGAGCAGTGAATGCTCTGGCGAGACTGCGCATTGGCGCAGGCTTGTCTGAGTCTTCACTGCGTGACAATGCAAAATATACCAAAAATCTAATTAAGATGTCTCATTTAATGTCGTGGATCCTTTAAATTACAAAAATAAGACAATATATTTCAGCACAGCCGACGAATGCCTGAAGAGTTACTGATAGTGACGTTAACCTCCAAAACACCAGCACCGCCAGAACATGTTTCTACAATGCCACTGGTTTTACGCAGCCTGAAATTTTCCAGGAATTATTTCACAAGATGTGGCTCTAATGCAAAAGCTGCTGATCTGTGGCATTGATAAGTCAATGATTATTAAATATTTATAATTGATATCACTTTGCTTAATTAGTAGGACTGCTCGTGTTGTGATGAATATGACTTTATAGGTTCGCATATCAACTCTTTGGGAGATTTACGTTTGAGCGGATCCATAATACGAAAGAGCAGATTCATTTTTACGAAAGAGCGGAGAATCATAAGGCAAAAGAGCGGCTGTTTGAATCATTCAAATGAGCGAATTTTCCAAGTAAACATCCTGATGCAGGGGCGGATCAAGGATTCCTGGAAAGAGGGTTCATACATGTATGTATAAAAGATGTTGGTTTCGCATTGTGGATTTTATCTCGTTTATCTTATATATTCTATTAAAATGCAATAATTTGGTCTCATCGAGACCAAATTATTTCATATTCATAGAATATTTTATAGCGGGGAGGATGGGGCGAACCCCCCTGAACTCCCCCGGATTCGCCACTGTAATGCGCTCTAAATCACCTAATAAGGACTGAGCAATGTTGGTCACTACATGTAATACAACTGAGCGAACACTTATTTAAAGGTCATTACCTGGAAAATTCGCTCATTTGAATGTTTTATCCATCGGCTCTTTTGACTGTTTGGTCCTTCGCTCATCTCATACTATGTCACGGTATGATTTACGCTCAAACTCTTTCCATGCCTCAGATCGGGACCTGATTTGGATCCAAACCGTTTGACACTCTGATAGTGTTTCTGAAATATTTTTTGGATAATGTTAATTTTGAAAAAACAGGTCAGCAAAGTCATTATAAATTACCCAGCATACAAAGAATAAGCACCACAGTTTGCATAAAGTTTGTATTCTGGAAACCCCCTAAAGGGGTATAATGACAAACAGTGAAGGCCCAGATTAAATACAGCATTACGTTGAGTTTCATCAGGTTCTGCACTGTCTGCCAAGATAAATTAATACAATATTCAGGTACAGGAGTACATGATTATTTTTTTAAAAAAAAAACTACCTGTGACCCCTTCAAATATACGATGGGCAATCCTATCCTATGGGAAAATCCATCAGACTACAAAGGATTATCTATTTATGATCTAAACCCGTAAAGCGTTAAGAAAAAATGCATCTGAAAATGTCGTCTGCTGCAAATAATTGCCTAACATTACTGACGAATTAAGTATAGAAGCAAACAGCGTGGACCCAGTACAGACTGCTCCCATTGGAGCAGTCTGGTCTGGGTCCACACTGTTTGCCATAGAGGCTTCATAAACATTTCAGCAGACGAGAAAAGCAGACGACTTTTGTTGCGATTGACGCTTTAAGGGTTAAAAGATATGTCACCGTATTCAATTTTTCACAATCTCATAAGCTATGCGGTTTTACAACATTTGACAGATTTTCTGGACATGCTGAACAATATTTTTTGTAATCTTCGGCCAGTTTCTCAATTTTAATTGCTCATAACCTCGTCTTTCTAGAAAACGTGCAAATTTGTCTCCTCTTTTTAGACATGTCAGGATACTGCAATGTAATTTTGGCAAAACCTCGAAAATAGGGTATTTATTTTTTCTTACAAATACCCCAATAAAAACTATATAAAAATCTTGTGTTGAAAGTCTCAATAATTTTTTATTACTTCATACACTATCTGGGGTCACCGCATTAATTATCTTTTTGGTAGACCAAATTCGTCGAACAATACATGCTAGTATTGTGACAAAATCTATCGCGATATTTCATTGCGTCCCATTCAACATGTTTTCGATCATTTCGAGGCGTTTTATTCCTCATTTTAGCCTTCATTCTAAACGAAGTCTTGCTGAATAGTTGTTGCTGCTGCTTTTGTGTAGTTTTTGTTAAATTAGAACCAGCTCGTGAGATTGTGACAGCTGACTGCAAGATCGACCCAGTGATTGAAAACGGGCGAAAAAAATAACGATCAACGCAACCAAATCAATCTTACATTCCGTGACAATAACTTGTAGAAAAATTCAAATTGATAAATTGTCCCCTGGAAGTTGGACTAATTAAGAAATTAATGGGTAATTGTTTGCATCGACAGTGATCACGATGACGTATCGCTCTCC
Organism: Loripinus fragilis; assembly: GCA_964019695.1. Lineage (NCBI taxonomy): Eukaryota > Metazoa > Mollusca > Bivalvia > Lucinida > Lucinidae > Loripinus > Loripinus fragilis. The sequence continues at coordinate 74,435,453 of OZ026514.1, forward strand.
GAGGATTTCCGCCGGAATCAATGTGAAGCTTCAAAGACCACAACATCGGTTGCTGCGGGAAATCCGTGGTGGAAAGACAAATTAACTTTGTTTTTAACGGTGAGAGATTAAGATAATTAATTGGTGTTTCCTCGTGGGATGACCTCTAACAAAATACATGATACTCTATAAAAAATACACTTAAAAATGGAGAATGGGCCCAAATCGTATTTTGCATATACAGAGCATGAACACAGATTTCTCTTTACGTTTACGCAGCAAGTCCATTATTGTCTACGCGCCGTGGCATGGAGACTATCTTTGGTTCTCTAATTAGCCTGCCTACCTGCCTGCTTGCCTGCCACAAACCAGCGTTGCTCTTCTTTTGTTTAAAACATGACTTGTTTAGACAGAGACGTCCGAAGATTTATCTGTCTGCCTGCGTGTCAGCTTGCCTGTGTGCATGTCTGTCACAAACCTACACTGCCCTTGCTTAAAACATGTTTAGAATAACTATTTTGTGTATGCTTGGCATAGACCAAGCTTTTTGTGACCACTTATACTTGTAATCATATATGCGACGGGTTGTGCAATTTGTCTCTCACATTTTAGTCACTGCATGATTCCCATAAAAGGCACAAGAAACCGCAACGAAAATATGGCGCAATGTTATCAAGATAATTTATGAAGCAAAAGGACCTCGCCCAACTCACAATAAAATTTAATAGCAGTTTACCCATGAAAATGATCAAAATGCCATTAAAGCCATGCAATTTACTTTCCTTTTAGTGTAGGGGTCTTTCTTTATTCCTGCCCCTCAATGCATTGTTTTTTCTTGTTATTATTATATATTTTGCTGTAAAATGTTCAAAAAGTACAATTTCTTGCAATTAATATACATTTAAAGGAAACGAAAATCATTTTTATAAAGGTAGGTTCCCTTCCCTTCCCCTGCCCACACAATGAACGTTTGAATCATAATAGTTGTACTTCTCTATGCTTATTTATTTTCTACCAAAGTCCCAAGTTTGGACAAGTGATCGGAGGGGCTGTCAAGATGGCCAAAATTGAAAAAAAATGGTTTTAGATCATTATTTAAAATTGTACTATACCAGTACAATACACAATATGCTTTTTTTATCAACTTCAGTGCAGAAAGCAAATTAAAGGTAAATTACTGTCGTGCCAACCAAGAATGACAGTGACGTATTATTGTGTTTACAATTGCTATGTAAGAAATTAACTTGTACACTCCACTTGATCAAATGCGAATCGATAGATCACTTGTGTATTAATCCTATCCTGTGGATAGGATTAATACACAATTGATCTATCGATTATAAGGCCCTGATAATGTTGTAAACAAAACATTACGTCGCTGTCACTCTTGGTTGGCAGGACAGTAGTTCTAGAATACCATGCGTAAATAATGTTTGCCTGGGAAAGGTACAACTATATATTCTGCTCATTGTTTTTTCCCAAATAAGGTCTTTGTTGCATCTCGTTTCAAATTCACAGCAAAACTTCAAAGCTTCAAAGCAATATTAGTGACCAAGAAATGCTCTCCTTCTACATAAATGTTAGAACTGTCCAAAGATATATAGTCTTTGGTAACCGTTTCTGTTTAATTTGATGTTTATACATGTAACTAACATAAAATAAAATATAAAAATATAGGTTCCAATTGAAGGTATACATTATAAATTACTGAGCGAGATAGATTCATTATATCTACCAGAAAACTTGTTTGATTTGAAATGATGATGCTACAGATGTCTTGAACATCCGACAATTGATGTTCTGAATTGCATCTAAGATAATAGTTTTGAATTCTACACGAATGAAAAATAGTAATTATGCTATACTTAGACATAAAGGTCATTGCTGAAAAATATGTTCTTGTTAAAAAAATGCATTTGTATATCTCGTATGCATATGACACAACTGGTGAATATATGGCTAGTGTTGTATGTATATGAGTCATTCTACAAAAGTGAAGGAATTTGAGCTCATTCTTTTTGCAAAGAATAACACAACTTATTTGGATTTTTCAATTTTAATTTTAACTCTGAACAATTAACAGCAATAAACCATTCATCTAGACAAGAGAATTTACATAATAATGCATGTGTTGGCTTACTTTGATGGCTGTCCTAGTTTAAAATGTCATCCCTGTTACCACGACAAGAAACCTTGGTAGCTGAGTCATTGCTTCTACACACCGTCTCACTGAGAGGAACATTTGATTGAAGTTTAATGAAAAACTTTCAAATGATTCAGGAGATATATAGCAGACACCAACGTCAAGGGTAAATCCCATGATCTTGAACTGTGACACTGACATAGAGACTGTATAGCTGAGTCATGTGTTCTGCACATCGTCTCACCGAAAGGAACATTTGGGTGAAGTTTAATGAAAATCGTTCAAAGGGTTCAGGAGATATGGAGTGGGGAGGAAATTGAAGGCGGTAAATCCCATGGACTTGAAAGTTGACCTTGACCTTGAATCTGCAGATCCGGTTTATGGATTCTGCACACCGTCTCACTGAGAGGGACATTTGGGTGAAGTTAACTATAAATCGTTCAAATGGTTCAGAAGATATTGAGTGGACACAAAATTGAAGGGTAATTCCCACAACATTGAAGTGTGACCTTGACTTTGAGTAAAGTTAAAGTGAAAATCGTTCAAATGGCCCACTTAAACTGCTGTATACACACAGCATATTAAAATTAACCTAGTTGAAAGAATTATAAATGGTCGAACACAGCCACCTTTTATATTTTACATACATAATCATATTTGCTGTTGTTGATGAGTAACAGGGATGACAGTAACATATATGACAAAAAGTATGCAAATTCACACTTACTTTGCTTTCTGGATACAAAAACTTTAAAATGTCACCCAATAATATTGAGGCACATCATACTTATATAGTTTTTGGATTTTTTATTTATTTGCAGCATATACATTTTATAGAAATATGGATAACAGGGATGAAAGGTTACCTGCCTGACTCTATACTTACTTTAGTAAATCGATTCATATTTACCTATAAGCAAACTTTTATTGAATAATTCAATGTTTATAGAAAATTGAGACTAGGTACCTCACACATGTCCAGTGTAATGTAATGTTCATAGGTAGTAACTCTGTATAATATATACCTGTAACTGTGGTAACAGGGATGACACAAACTGAGGGACATACCTAAACAAATATGGCGCAGCTTCAAATCAAAACGAAAGGATAATCGATGCGTCTATCATTGGTAGATTTCTACCAAAGACTACATCACGTATCTGTTTGTTTTATTTATACAAGCAGTTTTGTCAAACAGAAGTTTAAACTTCACTATTTTGCGATGTGACAGGCAAATATAAGGGGGTAACCCGTAATTCATTTAGAAAGATATATGAAAACCTGTATTAAGTATCCCAGTCACTGTTGTTAATGTTAGATAATCGAACACTTTAATTAAAACAAACTTCCAAAAGCAAGATATTTGGACTAGAATAAAAATATACAAGTATTTAGGCGAGGGACAGGAATTCCTCACCTTTTTTAGACTCATATTAATGGTAAAATAAAATTGATACATTGTGTGTATGCAAAATATTTATGATAAAATTGAAATGGCATTATTGAAAAAGTGCATGTTTGATAAAAAAATTTAAATGATACAAAACTATGTATAGCAATAGTGTGACCGAACAAAAAGTAACTATGATCAGGAAAATACACAACCACAGACTGCAGACCAACCCATGGCACCGTGAGGAAGCGGCACATTATGGCATTGATGAAACAGTGTGTGCTATCTCAAACGTTGTATCGACAGTGTGTGACATCATTGCAATTTTGTATGCTTTCCAAACGTTGCATTTACATGGTTAGACGCATTCGGGAAAGTCCGCCACAATTCGAGAATCGAATCATGGCTCAGGTGTATGTAAGGAGCATTACGCGTAGTACTATGTACCAAAAAGCTCCATTTCGTTAGCCTGAACTGGCGTATGGAAATTAGTTCTGTAGCATGTGGGTTCAGCTCTATTACGGAAAGGAATTTCGTGGAATTGACCGAGGCAGTTCCAATCGGGTCAGACGTAATAGCAATATTGTGCGCTTACTAAATGTTGTACTGACAGTGTGTTGCATTATGGAAATGGTTTGTGCTTTCCAAATACTGCATTTATATGCTTAGACATCATTACAATATTTTGTGTTTAACAAATGTTGTACTGACAGTGTGTTGCATTATGGAAGTGTTATACCTTCCAAATACTGCATTTATATGGTTAGACATTATTGCAATTTTATGTTTTTAACAATGTTGTACTGACAGTGTGTTGTACTATGGAAGTGTTATGCCTTCCAAATGCTGTATTAACATGGTTAGACAAAATTGCAATATTGTTTGCTTAACAAATGTTGTACTGACAGTGTGTTGTACTATGGAAGTGCTATGCCTTCCAAATACTGCATTTATATGGTTAGACATTATTGCAATTTTATGTTTTTAACAATGTTGTACTGACAGTGTGTTGTACTATGGAAGTGCTATGCCTTCCAAATGCTGTATTGACATTGTAAGACATAATTGCAATATCGTTTTCTTAACAAATAATGTACCAACAGTGTGTTGTACTATGGAAGTGGTATGCCTTCCAAATGGCGTATTATCATGGTTAACATTGCAATATAGTTTTCTTAACAAATGTTGTACTAAAAGTGCGTTGTACTTTGGAAGTTGTTCGCCTTCCAAATGCTGCATTTACATGGTTAGTCATAGTTGCAATATTGTTTTCTTAACAAATCTTATACTGACAGTGCGTTGTACTGTGGAAGTGATATGCCTTCCAAATGCTGTATTAACATGGTTAACATTGTAATATTGTTTGCTTAACAAATGTTGTAGTGACAGTGTGTTGTACTTTGGAAGTGTTTATGCATTCCAAATACTGCATTTTCATGGTTAGACACTAATGCAATATTGTTTGCTTAACAAATGTTGTAGTGACAGTGTGTTGTACTATGGAAGTGTTATGCCTTCCATTTGCCTTATTAACATGGTTAGACAAAATTGCAATAGTGTTATCTTAACAAATAATGTACTGACAGTGTGTTGTACTGAGGAAGTGTTATGCCTTCCATTTGCCGTATTAACATGGTTAGACAAAATTGGAATAGTGTTTGCTTAACAAATAATGTACTGACAGTGTGTTGTACTGTGGAAGAGTTACGCCTTCCAAATATACTGAGCAAAATTTCTAATTGGTCACCTTACATTTTTATATTATTTTTGAAAGTAAGATTCGGCTATGCAAAATTCATACTTATACCAATCAACCAATGTCTCGCCGAAACTCTGCATGCCGTTTCATTTAAAAATAACTGGTACATCTTCTACAGACGATGCTAGAGTAAAGGTATCATCATTTCAAAATTTCACATTTTTCCCACAATATGAAATATTCCACAGAGATGCCATCTATTTGTATTTTTGTTTGTATGAACATGTTTCTGACTGCCATGATTAAAGACGAACACTCTTCAAATCAGACTCATCTTTTATGTTACGTAATAGCATGATGACAAATGCTACCAGCAGCTAAATCATAGAAATTCAGCTTTTTGCATGCAATTTACATTGGAGGCTCGCAATGTTCTGTGCGCCTTATTATCTGTGATACGGTATTGAAATTTTCAGCGATTATGAATTACTACTCGACATCACTATTCTAGTTTGGAAATTGAAAAAAAAAATAATGCCAAGTACCGTCAAATTGACTTTTTAAGTTTTACATTCAAACCGGAAGTGCGCAGCTGCAGTGAAATGTTTGTCATCACAAAAAGGACAGATCAAGTTCTATTCTGTTTGGGCTATCTTGTTCAGATAAAATAAAAAAACATACAACAGTTTTCGCAAAAGCTACTAATGAATTTCAAAAATCTCAAAAAATGTGATATTTTAAAAAATGCGTAAAAATCTACTTTAGTCAAAATTTCAAGTGTTTGGTGTTTTATGAAGTCGTCTAGACCAGTCTATTACCAACTGAACACAAATTTGATATAGAACTTCAATCAAAACTACTTTACTTCAAAAAAGCATTCTTTTTGCATTTTTAACCAAAAAACTGTGGATTGAAAGACAACTTTTCTGAAAAACCACTAAACTTTTGCCCATTAAACAGCACATTTATAGGCAAAAACTCATTTCAATGTTATAAGCGCTTGATCAGAAATAATGAGCTAAAAAGTGACCAATTAGAAAGGGGTATGTGCATTAAGGGGCTATTTTGGCCCCCTCTAGAGCCAAAAACTGAAATTTGCTTTTCACCAGTTTCATCTTATTGATTTATTAGAAGAATAGCCCAAGTGTAAAATTCTGGCATTTATTTTACTTTTACTGGTTGCTATGGTAACCAAAATGGCCGACAAAGTAGGCTTAAAACAGAGAAATCGCCATTTTGTACCAAATTTGAGGCTTTTGGAGACCGATTTCTTAATATTTAGATATCAGCACAAGCAAATACCAAAAAATCCTCTAAATATATTGTGTGCCGTGATAATTCTCATCATCTGTTAAAATATTTTTTTGGTATTTGCTTGTGCTCTATATTAGTTCCTCTGTTACATGTCTCAAATTTGCTCCAAAAGGGTCATTTTCCTATTTTCAGCCTATTTTGGCAGCCATTTTTGTTACCATAGCAACTGTTAAAGTCAAATCACTACCAGACTTTTACACTTTGGCTATTGTTCTAATAAACTAGTAAGAAGAAACTTGTGAAGAGCAACTTTTATTTTTTGACCTCATAGGGGGGCCAAAATAGCCTCTTAATGCACGTACCCCTTTTGTTCAGTGTATTGCATTTACACGGTTAGACTGTTTGTTTATTCAATGCTGTACTGACAGTGTGTGTCATTTATGTAATGTTTTATGCTTTCCAAACGTTACATGTACAAGGTTAAACATAATAACAATATTCTGTGCTTATTTAAATTTGTACTGACAATGTATGCCATTAATGAAAAGGCTAAACCTGGTGAAATAAAGGCGACCGTGACGAAAAAGCTCAGACAAGCCTTGCCAAAGCCGTCACATATCACACACTCAAAGTACTGACTTTGATGAAATATATACATGTAATTACAATGGTTAGCTGTGTATTGACGTTACAATAATGTATTAACCCGCATGTGGTCAGTACCTGACGATTAAATAAAATCACTACTAAAACATACTCTAATAACTACATTGACCGAGCCTCGAGATTATAAAAAAAAATGTCATGCCTCACTGAACTGAGCATGAAATTTATCCTGCTCATAAATGTTAAAATGCCAACAACTGTTAGCATTTTAGAGCAGATAAATTACAACATTTGAAAAATTGAAGCAGAGAAAATAGTAATTTTAAAGCATACTTTTTATGGGCAGTTGCAATTACATGCTCACTTGAGTTCAGCATTAACCATTTTATTACTTCAGGGCCACCACATTAGATTTTTCTTCTTTACGCATATGATCAAAAGCCGCATTTAAACGCAGATGCCAACGCTGACGCATACAGCAGGGCTCATCTTTACCCATGCTTTGTGTATGCAAGCAACGAAAGTTCTGGTAAGACTTGCAAGAACTTTCGCTGCTCACATATGCGATAATTACCAAAATATCATGTACTCAGTCTCATATGTTTTAGCATAATCAACAACGTATTCTTTGACTTTTCGCTTACTGTAAAGGCGGTGCCTCATGAATGCGTAATTAGGACTGGTCAACCTAATACATAGGTAAAAGCGGAAAATGAGGCGTGGTTTTATACAAAAGTAACTGTATCATCTTGCGCTATTACCTCAGTCATTATTTAGCCCTTAGAACGCCAGCAAATTAACTGCATCTGGAAATGTCTATGTAACATAGGCAAAGAGGCAAACCTTGTGGACCTAGATCAGACTGCTCCTACAGGAGCAGTCTTATCTTGGTCCACACTGTTTGTCTATGAGGCTTCAAATATTTTAGTGGACGACAAAAACATACATTTTGTGATTATGCGCTTTAAGGGTTAATAAATGTGAGTTCAGGGTGTATACGGTAAGGAGTTTCATGAAATGCACGCACGTTTGCTCAGCACAAAAAGCTTATTAACTCTTTACCAAATTATAAATAAAGCCTGATTTCCCTTACTTAGCAGATGAAATAGCCGAACCACGCCCAGATATGAATATTAAAGTTACCGCCTTTACAGTAAGCGAAAAGTCAAGTAATATAATCAATAACGCATCATACCTATGCCTTCTTTTCTTTTTCTTCTTCTTGCCGTTCATAGAGTTCCCACCTGGAGAATCTAAACTTTTATCACTGAAACTGGAATCCAGTCCTGCAAATAATAATAATAATTGAGCCATGACATGTGATTTCCTACAATGTGGCATTTTGACAAGTGTAGACTCATACGAGCCTGTGTAGCCTCATTTTATGCTTAGAACCCTCAAATGGTGTCAGTAGCTTAACACTCATAGGATATTCGAGCGACAAACAAAGGCTCTGATCAGACTGCGCGTATGCGCAGGCTGATCTGAGGCTTTGCTGGTCGCACTTACCTAATTGTTGGAAATCTCATGCACTGGCTAATATGAGATGATAATTAAATTACTATTTCGTTGGCTACCTGTAGTAATTTTGACTTTGTGTAATTTCTTTCATTCTACATGCTTTTATATGAATAATTCCAAATAATAATTCCAAATAATAATTCCAAATAATAATTCCAAAGAGAATAATAAACTATAAAGTCAATGATAAAGAGTGGATGCTTTTCAATGACACAATATGCTTTTATTTTCTCACATTCTGACAACTTTGTTTTAAGATTCACTTATTCTGATAGTTTTATTCTATGATAATTAATCTGACAGCTTTGTTTTAAGATTATCGTATTCTCATAACTGAATCGTTTTATATATTCTCTTAAATGGATTGCTTTAAGACGTATTGTTCTGATAGCTGATTTAGAACATCTTATTTCAATAGCTTTGTTGTAAGATGCGTTACTTTTTTAGCTTTTTCTAAGATTCTCTATTCCGATAACTTTGTTTTAAGATTCTCTAAATCTGGTTGTTTTGTTTAAAGATATTCTAATTCTGATAGCTTTGTTTTAAGATTGTCTTAATATTCTGGTAGATAAATTGTTTCAAGATATTCAATTGTTTTCATATTCTTTTATTCTTGTAGCTTAGTTGAACATTCTCTTATATTGATAGTTTCGTTTCAATAGTATCTTATTCTGATATCTCTATTTTAAGATTCTCATATACTGATATCTCTATTTTAAGATTCTTTTATACTGATATCTCTATTTCAAGATTCTCATATACTGATATCTCTATTTTAAGATTCTTTTATACTGATATCTCTATTTTAAGATTCTCATATACTGATAACTTTTGATTTAAGATTCTCTAATACTGATAGCTTTGGATTTAAGATTCACTTATACTGATTGCTTTGGATTTAAGATTATCTCGCTGATAGCTACATTCAAATATTTTAATATTCTTTAACTGATATCTTCTCTTATAATCTGATTATTTGCTTAGCTTGATCCGCTAGCTTTAAGATTATAAGTATAGTATTCAGAAAATAGTGGTGTACAAAATGTTCCTGCGGAATCTGATCATCTCACGGTCATAAAAGGACAACAAAGTAAGACATGGAATTAGTTTCAAAACGTCAAATTAATTTAGACTCTAGTATTGCAATCATCTTGATGGGGAAGAGAGAGCTGGTTGCTTTGCTGAATTTTTCTTCCTGGTGTCTCGTGATGGTTGAGTGGCTCTTCCTCGCGGTGCCATGGGATTGTCTGTGGTTTGTGATTGTGGTATTTCCTGATCATACCCACTTACTATTTTTCTATCCTATAGGAAAATTGCGTTGTATGGGATCAAAATGTGCACACTGAACAATTCAGTAGTTCCGACTAGGTTGCAATTAAAGTGGAAATTATAATTTACTAAGTCTGAAACCTCTATGGTAGCACCAACTAAGTCACTAAAGTGGTGTAGCATGAGATATCCCTTTCCATGAGTATAAACCAAGGTGTCACAACACTAAGATGACACATCCAGCTCATCGCCATCTGAGACTGCAAAAGTCTAAAGTTGGGAATCCGTTTATATTTACGAGGAGCGTGATTGCTCAGTGGTAAAGTGCTTAACTCGAGATCGAGAGGTCTCTGGTTCGAGCATCACCGGAGGCACTGCATTGTGCCCTTGACCAAGCAACTTTATCCTCTGCTAAGTACTGTTTCAACCCAGGAAACGTCCCGACATGACTGAAATATTGTTGATTGGAACGTAAAGCATCAACACAAACCTAAGCCGTCAACCGTTACAACAACACTTATACTGTCAGAATACCGTTGCCATGTGGTTGTAGGGACACGGTAGTGGCCGCTAACTATTGACTTTACATAGAACATGTGTCTTGTAATGTTAATTAGTGCTTTTAAATTTAATAACCGTATTAATAAAAACAATAATATGTACATGAATCCTGTCGGATATCCCCAGATGACTTTTTGATACGCCTACCCCTTATTGTTACTAAAATGGCTATATAATATGCATCCGTATGAATGTGAATCAAAGTTTCTATTTACCCGATTAACATATTCAAAATTTAAAAATACCAGATTTACCTCTCAAAATGAAACCATCACCCTTGTGGGCCCTGGAGGTAAGTATTAACTGATAAGAGAAATATGGCCATATTCTTTTATTGAAAGGAAAAAATAAGCAAAAACAAAAAAGAAAAATAGGTGCTTGAAATACAAAGATTTTTTCAAAAGCTTAATAAATAAAAAAACGAAGATTACTGGGATGCAAGATTAAATAGCAGCTTTTATAAAGAAATGCAAAAAATATATTAATAAAAAAGAAACATGAGCGTACATTTTACTGATATACGAAATCTAGTACCTCCCTCCCCGAATCCTGACCCTTGATAATAATGGTCCCGTATTCCAGCGCACTACATTTAAACTGACATCACGGAAACGCCACCATACAAAACATCGTACAAAATATCCCAAGTTAAAACAAAAATAAAGGGACACCCGGGGTACATCTTAATATTGATAAAACATAATAGTTGCCTATACATGTATTTGATTATCAATATTTCTTGTTTTCTCCAAGAAATATTTGTTAAGGTGCCCATTAAACGCCCTCATTAATAGTATCCTAGTCCTAACCCAGGGGTTATAAAAAAGTTCATGCTCAACTCAACGGAGCATGAAATTTCAACTGCTCATAAAAATTTAAAAACTGAGAAACTATTTATTTTAAACTTCTCAGACATGTATGGTGATATTTGAATCCTGCTAATAAATGTTAAAATGCCAACTATTGTTGGCATTTTAACATTTATGAGTAGGATAAATCTTATGCTCATTTGAGTTGAGCATGAAAACAGTTTAAACCTCGAGGCCCGGCGCATCCAATGAACACCTTAAAATTAATCATGGAAAATTAGGAAAAACTGTAGTACCATTACTAAACGACGCATTAACCCTTTCCGTAATGAAATTCTGAAAAAAACTTTTTCTATTTGTTTGTCTTCAACCCTTTTCCATTTTTGAGGGCCTTACCTCTTCTTCAGGCTAAATTAATGGATACAGTAAAACCTATGTAAAACGGTCACTTAAAATTAGACAAAACAAAGACAAATGGTAGCTTAATGAAGGTCGAAAGTATTGAAGAATGCATTCTGCAATACTTTCGACCTGTATTAAGCGATAATTGGTCTTGAAAACCAGCTTTCGGTCTTTTTGAGAGTGGTCGTTTAACACTGGGTTTACTGTACTTTAAAAAACGAGAGTGGCCGTTTTACATGGGTTTTACTGTACTTTTTACAATTTTCCAAATGTTTACAACGTCCAGCCTCCGTTTTATCGTAGCCGTCACTCTCGAAAATTTGGAAAATAGTTGAAAACAAACAAATGTGCGTAATTTTTAGTTCCTTTTGCAGGGAAACAAGAAGTGAAATTCTTTTTTTTTCTCTCAAAATGAACGTGTTTCTCTCTCACCTGTCTTCATGTCTGGCTTCACAAGAAGAGGATTCGGGGCTGCACCAAAATGTAACATATTCTGTGCCGCCGAGTTTGACAAAGCACTCATGAAACTAGACTTCCACGCCATGTACGGAATGGCCGCAGCATCTTTAAACCCTGCACCGACCGAAGACACTAGCGGCGCTGATAACGACGATTTTATAAACGCAGATGCTGACAGTATAGAGTCCGACTGACTGGTTTCTCTGGGTCGCTCTGGTGAGGAGTTGTTTAGCCCGAGAAGTTCTTGAATCGCAAAGGAATTTCTCTGCGGTAGTCCGATACCCATTGGCGAGGCATGAAATGATGGCGTTTGTAATCCAAGAGCACCTGAGGTTGCGAGTCCGACTCCTAAAGCGGCGTATGGATGGTGTGGTGATGTTAAGTTCATCATTTTGAATATTTTCTAAGCAATTGTTAGTTGTTTTGTATGTCATAAGCAGATATACAAACAAATAAGTTTGATCAAAAGCACATTAGACCTTCGTTAGATAAGCACCTGTATGTGAATGGTAGGCAAAAACAATCCTCTTATATGTATATTTCAAGAATTTAAACCCATTCTGAGAATATTGCAGCGCACTTTTTCACCGAAGTCTGTAAGCTTGAAGGAATGTGTTATTTTTGATAAAAGATTCCATTGAAAACGTGTTAATTAATGACATCTCATTATTGGCACCTCGCTTTTATAGCGACATTTATTATTAAAACATTTAATTTTATGTATCGGACTAACTTTTTGATCGGAAGAAGGACTGCCAGTCACAGCTAGAAGCCAATAACCATCCGCTGAAAACACGCGCTGATTAGCTGCTGTGCCAATCGGACTGCCTTCTCATCGATCCGTTGATTCTTTAACAAATAGCTTCAAGCTTTCTCATCACTTTTTGTTACAAGAGATCAAATTAATTTGCGCAGAAACATGAGAAAAACTACATTATCTTGTCAGGAGGCGTATTAAGGCAATTTGATGAGCATAAGCGTGACCGTAGCGGGCAGGGCTGCCTCTCCCTAAACTATTAACCGAGCCAGATTATGCGTTTGGGGTACTTATCGTATATGCGAGTAGCTAAGGTTCAGGCGAGCCTGCGCATATGCGCAGACTCGCCAGAACCTTCGCTGCTCGCATAAACAAAATATGGAATAAGATGAAAGCTCAGGCCAAACAATATGTATCTATCCCCACTAGATAGCTTTACATGCATGTTTTAATAGTAACTTTACGCATATGTGATACCTACCATTATCCCATGGACTGACCAAAAATACACTGCTCAAATATTTAAAGGAACACTGTGTTTTTTTATCCAAAACTTTAACTAGCAAAGCAAAAATGGCAAAATAAATTGGGTGTCTGCCTTATTGTCTAGTGAAATGCATTACTTGTCTATTGGACAGGGGTTAACATTATCATCTTTGGAAAATAATCAGGTGTTCCTTTAAATATTTTGAGCAGTGTAATATTGGGTAGCTCATGTGATTTTAGTACATATCGCATATGCGTAAATTCAATCTTTAAACATGCATCGCACAGCTATCTAGTGGGTCTAGTTGTTTCAAGTTTGATCTGAGTCTACCTCTACTTCCATACTATATGCACACGAGCAGTGAAGGCTCTGGCGAGACTGCGCGAATGCGCAGGCTCGTCTGAGCCTTGGCTGATCGCCTATGCGATAAATAACAACATATCATGTACTGGTTTATAATATTATACGCATGCTTGTCAGGGTCTCTAGCTTAATTATAATGAAGGCGAATATCCGTTTGCTCGCGCTATTTGCGTTTTATTTGATACCCCGTTATAACGATGCTGGCGCTTTAATTGGTCTTTAAACGCGAAATGATGGGTTATTAGAGGCGCATACACTTGCACTCTCTTTATAAACATCTTAATAATTGAGGGGGCTTGAATATTAATTTGAAGACGGATATTTTAATCGCACTCAATATGTTAGTATACCATTTTAAATCAACTATTGCTAGCATTGAACTATCCATTTTACCCATTTGTATTTTCAAACACTTGAACTATTTATTCGCTTTTCAAAAAAGCAGATTTATAATAAAAACGGGGTTTCAGTTTGAACTCGTGGTATACAAATGTTGGTATAGTAAATGAAATGGTTGACAAGGGACCTCTCGCACGTTTGCTAAGCAAAAGCTTATAGAAGAGTATGCCGATTCAGTCGAGTTGGTAGAATTTCCTCCCCATACATCGATTATAACCTTTGCAATTCTTATTTGGGGATATAAGGTTCTAACCGAAGACAAAAGCAGATGCAAGGTGCGTGGGAGTTGATTGCTGCATTTTCCTTTTAATTTTTCAGACCGTGAAGCCTTCAGTTTTTTAATCAGATCTTTTTTTATAACTAAGCAAGTGCTTTAGTCATGATCTGAAGATGTGCATATTGTTGTATAATCTTATTATTATTTTTGCTACTTTTTCCACACGTTTCTGAACTTCGATTATTCCATTTTAATGCTATCAATGTCAATCACGTGGTTTTTGCATATAATCCTAAGATTAATTGTGTGTTTTACAGCTAAGACGTTTTACAGCTTTAAAGGCATCAATGCCTATATATATATACAGGAGGTACATTGTGTATGTGCAACGCCTCTTAAATGTTTTTACCCTGGTGATTTTTTTATCTTGCAAATTATATTGCCATGCGCTGAAGATTTTATTGTTTTTTAGTCTTTTTCATTAGGTTGAGAACTTACTCATTTTCTGGCACTCACTACTATCAATTTCTATATGTGTAGTACCTTCTGTACGTAGCTCCTCCTGCAGTTTTATACGGATTGTTTTGAATCTTTGCATGTGCTTATGCCTTGGCATGAATATGTACATTTGCTTTGGATATACATATTACTTTAGGGAATAACAGATGATTGCTTTCAAATATTTAACCATATATGATCAAAAAGATGCAAAACACTCCTCATTCTTAGCATATTCAGGCTGTCCAGACAGTCTCCAATTGTCGAATATTTTCTCTGAACACTCCGTGTGTTTGCAAACATTGTTTTCATGGGAATGTCTGCACACATAACATGTACCCAGGCTGTACATAACTATGATTCATTTTAAACACATCTAAATTGGCCTGTGAAAGTTCACTTTTTACAGTTGACTAAACCAACTGATGTCTGCGACTGTAGGTTATCTTTGATTAACATTGGTATCAATTTTAAATAATCGATTAACATATGTCCTTTGTTATTTTAGTAAATAAAAAGTATTCACTCTTCTTCTTGGGTCTAAAAACTGACAAGTACTGATGCACCATATGAAGAACGGTTACCGAAGTAAGTAAGGGTGCAAAGATCAGGAATCGATACAATTTAGTACCACACCTGACCCAGGATACCAATGGGAAAGTGACAAACTCACAGTTAGACACAACAAACGAGAGCCAAGAGATCAGCCCTTTCCCAGCAGGTGACCACAAGGCACATATCAACAGACGCACACAAAGGCATAGCAAACACAAGACAGAAAAAAACATAAAAGATCCAAAAAAGAAGTCCCGCCTTGGAACGGTCAACCCCACCCTTAATTCAGATGTGGATCAAGACACATACATATTTGGTTTGCATGAAGGACCCCTAACTTATCAATGTATCATCTCCAAGAACATAAAAATCAAGACATAACAAGGAGATCAAGCAAAGAAAATTACTCAACAGAAAATAAAACTGAATACCGCAGCAAAAGAAAGCAAACAGGTAAACCTCAGTCATCTCTTGAATGAGTAATAATGTGTACAATGAATGCTGTCATGAATTTTTGCTTCAGATAACTGGCAAACAGTTGATAATGAAAAAAAACAGTATCAGAACAAGTCAACACCAAAGTAAGTAAGGGTGCGAAGATCAGGAATCGATACAATCAAGTACCACACCTGACCCAGCATGCCAATGGGAAAGTGACAAACTCACAGTAAGACACCACAAACGAGAGCTAAGAGGTCGGCCCTTTCCCAGCAGGTGACCACAAAGCACATATAAACAGACGCGCACAAAGACATAGCAAACATAAGACAGAACAAAAACATAAAATATCCACAAAACAAGTACTGCCTTGGAACGGTCAGTAAAATATTTCACTAGAGGGCTTAAACCGGTTTAACGGCGCCAACCTCACCCTTAATTCAGATGTGAATATTTTGTTTGCATGAAAGACCCCTAACTTATCAATGCATTATCTCCTTAATCATATAAATCAAGATATAACAAGGAGATAAAGAAAAGATAAGGACTCAACAGTAAATAAAACTGAATACCGGAGCAAAAGAAATCCAACAGGTAAACTCCTGTGGGCCCGACAAACAGCCAAAGCATCAGGCCCCTACCATCTCCATGCGCGGATCCAGGAATTTTCGACAGGGGGGGGGGGGTCCAGGTCAATCTGACATAAAAGGCTCTGATAACTTTTTTTAGTCGTCACCTTAATTTACAGGAGTCAAATGGGTACTTTCAAAGAAATCTATCATTTTTCAAGGTTCAAGAGGGGGTCCAACATTTTTCATGGTGGGGCCCAACTTTTTCTAGGGGGGGGGGGGGTCGATCCAATTGCTTATACCCTATAGAAACCCATATAACTTGTGATTTTCCATGGGGGGTCCTGACCCCCTGTCCCCCCCCCCTCTGGATTCGCACTTGATCTCATCAAAAAATAAGTCTTTAAGTCGGAACCATCATAGAGTCTGAAGTCTGACCCACTGGCGTGCAATTAAAGAGGAAAGCAAAATTGCCAACCGTGATTGGGTTGACCACAAAGCATGCAGTCTGTTGCAATACAATAATGTTATAGCCACTCTTTTTATAATGGGAAATTATTTTAATGAACTGCTCTGAAAAATTATTAGAGCCAACAATCTTCTTCAACTTATACACCAAGTCACCATAGAATCCAGGTTCCGAAAGTCCTTGGCGCAAGATCGCTAGAGAGATTTCAGTCCAACTTGGAATTTAGATATCAAATCATAGTATCGTCTATGAAATTTAGAAGAGGTTTTGCGAAGTTTATGATACCTATGGCCTTGTTTTAGAAGTTTCTAAGTTAACAATTTATTGCGAGTGTTCAAGTCAGCAACATGGCTAGATGCTCTAGCAAAACGAATGAGTTGAGAGATGTAGACTCCATAGGATGTAGAGCGAGGAACATCACCATCTACAAAATGGAAAATTGACAATTTCAAAATCAAAATCGTCACCTTTATCATAAATTTTGGTAGAAACAATATAAATTGAATTTGACAAATGCAAGTCTAGAAACGCAGCTTCGGTATAAGAGGTATTAGCTTTATTAAGATAGAGCTCTGAAAGGTATATTTGACTTACCATATTGTCAAAATAAACATTATTAATTTTCAAAATATCGTTCAAATATCTGAATGTAGTGTTAAAAGCATCAATAATATCAGCCTGCTTATCATCAGAAAGAGACATCATAAAGTCCCTCTCATAACAAAACAGGAATAAATCAGCAACCAGGGGAGCACAATTAGTGCCCATAGCAATCCCTACTACTTGTTTATACAGCTTGGTGCCAAAATAAATAAAAATGTTGTCTAACAAAAAGGTCAGCGCATCACATACATTTTAACAAGACCATGAGTTTCTGTCGTTACATGCAAGATAAGGAGAGCCCTCTCTATTAAAGGTTCTTTCAATAAGATCAATAAGTTTATCTTTAATTAAATTATGAGGTAAAGTAGTGTAAAGAGTAGAAAAATCATAAGTAGACAAACTGGTCGCATTGAATCTCTAGCTTTAAGTTTATCTAAAATTTCACATAAATTCTTAATGGACCAAAATAGATTTTTACCGTATCTCTCATATACCTTTTCACAGTACTTGATAACATGTTTTTAACATCTGTAAGGCATGAGGTTACCAATTTAGAAAGTTCTGTTGTCGTATGAAATTTGAGCTTAATTGGCTCAGTGTCTTTTGAGAAGATGTCATATGTACTGTACTTATTAGGTAATTTCTGTTTCAAATACATTCCAAGCTGTGAGAGTTCTGAGGAGGATACAGTATCTTAGACCATCACTATATGCATTTGAAGGCTGATTATGAAAAGTATGAGAAAAAGTCCTGCTCTGGCCTCAAGCAAGTACCTAGTTCTCTTTAATGTTGCTGGACCTTGATGGTCAGGCTTATGCCTGACCAATTATAGTCTATAGCAAACAGGATTTGTCACAGTTACATGACAAATGTCCCAAGGAAATGAGTCTAGAATGCAAGACATTTGTGGAAAGTTATTTGACAACACTTGACATATCTTTTTCACGATTTTTATTAATATAAACCTAGGCCAGAAGTCAGGGTCAAGGTGATTCAGAAGTGTATGCGACACTCCTCGACCCCAAAATCCAAATGTATCCACACTCAAAATTTGGAATTTCTACCTTAAATGATATACATATATGCTCTGGGTTCGACTTATCTAGAACTGAAGCCAGAGGTAAAGGTCACAATGACCCAGAAACAGTTGGTGACACACCGCAGCCCAAGATCTATCCACATACCAAATTTTGGACTGCTACCTAAAATAATAAAGGAGATATGCTGTGGGTATCATTTTTCACGGTTACGGTCACAGTGACCTTAAACAGTATGTGACATTCCACGATCCCAACATGTATCCAAAAATTGATTTTTGGGTTAATATGTCATATAATATAGGAGATATGCTCCTTACACGATTTTTGCTTGCTGTCGGTGAGCTGTCTTTTAAAATCTCTTGTCCGTGAACTGTCTTGTTCCCCCTACGCACGACCGTTATGCTAACGTTATTTCTTGTTGCGACTAGCGGAGTTAACGACTCCTTCCCACAAATCCTCAGTTAGTTTATATAAATAGACAAAAATGACTGACTCGGTTCCCGTTTCTATGTACTTTAGTCTTTAGTCACAGCTGAAACCGTGGATGAAGACCACAACCAGATAGAGGGTATCACTATTCCAAATCAAATGCCTGCGGCCTGCGGGCTCAGAGCAATAACTGGTAATGGAAAAATAATCCAAATTATCAAAACTACTGTGCACAGTTAAAGAACAAGAAAGGGGTTTCATAGCATTTTAGTGGATCCGCTGTATCAATGACATACTTGTTTCTGTTGACCCGCCAGATCTGCTTAGAACTGATTCCGTCAGCAAACCAAAAGCTGTTAAAATGGGTATGTTACGAACATTGTCGGATCTGTACGCTCAATGATGGAATGTGAGGGCTAACGTTTCCACGAAAGAAAAACTATTTCAATTATTTAAAGACAATCTCAATTTTGAAAAATATTTGATCATTGTCTCAAATTTTTATTGTTCTAAAATTATCAAATATAGGACAGGCATTCATCGGCTCCCAGTTGAGACTGGACGATGGGATGATACACCATTAAACGAGCGAAAAGGTAATGTTTGCACTACAAACGACGTTGGTGATGAGTATCATTTTTGTTTTCGTGTAACTTTTTAAGAGCGACAGAAAATTATATTTGAAGCCATATTTTATCTTAAGCCAAATATATACAAGCATAGGAGTCTTTTTTTATCTCAACCAATAAAGCAACGCTCGTTCAACTGTCAAAATTTGTTGCAATTATTATGGAAAAGTTTTTGTATAGTTTTCCAAATGATTGAATATCTATTGTTAATAAAGGTCAATTTTCTGTCATTTGTTTATTTTGATTATATTGCCAATACAATAATATTGTATTATTAATGCATTAAATCTATTTTCTGTAAAGTATGCATGCGTTTATCTCTTACGCCACATGTGCGTGGCCTGAGGTCCATAGTTATCAATAAAAATCTGTTCTGTTCTGTTCTGTTCTGGTAAAAGCAATGTTTCTCAAAAGCTCACGACGCTCATAAAGATTTGTGCGGAGACAAATCAGACTCAGTAAAATTTACTGAATGCACGTGAAATTAAATCGAAAATTTTACATTTACTTAAAGGCTTTCAGTGGTTATCCTTCTAAAATGTTTGAGAGTGTACGGTTTTGATCATCAGAGCTGCTCTGTTCTTCAAGAACGCAGAATTCTCGAAAAAAATGTTGTAAATTGATAGAATTTGTATATCGGTAATGGTGCCTTATTTATGTCTGTATTTAGTTTTAAAATCGCAAAACTGATCTTCTAAAGTGTTTAGGTAGGATTTAATTTCATCGAGTTTTAGTTTAAACATTTACTTTGTTTCATTTCTCCCAGACCTGTTTATTTCACTGTAGATAGTAGGCTATCAGTGTTATTTTAGTAAATTGACAAATAAGTGGGTTTTCGAGCAAAGTTTATTAAGTGGTATTGCACAGACAGCCGCTTGGAGACTATAAATATCCCTTTCTGTCAAGCAATAAAGTTAGAACATCTCCGAAGTCGATATGAGGAGCCGAAGATGATACGATTGCTGTTATAATTCGCCCCTAAATGTTTCGTATTTTAAGGACACATCTCCATCTAACAGTTTTCCATTACGTTTCATTACTATTGTCCAGAAATATAATTCCCCCCGTATGAAAACAATCTATATCAGAGTGTCTTCTATGTGTGGTTGTCGAAATTATAACGAACATTAATAGCGAATAAATAAGAGATTGTGAGCGACGATAGTGAAATATGGAGGAGGTATCGTTATAAAATGTAATACCATTAATGGTGTATTTAGACGAATGAAAACATTTTACAGGCATTTTACAAGCTTTATCACTTGTAAGTAATCTTTTAAATTGCGTCCCGATGGAAATTGCTGTTTCAACGTTCATCACATCCTTATCGTAGTATTTGCATTAACAATAACTGAATAAACGCCATTATGAAGGCATATTATACGAATTATAGCTTAATGGAGCATTGTCATAAATACCTCATCGCCATACTTGTTCATGTTAAAGAAATTCCATAGTACTTTAAAACTTTTGGGACAACAATTTTTGCTGATCACCGATGATTCTGGCATCCGTCGTTTGTCTGTTCACTGTATCCATCAACATTTTTCAAACCTCTCTCCCCCAAAGCCAATGCGCATATTAAGACAAATTTCATGTGCGTACACTTTAGTATGTGGGGGCGGACAAATATTTGTTTAAATTAGTTCTGGTTACATTACCAAGATGGCCTCATGCCCTTATAATAGAACCTTTCTCTAGACTTAGAAGGTCAATGACCATGGTAACATTATCCAATTATTGACTTCAAATAGTGACATGAGGATTTATCTACCCAAAAAAGTGATATTCACAGAGGCCGCAAGGCCAAGGTGAATATCACTTTTAAGGGTAGATCAATCCTTATGTCTACCAAAATTGAAGTTAACAACTGTTTTGTTTTTTACTTTTCAACTATGATTGAAAATTTTCTATTTTCACTTTTGTTGTTGAAGTTATGTTCAACCTAAGGACGTTCTCACAAGTTTTAGTAACTGTTATTTGAATATTTTCATGTAGTAGTATGTAATTTGAAATGTATATAAATTATCTGAATGCGGAATATAGAATTTAATCATGAAGCACTTTTTTTACATTTTATTTGTTCAAACAAAGAAAGATGAACAAACAAAACAAAACTGTTGAAAAATTCATTATAGTTTTTAATTGACTTGTTTGGAGGTGAAACAGCAAATCATGTCAATTTCATGCAGCCCATGCTAGTGTCATACACATCATGCTATTTTAGCTCTCTAGAGGGTATATTAGAAAAGTGTCAAAAATATTAACTTCTGGAAACTAGTTTGAACTGATTTTCATCCACCACCCTGTAGCCAGTTTACACCAGTTTTCAAGTAGATATACAGATTTCTGAAGACAACTTGGGCCAATCAGGAGACGGGATTCTCTCCAGCCATATAACAATGGTGTGGATGCCCTACCAAGTCTGTTCAAATAATGCTCCAAGGTTGACCCTTACCCACTTTTTGACAATGTCAAGCTCTTTTGAGCACCCAATACAAATGTTTAAAGTAATGCGTAAGAAAATATTCACAATCGTATGCTCAATTAGTTTGCCTATCTTGACCTATGTATAAAACTCTTGAACAGTTGATTTATTGAAAACCATTGGAGCCAAAGTCATTATACTTACTAGATATGAATAATCTAATAAGACAATGACTGCTGAAAAGTGATCTTTCAAATTCATCCGTAAATGCCACCCATTAGTCGTGGACGTGTTTTGTCATTGAAGTTGAAGTTGAATTAGATTGCCATCGATATATCTAATCCAGTATCTGAGGTAGTATAATCAGCTCCTGATCTAAACATATTTCTCAGAAACCACATTGTCTATTCAAGTCAAATTTCGTGTGGATAATCGATGTAAGGAAACGAGAGTGTGTTCACATGATCAAGATGACTACCACGCCAATATATGGGTAAAAAACCCTTCAAAAACTTCTAAGGAACCAAAGGTCCAATGACTGTCATTCAGTTACTACACGGTTAGCTTTTAAAAAAGGCTTAGAACAACGGCATAGCGCATCATAGTTACTAGACAACAGTTTTAATAGTTTTAGTTTTGCATTTTCTAAAGCCACTCTTTTTTCAGTTTTAGCATGTACGTATTTCAAGCTCAGTAGTTTTTGTTTTTAATGGTATTTATATGTGTTTACTAAGTTCTGAATAGGTGAATAATAAGAAGCAAATAAAACACAGGAAATGTGAATTTACCAGACTGGGTTTATTGACTATTCGTGACACACTGAAAAGTGCTAGAGTTCACGCCCACCCCCTTTTTTGCGCACGTATCTTAAAGAAAATGATCAGGTTTCTGCCTAATTTACTTGTAATTAATTAGGGACGTTTTGACCAATTCGGGGACGTTTCGATTTGGGGGCGTTTTGACTTTGGGGCGTTTTGACTTGTACCCGCAAGTAAGGTCGTTATTCGTTATTGTTAGGTTTTAATCGAAATCACCTTATGTTAATTATTTTTTTAAAAAAAGTCAAGCACCCTTTGGAGAAACGGAAGTCCCAGAAGACCAAGATGCAGCATTTCATCGGTGTCTACACTGTTTGCTAAGACAAAATAGATCTTCAAAGAAATGCAATATGTTTTGAAACTATAGCCTGTGACTAAGTACCATCCTGACTTTATTGCATGTAGTTTTATGGAAAATTCCATTGGTCTGAAAAAGCGTTAAAGAGCAAGAATAAGCTAGATAAGGTTTCTTTTCTGACTTTATGCGATGAGACTTCATGTTAGAAAACCCAAGACAGCAGCCTAGACAAAAGAGATTCAATTAGCTGTAATTGAGAGCTGTCGCAGAGCAGAATGTATTGTCGGGTGAACAGTTCTGTTAACTCAAATCGCATTATGATATTGTGTGCCATAAACGATTATGGTTAATCGGACAAATTAACGTGATTTGTTTATTACACGCTGTGCTTCTCTTAATATAGTATAGCACATTAGAGCTAGAACATATAATGTTGGTAATTATTCGTATATGTGAGCAGTAAATGTTTAAATACGCCTACGCATCCTCATAACAGATCCTTTTTCCTTGTCCTTCTCGCTGATCAAGAGGGGGGACAGCGGGTCCAGACCCCCCCCCCCCCCCCCCCAATTGAAAAATCACAAAAATACAGGGTTTTCTAGCAATACAGATCCGGATCCCCTGAAAAACCACAAAGCTACCAAGCCAGCATGCGCTGTTGGGCCATCATCGGCCCGCAAGCGAAACGACATTTAATGGCGTTTCGCTGGCGAGACGATAATGGGCCACTCATAGTGGTACTTGGATCTTCACTCCCCTCTCCTCTAAAAAAAGTTGTCCTGGATCCGCGCATGTTGTCGTCTCTAGCTATAGATATTGTAATGATTACTCAGTGATGAACTTAATCTTCAATCCAGTCTACATAACAGATGCCAAATTTGTGTGGCATTTTCTGTGTTTCCATGAAAACAAGACTTGATAGTTCATGTGGCAGGCGATTCGCATAAGTATGATGTCTTATTTGGTCATAAACCGAAACTATTTTTCACAAAACGTCGCCTGATGCATATTTTAGATGACACTCTAATAATGGTTAATTGTCCATGCAGCAAGTTTACTTGCATGGCCAGCCCCCGTGCGAGAAAAAATCAAACAAGCGTGCTTCGGTCATGTTATTCCGGTTAAATGAGCGCCGAATTATCGGCCATGAATACCATAATTTGCTCTTATTAGTTTACAATGACTTGAAATAAAATACTCGGCGTTTTTGATGGTGGGGGTCTTGGGCCGAATGCTGATTTGAACAGTCAAGTTTCTTTCGAAAACCCTTGATAAATTAATCGAAACATTTTGGGATCTTTTTAATGTTTGTTGTCTTCCGCTCATGATTTGTTAACTGCTGATTGGTTACAGTGCAGCTGTTGTCGTGTGTTGGGTCAGGGCCCAGTCGTCCGAATTATTGTTTGCTTTGTAAGCACCGATTTCTTTACCCCCAACGCATTTTGTTACCCGGTAACACTTCAGTAAAAGGGTAGCAAAGTGCGGGTCTACAGTCACACGCATTTTGTCGCCTAGATTTGGCAACAAAATGCAGTGGCGGATCCAGAAGAGGTTCAGGGGGTTCAATTCAACCCCCCCCCCCCCCTTCGGGTCCCCCCCCCCCCCCCCCCCGCTTTTAAATATTCTATTAAAATGAAATAATGGATATTTAAAGAAAAATGAGATAAAATCAGCAAAACGAACCCTACCCTTTTATACATATAAACTCTCTTTCCAGAGATCCTGGATCCGCCCCAGAAATGCGGGGATAATGATGATTAAAAATGCATCGTTCACAGTTTTGTAACTCTTCGGTTCAGTTTGGTGGGTTCCTGGTTTCGTTCAGTTCCTGGTAATTTCTTTTTTATACCCCAACCTCGATTCAGCTTGGCTTTTGGTTTGATGTAAAGCATTTGGTTCGATTCAGATTTGTGTCAAATTCAGTTCAGTTCACTGTTGGGTTCGTGTTAGCCTCGGTTCAGTGTGGGGCTCGCTACTGGATTTGGTCCTGTTCGTTTGTGATTCTGGAATTAGGTTCTAGAGTCTGTTCGAGGCGATTCAGTTTGGTTTGTGCTTCACTTTGGTATTTGGTTCGGACCCCCTATCCCTCTCTCTATGGATCTACGAAAACGTATATTGTTGAAAAGTAAAGTTAATACAATTCAATGAAGATTGTTTATCCTACACTCATAAATCACTGTCTATCATTTAGCAAATAAGTTGATTTGGAGGAAATGTTACCACTTCTAACTATCAAATTGTATCATTTATCCTCTAGTCGCGACCATTATTCATCTCTAATAGCGCCTCTCGCAGGACACGAAATAGCAAAATACAATTTCAGAATTAACCTGATCCGGATAAATTAGATGACATGTCTAAAATGGAACTTGTTAATGGAGGCTCTAAAAGTCCCTGTGGATGCTATCAGTAGAGGAAAGACAGTAATCAGGCCTCCAGATAAGAGTGCGTATTGGAAAATTATTTTCTTTATTTCTCATCCAAAACATATGTTGTGGGTACTCCAAAGAACCGTCTCAATGAGACGGTTCTTTTGAGCACCCAAAACACATGTTTAATTTGATGGGTAAGAAAATAATCACAATTTTACGCTCATAAAATTTCTTATCTGGATCTATGGAAAGTTTGTCAAATTACACCACTGTTAGTGATAAACACAAATAAAGTGATTATGTCTTTGTAATGTAATGTTATATAATGGTGTTGTCTTCTAACGATTGTTACAAACATTACAATAACATAAATAAATAAATAAATAAGTTTTTGCATGTTATCAAAAGCATGCTGGTAAATAGAACATTTATAATTGCAACTATACTTAATGACTTTGAAAACGCATCAACCAGACTAAATCATTTATTGCTCAAACACTAAGGATGACGTAGAGATAAATTCCATTGCATGCCAAAGTCTCGCAATATTTTAATGTACACCTTAAAATTCATGGCTGTAAAGTCAAATAAAGGTATTGATATAACAGCTTTTATAAAGCAGGGGTAGGCGATTTCGAAGGACACCAATTCAGCAGCAAGTAACCCCCCCCCCCCCCCCCCCCCGATTCAACAGATATATGTCCTATGGTTCTTTGGTGGTTACACATTCTTTATTGAACGATTCAAAATGTATTGACAATACGTTATGCTCAAATTACTGCCCATTTAAAGATACAGACATACCCCACCCACTCTGATTACTATAGTTTAGCAATAAAATTCAGCATCCTGAGTCTTTCAAAGTTTCATCTATTTTCGTTCTGTTTTGTTTGCAGGGGAAAATGTCATTTACAAATGAAAGATTCTGATTAGATTACGCCGTGCATCACGTTTCCTTTGCATTTTGCAAGTGACGTTAACGTAAGTTTTGAAGACGTTCTCAATCACGCGACAATATTTCCTGACATGCTTTACATTAAATTGTAGTATGGCCGATGCTTTTTTCTTTGATCTTTGCTGATGTTTAAATCAGACACCCTAGAATAACGACGAAGAAGGAGCTAAAAACCGTACTCTAACTTCAATTTTTAGTTAAACAACGATGTAGGCGGGAACTTTCTAAATAGCGACAGTAAATGTAATATAATTGACAGCTTAGGCCGGATGCAGGGAGGAGCGAATGTAAATTTCGTCAGGTGTCATTAACACGTGTTTATTTGCGCCTGTGCCATACTACAAGCTAAATAAAGGATATTTCCTCGGCTTTCTGTTTAACCCGCTCGGTGGGCTACGCCCACCTCGCGGTTTAAGCAAGAAAGCCGAGGAAAAGTAGGCTTTATCTATTACTTGCAATCGCCATATAATTGCAAGTTTAAGTAGTCAATGTCAAAAGTGTGCGTGTAGATAAAGGTAACTTATGGAGAGTTTTCTCAAAATGAGATGTAAACTGATGTTTTAATTTTACGTTTATTTTCAAAATATTGACGTTCTCAATTACTGTTGATTAGAAAAAGTTAAATAAATTGCAATATTGGTATTGGTGTCATACACGCTACAGTGCAAATAAAATAGTAACCAAAAAGCATCAGCTGGACTTTGCAGAATATCACTGGACGCTGTATGCTACCATGTGACGTCACCAGCAACGTCGCGTTATGTTACAGTCAAATTTACGATAGATATATAACAATTTTGAGTTGCAAATTAAACACTGCAAGTAGCTTTTCAATCGCATTTACCGATTGCGAGAAAATTGCAAAATTATGGTGGTGCGTTTTCAGTCTTATTGTATATTTATTAGGCGAGATTCGGCACCTGAAATTGGATATTTAGAAAAACATCACCCACTTGTTGATTCAGTGATTGTTGCAGCTCACATTTTGTGTGATTTTTTGTTCTTGTTTTGCGATGTAATTCTTATTGTGCTTTCTGGTTTTGCAATCATCTTGTTGAGGAAGAAAGATAGCTGATTGATTTTACTTTAATTGTGTGTTCCTGTCGTCTGGGTGTCTTCATACCACCCTTACTAACTTTAGCACGAAATATCTCGTGATATGCAAGGTCTACACTGATGTAGATGGTATAAAATAGTTACATCATGTTTGTCCACCTGTACGTAAGATAATCCACTCGCCCAAGCTCGTGGATTATCTCAATGTACAGGCGGACATCCCATGATATAACTAATACTTGTTCTATGTATCTTCCACGCGGTGCAGTGGTCTGGTATGTGGTCTGGGGTTGTGGCACTTCCTGGTTCATACTCATTTGCTTGTTGGTATTAAATAATAGTTGAACAACGGTAAGATTCAACCAGGTGTTTGGAGTGTTTAAAATTTTATGCCCTCCCCTTCGCGTCGGGCATTAACATCAACCTAGGCCAATGGTAATGCCCGACGCGAAGGACATCGACCTAGGACGATGTAAATGTCCAATGCGAAAGGGGGGGCAATTATAACGACTGAGAAATTTCAAAATTGCTTCAAATGCTGGATATAGATTTTACGAAAGGAAATGGTACATATCCTGATGAGAAACCGCATTCTATGGCACCACTCTTTGGCTACTTCCAATTATGGGAAATTAGCCATAAATTCGTTAACATACCATGTGACTTCCGTCCACTGAATTTCAGATGCATATTTCATAAAGCAGTCTGAAAAAGCATTAACCATTAAAAATAAGAATTCTTCAAATACAATGGATTAAAACGACATTGACCATGTATTCGATGAAACTCAATTAGCTATAATTGAAAATTGTCACGAAAGTGATTGTTTTGTCCACTGAAATCGCATTACGATATTGTGTGTCATAAACGATTATAGCTAATCTGATAAATTAATGTCCTAAGATATGCAGGGGTTACTTGATCTTATTATTTCATACCAAGCACCGGCTGTTAGAACTGACACCAAATTGCCAGTCAGAATATATAACTTGAGCCAGGCCATGAGATTTTGTAACTTAGCACAGATTCAAGCAGCGAAGGCTCGGACGTCAGAGCCTTCATTGATCGCACACACAAAGTTTGAACATAGATGATGGTCTATGCCAAACATTAAATTCATTTCTTTTCGGTCGGTCTTATTGTGATATTATTGTTCAGTCAAAAGCATTTATCATCACGGGATTTTGATTTTAAACGTTTATTCTAACACACCTCGCCTATAGAGCCAACGGTAACAAACTGTGATATATCGAACATTAATTCACAGCTGAAGTGTGTGATAGCTGACGTCACTGGAAGATGACGTCATTCATGGCGTTAGATGGTGTAACGTCGTTTTACGCTTGAAAGACGTTACAATAACATGTAAACATATGCGACGTAGTCTAAGTATTGGCGGGAGTTCTTCGGTGCAATGGCAGAAAGTTGGAAGAAGCTGAAGACTTCGCGCTCGTGATTAGATCTTCTTTACAACTGACCTCCAAACAGTGAATTATTACTTCACAATTCACTGCTGGAGCTGATCTATTTCTTAATTCAGAAATATGCTTCTAATCATAGTTTTAAGTCACGTTTTTCAGTGGTCTTGTGTTCGAGAAAGCATACTATACAATGGAAATCAAGACGTATTGATGTCAATCGACGTTTTCGCTTCAAACAGAACTCTACAAGGTAGTATACTTTCCTTGTTCGTCAAATCTTTTTTTGGCTTAGAAAAAGAGACCTTGCATTTGTGATATTTTTTAATGAAATTCCTCCACTTCAGAGGTCAAAAAGTGGCAAATCATGGCGGTCACCGGGGTATGTCATTCTTGTATATTGATTGAACTAGGGCCAACCTGTAATTCTATGGCAGTCTCATTGTGCTTTAAGAGTTGGGAGGACCATCGCTTACCTAAAAGCTATAATGGAGGTCTATGGAGAAACAGTTACAGGTCTGGGCCCTACAACATATGACATTGTCATCTGTTTTATTTAAATTACGAAGAATTTTCTATTCCTAATTTGGCACGTTTTGGTTCGGTCCCAAGTTCTTTAAATGGCTGTAACACGACTAATTGCCAAAGTCTTCAGGCAATTATATTGACTAATGCCTAATTTCTTGCTCTTCGGAAGCGTGGTCAGCTCTCAAACAGCAGATAATGAATGTAATAACATGCCCAGCTGGAAGGTTCATCTTCAGCTAATGAAACAAAAAGGCAGGCACATTTGATCTTTTGACTTCTGTGTACTTCTGGGGACACACGTAGGCATAACCTTCATTGTGTCCTTTGAAATATACACTTGGAAATAAGTAAGGGAACACCCAGTTTTCTGCAAACTATTTTCAAGTGCGAGTGAATCACAAAAAAAATAATTCCTTGAACCGAAACATTATTAGTGTAGGCCCCTATGTCGAAATTTGGGCTCCCGTGTGCACTTTTTGGTAAAAGTGATTCTTATCGATTTTCAACTAGAGATAAATATGCAGTGTAAGGAAAAAGATGTTTACAATTTTTTCTTGCAGTATTAACGTCACAGTGACGTCACAAAATGGGGTACCGACTTTTCACTTGCACTAAAGATCGTATATATGGTGGGGTTATTTACACACCTAAAATAATCTTATTTTTTATGTTTGTTGCATTGAAATGGTTAAAAACGTCTATAGAAATACTAAAATGAAAATTTGATTAAATATGGACTTCAATTATACATAAAAATGACGTCGATTTGACGTCAATGTGCTGGAAAAACACATTGCGTACACAAACAAATCTGGAAATTCGTGTGAGCCTTGCGACTGAGATCAGATCTTAGCATAACTGTATGTTCCTAGCTTAGGTTTTCAAAACAAGTTAGCTCTCTTAATTATGGTTGGGGTGTTCAGCTGCTACAGCGTGTTAACTACGTTACCCTACATTTTTAAAACAAAATAAATGTAATCAGTGTTGTTAATGTAATACTTGAATTATTTTAATTGGACAAACATTCACGTATCATGCAAGAACATTTTATTCCTTACATATATTTATGTTTATAAAAGTTATATGGGCCCATTGTAATGTTATTTATGTTACGTTTTAAGCTAGTCCATTTAAAATCACTGAAATTATATTAAATAATTTTCTTTGAT
This sequence comes from Loripinus fragilis, assembly GCA_964019695.1. Lineage (NCBI taxonomy): Eukaryota > Metazoa > Mollusca > Bivalvia > Lucinida > Lucinidae > Loripinus > Loripinus fragilis. The sequence continues at coordinate 74,466,043 of OZ026514.1, forward strand.
AAGCTTCCCAGTTAACTTTCAGGTTTAAAATACACCTTCCAAAAGACAAGTAATGGACCATTGTATAGCTGCAAACAGTTTGTTTTATCACAAATACTTTAAGAGTTATAACTGTGAAATATGATGACCCTGAACAAAAAGTTCATTTTTTAATTCAGCATGAAATTCAATTGGAAAATCTTTAAACACCAAATATGAATATTTGGTTGATAAGCAAGAGTGAAAAGCCATGCTTTACTTAGTTTTTGGTGTAAAATATTAGCTTTGTATTTGTTTGTACGACATCATGTAACGTATATTACAACGTTCAAGACTGCATATACATTGCTTTACATATTATACATCATAGGATGCTTTATTTAATCACAAAACTGATCGTGCTTGTTAAATAGATATCAAGATAACAGTCTGTCAGAAAAAGGGATTTATTAGTTTGCATTTAAGTTCCTACTAATTATCCATGCACATTTACATTTGCAAAATATTATATATTTGAACTTTTTACATCTACAAAGAAATGATTTGCCCAAAATTATAGATTTTAAAATTCATAAACAAAGGAAATAATAGCACTCAAGTCACAGCATATAGAAGGATACATTTCAACTTTCTGTCAAATTTGATAAAATAACATAATAGTACTTTACAAAATATATTTTATCGCCATGTGGTCATTAAAATGTTAACAAAGACGACGTGTAATTGAGCCAGAAAATCTAATATATTATGTTAAGTTTAGTGTTTTGTTTTTTCTGAAGAATTCTAAGTTTAATTGAGCTACTTCTATTCAGTTATTTAAAGTGTCTGTAATTAGTTATTGTTTAAAGTGACTGTCTCCAAATCAATTTAAATCTTAGCTTTTAGCCGTGTATGCATATGGTAACGCATTACAGAAGCTTGGAAATTAGTTTTAATTTATATACAGTATAGCTTTCACTGTGCAATCAACAAAACTGTCCATCACATTAGGTAAGTATCTTGGATCACTTGCTCAACCAATAATATCTAAAGAACTGCTTAATTGATGAGAAACATGCATTTCCCTGGAAATAGAGAAAGTTGGTTATAGTGGTGAGTTTTACTTTAAGGTCACATTATATATGATCATATACAAGAAAATAGGTCACCTGCTACTACGATACCAATATAAATAAAGACTTTTCAGCTAAAATTGTATGCAGCCTAATTTTAACAGGTGACATCTAAGTTATTGTAAAGTAGATTTTACAATGATTTTTAGAATGCTGGATAGAAATGTGAATATTAAAAAATGTAGTCAAGAGATTGGATCTATTTTAATTTTAGCATTAAATGTTTATATACATGATGTTAATTTCCACTAAACAGAACGTTGGCAAAATAGTACAGGAACCTCGCAAACATGATAAATGTAATTATTAATAAAATGTTTTACATGTATATGTATATGTGTACTTTAGATTAGAATGAGTTGTTAACTTGCCAGGACATAGATAACAAAAGGAGCATACATAATGTTAACTGTTCAGCATTAAGATGGCACTATTCTAAGTACCAACATTGTCACCAATGATAGTCGAACATGCAAAGTTTAAAAAATGTTCATGAACGTATGCATATCTAATTTGCCATGTATACTTTTATTCAGTTATCACTTAAAGAAATAATTTCATTTAAATGTACAGGATACCATTATAAATCTCAGAGGTTGATTTAGCAGTGCCTCATTGTCAATTGTGTAATATGTGTGTATGGTATAGTTTACGAAATGTTGAATGCTATATTTCACATATATTCTTTGATAGTAGCGCAAGTATAAATCACGTTGCTTTTTGATGAAAAGTTACTTTAATTTAAGACTCTTTTACTGTAATTCATAAATAAATATTTGGACTAGCAAATGCATTGTTTGATCGCTCATGATGATGCAGAGGGGCTAGCGTTCTAAACGTTGGTCATCAACCTCCATACTACTTCATGTATACGAGCAGCGAATGCTCTGGCAAGTCTACCTACACATATGCACAGGCTCACCTGAGCCTTGATTGCTCAACACTGCGACAAGTACACATATCAAATGGGCTTATTCCTTTGATCTGTTCTTTCGTTACTAGTAAATCTATTTTGTTTGATTTGAATTATGCAAAGATTATTATTAGGCTGCAGTTTTGTATCAACGACATTGTTCACATTTGACATGCTAAATATCAATTTGATACTATCTGCAACAAAACTCCACTGTAAGACTAATGGGTCTAATTGATAGAATAATGCAAAACAAATAATTTATTAAAAGCAATACATGTTATATGTTTTGAGTCAGCTATTTAAGCAATGGCTACAATATACATTAATACTAACAATACCTGGGGGCTTTTCTAAGTGATAAACATATATCTTTCAAATGTATGACTAAAATGAACTATTAGAACAAATATAGTTCTGTTTGAATGTTTCACAATAGTTTAGAACCAGACAGAACAGATGTTAAGACAGTGCAATATGTCCTTAAAATTCTCTTGTTATGCATTTTACCATCTTAAATGGTATTCTTTTGTCGCCAAACTGGACATCGTTCTGATATAAAGCAGTTTTAACCATAAGGATAGGCTTGGCATGTGTCATACCTTTGGGCAAAAATCGTTAAGTTTTTAAAATCATTTTAGTTTATTTTTTCAAAAGGCAGTTTTAAATTCTCAATTCCCGATTTTGATATGTGCTTGAATTGACCTACAATCACACATTCTGTAAAGGTTTTTTATTCCTGAATGGTATCAGCATAGTTGTTGTAATTAATAGCTGGCTTAAACAATATGTGATAAATCTTACTAAGCTTGTCCATGCTTAATATTATTGTGTTACCTAAAATACGTTATAATATAATACAACATATTTTATCCAGCATTCAACATATAACAATGTCCAAAACTACACAATAAGTTTACATATTAATGTAATGAAACAACAACAATAATTTTCCTGAGGAGCATCTAGCATTTCTTCTGATATGTTTGATGACTTTATATGTGTCTTTTATATTTCATTTCACGTATAAAAGAGGCAAATATATCAGTGTCGTTGAGTCAAAAGATATCATTTAATAGTAATTTATGAAAATACAATGCTATTTAATATAACGCACAGACTTGAACAATTCGTTGTATGTGAATAAATTTCAAATTTTATTCTTTAATCCATCCGTGCATTGGTGGTATGTTCCTTTTATGACAATTAATGGCAGTTTAATGGCAATAAATGTCCTATTAGCATTGTTAACTTAAATAGTGTTCCTTTGTAATTTAAACATTTATTTAAAAGAATGTAACGTATATCACAGTAATAACAGATCCTTCTACTTTGATAACATCATTTGTTTACAATTAAAAGGTTATATTGTCATGTAAGAATAAGAAGTAATAAGATCAGATTTCCAATTATTCTACAGTAATGTAGACAATTTTGCTATTGCGTGGTATCACCCCAACCGGTAAAGAGTTAACATAAGAGTTAACATACATTAATTTGTGGCTTTTAGAAAATTGTTTTAGAAAACTATAGTGTACAAAACTCCCCTAGGAGGTATTTTGGTAGTCCTATGTCTAGTGACAGTAATGCATTAAATAAATATACATTTAAAGTAACATATATAACTGTAACATCATAGTGGTGTATTGTTTAAATGCATACCAGCTGTTCCCTTCATTTAAAAATGTTTTATGGCAAACAGCATGTCGATAAATAATAATTTGGTATAACTTGGTATTTGCAAAATAGGATTTGAAACTATGATAGGGTAACGTAGTTAACATGCCTGTTTAAGTATAGGTCAGAGAGCTAACACATGCCATTTTGCATCTTATATAATATAGTTTCAGAAAATTTTAGTGGACAATATTTACCCTGCTGTGTGGAGAGGAGGGTCTAGCTATTTGAGCTTTCACTATCGCTGAATTTTCATTTTGGTATTGACGTCACTTTTCCATGTACAGACATCATTTTGAAGTCAATGTAACCTCTTTAAAATCCAGAGTCAGGATCTATGCTCCTAATTCAACATGTCGCCAGTAAAATTACCACAATGGATCAAACAGTTCATATTTATGCCTGCTGAAATTTATAACCCTCCACTTTCAAGCCTTAAATACGCTAAAAAAAAGGGTACGTCACTTTGTGACGTCACTGTGACGTTAAAACGCAAAAGAAAAATTGTAAACATCTTTTTTCTTAAACAGGATACATTTTTCTACAAGAAAATGTATGTTTGACACTTTTACCAAAAAATGCACACGGATTTACACACCGGCCTACACTATATTATTTCATTGTGGACTTTGGAAAATATGAAGAAAAATGTAAAGAAAATAAGTAATAAATAAAGGATACTTTTCTGAGGCTTTCTTGTTTAAACCGCGAGGTGGGCGTAGCCCACCGAAGGGTTTAAACAGAAAGCCGAGGAAAAATCTTTTATTTAGCTTGTAGTATGGCGCAGGCGCAAATAAACACGTGTTACTGACACCTGACGAAATTTATATCGGCTCCTCCCAGCATCCGGCCTAAGCTGTCAATTATATTACATTTACCTACGGGTTAATTTGTTGCTATTTAGGATGTTCCCGCCTACATCGCTGTTTAACAAAAATTGGAAGTTAGAGTACGGTTTTAAGCTTCTCCTTCGTCGTTATTCTAGGGTGTCTGATTTAAACATCAGCAAAGATCAAAGAAAAAAGCATCGGCCATACTACAATGTCAATTACCATATTTAATCGCTTGTCAGCTGATTTCATATGAAAGCTAAATTGTGGTAAAAAAGTGCTGGTTTAGAAGTATTGGCCTAACGGCTTTAAAACTTGCGGTAGGTTAACATTTGTGGTTTCTGGTGCAAGAACAGTCCTAGATTGACACACTCAGTACATAAAAGTCAGTATCTTGTATGTCCTCCCTTCACATGGGCCTCGTCGCGAGAAAACCTGTCTTCGGGAGTTTGCGAATAACAAAGGCGCAGACCAGCCTGCGCATCCGCGCAGACTGATCAGCGCCTTTGTTATTCGTTTTTTGGAAACTATGATATCTAAACTTGCTACCAGTGAAATTTCAATTTTCTAGCTAGTCTATGTAGCTAAGGAGACTGGTTTGAGTCTCGCTTTGTCGGAAATCCCGAAGACAGGTTTTGTCGCGTCGAGGCCCACATTAATCACTACTCTATGGCACCTCCGCATACCCTGGATAAGCCGTTGAATTTGACGTTGGGGTATCTGACGCCACTCTCGATGCAAAGCAGCTTCCAGTTCGGCAAGATTCTGAGCTGGGGGTCCATTGTTTTAGCTTCCCGGCCTAAAATGTCCCACAAATGCTCAATAGGGTTCAGATTGGGGCTATGGGCAGGCCATGGAATTGCGGAAACAGCGTTTTGATGTAAGCATTCAATAACTGCACGTGACATATGAGGTCGACTGACTTACTGATTTTTATGTACTAAGTGTGTCAACCTAGGACTGCTAAAGCACCAGAAACCAAAAATGTTAACCTACCACAAGTTTTAAGGCCGTTAAGCCCATACTTCTAAACCAGTACTTTTTACCAAAATTTAGCTTTTTATGTGAAATTAGCTGACAAGCAATTTAATATGATAAATGATATTATTTCCTTTGCATTTTTACTTCATATTGTTCCAAATTCCACAATGAAATGATAATATTTCGCGTACAGGAAATATTTTTTTGTTATTCATTCCCCCGTAAAAATAATTTGCAGAAAACTGGGTGTTCCCTAACTTATTTCCAAGTGTATATATCCATAATTGGTTTGGTACTTATCGCCATTCACTCGGGAAAGTCCGTCACAATTGGAGAATCGAATCATGCCTCGGGTGTACATAAGGAGCATTACGCATAGTACTATGTACCAAAAAGCTCCATTTTGATAGCCGGAACTGGAGTATTGAAAATTAGTTGTGTAGCATGTGGGTTCAGCTCTTTTAAAATCGATTATTCTGATTAAACAGCAGAATAAATGAAGTTTATGTATTTTTCAAGAAAATATTGATTTAGCAAAAACATAAACTTCATATATAACTGTTTGCTTTGCTGCAATCATACTTGTTATTGTATTAACATGGTTTCTGTGACGTCAGCGTCACGTTATATAGCGTCAGCGTCACGTTATATAATGTCAGCGTCACGTTATTACCCACGTTATAAAAGATCTTCACGGAAATGGACGAGGTAGTTCCGATTGATCGCTAATATGAACAGTGAAGGCTCACTTGCACAGTCTCACCAGAGAATACGCTACTGTTTGGACGAAAAAATAGGTCTCTAGCTTATATGGATAGCTGTGTTTTGGGTTCGAACTCACGATCCCATCCAGACTAAAGGGGATATCATCATTCAGTAAATCAGTGAGTGCAAGAAGAAGGTGGATTGTGACTAGGTCTGTAGTAAGTGAGCTTATGCATATGACACCAAAGTAAGAAAGAGGGCAAATTAAGCGTGACATTGTAGACCTGAACAAGCTAATCACTGGGATCGGGACTAATGGACCCTTTTCTTACAGATTTTGAGATGAAAAGCTCTACTGCATTTCACAAGTAAGGTGATATCTGAAATGTTGCAGTGAATTTTTTAGTACCTCAGACACAGCGCCTACAATGGTATGAAGAGTTTAAATCAGGATTCTCCTTTAGGTTGACACATTTGAAAAATCGATTCACAGAAGAAAAGTAAAATCATTTGCATGCAATGCTTTGTCAGAAAACTTCAGATAAAAGACAAGTAGATAAAGAAAGAACTTCAGGGAATAAGATATTTGTTTGGTTGCTTACTTTATCTGCCAACAATTAGTTAAAGTGTTAAATGTGAAAATGGTGCTTGTTAATTCCCTTACATCCGTTCCTTTGACTTTTACGCATATTGATCATATTGACTTAAAACCTTTATTGATAAATCAACTCTTTCCAGTAAGATCGAGATGAGGATAATCACAGGTGCTCCCTGAAATGTGGATGTATGTTTTGTCGATGGAATGTTACTGATACAGTCGCATGTAGATTTGCCTTCAACTTTTAAGTGTGTAGCAAATGTGACTCTGCTTCGTCTTGAGAGACGTCCAAATCGTGTAGATTTTGCATGTGACACTTAGAAATATCCACCATTTACAGATATTAACAGAAACTATCATGGTTTAGTAAAGGGAGAGGTAAATGTATCTGGACCAGAAAAGCGTAGGCCAAAAGACGTTACTCAAGCTTTAAAGTCAGAATCATTCAAGAATCTCAGTTGCGATTAATAGGAGAAGGGTGGTGCCTAAATGAGTATGCTGCTGTGCTAAAGACATGTGAGCTGTATTTTGACTCTGCTAAAGATTCAAAGTATTTGATGGACAAATGACATGTCAAGATATCTTAGCATGCAGAAACTGATATCCGTATTATCTTGCACGTTAAGAAGTACTTTAGAACATTTTTTTCAACCTCGTATTGTTGTCAATTGCATTTATACTGACGTTTAACTATATTGCTTTTACATACAGAAAACAATTACGGGTTTGTATGGATGAATGGCAGGCTTAATAGGAACAAAGGCAAGTATGTGGATGTGACGAAGTTGTCTGTTACGCAGAGCAATATAATCAGCTTTACCAGTGGCGCATGCTTTTAATGTGGGAGTGAAGGCAAATCTGGTCCAGTTCTAGAAAGGTCAGCTTGAGACAAAAAATGCTTTTAAGGAACTATGATTTTCCGCTGACATGTCCAATCCTATAGAGAAGTTTAGAAGAGGTTGTTTACAGTATGTATGGGAAGTGTCAAATTACATTTTGCTCGATTTGCTGTTTTTAGGGCTAAGTGTGCTCCAAAAGATGAGAACAATCTTTGACAAAGATAAAAAAAAAACTGTCTCCCCACTATCCACAGCAGGGCTTCATCAGATAAAAAGTGTGACCAAATTTGGTAGCATATATGTTGAAGAGTGCTCATAGGTCTGTGTCGCTATAAATAGCTCTACTGAATTTAGTTGGATTTTGGAGGATGGACGGTACAGGATTAATTGATTTGCTGGTGAACAAATGTCAGATGATAATGAAAGCGTCATTGACGATTCGACATATGATGCTGTTTCAAATAAAGATATACATGCATCAGTTTCTGACTCAGATATATAATAAAACCATGTTTATTAGATTGTCTTTGGAAAATACTCTCTGGTGTTAAGATATTTTAAATAGATACTGCAGTATAGTGAGTCAGACAGCTGTTGGCATAATGTTGACAATCAACAACAAGAATTACCAAACCAAAATGAGTATCTGAAATCTTAGTTTGAGGCTGAAGAATAATTTATGTAAGGCAGCCATTCAGATAAAATAACTGACTACCATCGATAGGCATTGATCCTAATAGATGGAATTACCATCAAGACACTGAGTCTGAGTCTGAGAAAATATTTATTCTTTTAATGATTATATCCACATCATTTAGACTTTTGAAATAGGTCAATTGGACTAGTTATGTATTTATCTAACTGTTACAAGCAGGAAAAATGTCAATGTGTTACTCCATAGGTTTAATTACCATTTGTGAATAATTCGCATTGAAACAATTGTTTGTATTTATTTTAATGTGTGTGTTTAGGTGCTCTTTTGTGTGTTCTTTATTATATTTTAGGGCAAGAATGTATTCTTTTTTGAGTACTAATTTTAAAATAGTGTATGATAAAGCAATATTAAACTTATGAGAAAAAACATAATACAGTAGAGGTAACCCCATTTTGACAATCTTTCAGTTATTTGTATCATTTATGAAAAAAAAATACATGATGAACAGATCATCATTTTATTATCATAATGTTTGCAAGTATCAAATCCTTAAGAACAAAAATCAACCATCAAATATATTGTATTTGACTTTTGTTTGTACTTTCTGAAGAAAATAACAAAGGCCATTAGTTTTCGTGGCTTCTTTGAATATCATTATTAAATATCTAGAACTTTCATTAGGAATTCATTATAATTCTTCTTTTCTTTGTTTTCATACTTCATGTTTTAATATTAGATACCAGAAATAACCTTCCAAAACAAATAGAAGATGCCATAACACACCTGAGATCAGGGTACCCCCATTTAAATGCTATTTTAGATATTGCTTACCCTAAAGGGGTATTCAGTTGCGCATAGCACTTTTGTGTTCCAGCCAATTTTTTAAGAGTTGGATTTTTGAATTCTGCAAATTTTCTTCATAAGAACACATCTTCAAACCTTTTGGCCTCAACCACTTGATTAAACATACTGCTGATTAGGACTAACTGGGTAAACTGATAAACAGAAAACCAGGTTTTCGTCTTTTGATATCAAGTTTACCAGGCTCAGCTTTGAGAATGCATGTTCAACAAGTGCCCTCGAAGCCTTACCTGTTAACCTTGATATCAAATGTCACTCACTTAGTAGTCTCTCTTCATTTATATTATAGCTGCATGTCAAACTGTGTAAAATGGCCACTCTCAAAGACAGAACATTGGTTTTCAAGACCAATTATCACTTAATGCAGGTCAAACGTATTGCAGAATGCTCCAAGGGGAGCATTCTGCAATACTTCCACCTTCATTAAGGTTCCATTTGTCAATATTTGCTAGATTAGGCAGAGAACATTTTGAGCTGCCCTTGTATAGGCAAAATTTTCTCTGATGCGTTTCAAATGTTAATAAAAGCGTTATTTAGTTAATAGTCTTCTCTATTCCATTGTTAATCCATCACATAATTTCCCACCTGGTTCTTTAATTATTGCATCACATAAGAATCCCAAAGGACCTTTTAATATCGAGCATGTTAATCAGAAATAATTGTACTTAATGCATTCATATAAAAACAGTTGAAGTGCTGAGTTAAAGCGTTTAGCAGATGATACCTTTCAATTTTGAAGGTCGCAGTCAATAATAATAATAATAATAATAATAATAATAATAATATAACAACTTTACTTTCATTAGCAAATCGACACATCTATTGCCTTGGCTAGTTACAATATTCAACATGACAAACATGTATTACAAAAAAGGAATCAAAATCAAATTGCAATGTTAGTCACCGTGACGTCTGGCGTTATATAGCTGTCAGAACGACACAATTACTTCTACCTGATTTAAGCATGTAAAGCAGACGTTTTGTTTTAAACACCCAAACGCATTTACAATGTCGTATCATCGCAGATGCCTTGATAGCAACGCATTGACGTTGACCAACCAAGTGTCTGCCTGTTATTTGATTTCAAAAGAACACAATCACTGCATTATAGTCTAACACAACATATATTATCTGACAGAGAACATATTCTCAGGTAGTGTTGTATTCTAGCTCGAGTCAACAATTTCCAATCTTAATTTGTTTGCTAAAACAATAAACTTAGCTATATTATTTACTATTTTCACCTTCTGTATTTTCCTCAATTTTTTCAGATTTTGTCACAATATGTAACTGCAAGGAAAAAACATCATCTTAGCTTTTGAAAAGCTGGACATACTAGTAAGAAGTGGAATTATAATTCTGGATGCTTCATATTACATGATTTACAAAAACTTTGTTCCCGTGGAATGTTATCTTGTCTACCCCTTTCCATTTCTAAGTTGTGTGCGACCAGTATAAAAGATGTCTTAAAATGCTTTCCTTTTGGAATCACACGATACTGTTTGCAATAGTTTTCAAATTCAAAAGTACCCTTGTATGCATTATAATATACCAGTTTTGACATTGAGTGGGTTGTAGCAATCCAAATTTGTATAAAATAGTCTCTAATTCTTCTTTTGATTTTTAAAATTGGAAATTGAAATAACCATTTGACTTATTTACTAACCTAACCACAAAAGTTGCTCATCACTTAAAAATGGTCATAAATAATGAATCATAAGGAAATTGTATATACTATAATTCCAAACCTTTATACTCCATCCAGACACTAATTTTTGGTTTGTTAGGACCAGGGAACCAGGCAGAATTGATGGAGGATTGAAGAACCTTGGAAGCAAATGGAATGAAAAGTAGACTGTAATCAGATCGCTCACCAAGAGACATCTTCACGCTGGATACACCCAGTTATATCCCGTCACGGATGTACTTTGAACATTCATATTTTTTATCCTTGGTAAATTATGATTGAACCAATTATACTTCTTTATAGAATAAAAAAAACAGAAACTTCATATCGTTTTAACTTTATTTATTTGGAATCACATAAAAATGATTATGTCTAGTACAAACCTTTGGCCTCAGTAGCCTATCCATTTTAAGAATATGGACAAGAAACAATATTTGTTTATAAGGTTCTTTGCAATATCAATAAACAATAATGCCTGAAGCAAACTGGTAAAGCAGATCTAATGTTATAACTTCATATGCTTATATCCGCGTACCTGTTCTATTACTTGCTGAATGTTCAATTTGATATGTATTCTATGATAGGAATAAATCTGATCTGCATTTAAACGAGGGTATATGGATAAACGTTCTATATCTTTGGTGATTGATAGAGATATTATAAATGGCATATATGGTATGTGACATGTGCAAACGGAATCCTCTGCCCATATAGTCTGACAACGAAATTTTCAATTTATATATTATTGGGTGGGTTGCATTTGCTTCTGGTAAATTATTTGTTCATTTGAATTCATGTTTCTGACATACATAATGAGTATGAGGGATGATCCGAAAGTTCTGATCCTGTCGTGATATCTCTGTAACCAGCAATGCACCATGCCTGAAAATTGTACGAAATAATAATATATTCTTTGTCTATACACCGCTCTAACAAGTGTTATGTAACTTGAAGGAGTGACCAGTCATCTACCCCCAAAAAACCGGACCGCGTAGCGCAGTCGGTAACGTGTCTGGCTACAAATGCGTGTCTGACTGCAGATCCAGGGGTCGCGAGTTCGATCCCGGCCCAGTCCCATACTTTCGGGGAGATTGATCATGAAATAATTTCTACGGTCACTCTCCTCCCTTCCGCTGATTTATTCAAGAAGGGTTGTTGTCAGTTACAAGCGAAAGTATGTGCACGAATTACTGGTTAACCGCTTGTTCAAGCCTGCCCAGGAAAAAAAGTGTGGTTAGGTGAACTGACCGTCCCGCAATGACCATAGCTGTTGACTTGGGACGTAAAGCAACAAAACAAACAAATCTACCCCCAAACAGCTATACCCTCAATACACTGGCCTATCAAGCAGCCTGTACATATAAGAGCCCTTATAATTTAGACAAGATGAGTCTCAGTAATTCGTTTTTATGGCTGCTCAATGTTCATCCGTAAGCCAATATGTCCTGTACATATGGCGAACTTTCTATATGATCTGGGTTTCATATGCCTTTGAATGTATGACTATGCAACTGTTGGCTATAATCAAATTTTCGTAACAACAGGTAACAACAAAGGTGAAAAAAATAGGCAAGCTTGGATCAACTGACTTTTATCTGAAGCAATTACGAATAGTCGGTATCGTCGGAGACTGATAGTAACCCACATAAGAAAATTAAAACGAGTCCACAAATTAGGTCAATATTCGGACGTACAAATATTTGCAAGTGTATATCTAAAAATAAAACCCAATCAATTGTTCAAAGGTGCACTATATCGTAAAATGGTGCAATATGGGATTAATTTCAACACAAAGCATCCATCTGAAACCAATGACAATGTTGAAAATTCTTATTTAAAATCAATCATTTTTTGTTAGAAAAACTTTCAGAATTATGATATTTTGTAATCAAAATAATATTGGTCTTAAATATTTTGCTGATATTAGATTTGGCATGTTTTATTCTCGAAAATGATAGACAAAAATAGAATATTCTCGAAAATGAAAAATCTGCAATGCATTAAAAATGACGTAGTTGTCAATTTAAATGACGTCATAAGAATTGCACATTGAGCTTTAAATATTAAATCGACACAAACTGTCGCCACTCAACATTTGAATGGACATCATTAGTAACAAAAAGTAAAATCACGATGCAGTTTTATTTTGTGGTTTTAAAGATGGCTGGCTTGAAATATTCAGAATCAAATATCATTATAATTCTATAAAATGAAAACAGACCAGTGGTATGGAGTGGGCCATATATAACGTGCTGTAATTATTAAAAAAATAATACAGCGAGAAAATATAAGAATCATTATAAAGGTAAAAGCTAGTTCTTTTGAATGGTACATAGTATGCCTCTCAAAATTGCTATGGACAAAGCTATGAGGTAAAGATCAGAACTTTTGGAACATCCCTAGTATCAGATGTAATAGTTGCAAAACGATATGTATGCGTTGTTTTAGAACAAGAAAAAGAGAGCAACAAAAGATTGAACATTACCAAATTGTTCTTATTTAAAGGGTGCAATTTCGTTATTGGTGAAAGTTTTGCCCTTTAAGTGTCTCTTTGTTAGCTTTTAATGCAAACTGTATTTCGCTGGATAAGCTATGTAGTCTATTCACATAGATTTTGACAATAAAGATATATTTTCCAAAACCTTTAGAATAATTACCCTACCGTTACATCGTTGTTTTTTAAATAAAACTATACCTGCTGCTACCAAGCTATTGTATGATAGTTTGCGTAAACGTTTACATTTAAAATGATATTCGGCAATTCTAAAAAAAATACTTGTGTTTACTCAACATATGGAAAACCTTTACTTTTACCATACCTCTACAACTTAACTGCACAGGTTTACAGCTTGACAACATTGTGCATCATATTCAGTATGACTTAAGCTTTAATACGATATATACGAACCTTGGTACCTAGGGGGAGGTTCAACAAACTCCTTCATTAACCTCCTGTTTTCATTTCATATCAGGGACGTCCGTAAGATGGCATCCGTCATAAAAGTTTTGTTGCACCAGTCTAGGTACATGTACCATGGTTGCTATTCACCATTTTGTAGGTTATTCATTGGGTAATGTTGTCAACCTGGCAACCTGTGCAGAAATTGTGTAAACAAGGATTTGTAGAGCAGGGGTAGGGTCAAAATTTTTAAAACTATAAAACAGCGATACTTTTTTTATATAATATGTTCTCTCTCCATGAGCTTATTGAAATGTTTCAGACTATAATTTCGCATATTAAAAGGTCTATGTGCTTGCGCGTGTCGTTTTCTAGTGTTAATGAGGAAGATGATTGGCGTCCAGTCTACTACCACCATAGCAATTACGTTAACAGCCTGTTAATTTTCCACTTCTTGAAATGTAATAACAAGCTGGTATCACTCAGAAGACGATTTAAGGTTTCCACTAATCTCTTATATTGGTCTTCAGGAATTAAAGTAATTTGTCTGACAATTGTAAAACGGTTGTCAAGAGATAACTGTAACGAGACAACAAGCTCTGTATAACTTCAGTAATTGGACAATGGTCGGTGCCATGCTATCACGGATGCATTCCTCCGTCTAGTTTAACTAACTGATGTCAAATAGAACATTGCTTTTATCTGCCGGTTTTTTATTTGGTTTATTTATTTATTTATTTTTTTTGCTGTGTTTTCTTGGGGGGTGGGGTGGGGTGGGGGGTTAAAACATCCGAGAATAATGTTAGCACCTCCATCTGTCCGTCGATCCGTTTATAGAGTGGCGTAGACAGCATTTAAATAACGAGAGGTATTCAGTAAAAATTTCGTTCCACATCTATTAAAAAAAGTTTCTGTTTTGTTATGAGAAAGATTTCATGTTGACTCTAAGCTGATGTTATATTGGAGCCTACAACTCTTCTTATACATATCTAGATTATTTTCTCCTTATTTTGAACAAATGTTGGCATTGAGACATACATATATAGATGACTGTCTCCTTATTTTGAATAAACTGATGTTATTTGGATGTACAACTTTACTTCTACACATCCAGATGACTTTCCCCTTATTTTTAACAAATGATTAGTCAGATATATCCCAAATAAAGCAAAACCTTTTGACGCCGAAGTCCCCTCTTTAGATTTGGAATTGTCCATAACATATGGCATAGTTTCATTTAAATTTAACGATAAATGAGATGACAAAGTTAGTAGTTAAATGCAATGTTGGTTTGAATGTCTTCTGCAATAGGGCATATCTGTATCAGTATTTAACAGTGATTGGGTTATAATTTTAAAAGAATCTTTTAAAAGCCTTCTTTTTGTGATCAAATCAAAAATATCAAAACGCTATAAAATATTAGCATATAACATGGATATTATGCGACAGTTTGCATGTATGTTTGTAAACCCAATGTGGTTCCATTTATGCTAAGTCCTTGTGTTGTTATGTAATTCTTAGTGTTCTTTCTACTTTTGCAATCATCTTGCTGAGGAAGAGAAAGCTGATTGCTTCACTTTAATTGTGTCCTTGCTGCCGCGTAGCTGTCTTTGTTATAAAGAAAAACCTGTCGTAAGCGGCCACTCAAAAATAGACAAACAAAGGTCTTAAAGATAACTGTTAGCCTAATGAAGGTCGAAAGTATTGCATAATGCTCTTTTGGAGCATTCTGTAATATTTTTGACCTGCATTAAGCGATAATCGGTATTAAAACCAATTTTGGCCTTCTTTTTGAGTGGCCGCTTAAAACAAGTTTTACTGTATGGCTCTTCCTCCTGGTGCCATGGTTTGGTCTGAGACCTGTGACTGTGACATTTCCTGGTCATATTCTCTTTTTGTTGTTTTTTTATTGAAAGTGTTTGCATATTTGTTGTCAACTTCTAGGTTGATCTGATCCTTTGTTGTAATTCTATTATGAAACAGTTTAATTCAAAAATCGACAACTTGTTGTCAAAGCATAGGCTTCCCAACTTATGCAATGTTTCGTTGCAGGGAAACACCTTATTACTATAAAATAAATGGCCGTGTTGTCAGGTGGTAGTCATTTTTACTATGTTTAGTTATAGTCTAATGAAAAAAAACACTCCCAAAGCTTCACCAACCTCCTTTCATTTTTTGTTAGACTTATATCAGCCGTAGATGTTGTAGGACCTCTGAATCCATACCAACCAATACCATTCCACATCTTATCTTTTGCCGTATTCCAGTCCAGAGTTTTAATTTATTCTGGCTCAAACATCTAGATCAATATGAGCGAAAATATATATGCAAAAAAACATCTCATCAGACTTTATAAGTCTAATTATTTGCTACCTTGCCTCAATGTTATAAAACTTTTTCCCTGCATGGAAATTCAACAGCTCATAAAAACTAAAATGCTAAAATACTATTTTTCTTGTTTTCAAACTCTCACATGTTAACATTTATGAGCATAATCAATTTCATACTAACTTGAGTTGAGCATGAAACAAGTTTTATAACCTCGAGGCCTAGGCCTTCTTTGGTGGCCTATAGGGTGAGTTTCCTTTTCACAAAGCCCTTTGGGCTAGCTCTAATAATCATCCTAGACTATCCACATTTGGGTCGAAGGAAACAGATACTATACAGTGTCATCAACAAAAGACAGTTAAGAGTTTATATTGCCTTTTTATCACTCACTGAAGCCCAGTGGCATTAAAAATTCCGAAAAACGTTTAAGCTGATGAACTGGTAATACAATTCCCTCTTAGTGGTAATATATTACACTAAATCTGTCTCGTTGACATGTTGGTCTGTTTGTAACAGACAGATATGGTATATTACAAATAAATCAGTGTAAAAATCAACATTTACAGCAATTTAGAGGTATATTTTGTTTGAACAGCATGTCTGTAAAATGGTTTATTGTATATCCACACTGGACTCTTTTAATAGATTAAAAGTTTGAAAAGTGATTGGAACAACGCAAAAATGGACCTAGTGGCGTAAAATGATAAAAGGTGTACTGTTTAAGGCGTGAAAATTCCCTAAAAGTCATTGTGAAAAGGTCAAAAAAAGTGAGTATGAACAGGAAATACCACAATTACAAATTGCAGACAACCCGCGGCACCGCGAGGAAGAGCCACACAACAATCACGAGACACCAGGAAGACAAACTAAGCAAAGCAACCATCTCTCTCTCTCTCTCTCTCTCTCTCTCTCTCTCTCTCTCTCTCTCTCTCTCTCTCTCTCAAGATATTTGCAAAGCTAAAATTGACACACAGTAATGCACAACAAAACATTAAACAATTACACAATCCCACATGGGAGAAAAAATCAACACAGATCAACAACAACAGAACCAACGCCTTAGAACGTACAGCAGTCTAAGCCACTGGGGGAGTAAATGCATTTTACTGATACCAAATCTTCGCCAAATTTTCAAACTGCGATTATTGCAATATTTTTCGTGACTTTGAATAGACAAACGTGTAAACTATTCAAAAATACAATTACTGGTATTTACACCAAGAAATATGGATTGACAGGACTACTTTAAAATTGTATTTTGATACTATATAAGTTTAAGTCCTAAAAATTTAAAGTTTTTTTTTATATTAATCCAACAAGTGCGTTTTACCATCAACGAATGTAAAATAGATTAATCTAACAAAATCCCTTTCGATCTGCCTGATCAGTATGCCTCCGCGCTAAGTACGCGTGCAAAATGCAGTTATTACTTCCAATTGTAAATAGACAAATGTGAATGCCTCAAAATGTGAATGCCTCAATGTTTTTCATATAAAAGTATGTTCGCCACCTTGACCCAGCAATTCATTTCAAATGTAAACATCTATAATGAATTTACAAATATATGTTAGTGGGAAGCTGGGTCAATGTGGAGAACGTACTTATACGCGAACAACATTGAAGCACCCGGCCCCTACCCTCATATAAAGAACACAATTTCCTCGAAAAGGCGTGTGAAAATGCACTAAAACCTTAAATAACTCAAATTTTAAGATTTGTCCACCATTCTGTGTCTAAGTAAATTGCCATTCATAGGATAGGTGTTCATATACAATATCATCACAGGCTTGGTTTTCATATACATGGACATTACATGCTCTGTTTTCATGTACATGGACATTACAGGCTAGGTTTTCATATACATGGATATCACATGCTAGATTTTTATGTACATGGACATTAATTCTGCATTAGCTTAGAGACACTATACTGTTATAAATTCGACATTCTTTATATTATGGATGCAGTCCGTGTTTTTCTAACCAAGCTACGAGTTGTATTTCAAAATAGGCACCACTTATCCAAAAGAAACGCATGTGTTATCAAGTGTGTATGTGTTGAACTCAAGTATTTTTTTCTGTGTTTGGCAAAAGTCCTATTTCCTTGTGGTGATCGTACAAAACCAGATCGCATGCTGCATGCAATAGCGATAATTGACTAAATTTAAGGCTTATTGTCGATCACTCGGAATCATTAGCAAACAAAATCATTCGCTTTAAGGGCTAATATGTCACAAAATTTCACATTATTGCCTTAATCTAATAGAGAAAACTGTTGAAAATATTCAAATAGTTTTATAAGCATTTCCTTTCTACCAAAGTAATATTTGCATAATGTATCTCGTTTCGCGAGCATTTCGTGACAACTTTATCTTTTTTGGCTGGAATTATCATATCAAATAGGGTGATTCAATAGAATGTATTACAGAAAATCCAACGCTAATTTAACAGAACATCTATATGTAGGCAGGACTGACGAACGCTAAAGGCCCGAAAACTTATATAAGCTTATGCTTCACTTTAACTTTGGAGGCGGGACCTACGTGATAATCACACAAAAAACATTATACTCTGATTCCAATCTATCCAACATTTAATTCGTCTAAAGCAGGTACCTCGGCGTTACCAATACTTTACTTTAGCAATGTGTTGTGTTGTACGCGTAAAAGTATTGCTTAAATTAAATTGCGTTTTGCTGTCGCGTGGCTGTCTGTGTTCTGTGTCTCTTCCTCGGGTTGGTCTGCGGTCTATGATTATGGCATTTCCTTGTTATAGTCGCTTGCTTTTTGACATCAAACGGAAGACAAAATGCACTTTTATGTACAAGCAATGTAAAATATTAGCCTTTAATACGTGTATAAGCTTTCCATGGCAATATCATTTTGATAAATCATAGCTGGATAAAAAAATGTATTAATTATCAAAGATATTCGCGCGACAAAATACACTAATCTGTCAAGTAAATCAAAGTTGAGTACCAATTAGAGGCTCCTAGTCTAATTAGTAACATTATACTGTAAAATATCCGCAAACTTGCAACCAACATAGAACAGACAAAAGAAACATTCACTGTCTTAAATAATATCAAGTTGTTGATGCAGTTTAGTCGACTGTATTAAAAGAAATAAGCCAGTTCATGATGTTTTCGGCGAGCTATCAAGATTCATGCTAACTGCCAAGTCATGCGCGGATCAAGAAGTTTTGTCAGAGGGGGTCCAACTTTGACAACGTTTTTTCTTAAGCTGATGAGGGGAGAGAGGGTCCAAATACCATTAGGAGGGGGCCATCATCGGCCCGCTAGCGAAACGCCATTTAAATGGCGTTTCGCTGGCGTGCCGATGATGGTCAACCATTGAATGCTTGCTTGGTGGCTTTGTGATTTTAGGCGATATGGACTAGTATTGCTAAGAAACCCTATATTTTGTGATTTTTCAGGGGTGGTCCGGAACCCCTGTTCACTCCTCCATCTTGATCCGCGCATGCAAGTGTGCATACGCTGCTCTTACACACAAAATTTATCTAGAAATTTGTCAATCACATTTGTTTGCTATTTGTTAAATGTTGCTGCAGAAGCCATTCAATTTGTCAGTGGCACTGCGCAGCATTTAAACTGAGTCTTACAAACAAGAAAAAAGCATAAACACCTTTAAACCAAATCGACTTTCCTTACCGTAGGAATTGAATGAGCCCATTTCTTCTTTTTGGGTTTTGGATGGTATTTTTCTTTTTTCCTTTTTATTCTAATTTTAATAGAGCCTTCTGTGAGCAAACAGTGAAACCCTGATCAGTTCCTGTCGAGCCTACTCTGGTCTATGCTGTTTATTTAAAAACACTTGGCTTATATGGATTAAAGGTACCCATGTGGTATTAAAGGATTGTTTTTGCGATAACTATTTAAGACCAAGTGAATATAGCAAGAAGATTCTCAGACCATAGATCAGGACACAGCAGACTACAAGTAAACCAGCAAGAACAAAAAAGGCAAAATAAATAGCCCATTCTTTGCTAGAAAGGTCAATAGGCACTAACTTACAAAACCAAGACTTAACATGAAACCCTCACAGACAATAATAGCATAAACATTACCTAAAAAACAAAAAGGACCTTAATCAAAGAGACAGCAGTCGCATTCTTCATGGAGCTCATAGAGGATTCGGAACTTACTCAATGTGTTATCAAAGAGGAATTGAACTGCTCAAACTGTGATGAAACAAGGAAAAGGGGCACATACAGCCAAAGTTTAAAAACAGAGGCTAAACCTTAAACAATCCACTGATCAAAGATTTAGTCCAATGCCTTCAATGATTCCGAGGCCTGAACCGGGCCGCGTAGCGCAGTCGGTAACGTGTCTGGCTACAGATGCGTGTCTGACTGCATTTCCAGGGGTCGCGAGTTCGATCCCGGCCCGGTCCCATACTTTTGTGGAGATTGATCATGAAATAATTTCTACGGTCATTCTCCTCCCTTCCGCTGATTCATTCAAGAAGGGTTGTTGTCAGTTACAAGCGAAAGTATGTGCACGAATTACTGGTTAACCGCTTGTTCAAGCCTGCCCAGGAAAAAGTGTGGTTAGGTGAACTGACCGTCCCGCAATGACCATAGCTGTTGACTTGGGACGTAAAGCAACACAACCAACCAACAACCAACATTCCGAGGCCTGACCGACGTCTTACAACTAAATTGTATAATAACTTTGCAACAACATATGACAAAAAGGTAAACATATAATTGACCCCATAACATACCTTCGTAACATCAGATAAATTATAGATCTATTTATTTGCATTAATTGCATCCATTAACTGGTTCTATTTCTTCTTGGAGTTGTTATATGGTTAAGGAAAATGTGTGCTAATTTTGGAACCATCCTTTGAGACAACATGCCCAAGGCATACCACTTGGCCTTTAAACAGCTCTCACTTGGAGGTTTTGAGCTTCAGACCATCTTCTAGCAGTCTTTTTAAATGTTGATGTAGTGGTGTATGGGAGACCTCAATCTTTGAAATTGCCTTATACCTTGATGACATAGTCTTCTTTCCTTAGATCTTTGAAGGAAATGTTGAAACAAACATTTGTTCATAGGTTACAGAAGCATGGACTGAAGTTGAAAAGTGTGAGCTGTTCAGGAGCCATTTGGTATACCTTGGTCTAGTTGTTTTGAAAGATGGTATCCCTACCGACCCTTCTTAAATGGAGGTAGTAAGAAATAGCCAACTCCCAAGTGCACCAGATTTTGAATTTGCAGGCTACAACTGTCATTTTATTGAGGGATATGCTACCATTGCCTGACCTCTAAACGATCTTCTGATAGGACATTCTAATGAAGTAACATCCAAGCAAATAAAAATAAAATTAACCCTGGGACACCCTTTACATGGAGGAGCCCCAGCAGTAGGCATTTAAAACTATTATCAGTTGGCTGGCGAACATGCCTGTATTAGTATATACTGATCAAAGCCTACCATTTGAGCAGCTTACTGATGACCCTTCAAATGTTCTCGATGCTGTTCTTAACCAAGAACAAAATGGCAAACAGAAGCTTATCGCATATGCAAGATAGATGAAAATACTACACAGCTAGCAAGTTTGAGTTGCTTGCACTCAAGTGGACTGTATTAGAAAAATTCATGACTATCTCGTTTGTTGGAAGTTTGTGGTAGTTACAGATAATAAGCTGTTGACTACTATTTTTACTACAACCAAGCTTGATGCAATCTGATGGAACGTTTGAAGTTAGTGGAAAGAACTACCAAGCACACAAACTTGAGCACTCAAGTGGGCTAAGAAGAAAATTCTCATGACTACATCTATGGTATTAAATTTGTGGTGGTTAAGTTATATTTTATTACAATTAAATTCAATGTAACTGGGAAGATATTGGAAGCAACACTTTCCAGCAATGTCTTCTGCATATAATATAGCGTAGGTGAAATAATGCTGAAGCTGATCAAACTGAGGTAACAGCCTTGTTCCTCAGATACTGAAGGCAATATGCCAATCAGTCACAGTTTTCAATACATTCCTTGAGCCTCGTCTAATACACTTGCACACAAGGACATTCCATCCAAAGATTGGCACTGCTCAAACAGATTCAGGCAAATTCCGAACACATTATAAAACTGAGACAGAAGTATGACTTTCTACACAAAACATGCTATAAAAAATTATTACTACTCCACGAATGTGTTCTTGTAGGATTACAGCATAAGTTCAAAAGAATGGTAAATTTCGTATTCGGTAACATAATAATCTTTTTATTTATTTATTTTGTTGCTGAACTATTTAACCTTTAATGAGACCTGGTCGACGTTTACATGAAAGAGGGCGCATATTGTTTAACTCTTTGTATACTGTAAACCCCTAAAGTGAAGGCCCAAGATAAATACAATCTTCAGAGAGTGAAGTACATAATTATTTGGAAATTTCTATCTGTAACCCCTTAATATATATCATGGGCACTCCCATCCCTAATGAATTTATCTGTTTGGGAAAATTCATCAGAATACAAAGGGTTAACAAATAGGTCTGGTTAGGAAGGTGATGAGCAAGTTCTTTTTGTAAATGCTAAGGAATCTAACTTCTACAAGGGACCTCTGTTACATTTCAATAGACCCGCCAACATTTAACTGTCTAAATATGTTCTTAAAAATTACATATCTGCTCCTTACGTTTGAATGTCTAGGATGGTATTCTACTAGACAGAGAAGCATGCCATAAGTGATTTAGGACATAATTTATTCATGTTTGCTTTCGTATAATTCCCCAAATCCTATAGACCTCGTCCTTTTGGCATATTTGCTCACAACAAGTAGATGCTGTAGGAGTAGAAGTACAGATATCAGTATATATTTATTTATTTATTATTGAACCTCATAGCATTCAACTTTGATATATACATGTATAATAACCATATACATGTTGTTGTGTTTTAATGTACAATGTATTTCCATAATATATTGCAGGCTGACTTTCTGATGATCGAATCCTCGGGCTTGGGTACCGAAACCCCAAATTTAAAACCCCTGACAAATGAAACAGTTCTCTTGATAAATCGGTGCTGAATTAATAAATCTTGTCAAATATTGCAGCCATCTAGCACATGCTTTAAGAATAAGAACATGTACACTGTCTATACAAACCTTTACTAAAGAAATCCTATAGCAACTGGTGTTATGGCCTAATTTATCCTAACCATGTTGATTAGTTTGACAAGTTAATTCAACGTGCCAGATTTCAAAGAAAGAAGGTATACATTCTCAATTCAATTTCTTTTGTCTTCCGTGAAACATCAAGAACGTCAGAATGATTTTAGGGCGTTTTGGAACAGACTTTGGAGAGGGCCCGTAGCGGATAGGCTTTTAACCTGAGCTAACATTTATTTTCACCTGCTTAAATGGAGACGTTATTTGATACTAGGTTTGAAAACTAATCTTTAAAAATTACTTCATTCATGAAGAAAACCCAACTCCTGAGGTGTCCTTATTTAACTTTTTGCATGCTGGATAACTTTGCATTGCGCATTGTCGTCTGCGGATACAATATTTACTTTTTAGAATCTTTCAAGAGTGACCCTCAAAGTGTAAAACAGTTTGGATCCAGATCAGGATCTACGTTTTATGGGCCTGATATGATCTGATCTGGTTCAAAATTGTTGCAAATAATATCAGCAGACGACAAAAATCGCCACAAGTGGGAAAAGAGTTAAAGTCGCATCAGTAGCCAATGTTGTGTTGATAATTGCAGAGTTCTTGACTCATTAATGCCGAGTGTCATCGTCAATGGAAAATTGCTAAATAGTTTAAACTTGGGTTGTAGCCCTGTTAAATTCGCTCTTTGAAGTTGTCAATTGAGTGTTATAATCAATTGTTCTGTGAGCTTTACCTCTGTGGTTAATCAGGTGGGTGGAGCCTGTGTTTCCTTTATTATGATTACATTAATTCAGGTCCCCAGATAAGAGTGCGTAACTGAAAATAATTTTCTTATTCAATCCCCAATCCAAACATATGTTGTGGGTACTCAAAAGAACTGTCTCAATGAGACGGTTCCTTTGAGCACCCAAAACACATGTTTAAACTGATGGATAATTGCAATTTTACGCTCACAATATTTGCTTAACTGGACCTATGTAATCATTTACATTCTCAGTGTGCCCAATTAGTCCCAGAGCCCATGGTATGTGGTCGATGCCAAACGTTTTTAATTTGTTAGATTAGGTAAAATAAAATAACACGTAATTGTTTCAAACATCAGTCTTCAAATTTTCAGTTCATGCACAAATTATACTATATATATAACGCTAAAGATTACACTTAAACTAAAGGACTTTGAAAACGCATCACCCAGATTAAAGCCTTTATTTCACAAACCCTGAGAATGTCAGCGAGATAATTATTATTGCATATCATAGTCTGGCCGTCTTTTAGTGTGTCCTAGAAATTTCATGGTTGTAAATTTACTCTAAGGTATTGAAAAAAATATCCGTTTTAAGACAGGGGTGGTCGATTTTGAAGTACACAAATTCAGCTGCAATTTAACATGCGTTAGATTTGATTCCTGACTCGACGAATTTGCGTCCTTTGCTTCTTTCACGATTGCACATTCATCATTGAAGGATTAGAAATGAATTGACAGTTTGGTATGCTCAAAATTACACCCCTTTAAAACTACCGACATACCCCAACTACCCTGATTACTATAGTTTAGTAATAAAATTCACCGTCTTGGGCCTTTCAAAGTTTCGATTTCTTACGTCCGGTTTTATTTGGAGAGGCTAAGGGCATACACAAATGACAGATTAATCATAAATTACGCGTGTATCACGTGTATTTTGTATTGTGCAAGTGACGTTGACCCGAACCAGATTCTGATTCATCCAGTAGCACAGCGTCAGCATTTTCTGATTTAGAGCTAAAAAATAAATTCTCAGTTGTACACTACAATGTCCAAAGTATACTTAATAAAGTTGATATTATTCAGTCAGAACTGCAGCAATTCGATGTGATTTCTCTTACAGAAACATGGTTAGATAATACTATATCTGATGACGAGATTATATTCAATGGTTTTAATTTATTTAGAAGAGATCGAGTAAATGATCGACATGGTGGCGTATGTGTCTTTGTCAAAAGAGAGTTGTACGCGAAACGTAGAATCGATCTTGAACTGCAAAACACAGAGTGCATTTGGGTGGAAATATTCGTCGACCATTAAAAGCTATTAATTGGCACATTTTATCGCAGTCCAAACTCTTCCAACGACGCGCTTATTGCGATCGAAAACTCAATAGGTCTTGCAAACGATACAAACATAC
Organism: Loripinus fragilis; assembly: GCA_964019695.1. Taxonomy (NCBI): domain Eukaryota; kingdom Metazoa; phylum Mollusca; class Bivalvia; order Lucinida; family Lucinidae; genus Loripinus; species Loripinus fragilis. The sequence goes on from OZ026514.1 coordinate 74,491,416, forward strand.
ACGACATATTAATAACTGGAGATTTCAACCTTGACATCTTCAAACCAAACACTTGGTCCAAAATAAATAATCTCTGTCAATATTTTGGACTTGAACAATTAATTAAGGAACCAACTCATTATACAGAATCTTCTTCATCCGTCATAGATTTGTTTTTAACATCTAATAGTAATAATGTATTTCTAACTGGTGTTGGAGATCCCTTTTTAGAGCATAACATACGTTACCATTGCCCTATATTTTGTCTACTTAAGTTTGACAACAGTGCGAAGTCAACATTTTCACGACACATCTGGCTATATGATAGATGCGACTTCAATTCATTTCGTGATGAAATCCAACAAACAGATTGGCAATTATTTAAGCATGATAACATTGACACATACGCAGAAAATGTAACTACTTGCCTAACAGAGTTAGCTAAAAAGCACGTTCCAAACAAAACAATAATTTGCAGGCCATCGGATCCACCTTGGCTGACTACATATATAAGGAAACTAATAAGAAAAAGAAAACGACTCTTTAGTAAGTTCAAAAAGTCTAAAAATGCTAACGATTTCGATAATTACAAAACATTTAGAAACATTGTCACCAATGAAATACGCAAGCCAAAAAAGGAGCAGATTGACAAACTCACTGAAAATATTAACAATAATACAAAATGTTCTAAAGATTGGTGGAAGACACTAAAGGCTTTTATCAAACCTAATCAAACCTCATCCATTCCTCCACTCAATGTAAATGGCGACATATACTCTGATAATACAGATAAGGCAACTATACTAAATGATTATTTCACAGAACAATCATCACTTGATGACAGTAATGCAAATCTCCCTGCAGATCTAAATATTCCAGATTTCACCTTAAACTCTATATCTATAACAGCTAGCGAAGTTGAATCAGTCCTAAAAGCACTTCAAACAGGTAAAGCCTCTGGTCCTGATGCTATCAATAATAGAATTCTAAAAGAGCTAGCCAAGCCATTATCCTTTCCTCTATCTGATCTTTTCAATGCCTCCCTTATTAAAGGAAAAGTCCCAGCTTTATGGAAGCAAGCCAATGTAACTCCAATACATAAGAAGAATGACCCTTCAGAAATCACAAATTACAGACCAATATCACTTCTAAGCACAGTTGGCAAAGTACTTGAAAAAATTGTTCACAAACATGTTTTTAATTTCCTAATGGACCATGAAGTCCTAACTACTCTTCAGTCAGGCTTTATTTCTGGAGATAGTACTGTAAATCAACTTGTAGACATTTATAACTCATTCTGTAAAGCATTAGACGAAGGTAAAGAAGTGCGTGCAATATTTTGCGACATTAGCAAAGCATTTGATCGAGTATGGCACAAAGGGCTGCTCTACAAATTGCAAACAGTAGGAATAACAGGTCATCTTCTACAATGGTTCACTGATTATCTCAACAACAGGAAACAAAGGGTAGTATTGCCACACAATATCACACTGGGCCGACTTAAAAGCTGGTGTGCCTCAGGGTTCCATACTTGGCCCTTTACTCTTCCTTATTTACATTAATGACATTGTACTCAATATTAACTCATCCATACGCCTCTTTGCTGATGACACTAGCCTCTATATCATAGTCGAAAACCCAATCCAAGCAGCAACTATATTAAACTCTGATCTTTCACAAATATACACATAGGCATCAAACTGGCTTGTTACCTTTAATCCATCAAAGACAGAGTCATTACTATTCTCACGTAAACTCTTTAAACCACTTCATCCAACCCTTTACATGAATCAGCAAGACATCATTACTGTTGAGTCTCACAAACACCTGGGCCTAACCTTTACAAATGACCTATCATGGCATGAACACTTAAACAACATCAAAACAAAAGCTTGGCACCGTATAAATGTAATGCGAAAACTTAAATTCCAACTCAGCAGAAAATCACTACAGATCATCTATTTTTCTTTTATCAGACCGTTACTTGAATATGCTGACGTCGTGTGGGATAACTGTACGCAATACGAGGCAAATGAACTAGAGAAAATACAACATGAAGCTGCACGTATTGTCAGTGGTGCCACTAAGCTAGTTTCAATAGACAAATTATTAAAAGAAGTTGGGTGGGATACTCTCTCTTGCCGAAGAAAAAAACATAAACAAATACTATTCTACAAAATGATAAATGGACTATGTCCTGACTACTTGTCTTCACTTGTCCCCCCTACTGTTGGAAATAATACAGCATATCGTCTCCGTAATGCATCTGATTACAAATACATACGCTCAAATACTCAGTTGTATTACAATTCCTTTCTTCCATCAGTAGTACGCGATTGGAATGAACTACCCAATACTACTAGAAATGCACCAAGTATTAGCTCTTTCAAACGCAGTCTTAATTCTACCCCAATCAGTGTCCCTCTCTTCTATCTAGATGGCAAGCGCATTGGTCAAATCTATCGTTCTCGACTGAGAATGGAATGTAGCTCTCTTAATCACCATCTCTTTTCAAAAAACATCATTGACAGTCCGCTTTGCATTTGTGGTAGACCTGAAACTACCAAACACTACTTGTTTGAATGTAATAGATTTAATAACTTGCGCCAGGAAATGATGCAATCAATATCTCAATTATGCGAACCAACCTTAAATGCTCTTTTATATGGAGTCACAGATCTGTCTGACGAGACAAATAGGCAGCTCTTCATCATCATACAGGAGTATATATTAAGGACTAAACGATTCCAATAAATTGCCTTTAAGTAACTACTCTTTGGCCTTGAGATTCACTAACTATTAAACATTTATAATCTGTTTAAACGTTAGAAAATGAAATGTTCCATCCCCGTGGAGCCTCTTGCTATATTACTTCTAATTGAAAAGTTTCCAAACTCTCAAAGTACATTTGAGTACCAAAATTAGCATTGGTACAGAAATGGTTTTCTCTCTAAATCTCGGTAAAATAAGTAGAATTGATATTTTAAATGGGATACAGATTCGTATAAGTCTGAAGACTTTCTTCTGAATCCCATTTGTATACTGTATATTATTGTATGTCTTTATATGTTGTTCTATGTACAAAGTATGCAAATAAAATATGTTTAAACCAAGTGACGTTAACGTAAATGTTTAAGACGCTCTCGATCACAAGGCAGTAGATCTCCTGCAACGATTTACATCAAAACGTCTTTCCCACATGCTTGTCAGTGTATGTAACCAATGTCAGTAATGAAAGCGTACATAAAGGTAACTAATGGAGATATTTCTAAAAAGGAGCTATAAATTGATGTTCAAATTTGACGTTTATTTTCGAAATTTTGAAGTTATCAATTACTTTTAATTAGAAAAAGTCTATAAACTCTTTTGGTAACATGGCATCATATACGCCACAGTTTAAACATAAAAACAATCAAAAAGCTTCATTTATTTGTGCAGAAAGGTGCTGGATGCTATATGTACCCATGTGACGTCATCAGAAGCGTCGCGTGATAGTGCAGTCAAATTAATGACTGATTCATACCAACTATGGGTTGCACATTAAAACCTGCGAGTAACTTTTCAATCGCATATACGGTTTGCAAGAAAAGCGCAAAAATATGGTGATGCGTTTTAAAAGTCCTCTAGTATATATAGCAACACAACTAATAAGATGACAAAATTTAACAGCAATTTTCCATGTTTTTCTGCCATATCGTGAGAAGCTTTATTTCAATATGAAATGTATTTAAAGACCTATACTCCTGTCCAATCGAGATAATTAACGGATTAACTGATAAGGAACAATTTCAGTATCTCACTGGATTAAAGGGGAATCCAGAGGGTTCTTACCTGTATACAACACTTTTTCTTTCACTGACCTCGTAAATATCACTTTTTATCAGAAAATACCTTGAACCTTCATGGCCTGTCAGGAAGCTATAATCTCCTCATAAAGATTAGCCTTTGATCTGTCTGGAATAGCCCTCAGACAGTGGTAATACTTTATTGTCTAAAAATTTAGGTTTTTAAAACGCCACAAAACTGATGATTTCAACATATAAACTCAAGGTAAATAAACTATTGACCAAGATATTAAAGGGCCAAAAACATTAAACGACTCTTTACAGTGTTTTAACTCCTAGACTCCTGTTTACGTACATTTACTTTATTGAAGTTTATAGTTTACTCCGCCCCTTCCGGTGCTTCACAACCAATCAGTTTGCACAGAAATTTAAATTTTGGGGCAACTTTGTCACATATTTTGTCAATATTTGTAATATCTATTAAGTAAATTCGTGAAGTGGTCAAGGCGACCATATCCAAAGGCGCAGTCACAAAAAAGGGAGAAAACTATAAGTAGGTCATAGATCATATATTACAATTATAAAGGAATTAAGTGGTTCACTCGCTGCGCTCGTTCCCACATAATTCCTTTATAATTATAATATATGAGCTATAACCAGGTAGGGATCACACGGAATTCCGCGGCTAGCCTTTGTCGCGGATTTCCGTGACATTGAATTTTTTGGAAGGTAGCGGTTTTCCGTGACTTAAAAAAACGCTAAATATATCTCATTAGGGAGCAATTATTTTTTGTACTTTATAACCGTCACGGATATCCGTGACAACCTTTATAAATATCCATCATTTTAAGTTTGTGTACGCATGGTACTTGTATCGTCGTCCAAGCATGAGAACAGTAAGAGTCGATTGGAGTGTGAAAGGTTACCATCATTTTAAGATACGACCACATCCAGAAGTTACGATGCTTGTAGAACCGGAGAACGATAATCGTTATGACCCGTTTGCAATGAAGGTTGTGATGCCAACTCTACTACACATACCTATCTTCATCAAGAAGGAACGCGCCCCAGAAGCCAACGGCATCCAATGTGGGATGTGGGTCCAAGCCCAACTGACAAGAACTATCCTGACAATTTTTTTTATTCCTCCTCTTATTTAACAAAGGGGGGTTATTGTTATTCCAAAGGAAACTCATTTTATGGGGAGGGTTTGGCGAGGTCTTAATTTTTATAAGGGTCAGGACTCCTAAAGCTTATTACTATAGGACATGTGATTTTCAGGGGGTTGCCTCCATACCTTGTGCCAAAACCCCTTCTGGGTTCGCCCTTAATCGAGACCCTCTTAGGAGATACATTTTCCTAAAATAAATTGGTGTGTTCCCTTGTTCTAGAATTAAGCTAAGTATTCTACTCTATACCATCGTCTTTGTTCCTCAGTTCACTCGTTCCGCTAAAATAAAATCTATTTCCTCAGTTTCCAAATCTCCGTAGAGGGTCTCGTGCTTAACCGTATTGTCCAAGTCTTACGTTGATATATGAGCAGCGACACGAGATTTCCAACAATGTGGTATGTGCAACCGGCAAAGGCTCAGACCAGCCTGTGCATATGCACAGTCTGATCAGAGCCTTTGCTAATCGCTTGATTTTTTAGTTTCTACGCTTAAAAAGGAAGATGCACAGGCTCGGTTGTCAAAATACCACATGTCGTGGCTCAATTTTGTGGTAATTTCTTGCACACCGGATAAGTATATCTGAGATTTTAGCCTGGGAAAGAAAATATTTTCTTGCACACTGGATAAGGATACCAGAGATTATACCCTGGGATAGAAAATCTTATCTTACCCATGCTATCTTACCCAGGACGTCATTGTCATGTTAAGGTGACGTCATCATGTGAAATTGCATCGTAGCGTATTCAGAGACTTCTGGAAGCTTATTTTTAAATAAATAAATACAGTGGTGAGCAAGAAAAAGAATCCATTATTTGTGTGAGGGTAGGATAGAAAAATCCGTCCCGAGGATCGCCGAGTAGCATCACGAGGCTTTTTGTCTTTCCTACCCTCACACTCATGATGTATTCACTCACCTTTGCCCATGTAAGATAGGCTGTAGGCTCATGTAAGAATTGTTTATCATATTACGTCTGGGAGTGAAATAACGACATGGACTAAAATCCATAAACCGTTATGACCTCCATGACAACGCTGCGTACAAAATGACAAAACTATAACGTTATACGTCAGAAATGAGACTTCAAAGTAATGCCATCATTATGATAAATAAAATCTTACATTCGTGCTCTTAGGAGATACAGCAAGACTCACATTTTATCTCTTTTCCATAACTCGTTTAATAAGTCCAATAAAACATATAGACGGATGGCTGAGAATGGGTTTGCTCCCCCCCTAGGGAATTTTGCAGACATATCCTATCTTGTAGAGAATTGAAAGCCGAGTATTTTAAGAGATGTTTGCACTCTGTGCTCCGGGGCGTTAGTCTGTAAGAGCCTGTAACATACGTTACTTAATCAAACTAAGAAAAAATAAATTGAAAGTTTGGGCTACAAATTAAAGACATTAAAATATTTATTTTTAAAAATTATTTATATAGTCTGCATACTGGATATCTTAACTACGTATGACAGCCATTTGAACACAATTGCGGCTTTCTAAGGTGTCATATGCGTTACATAAATCAGATAACCCATTAAAATTTGCAAGTGTGGCTAACATCATTTACATTCACAAACTCTCTGTGTGTTTTACCAAATGTTTTTGACCATGTCTGACTAGCTTATGCAATTGCCTAACAAAAAAATTAAAGTTTGTTTCCCTAGCTTAAATATTTTTTTTCTGAAATAAGCAATTAAACAACCCTACCCCTACCCAGTTTTAAGGTGAAATGTTTGGTATTAAAACTAAAGTAAAAATAGTTAAAAAATATTTGCAGTTAATGAATGTGTTTCATTGTTTGGGATTTATTTGCTTTTGTGAAAAGACTCATAAATCTGCAAGTTTGTTGCAAAATTTGTAATATCAGAGGCTGTAACATATGTTACCTGATGTAATAAATGGGCAAGCTCATTGTCTTTACGTAAGATATGCCTAAAAATGTTTTAATCTCCTCGAGGGAATTTTGCAGACATATTCCTTCTTATAGTACAACTCAAGCTTCATTGAATAAGGGATGCTTGCACCCTCTATGTTGGGGCGTTAGTCTGAAACAGCGTGTTACATGCGTTACTATATCAAATAAAGGAAAAGTAGTTTGAAAGTTTGAGCTAAAATTGTAAAAAAACTCGCAGCTGTTGGATATCTTACATTGTTTAGGGATTTTAAACTGGCTCCTATGATAAAGACTTATAGATCTGCTAGTTGTCATCAAGTTTTAAAGATCAGAGAGCGTTACATATGTTAGCGTGAAAAGTAAAATCATCAAACAGTATTTTGACATCAAGCTGAGTAAGGGCCTGCTCCATCCTAATCCCCTTTTGAATTCTGCAGACAAATTACATCTTATGTAACCATTCCAGGTGCATTTAATAAGAAATGTTTGCACTCTGTATGTCGGGGCGTTAGCCTGTAACAGCTTGTTACATATGTTACTATATCAATTTGAGAATAAGAAATTTGAATGTTTGAGCTACCAAAAGAAGACATTAAATTTATCTAATAAATTGACATTTTGATAGTCTTTATACTGGATGTCTTTACTACATATGGAAGCTGTTTAACATTTATACGGCTAACTGTGGTGTTATGTGCGTTACATGAACCTAATTATAATTTAAAAGCTATAATTGTGGCTATCATCATGTAGTTAAACAACTACTATGGCTTGGTTTCAAACTGTTTTATAAGTGATGATATAAGAATAAAAAATAAACTGTTGAAAAATGAACAATTGAATGTTAGCAATAATGTAAACATCATTGCAGATAGAAAAAGGTTGTCACTACCCCATAGTATAGGTGACAAACAATTTCCTATATAATGGTACTGTTGAGTTCTTGTAGTTAAAAAGCATAGAGCTTTAATAGAGCTTATAATAAGCATTAAAGTCAACATCAGTATTGCAGGAAGAATGCTGACATCACTCTTAAGAGTGCATGACATGCATCCCTCCGTTAAACGTGATGCAAAACAGTTATTATGATTTATTTGAAGCATCATATAATGCATAATAGTAAATGGTAGCATTGATGCAAGGAAGTGTCTGCTCCTGCTCCTCATAGCAGGCAACAGGCAAAATCCTACTTTAGGGATCTTTGTTAAGTGATAATGTGTGTCGTATCTCCCTGAAGCATGCGACACGCAATTCCACTCAAAAGGCCTGTTATTATGTGGTATGTCAGAAAACAACAAGATTATTATATATTTGTTATAGGAATTCTTATTTTGTTTTGTATTTTGCCGATCTGACCAGCAGAGAGGTGTTCTATCACACTTTCCCACAGGAAAAGTAATACCACACCTCTCCCCTCTCAGATAGCAAGAATCTCCAAGATATCCTGGGGGTTATAACCATTCTTTAGCTCATTCCAATGTTGTGACACTGCACCGTCCATAACTAAACTATTAACTTTCCTAAAAAAAACTCGTTCCAGAAATCCAATAAATAAAACCCAAGATATCAAAAATTATTCTCCCCATTCCCAATACAAAACATCTATGATTTCGATATTTCGGTAAAGTAAGTTTTAAAGCGTCTCAGAAGACGGGCAACGGCTTAAAGTCTCATCCGAAAGACTGGGGAAGCCGGGAATCGAACAAGTGCGGATCCAGAGGGGGGGGCAGGGGGTCTGGACCCCCCCCCCCTGGAAAATCACAAGTTATATGGGTTTCTATACGGAATAAGCAATTGGACCCCCCCCCCCCCTGGAAAAAGTTGGACCCCCCCCCCCCTTAGAAAATGTTGGACTCCCTCTGGAACCTTGAAAAATGATAGATTTCTTTGAAATTGACCATTTGACTTCTGTTAAATAAGCTGAGGACTAAAAAAAAAACGTTGTCAGTGCTTTTTAGTCAGACTGACCTGGACCTCCCTGATGAAAATTCCTGGATCCGTGCATGTCGAACCTGCGACCCCAAAACTTTTTTGTGGCTTTCCTGGGTATAAATCAGTTCCGCCGGGTTGGTTTAAGATATGTTTAAGAGGCTCACCGAAAGTCGGGAATCGAACCTGCGACCCCTGGTTTACATGGCATAGGTTTATCCCCTACACCACGGCGGCTTCCTCGTGGATTTTCGATATTCATAAAATATATATAATGTCTCCATTAACATTTTTATCATGATTATTGTATTGTCTTTCAAATGACAGAATATTACAATGAAAACAAACAAAAAAAAAAAATCAAAAAAAAAGGGAAATAACTATCATATGAAAACAAGTACGAGCTTTTATACAATACACAGCCGTCGGGTATCGGATATAAATAAGCATACGCTCAACATGGTTTCTACGCTTTAATACCATGATTTGATTGAATTCAAAATTTTCATTGTTACACCTGGTACATTATAAGTGCACGTATCTGTAAGCGCCGTCTAGCATCCTCCAAAGTATAATCGTGCAAATGAGTCAAGTCATGTAACCAGAAGAACCATTACATTTTATACACGAGACTTTACTTATCGTGTCGGTGAGCGTCACAGGCACCAGCAGAAATCGCGCATAACCAGCCAGCATCCAATCTTGAGCCACTAACGACCCGGTCCGCCAGCGAAATGCTATTCGGATGGCGCTTCGTTGGCGGGCAGATAGTGGCCCGAATTTACTTGCTTACTGGATAGACAAAAAAGGGGAATCAAGGTGGAAGCTTAGACCAAAATGTAGACCTCAAGCTTCGCTGGTTACGTCAGCATGGGCCTTTTGAAGATCTTTTCAGCATATGTGATATGTAGCAAAGGGGTACATGTACGTGCATTAAGAGGCTATTTTGGCACCCTATGAGGTCAAAAAAGTAAAAATCGCTCTTCATGAGTTTCTTCGTATGAGTTTATTAGAACAATAGCCAAAGTGTAAAAGTTTGGTATTGATTCGAGTTACGGCTGCTATGGTAACAAAAAATGGTCGCCAAAATAGGCTGAAAATAGGAAAATGACCATTTTGGAGCAAAGTCGACATGTAACAGAGGAATTAATATAGAGTACAAGCAAATACCAATAAGTTTTTTTAACAGATGATGAGAATTATCACGGCACACAGTATTCAAAGCATTTTTTGGTATTCACTTGTGCTGATATCTAGTTCTTAAAAAGCGGTCTACAAAAGCCTTATATTTGGCCCAAAATGGCAATTTCTCTATTTTAAGCCTATTTCGTCCGCCATTTTGTTACCAAAGCAGCGGTAAAAGTAAAATAAAAGCCAGGATATTACACTTCAGTTATTCTTCTAATAAACCATTCAAAAGAAATTGGTGAAAAGCAAATTTCAGTTTTGGGCTCAAAAGGGGGCCAAATACCCCCTTAATGCACGTACCCCTTTTGTGTGCTATCTACTATGATTGTATGCCTTTTGTGTTGTTGTCGCGTCTATAAACGCACACAAGCACGCACGCGCTGTTGCGCCTTACTACTTTTGATACTATTTTGGACGCCTTCGTCGCCAGGGAATGCACATTCACATACCAGCAAGAACATTATTTAAAACTGACGTTCAAGTCTGCTTAAATCTAGTCAGATTGCAGTGTTTGGAATAATTAGCAATCTAAGTCAGAGTGTATAACAAACATACGAGGCTCTTTGATAAAATAATAATAATACAGTCAACCCTCTTTATAACGACACTGTTTGTTCCAAGCTATCTTTGACGTTAAAGTAAATTTGCTGTTATAAAGAATTCTGACCAGTACCAGATTTCAACATAATAATCATTTGGTAAAAGAAAATATTGTACAAATGAATTAAAATGATTTTATTCCAAATGTATACATCAGTTCCATTTCATATTGCATCAAAATGCACAAAGCTTCCCACTTATCAAGTGAGACAGAAACCTGCTAATGCAAAAAGACCTTGTTCTGATCACAAAATTGTCTGACACATGGTAACAATTCTGTTATAATGAATTTATTTTCAATAGAAAATGTATATCTGTTCCCAGAAGTTACTGTCGGTGTTGTTAAGTGAATATTCTGATGTAAAGAGGGAATTTTAATGGAAACAGATCCGTTCCCAGCAATTTTATGTCAGATATTGAATATTCAGTTTTAACGAGTGACGTTATAAAGAGTTTTGACTGTAATATAAAAATGATTTGAATAACTTTATATAGTTCAGTTAAGACAATGCAGGGGGACTACTCTGGTATTTTCATATGTACGTAGGCTCGGGCCATTTTTTTTTTTTTTTTTTTTTGGGGGGGGGGGGGGGGGGGGGGTTAAAATTAAGAATTTCAATATTTATGAGGTTTTCAGAAAAAATGAATTTTTGGGGGGTATGAAGATTTTGTGGATATTTTTTAGGGTCATCAAAAACTTGGACTATAATTATGGGTCATTTCTGTGCATTTTAGGGTCTTTTCTTAAATGGAGGAAATTTTGGGGGTTTGCTAAAATTTAATATATTTTTGAGGTGCTTGAAAGTTTTGGGTGTACGTTTGATGCTTGGCCCGAGCCTACGTTCGTTGACCCCCTCCCCCCCCCCCCCCCGGGAGACCCAAACTTTTGTTGTGTCTGTTCCGTGTCTGTACAGGTACATAGTCGTTTTACTTTTTTCAAGGCGAGCGACTTATCCAATACACCACGGAATTTTTCTTGTGGCTGCTCCGTGGTCGTACCAGTATTTATAGGTGTTTATTGTTGGTTTAAACATATTTTATTTGTATACTTTGTACATAGAACAACATATAAAGACATACAATAATATACAGTATACAATATATTATCGAGATTTGAAGAGAAAACCATTTCTGTACCAATGCTAATTTTGGTACTCAAACGTACTACGAGTGTTTTGAAACTTTTCAATTATATGTAATATAGCAGGAGGCTACACGGGGATGGAACATTTCATTTTCTAACGTTTAAACAGATTATAAATGTATAATAGTTCGGAAATCTCAAGGTCAAAGAGGAGCTACTTAAGGCAATATTTATTGGAATCGTTTAGTGTTTATTGTTGTGTGTAACTTTAGTATGACCAGGAGCACAGGGGCAACGCTTAAAGTCTCATTCGATATTGTAACACCTACGTGGAAAAGAGGATCGAACAAGAGAACCCTGGGTACAATTTGAATACACAACGCCGACTGTTTTTTTTAATGTTTGTGGTCGTGTAGTACTGGCCGGGTTGGTTTGTGGTTATCCTGCAGAGAAGCCGCCGTGGTGTAGGGGATAAACCTATGTCTTGTAAACCAGGGGTCGCAGGTTCGATTCCCGGCTTCTCCAGTCTGTCGGATGAGACTTTAAGCCGTTGCCCCGTCTTCTGAGACGCTTTAAAACCAGAACCACTGCCGGTTGAGCCTTCGGGAGTTCCTGGACATAGAACCACAAAAATCATAAACACACCCGGCCAGTACTGGTACAGCCAAGGAACACGGCCACAAACAATATCCTGCAGTTTATTAAACTTTTTGTGGCTTTCCCTGGGTAGAAACCAGTACCGCCGGGAGGGTTTATGATTTGTGTGTTTTTATTATCCTGCAGTTTATTGCGAAAGCCTATACTTGTGTACGTACATACTTGTAACGTAATTACTATTTATACAAACAAAATATTAATTCTTATCGGTATTGAATTTTGGAAACACTTTTCAGGAACATAAACAGTAAGCATCGTAAAGATTGGTGATATTTTGCAATATATTGAATATTATAGAATTCCTTTTTAATTTTTGATTTTAATTTTGAATTATGGTCATTTTGACACCATTTGTCAACTAGAATTTATATTTAATTTTAGCTGTACACATTGTTTATGTTTGAATTCCTTACGACTCAGTCAACAGCTATGGTCATGTCGAGACGGTCAATTTATCTTATTACACTTATTCCTGGGAGAGAAATATAGTGACATCGTTGTTGGACCAATGTTGCTATGCCGAGCCAACACTTTTAATCAGCGTAGACCCAATTGTTGACGCCTTTAACTTTTTAAACTAGCATGCAGTTATCTCCGGGTTGGGGGTAGGGGTAAGACACCTAGATATCCCGCCTGAACCGCAATCATCAGACTTACATATGTAAATGGGAGAAGCGACGGCTCAGACGAAATGTTTTTTGTTTGTTTGTTATTTAAATAAAACCTGTATGCTCCTTCGCTGCTCTAATAAAACCTGTATGCTCCTTCGCTGCTCGCATATGTAATGCCATTGGTACGATTGTATAAGTATGGGTCTAATCATCATTGTAAGTTGATCAGTCTCTATGCATGTTCATAATTTAAAACGCAGACTCGAATAAGAAGTCCGAGTTGCCTAGGTAACCTATGCTCGAGTATTCAATTATTGTAAGTTGTAAGATCATGTACCTGTACACATCCTGAACTCAACAACCGCTCCCTGCCAAAAATCAAAGTCACGGATATCCATAGCCTTTACAAAAATGTTCAAGGTGACGGGAAGCCGTCACAATCGAAAACTTCAAGGTCACGGATATCCGTGACTCTCGTTTCAAAACTAAGAAACTCGCAAGTTTTTGATACCGAGTAACTCCATATAAATGCCGAGTAACCTGAACAACTCGAAAATAAGTTGAAGCTAAAGGCAGTATTTTATGCAATCGTTATTGTCCTGTTAGAAAAAATTGAATTTTAACAGCAATATATTGTCATCTTTACCAGCGTCTCCAGCTCCTTCTGACCACATGTTTTCCTTCTCTTCGCTTCAAAATCACCCGGCTGTAAACTTTATCTTACGTCATCAGAAGATTGGTTACCGGCACACATTCCAGGAAACTTTTGGTTTTCAAGCACTTAAGATAAGTTGTGAAAACGGAAAAGTAGGTACTCGTTGCAAAGTCGCGGACTTCCGCGACAAAGGCTAGCCGCGGAATTCCGTGTGATCCCTACCTGATAACATATACGTTAAGTTTTTACTCCACCCAATTCAATTGTTTAAAATAAAGATATTGATGAGGGGATAATGGGATAAAATCATTGCGTTAAAAGAGACCATAGTGTAAATAAGTACATTCATTAAATTTAAGTGCAGTTTTTAAAGCGATTTATATTTTATCACGCTGCAGACGAACTGTCTCATGGGCATTTCAACAATTTCTTCCCCGCTTGGCTATATAAATTATTTTAATTAATAATCTAGGGTCTAAATAAATTGGTTTCAAAGACAATTAAGGATTGGATTAGTTATTAATGAAATAACGTTTTACATTTATTCTTTCCCATTAAATTGCTGTGGAAGTAATTAATAAATAAAGACATATAACAAGGCCATCCTAACTTTTATTACTAATGATCGCATAGCTAATATCATTTCCTTTATGGTAGAAGAATGGACTTAGCCAGTGGAAAAATTACCGTATCTCGCGCCAGCTTGAAGCTGAATGGATCCAAATTAATAAAATCTATTGAAAACGGACTAAAGAAATCATCATTCCATTTAGCTCGTTAAACAACAATAACGGAGTGAAGGATATACTGTCGTGCCAACCAAGAGTGACAGTGACGTAATATTTTGCTATCAATTGTTAAGTAAAACATTAACTTGTACACTCCACTTGAGCTAACGGGAATCGAGAGATCACTTGTGTGTGAATCCCATCCTGTGGATAGGGTTCATACTCAAGTGATCTATCGCTTTAAAGTCCCTAATAACTTTGTAAACAAAACATGAAGTCACTGTCACTCTTGGCTGACAGGACAGTAGATGAGGTGGATCATAAGACAAGATAACTTTTATCGTCTGTGAAGTCATTTTAACCCTGAAAGCGCCAATCACGACTGCAGCAGACGACAAATTTGCAACATATTTTCTAGTTTTCAACAAAAATAAGGTATGATATTTCATGGGAATCGTCTGCCAGCAGACGATTCTCATGAAATATCATGCCTTATTTGTTATTTTTGAAAAAGCAGCAAAGTTTGAAATTGTCGTCTGCTGCAAATTATAGGTGGCGCTTTAAGGGTTAGACATGTCATGCGCAGCTACCTAGTGGGTCGAATATCTATTGTTTTGTCCGAATCTTAACCTGCTTCTTTATTTTGTGTGTGCGAACAGAGAAGCCTTTGCGATGAGTCTGTATGAATGCATGTAGTCTCCTGGGCATTTGTCTATTGAATACGTGCCGTTTTCATATGCTAAGGCTAAAATAATCAGTAATTAAAGGATAAGTATGGACAAGCTGCTTTGTTATGCCAAGTTTGGATGAATAAATAATTTTATAAGGTATAGTACCCATGATTCGTCATGGGTGCACATATTTAAAAGCTGTTCTCTGTTGACTTTCGCGTATCTTTTTCTAGTATGTATAAGAAAAAGTAATACAGACAGTGAATAAAATAACATGTAACTCAGAAATCATCAGATAGTATATAGCAATACATGCAAATATAGAGAATAAATTCAAGAATGACAATGACTTGTTGAATCATAATATATTATCGAAAACGATGACTGCAGACGTGAGACAACACTTAAAGCTTATGGTCAGCACTCGAGATTTTGGTATCTTTCGCATTGCATATGCGCAAAAATCCCCTTTAAAGACCTATATCCCTGTCCAATAGAGATCATTAAATGATTCACTGATAAGGGACAGTTTCAGTACCTCACAGGACTATAAGGGCCTCAAGAGGGGACTTATAGACCTGCATAAAACACAATTGCTTTCACTAAGATAAATATCAATATTTTATCAGAAAGTACCTTAACCCTTCATGGGACCACTTTATTGCCCCCCCCCCCCCCCCCCCCCCCTGTAAAGAAGTAAATAATCACCTCGTAAAAATTAGCCTTTGATCTGTCTGGAATAGCCCTCAGGCAGTTGTACCACTTTTATTGTCTAAGAATTTAGGGCTTTAAACGTCCATTCCAGTGGATCTAGCGGGGCTAGACAGCTAATGTTTGGTCCTAGTCTTTCTCTACTTCCATACTTTGTGTATGCGAGAAGCGTATGCGCAGGCTCGTCTGAGCATTCGCTGCTCGCCGATGCGATAAGTATATGCCCGCCCTTTTAGTAATGGTACTTTCCGCACTTGCGAACAGTCATAACTGCAGCTATCCAGTTATGCTACAGATGCCAAAATTTCGTTCTGAACCATCATCAATTACCATACATTGTGTATGTGTACTGTGATGGCCCTGGCACTACTGTGCGAATGCGCAAGCTCGTCTGGGCATCCGCTGCTCTCCTATGCGATAAGTAACGGAATCAACGTGCTGGCTTATTTATCTTAAAATCAAGATATTGTCTCTGTTAGATTAAATGACACATGCACAAGTATTGTTTCTCGCTGATTTCCCTTAATTAAGGTTATTTAAAGATTTAAGTTTGAAGATAGTCATTTGATCATCATAAAACAACATAAAGACACAATGCATGAAGGGATCGCTGACATATATGTTATTTGCAAATGGTGTGGGGAAAACTCGTTCCATCCTTGCAATTCGTAAATTCTCTTCCAGTAATATAAACCTGTAAACGTCGGTACACAATAGTTTTTACAAATCTCTGAACCAAGCAAAGACGTTTGGGCCATATTCTGTGGTATTATAGTAAAGACCTTTATCATTTACCTCTCATATAAACTACATTGCTACATTGCTGATAAACGATATCTATCTCACGCGACATGTGCCTTTATCAGGTCATGATGACGTTGCACTTTTTGAATGACATCGCTAATGAAGCTGAATCAATACAAAATCGAAAATTATGTCATAATCGCTAGATTGATGAGTGAAACAATGGGTAAACTGATAAATAAAATACCAGGTTCGCGTATTTTGTTGTCAAGTTTACCAGGCTCACCTAGTATTCACTCTTGACAGGGTGTGTCATAGAGGTCTCGTTACAAACTCAGAAAAGCTTGACTCACTGGTTCTTTACTCTCATGGTTTTCAAACTATCTTCAAGAGAGACAGCAGCGAATTGTTCTTCCAGTAACTACACAGACTGGTCATCCGTTAGAGCTGGTGTTTCCCAAGGACCCATTCTCTAGGCCATCTATCATTTCTTATTACATTAATGACATATTCGAAAACATTAAGTCTTCTTTTCGTCTGTTCGCAGACGACACCAGCCTCTATATCGTCGTTGACGATCAAGTAACATATATTTTAACTCTAAATTCTGATCTGTGCAAAATCCAAAGGGCTTGGTGCTTTAATCCTGCAATGTCAGAGTCTCTTCTTATATCTAGGCAAGTAAATAAACCCTATCACCCACATTTGTTTATGATTTATCAACAGATCCAAGATGTGACGTCACACAAACCCATTGTTAGGTCTATATTTCTCTTACGATTATTCGTACCATGAACACATAGAATATAATACTATAAAAACAAACACATGGCAAAAATAAATATAATGCGTCGATTAAAGTGGTGACTCTATGGGCCTCTATGCCATAAAATTGAGCACTTCTTCGTTTAGAATGGACTAATATTGTCCCATGTTAAGTGTGTGGGACTTACTGGTAGCTTTTCATTGACGCTGAATATTACTCTTCGTGTGTGTTGTTATGGGTTATCATTACTGAAAATACTTGGATAGTAAAAAGCTGTTGGTTACCAGTTGGGGACTATATGTACTGGTAACTTCTTCTATCCATTACGTAGTTAACAATTTTACAGGAAAACAGCTGTTTACAGGGAAACTGATGTTGGAAGTTATCAGATAAATAATTCAAAGTAATCTGATTTGCTGCACTATCAAAGTGAAGTATTCACTTAATTTTCACTGTTTATAACATATGTTATTTTATACTTGATTTTCATCTGCCAATATATTGTGCGTTGTTGTATTTTATCATTGGCTAATATATCAAACTTAATATTCAATTCGGGGATAAAATTTGGACATTTTGGAGAGAAAAATCTCTTTCTACGATACATCAGTGAGCGAGCTTTAATCGTTGGGCCTGACATAGAACCAAACTGTTTGACACTAACAATATGCAACAGCCCTGAAGAGCTCAGCGAAACGCGTTGGCATATTATTTAGCATAGTTTATATTAAATAAAAACAAAACATGTGACGTCAACTCATTATTTGAATATATATATATATATATATATATATATATATATATATATATATATATATATATATATATATATATATATATATATATATATATATATATATATATATATATATATATATATATATATATATATATATATATATATATATATATATATATATATATATATATATATATATATATAGAGAGAGAGAGAGAGAGAGAGAGAGAGAGAGAGAGAGAGAGAGAGAGAGAGAGAGAGAGAGAGAAATAGGCTAATGCACCAAACGAGATATCTTTCCTGTGGCACTGGATCCAGTAAAGGATGCTAAATTGATTTGAGAAATAAATATAAACGGATATAAATCAAAAAACAGTGCTAAAAATTTTTGAAAAACAGTGCTAAAAATTTTTGAAACTAAGCGACTTCGGCTTTCGCCTTCATCAGAGTTTCAAGACACACTACATTAGATGGATAGTTAACAAAATATAACTATATACATGAATTATGTGATTATTTACGCCCAAAAAAGGGTCCAGTCTTATGCGTGGATTTTCACAAATATGACTGTATATATATAAACTAATTAAAATGTCCAGGAAATATGTATGTAAACTAATTAAAATGTCCAGGAAATATATATGTAAACTAATTAAAATGTCCAGGAAATATATATGTAAACTTATTAAAATGTCCAGGAAATATATATGTAAACTAATTAAAATGTCCAGGAAATATATATGTAAACTAATTAAAATATATGTATTAACCAGCAAAGAAAGCGTTTGGTTCAATAGAAAGGCCATAATCTGTGAGTTGGCATTTCGTAGCTCGTTATCTGTATATGCGTCTAGCTGTTTTCTCTCATGAGTACATGAGTTTATTGTATCATGGTCTACATCTATAATTTGTGTTTAATTGTATTTTGATCATTTCGATGCATGCATAATCAATTTGTTGGTTTTTGTCCATAAACCGTATTTGATCTGTTGTATAAAATTGTAGACTTATAGCAATGGTATATATGTATGACTATATTCTCTATAGAGTGTACACATGGTGTATTTCTATAAAGTCTATAAATTGATTATGCTTAGTTGTATTTTTATATCAGTTCGATGATTGTATAATCATTTTAATGTGTCCATAATTCCTACATGTTTAATTGTATTTTTTCTTCTTAATTAACTGAGAAAAATATTTCTTGATATGCTTTTAAATTTACAAATTTTAAAATAGATTTTAACGGTATAAATTGATTTGAAAACAATTTAAGCCTATTTTCCTTTTTATGGGACATCAGCAAACAGTGCAGATCCAGATCAGATGCCGCAGACCGCGACATCTTGCTTACAGAATATACCTTTACAATTTGAATTAAATTGCAAATCACTACCCAACGACCCTTAAATTCGAAATGGATTCGTCCATTTAATAAGGATGGGAAATTCCATTAGGCATAACGTGGGTTAATAGTCACAGTTTATAGTTCACATATGCAATATGCTAGCGTTACGATCTTACAGGCGTCTCTATTTCAGTTGTGAAGCTTATTTAGATTCCAACAACGCAAAAATTAAATCATGTAGCAGTTGATAGACACCCAGAATTGGATATGTTAAGTAAATTACCCAATGGACAGATCAAAGTTGTTTCTAAGTGCTCGTAATATATGTCGTGAATACTGCTTTCCAATTAAGGGATGCATTACCATTTAAATTAGACATTGCCGTTTTGAATAATGAAATTAGTTTTAATTTCTGTCAAGAAACGATATCTCAATGTAATCGGGCGAATTTCCCCGCCCAGGACTTGGGTGAAAATAAAGAGCACCAAATTCTTTTAAGGAAGCGTTTCCAGGAAATGATGAATGATATCTATACCATTTGTATATTAAAGACAAGTCCTGAAATAGGTGAAATCACGAATTTTGGAAGAAAACTAAGAAAGTGTCACCAAGGTGTCGTCTGGTGAAATTAATAGTGTGGAAAGAATTAGACTGGTTGGATGCTATCAAGCGTGGTTGCTGAAAACAAAAGCCGGGTCCTCAGAGAGGGAAGCTATTTTTGCTAAACACTTTAAAGCAATTATGTCTAATTTTGCCAGATCATATTAATTCCGAAATTGTATTTTCTCTCATTCGTGCTCTCCCGAGACGGGTTGTTACCACAGAGTGATAATCGTGACTGGAGGGTAAATGAGAATTAATTTGATATCTAATATTGGAAGCATGGCTGGAATTAATGGCTGATTTTCTGTTTGATAGATGGGGGGACATGGGTTTGGGAATACACGGACTACGCATGATCAGACCAGACTGCGCATGCGCAGTCTGGTTCGAGCATGCGCAGTTCGAAAATTATACTAGCGTCCATTCCTTTCATAAACGCACACATCAACTACTGTCAGGAGAATATATGCAGATGCGCAGGCTTGTCTTATTATATATGATGCCAATCCAAGCACATCCGTGAACGGATTTTCTCCAGATGCGGTTCTGGATGGTTTCTCACCTCGCCGGCATCAACAAACTAGAAGCCATGAAATATTTATTTCCACAAGGGCGCAGTTTGTATTAAACACAGGCAATATCTTCTGTTAATCAAATTGATTAAATGGGTACTCAATCGGATTGCAGGAATCACGTCAATTTGCTAAGGCAGTTAGCAGACAGAGGGGATTTTTCTCTGTTTTTCATTGTTAGTGGCCTATCAAAAACATTTCAGTTAGTTTTAGACGACCCAATAGATGTGGAAGAAGACTAGTTGTGAAACATACAAATTATAGATTTGACTCTTGATAATGTAGAAAGGTAAGTGAGTATGACCAGGAAATGCCCCAATCACACACTGCAGACTAACGACGGCATAATGAGGAAGAGACACGGAACACTAACATGATAAATAATAAATAAAGGCAATTAAAGTAAGGCAATCAGCTGTCTTTTCCCCAGCGAGATGATTGCAAAACTAGAAATGACTGTGTCACACTATATAAGTACTTCACAACAAAACAAGGACCAAACACATAAAACATACAAAATAATGGGAGCAATACTATTATGATAAACAATGAATCGGCAAGAACAGAACCACCGCCTTAGAACGGACAGCAGCCGAAGCCGGGGTGGAGGGGGGGGGCTTAAATTAACTTTACTGGCCAAATCCTCGCCCTAACCTGACATCCCGAAGCACCTGCTCAAGTTGAAGTACATTTTGGATTGTTTTTCTGAATTACTTTCCATTACACAATCGAGGAAAACTAACAAAATATGAAACCTGTATCATTAACCATTTATATACTAAAGGGTTCTTCTTTCTGATTTGATACAACAACCTTGAAATGGTCCAGAGAACAATGGCTATAATTTTCTAAAATAGACTTCATTTTTTTTCCTTTCTCTGAAAAGTCATTTTAGACCCTGGTGAAATGCCGCATTATGGTACTATTCTGAAATAAGGAGGAATTCATTTTAATACTTGACCTATCTGTATTTGAATGTCATTTTTATGTCTTAGACATGGGCCATAGAACTGCATGAATTTTTAAGTAATGCTTTTAGATGATGATATCTCTGTTTTCGCATGGTTCCATGGTGTTTTAATCCCGTCGATACCATCCACCTCTTTCTGTGAGAAAAACTTGCCTGTTTTGGTTGTGAAAGAATGACAAGCCTATGGGTTCAAACAGTTTGTTTTGGCATTTGTCTGTGACGATCTTTGTACAATTCATCAGGACATCATTCTAACATTCAAAAGCATATTATGACGATTAAAAATCTGATTCTTGATGACCCAGTACAAACATTGTTGTCAGAAAACAAAACGATACCAAAAACTCCATTGCCAGCGGTAAAAATGTTTGCTTCCCAGTATAATGAAACTGTTTAAAGAAATATTTCGCATGTTAGCTGAACTGTATAATACAATTTTAATTTGACTTCACTTTCATCTGCTCGAATGACCACAGAAGAATTTACCCAACCCACTGCCATTTGGAAGTGTGTGTCTGGGGCTATGTGCATTTGAGGCATAGTTTTGACAGAATTATGCATGGAAATAAGTAACACTGATTCTTAATTTATGGGCATAAACAGTAGAAAGATTTAAGTTATGCTTTGCAGAATTTAAATGTTTTAACTAATTATAACCTCATTAGAAAGCCTTGGTCCTTCAATTATTTTGAGGAGTATAAGCTATTATGTATGTTAGCCGTAGGGAAAGGGTTGTTACTAATGTTGTGAGAACTTCTGACCCAACCCGATTGGCATTTATATGTTTAAATTTACCTCTTTCAATTTCTGAACAAATTATTATCAAAAGGTATAGTGTGGATATCCATGAAATAAATTTAACTAGGAAATGAAAAAAATGATGGTATGGCAATATGCTACTTTATTATGACTCCTTTTAACGCAAAATATCTATAAATTAAAGTGAAAGCTCTGGTACATAGCATTTGAGTTAATGAGTCAGTTGTAGTATATATCTCGTTCAAATCCTTTTCTGTAACTACGATGGACATTTTTATGTTCGTAGAATTGTATATTTAACAAGAAACCAGCGAAAGTAAATACATGTATTGTATTTATATTTGGAAAGATTGAGCTTTAATCTATACATTAAACCTAAAACTGATTCAAAATGTATCATTTTAATGATTTCCAAGAGACAAAGCTATACCTATATATTGGACACTGGAAATATGGTAGAAATATGAAAATGGTCGAATTTGTCTCTACCAGAACGTTATAAACGATTGCATGAAAATTGGTTGTTTTCCATACATAGCTTCTGAACCTTTGGCTTTGGACAGAGGATACTTAGTGCTATAGTATTCTGTGGCCATAATAGCATATTCGCAACAAGCATTGAGTATGAAATAGTCATTTGGAAGCTAAGCGAATTGTACAGTAGGCATATACTTATTATTGGTAAAAAGGATAGGGGCTTTTGAATGTGACTTAATATGTTAGATGTAAAGTATTATTATATTTTTTCTTGATTGTAAGATAGATGGAAGTGTTATGGTGACTTTCGTCCAAAAACAGAATTCATTACATGTATTTTGTTTTTGTTAGAAATGAATTGCAAAACAAACAGTCAAGGAGTTACTAAATCACTTTGCTTGTACATAAATGATGACATGATGACATGGGGCGTTACTATTTTGAGATAACACATTAAATCTCTTAACAGGTGTTGGAATCACTGCAAAACGTAAACTATGCAGATCTGATTTTTATTATTTTTTAAACTTGTGGTTAATTAACCCAACCCATTTTTTATAATATGGGGGTATGACAGCACCCGAAGTTGCCAGGTACACCCTTTAATCGATGCATCAATATAATATATGGATGATCACATATATTATGGGCTATGCAAGAACAGAAGAAATTTTAAAATAAATTCCCAATCCTATATTTAAACAGGTATGACTGTGATTATTTTGGTATAGTGATTGGTATTTTCAAATTGCTATGCAAAAGTAAATAGCATGCTTATATTTTAGTTATACTTGCTTTTTATTAGCATTTTAACAAAAAATGATGGTGAAAACGAAAACCTTAAATCTAGCAAGCATAAGACATAAAGAGATAAACCCTATTATGCAATTTCAATCTAAATATATCTAAAAAGTGAAAAAGAAGCACAAGAAATGTACAAATTCCTAAATAAAACAACAGACATCCCCAGCAGAAAACCCTCTTGAAATAAACAATATATAAATTTGAAGAAAAAGAGTGGGAAAATATTTTCAGAACCATTTACAATTTCCAAAGACAGTACATTTCAATGGTTCCGAAGCAGAATTAATCATACAATTTTAGCAACAAACACTTTATTATATAAAATTAAACTTATTGCAGATCCAAAGTGTACATTTTGCAACAAAACAGACGAAGCAATCGAACATTTTTATTGGAATGTTAACATGTCAAACAAATTTCAAATGAAACTATTTCATGGCTGTGTCCACATGGTGTACATATTACACTAAGCGAAAAATCATTCATATTCAGAATAGATCCAGACCACAAAAATGATGTCCACAACAAGCTAGTTCTAACTGAAATAAAATTATGCTATATATGCAGCAAGAACAACATGAGCCTCACAGTTCTACAAACAAAACAAACAATCAATCTCTTTATTTTCAGATATAGCATGATGGTGACAACAGGAGAATGACAATCTACTACATATAAAATAAGATGGATAGAAAATTTATAAAATGAATACTTTAGATGGTTTAACTCATCTACAAGAGTTAAAGTGGGCTGTATTTTGAAGATTCTTCTGATTCTAACTCTGTTACAATTAATCTTTTACTTTATTTTCTTTGTTTGTTTTATAAAAGTCAGATCATGACTACAGATATATTCATGACCTGCCTTTACAAAACAAAATAGATAAGTAAGACTAAATTGCTTTGTTTTAGTATTGTATTTTAGCAAAGCTATATCAGAACAAACAACGTCCTCTGTCTTCGCGTTGGCATGCATGTGCATTATCACTTAACTGCAACGACAAAAAATTACAATATAGACTTAAACTTTTAGACTGTACATATTTATAAACACTCTTCCATTTCAACAAGGAAATATGAAGATTTTCAAAAAAACTGACAAAATTACCATAACCTATTAGATGAAACTGCAGACTAAAAATAAATAAATTGCAAATAAAAAAAATCAGCTGCCACTAGCCTGTGCCACGCCCATATCCCCTTTTCTCCCTCTAGATACCTTCTCTTCATTCTATCTCCTCCTTGAGTTAAAATAAATCTTCTCTATACTTTTACTCAGGTATTGTATAAAATAATCTCATATCACATGCTGTATTATTATATGTATTCACATTGATAAATGAAAGGTGAGAGAAAGATTAACAAATAACTCATAAAACTGTATAACATAATTGTAAGACGTGTAGAGGTATGGCCTCCCTGACCCTCTGCATATCATGTTACAGGGATACCTGAAAATTAAAGGGACACTGATCATTCCCGAAACTCCACAGCAAATGGGTGTAATGTAAAATGGTAAACCAAAGAACAACCAACAATAAAACCACCGTCTTAGAACGGAAAAAGCACCAGCTATATACTTATACCAGAGGCAATTTGAAAAGTACCACCTCCTTTTTGTTCAGAAAAAATTATTCGAAAGAGTAATTTATCTTTGCTTTCCTCTTTATTTTTATATTAATGGATAATGATTTTGAAGGCGTATCGAATCTTCACTTCACTCAATGGCATTGTGTGTATTTACCTGTTTGTGCTCAATAACATAATGCTTTTCTGAATACTAACTTGCATATTACTAGTGCAAGAATCCAATGTCGTGGTGATGTTTACAGAAACTGTTATAAGCATGTCAAAATGGACAAATAACTAGTGTATCTTTCATATTCTACATAGGTCTATGAAAACTAGCAATACAACTGTCAAAAATTGAGTGTTGACTCTATTGTCAGGAAACAATTCATTTCTGATTGTATATAATCAGAGTTGACAGTTTGATGTCAACAATCCAGTGGTTTGTTGCAGCTAAAGGTGGGTAGGTGGTTATAACAAACCAAAATGTGACTCCATCAGATCCATCGGCAAGATCAGTCAACTAGCCTTTGGTAACAAGCTTATAAAAGATCGCTGTCAAGGAGGAACAAATTGGAAAATTTGTTACAGTTCATTATATCCTCGTCTCAAATTGATTATAGCAAGCAATTATATAAATTGTTTTAAGGAAGCGAAAGTGTGTTTGTAATTTGGCGGTAATCTAGTAATGACGATTTGTATTGGTTTTATTACCGACTGAGATGTGACCGTTTAATCTTATTTCCCCATCGTTTGGCGAGCTAATATGTCTGTATGAATTAAATGGATTGGATTGAAATGGTATAATTAGTTTGCGATTTTGTGACAGGTCCGTCGTTTTCTTGCAACATTCGGACAAATGAATTCAATTAGCGAGAAAATGGAAAGTGAAAAGGTTTACACAAGTGATATTAACTATGTTCAATTCGTTTCTAAGTAGTTTTGATTAAATTTAACGCAATTTCGCCACTTTTATCGGATAGTTATTGGTTCTAAGAGCCAGTCGTTTTGATAAATGCCAGTGACAAATTAAATCTTGTAAATTCCTACAGACATTAAGAGCAATCTTACGTTTTGCGTGGGTCCATGTCTGTACAGAGAAAATATACTCGAAGTCAAAAGTTGTGCACGCATAGAACAACCGACACAGTAGTAAAAAAGATATCCAGAGGCTTTCAAATATTGACACAATTTTAACAATAATGATACCAAATTAAACACTAGTGAGGATCAAGTTCAGAAATAGACTATAGGTAGTTTATTTTCAAATGTCAAATTTATGAAACTGACTATAATCATGACCTCACTCCGTGTACAGCATTGCAGGGAAAATGGCGTGGAAAGCTTCAACAATTACAAATCATGATCCTTTGGATATTGGCTGAGTGAGTTATCATTATTATGTGCAATTATGCAAGGCATGTACCTAGTATTCAAGTTAAGTTACGTTGTAATAAGTTTGTAGACAGTCTGTGGTATTAACCAATGATAACACCGTTTTCTAACAGGCGCTCTGAATGCTTCAATTAAAATTTTTTTTCTGATTGGGGAATAAGTTGGGTCAAAAGCAAATATAGTCTGCTACGTGAAATCTAGTGTCATGCTTGGTTTAAACGCTGGTTGGAGGTGTAAGGAAAACTTACCCAGCATGTTTAAAGATAAATTTGTAATCTCTTCTGTACCTACTTATTTTGAAAATAAGGAATCGCCTATTATTTGTTATAAATACAATAAACCTATTCGTAGTACTGTATTAAACTATAATAAATTAGTAACTGAACTTGATATTGAAACTACTATTCCTGATTCTTGAGAATGTAAGGAATCTAAATACAGCTATCAGCCTGCTGGTCATATAATCACTGGGGTTTTAAACATTAAAACTGATTCAAGAATTTGGTATTTTATATGTAAGGGACCTAAATATAGGTTTCCTTTACAGATAGACTTCAACAAATGCCATGAAGAAATTGCTGGTTCAATACAATAATTTTGTAATCAATGGTGCATTTGAGAACATGTTGAGTCTACTGCTTAAAATACTTGGAAAATAAATATTTTTAAAATTATTGATAGTAGAATTTCATTTTATTGCAATAATTTAGATCTTCTTCCACCTAAACCTAAATTCACTTTTAGGAATTTGATTAAAAGGGGTCCAGGAATTCCATAGGAAGTTTGTTTTAGCGCCTGCAGATAAGGCTGCTAAAAACGTTGCGGTCGTATGAAAAATATACTACATTAACGCCCTAAAGCAAGAACTTGGCACTGCTAAGACCTATGATCAAAATTTGCTTGACGAGAAGTCTGTCGTTAATAGACATCAGTGTCATATTGCTGCTAAGTTTGGTGTTTTTGTTGATGAGGATCATAGCAAGCTTCCTTCGTTATACTGGTTACCAAAACTTCATAAAAGACCCTATAAGTCACATTTTATTGCTAACTCTAGCTCATTAACTACTACTTATAGTATGGCCGATGCTTTTTTCTTTGATCTTTTCTGATGTTTAAATCAGACACCCTAGAATAACGACAAAGGAGGAGCTTAAAACCGTACTCTAACTTCCAATTTTAGTTAAACAGCGATGTAGGCAGGAACTTTTTGATAACGATAAATTAACCCGTAGGTAAATGTAATATAATTGACAGCTTAGGTCGGATGCAGGGAGGAGTGAATGTAAATTTCGTCAGGTGTCAGTAAAACGTGTTTATTTGCGCCTGCGCCATACTACAAGCTAGATAAAGGATTCTTCCTCGGCTTTCTGTTTAAACTGCTTGGTGGGCTACGCCCACCTCGCGGTTTAAGCAAGAAAGCCTCGGAAAAGCATCCTTTATCTACTACTGAGTTGTCGATAATTTTGACTTCTTGCCTTACTGTGATTAAAAACCTTGTAATAATAAATTGTGAAACTGTTTTGAGAGAAATGGTAAAAATCTATTTTGGTCTGTTAATAACTCCAGTGAGATTCTTAACAAATTTAAATCTAAAGGTTTTCTAGCACCTGGTGTGTCTACATATGCTTCTTCTACTCTCTATACTACATTACCTGATAATCGTATCAAACAAAAAAAACTAATTAACTGAGTTAATTGAACAATTTTTAACAGAGAGGGCTCACTTCATTTGGCTTGTAATGAGAAATGCGCATTTTTCACTTCTGGACAACCTAAAAGATTTAAATTGTGGTCATGTCAGAAAGTTTGTGACGCTCTCCATTATAAGTTGGCCCAACATTGTATAGACAAATTGTAGGTATTCCTATGGGTACTAATAGACATTTTTCAGTTACCGCGGACCTTAGGATTTGTACGGTGTAGCACAACTTCATTATTTGTAACTTGCGACTCGGTTAATTTCTTGTTAGGAAATCATATGAAGTGCTTTAATTAAATCATCTTCAGCAAACTAATATTTTCTTTTAAAGTGCTGATGTATTGTAGTGGTGAAAATTTTGCATGCTTTTTATGTCTGCTGATTATATTAAAATGCACTGTGGACTGATTTTATGATGGAAGTAAGCATAATGAATCCAGAACAGACTGCAACTCATGCAACGGTTTGACTTTGTTAGGGAGAAAGATTTCAACCTCCACTTCTGCACTACAAGAAAGGAAATTATATTCAATCTATTGAGTCTGACTGCAGAAATAAAGGAGAATCACTTTCATTTGCACACTCTTATTCGGATGCTTGATTGGACCTTTCGTGCAAGAGGACTCAGTTTGGAATTTTGGTCCGATTGAAGTCAAAATTCATATAGAGCATTCTGATGGCTTCCATGCGAGCTGGACATTTTTTGTACCTCAACAACAGCAGAATCTAGGGCGAAGATTAAGTACCAGTAAAGTGCATTTATGGCCCCAAGTGACTTGGGCTGCTGTCTGTTCTAAGGCAGTGGTTCAGCTATTGTTGACTTTTTGTTTATTGTTACTCCCATTGTGCGAGTCAGTAATTGTTGTATGTTATGTTGTACGTTAATTTATGTCCATTCTTGTTTTGCAATCATCTTAATGGGGAAGAGAAAGCTGGTTGCTTTGCTTAGTTTGTCTTTCTGGTGTCTCTTGATGGTTGTGTGGCTTTTATTTGCGGTGCCATGGGTTTGTCTGCTGTTTGTGATTGTAGTATTTCCTGATCATACTCACTATTTTTAGGTAGTGAATACCCTTTATACCTTCTTTACATGAATCACAAGACTGGTGACTTTGAAACATTATTTACACCATTGGATAGTAAGTGAGTTTGAGCTGGAAATGCCCCTGACCAGGTCCCATACTGTTTTAGAATTCAATCATGAAATAATTTTGCAATAACTAAGTCAAATTGAAACTATTGTTAACCTATTTTAGTATGCAGGCAGAGGTGCAATAGATATTGAAACATATGAAGCGAAATTTTAGTTTGTAGGCCTGGATCCAAGTAAGTAAGGTTGCAAAGATCAGGAATCGATACAATCAAGTACCACACCTGACCCAGGATACCAATGGGAAAGTGACAAACTCACAGAAGACACCACAAACGAGAGCCAAGAGGTCAGCCCTTTCCCAGCAGGTGACCACGAAGCACATATAAACAGACGCGCACAAAACATAGCAAACACAAGACAGAACAAAAACATAAAAGATCCACAAAAGAAGTACCGCCTTGGAACGGTCAGTAAAATATTTTACTGGAGGGCTTAAACCGGTTTAACGGCGCCAACCTCACCCTTAATTCAGATGTGGATCAAGACACATAGATATTTGGTTTGCATGAAAGACCCCTAACTTATCAATGCATCATCTCCTAAAACATATAAATCAAGATATAACAAGGAGATAAACCCTTTGTATGGACTTGGCGGTGGGGCATTGGCCAAAAATCAACTTTTCACAATATGGTATATGCAGCAACATGGTAGCAAATAGTTTGCCAGAAGACACACCCTCTACCCTTGTTAGAGCTCTACTCCTAGGAAACTTTTATCAATCAAATCTGAGTTCTGCTGGTACAACAAAGGTTGTTGTCAGTTTCTAGTGTAGGTATGTGCATGAAGTACTGTTAAACCGGTTAGTCAAGCTTGTCATGAAAAACTGTGGTTCCATCAGCAACCCACTTCACCAAATTAATACCATGAGGTAAAAAGCTATACTAATTGTTTTTTTGTATTTACTCCTTCTGAATTTCTAAGGGTGCTCAACTAAGCGTGTACTGAATTAAACAGTTTTAGCATTTTTTGGATGGTGGGAAATACTGATTAATAATAATCATAATAGCTTGGTGAACTCCTTCAGTATGTTGAAGATAAGGAGCTAGATATGATAGGATGCAGCTTAATCACATACGTGATTTAGTCTGTCTGCCAGTCTGCCTGTCCCTCCTGTAGTCATTTATGATATTTGATGCATTTTGATTTTTTTAATGATCACTACAATGAACACTCAATATCATATAAGCTTCACCCAAATCGACTCAATCCGAGTATGCGTCATGGTTTTAGTATAATGATGACCCCAATTGAATAGTGTAACACCAGTCAAGGCGACGAAACAAAAACTGTCAGTGTAGACGTCTCTTCATTATGGCGCCGTGTGTGACTGCGTTGGCGGAAGCTTTTTGCATACTCAGAGGCATTCTTAGGAAAATACGCATGTGCGTACAACTTGACGATGCAAGTATAGGGTTTTAGCTATTCAATTTGATTTTTGGAGGAAAAATCCAGCTTATTGTGTTTATGCTGCGTGTCTTCACAGCTCATTTTAGCCCTGTGAAATGCTCTAAAACCATTTTCTGCAAAAGGGCAAACCCCTGGCTTCATATAGGTGGACTATTCAGAGTGGGAACTCTATAAAATGCCTAGGAACGCGCCTAATACTTATATCTCAAGCATCAGCTTTCTGCTGTAAGTGAGCTCTCACCCAATAAGTATAATATACCAGTGGGTTTTAATCACGCACCCAATCCCCTGACATGGCAGGGGTATAGTCGGGCAAATGTACCATGTTTTAACTTTTTGCATTGTCCCCTTAGTGTGGGGAAAATGTGTGGCATTTGATATACAATACAAAGGCAAAGGCAAATATGGCAGTATAAAGTAAAACATGACAGACGGTGGAGAAAACTGCCATGGTTTTAACAAAAGTCAAAGTCCCCGCTGTTCTCCGGTTAGAAATGACTAGTGCATAAATTCAAGTCCTCTTAAGGCTCAAGGGGGAACCCAAATTGCCTAGTACTTCGGTACATGAATGATCAAAACAATATACAGAAGTTCATGCTTGAATTTCATGTCTGCTCCATATCTCCTTTGCATTCGAATGATTTTCAAATACTTTGGTCCAGCTATATTGGCTTGCACAAGTTGCAAACGCCTTATGCGTTTCCACTGACCATTAACCTGAGCTTGATGAAATATTGACGCCAAGAAATAATCATATTGGACGCAGAAACATCGAATTTACCAACTCGCAAGTTACAACAAGTGAATGTATACATGCATGGAACAAGAATTGACTTTAAAAAAGATATTCGGCTGCATTTCAATTATGAAATATATTTTTCGGTACATGTTTTTTACACTTGCAAACTGGTGAAATGCCATCATGCGGCATTTAATCAGGGTATGCACTGTTTATTAAGGTAAAAAAAGATCTCAGGGCAAAAAATATAATATCTAGTAGCAGACGAAAAAGATAGATTCCAGTTACTGCTGACATCGCCCCTCTTAAATAAACTCCAAAGTAAGTCTCCGTTGACGGACAAATCGTAATGTAATGTGCAACTGAAAAATGTCTAATTGTGCTCCTCTGGTTGTAGATTAGGTTTTATTTTGTTATGAGAGAGACTTCATGCTGTCTCTTTCTGACAATAATCAAGCAGATGTTGCTGAAGCATGTAACTTTACCTCAAGATATCTAAATGACTTGCATAATATTGATAAGCCTTATTTTGCACAAATGGTAAGTCAGATATATCCAACTGAACTTCAGTAGTTGAATAAGGCGGATCCTTCAAATACTGAAGCCCCTTTTTTTGACTTCAACAATAGAAACAAATTTTTGACTTCAAAATTACTAAAAAAAAGGTTACCGATACCATAAACTCTGTAAAGCTTTTTCTAAATTTTATTACCGACACTCAGAGTTGATTGTAAAATACAACTTCTGCAACTAGAACCTGTATTTTTTGGCGATTTAGTTTATAAATTTAAAAGAATTGCCTAATTTTAGTGATTAATTTACAAGGATTATCCTCACGCTTTTTTTAAAAAAGCATCGGGGATATTGCAATCGCCTCTGTCCGTCCATCACGCCATCTCCTCCTAAACCATTGGTCGAAATCCAACCAAATTTGGTGTGTGAGTTGCTCACATGAACGGGCGTGCAACGGCACATTTTTGGCCCCACCACCTGGGGCCCTGGGGAGGGGCCAAATATGATTAAATTTGAAATACAAAGTCAATTTCAAAGATTTTTTAACCAACCCTTGTGTGTCTTCTCACACATAGAAGATATAAAACATATCAGATGGGATTTTCATTTGGCCGCCTGGGTCATGCCCCAGGGGTGGGACTTGGGGGTACCGTGGGGTTGGGGGGTCAATTTTTTTTTTAAATTCAACCAGATTTGGTGTGAGAGCTACTTACATGAATGGCACATACACTGGGGCCATTTTTAGGTCCCCGCCCCCTGGGGCCTTGGGGAGAGGCCAAAAGGTCAAATACCATTAAATATGTATTACAAAGTCAATTTCAAAGACTTTTAAACCCAATTTTGTGTATCTTCTCACAAATGAAAGATATATTACATATCAGACGGGATTTGCATTCGGCCCCCTGGGTCATGCCCAGGGGTGGGACTTGAGGGTACCGTGGGGGGTTGGGGGTCAAAAAAATGTTTTTTCCGAAATTCAACTAGATTTGGTGTGCGAGTTACTCGCATGAATGGCACATGTACCGGCACAATTTTTGGGGTTCCCGCCCCCTGGGGCCTTGGGGAGGGGTCAAAAATTTAATTTTCCGAACACGGTCATGTGGCATATCAAATTAAAGGAGATGAGCAGTAGACAATGATTCACTGAAAAATTTTAACCTACAATCAAACTGATGACCTTTGGATGGGGTCAAAGGGTGAATTACCATTAGATTTCTTTGAGAGCGTGGGGATTTGCGATGGTGCGCCTTCATATGTGTTCTAATTAAACGTTATAAAAGAGTGGGATACAACATGGATATCATGCGACAGTCTGCGTGCCTGGTGATGAACCCAATCACGGTTGATAGCTATGGTTTCCTCTTTAATTGTATGATGGTGGGTCAGGCCTCAGACTTAATGACGGCCCTGACATAAAGCTTTAATCCCTTGGTAGGTGCCTGATACTTGTCGTTGGCTAGGCCCACCGTAGCTCAACTTGAGGTTTTCTATAGCTCCGACTTTCTGTGAGTTATGAGCCCTTCTCTTTGTATCATCCTAACGTGTTAATTTGATATGATTGTTTCTCTTTGATGATACATTGCATTAGTGAGGAAGCCTCCATGCAAGCTAAACCATTTTGTGTTTTAACAACAACAGAATCAAGGGTGACGAGTTAGTGCTAGTAAAATGTATTTAAGCCCTCCCCCCTACCCGTGGCTTAGGCTGCTGTCTGCTCTAAGGCTCTGTTGTTGTTGATCTATTGTTTAATGTACATCCCATTGTTTGTGGGAGCTCTGTGTTTGCATTTGTTTTGTTATGCATTACTTTGTGTCCATTCATGTTTTGCAATAATCTTGAAGAGGAAGAGAAAGCTGGTTGCTTTGCTATTATTGTCTTACAGATGTATTGTTATTACAAATATTCTGTGGCTCTACCACACGGTGCCATGGGTTAGTCTGCAGTGTGTGATTGTGGTATTTCCTGATCATACTCACTTTCTTAGCGTAACCCTGAAGAGAAAGTCGGGATGTCTAACTAAACAATCCTCTGTAGGTAGCTGTGAAATTTAAAAGTAGGATATGCTATTAAATGCATGCCATGAGTTTAATTTTTGAGCTACGCATTCTACTACAGTAAAATCTGTCTTATGCAGCCACTCAAAAGAAGACCGAAATTGTTTTTTAATGTCCAACTATCGCTTAATGCAGGTGAAATGTATTGCAGAATGCTCCCCCTTGGAGCATTCTGCAATACTTTTAACCTGCATTAAGCCATAATCTGTCTTGAAGACATTTGTT
Source organism: Loripinus fragilis (assembly GCA_964019695.1). Taxonomy (NCBI): domain Eukaryota; kingdom Metazoa; phylum Mollusca; class Bivalvia; order Lucinida; family Lucinidae; genus Loripinus; species Loripinus fragilis. The sequence goes on from OZ026514.1 coordinate 74,525,615, forward strand.
TTGTCTGTGAGTGGCCGCTTATGACAGGTTTTACTGTACAGCCATTCTCTGTGTTTGGGAACAGTGAAGTCTCTATCAAGAGTGCATGAACACAGTAAGTACAAATCATGTGAGTTTGATCCAATAAAAATGAACAAGTAGATGTGTTACTGTATTTATTTCACTTAACTACTCAAAATTAATATGAACAAGTTAAAATACAATGTAAATTAAATAGCAAAATTTGTCAAAAACATGTAAAAAAACAAACATATTTGTTCAAGGCAGGAAAGTCCAGCTTTCCTCTGAAGTCAAACTGCTTTGCAGAGTGTTTAAATGGTGGGGTGGGATTTTTGTTGCTGTTTTGTTGGGGTACTGTGTGGGTTTTTTTATACAAGCAGTTGGTGTCTTAAAATCTTGATTACCTAGAGTAACTGCTTTAGTAATTTTAGGTAAATTTGGGATACATTGCAAAGTAAGTGTGGGTGCAAAGATCTGGAATGGATACCATCAAGTACCACACCTGACCCAGGATACCAATCAGAGCAGAGCAGAGTTGGCATTTCCATAGAGTATCTGACATGAGTGTCCCTATATTAATGAATTTATTACACACAAGTTGAGGAAAAGAGATTAAATGTGAGGCATATATATTTTATTGCCTTTTCACGACTTTAATTTATTCAATAACACAGAAGCATGAATGTTAGTTTCCATTTATCATTATGTTGAAATTTCCTTTTTGGTGTGAAAACAATAAGCTTTTGTCATATTGTACACACCATTGTTATGGACATCATTACATAACATTACTAAATATGTCAACCACAAGTGTTTTATCCATTTTAAAACAGGGTGTTAGATCACTCCTAGACATGTTGTCATGCAATAAATACGATTTTCCTTATTTCCCAATTCCTATTGATACGTTGTTGATATATTTATGTGACCCAAACCATATATTCGATAGGAAATTATGAAAATGCGGAAGTTTTTAATTGCTGCCATATACTTTTACTTTACTCAAACTATGGATAACTCATAGTGAATACTCTGGTCTCAAAGACTTTGAGTTAACAGAAGCCAGCTGTATTTCATCCAATGTTTCCATAAAATGACTACCAGTAGATGATCTTACATGAGTGTTCATGTTTTATTGATTTACAAGTTGATGAAAAAAGATCAAATGTGTGGCTTGCCAAGCATTTTATTGCTTTTTGACAACAGGTAACCAATTCAATAATACAGGAGCATGAAAGTAAAATTTGTTTTATCATATGATATTAATGTACTTTGAAACCATGTTTTTCTGATAAAGATAAATAAGACACATGAAAAATGGGGATAAATGCAAAGACTATTTAGCCTCATTGTCTGGTGATCTAAATAATTCTGTAGCCATCCTTATGTTGTTGTTTGGACCAATTTAGGAAATAAATTTTAAACTTTACTAAGCGCAACCCAGATACATATGGTTTTGTATCCTTAAGTATAAATGAACTTTACATTTATATTCATTATAAAATGTAACTACATGTATAAGAGATGGAATTCATTTTTCTGGTTTTCACCAAGTAATAAAGGGTGTCACTTACTTTGAACTGATCACATCATGTTCATTACTTCATGAACCTTTGTTAAAAATTTATTAAATTAATTAATTTCTTTAATAGATCCATGTTATACATACAGACTATTTTTCATCATACATTTTGACATTGTCAGTCAATATTAGAGCCAAAAGCTGATTTGAAGAAAATTATTTAAGTTCTTGTAGTTTTCACATTCCATATTTGGGCCAGCTCATGATATTTTGGTACTTATCACAAAAGCATCGTAACCTTTTTCATTCTGATGGATTTTCCCAGACATGTTTATAGACTATTAAAGCATGGAATTGTCCATTTTGTATTTTAAGGGGTCACAGGTAGACTTTCTAAATTATGATGCATTCCTGTCATGAAGTTTTATTTTTTATCTTTGCAAACAGTGCAGACTCCGATGAAATGCAGCATAATGCCGCATTTCATCAGGGTATTCACTGTTTGTATGTATCCAGAGTGAAAAGGGTTAAATGCCAATGCAGATGCATCAAGCAGGGCTAGAGGTCAATCTTATTTTGATCTGAGTCTTATCTACGTCCATTCTTTCTGTATGCAAGCAGGGAAGGCTCTGGTGAGCATGCTCATTTGTACAGGCTTGCCTGAGCCTTTGTTACTCTTGAACAAGTACCAAATTTTTTGGTGTAATTTCCATTTTCAAATGTTAAAAAGTGAAAAAAGTCAATAAGCAATGCTTTTTACAGTAAGGGTCAGTTAAAAAAAACTAGGCAAATGATAGTTCAAACCAGCAAACCTTATTTTTGAAAAGAAGATTCTAGTAGAATCTGTGTACATGATCTTTAAGCTTGCAATCTGTAGAATCTGTGCAAATGATCTTTAAGCTTGCAATCTGGAACATTTGTTAAGATCAAATACACAAAAATATTCACACCTGAAATTTCTATATATCAAAGCTTATATCGGAAAATTGTCTAAGTTTTCATAGATGTCAATTTGTCAAAAAAAAACATTTTTTTAAACCAAACTCCTTCGTGCATATGTTCAATGTGTCTATATTGTGAAGTCAAAGTATCAAATTGTTATATCAAAGCAGTGGTAGGAGTTGATCGGCCCATGAAGGAACTATCTAAGCATATACAAAAGCCATATTAGGGAAATATTGTCTAAGTTTCATAGCTGTCGTTTTGTCAAAATTCAATTTTTTTAAACAAACTCCTTCATGCATATGTTCAATATGTCAATATTGTATACACAAAGTATCAAATTGCTCCATCAAAAGCTGTGGTAGGAGTAAAGTATTTGTCTTGTGTATATAAATATGTTTACAAAGTTTGATGAAATTCCAGCAATGACTCTTCAAGATATTAACAAAACAAAACATCAAAGACGGACATAAAAAGCCCTATTGGGGAAAAATTGTCTAAGTTCTCATAGCTGTCATTCTGTCAAAAATTAATTTTTAGAACCAAATTCCTTCATGCATATGTTCAATGTGTCTACATTGTATAGGCAAAGTATCAAATAGCTCTATAAAAAGCTGTGGTAGGAGTTGAGCGGCTTGTGTATGGACTATAATAGCATAAGCATAAACCCATAAAAAGCCATTAGTACTAGCATGATGAAATTCCAGCAATGACTCTTCAAGATATTAAGGAAACAAAATGTCACAAGACGGATGCACGGACAGAGGGACAACGTGAAAACAGTATACCCACCACAAACAAAGTTTGCAGGGGTGTAAAAATATTGTGTTGTACGTATCTTCTGTAGCTCAAGACTGAAACTAGACTCCATTTCTAATATAACGTGAGACAACCTAACTCTAAACAGACTATAAACTATAAATAAGCCAGTTCATTAGACTTTTGTACTTATGGCATATGTGAGCAGTAAAAGCTTAAACGAGCCTGCCCAGTTTTGCCAGAGCTGCTTACATACATAAAGTAGGGACATAGATGAAGGCTCAAGCCAAAATTTTAGGCATCTAGCTCCACTTCATAGCTGAGCAAGTGATTTAAAGTTTATGTGATAAGTACCAAAATTTCATAAACTGCTTCAAATTGACTAAAGCATGTTAAGTAACAAACAGTATCAATAATTGTTAAATGCCTATTTAAATGCATAAAAAATCTGGCAGTAGACACTTGAACAGAACATCTAAAATCTACCATTGGTCTATATTATATCTGTGATTATTTTCTTATTTATCAGTTTAAACATACATGGGTGAAAGCTGAAAAATTTCAAAAGCTTGAACTTAAGAAATTCAAGTCTTAAAACTTGCAAATATGCCTACAAAATATTAACAATACCAAGTTTAAATGGCCAATGGTCTTTAGATAAACTGAAAATATTTCAGAGAGGCTAGCTATCGTAGTCTGCCTTTTACAGTATTATGAGGCTAACTTTCTTGGAAAGTCAAACTGAAAATCCTGAATCAGGAATCATCCTGAAAACTTTCACCCATGTATTCAGGCCCTTTAAAATTATAATTTTAAAAAAAATATGAAAACTCCAGGTTATCCTCTTTAGAAGAAGGGTGTTTTTTTTCGTTGTTTTTTGTCTTTTGACTCAAAACATGGATCATTTTGCTGTTCAAACATCCTTTCACTCAAATATGGGCCTTGATGCAAGAAAACCTGTCTTTGGGGTTTTGTAACTAACACAGGCGCAGAACAGAGCTAAGACTGATCAACAGCTTTGTTACTCGCGTTTTGGAAAGTTTAATATCTAAACTTGCTACGAATGAAATTTCAATTGCCTAGCTAGTGTCTGTATCTGAGGAGACTGGTTTGAGTCTCGGTTTGTCAGAAACCCAGAAGACAGGTTTTGTCACAATGAAGCCCGTATCATGTTCTGAACTTCTATCCACTCAAATATCTCATGCCAAAAACTTTATATTAAACATGTCAAATCATATAAATCATACATACAACTTGCTGCCAGACATACACTATTCGCCAGACCATCACTACCTTTTACGTATCTCATCAGATTTAACCCTTTGTATGGATTATTCCTTCTGGCTTGATACAATAAACTTGGGATAGTCCATTGTACATATCTAGGGGTGTCAGGTTATTATTTGCAAAAAACACTGTATTCTTTTTGTCTGAAGTTCTTATTTACCTTTACAAACAGCGTAGACCCTGATGAAATCCACACTATGCAGCATTTCATCTGGGTCTTCACTGTTTGTAAAAGTACCCATTTAGGGATTTCCCCATATACAAAGGGTTAAGGATAATGATATGGGTCAACACATGCGATTATATTACTTATTACATAAGCACAAAATGCCTTAAATCTATGCAGCAGACGACTGAAGAAAACAAAAATTTCAGATGCATTTATTTAGGTTCTTTAAGGGTTAACACAGTATGTGTTCCAACATGAATCTAATTAATGCTCAAACACAACACATAATTTGTCACATAATGGATAAAAAAGAGAAAAATGTTGCATAATAGATAAAAATAGAATTGTATCACAGTCATTCTAAAGCATACAAACTTGCATATAAATCAAGTACCTCAACTGAGCAAGGGCCTAAAAGACCGGAGTGCACGTATAAAAGAAACCAAAGCACAAAATGGCCATTTGTTTCCACTACACTCTGCTTACAACAGGCTAACATGCTCCTCAATAATTTCAAATATAATGGGAATATCCAAGTTCAGATGTATAAACTATGTATACAGTAGATGGGAGAGGGCAGTAAATTTATGCCACAGCCCGTGGGAACTGATTCAGATGAAGAGGGCAGATCCATTTTCATGAGGTGTTCAGGAGAAGACGTCATCATGGTGATAGTCAAATAGTAATAGATCTAGATGGGTTTGTAATGGTTTGTTATTTAACATTAACGTGTGATACAATTTGATTCAATCTTTACGTGCATTATCATCATAGTCTTTATGAACCTGTTCTCCCCCAACACTTTTCTGTAATGTAAGTGCCCATCTTTACACAGATATTTAGATCAAAGACAACACACATAGCCCCTCTCATTCAGAATTGAAATTTCAGGAGATGATATGGTAAGCAAATTCTTTCTCCTAGCAAACGATAAGTTCAGAACATAGGTGTGTAAACAGTCCACCTGAAGAAAACTTTGCTACAAAATTTAGTTCACTGTGAAGAATCTGATTAGAATGACCTGATGTCCAAGTTGATCTGAGTCTTCACTAGGCACACAGGTAATTTAATTGTTTTGCTTTTTTTTTGTCGCATGGCAGCTCATTTATAATCCACCTGATAAAAGAGAAGAATTTGTCTGCTACCATGAGCTAATGTTTACATATATCTATTAGCTGATTCACCAGCAGAGATAAACCCTCCCATCGCCATATAGGCTTAAATTGCTATGCGGGCGGTAAATTGATGTAAACACCCTCCCGCCTTTAAGGTACACAATAGGAATAGTGGTCCCTTCCAACATCAATGAATCAACAAGACTAAATTTAACCTCAAAATGTATTTTCTTAAAGAGGGGAGGGGGTGCAATGTTCAATATGAAATACAAGCCCTTGTTAACCCTTGGTATTCTAATGTTTTATTCCTTCTGGTTTGATACAATAAACTTGGGATAGTCCATTGTACATAAAAAATTACATATCTTGGGGTGTCAGGTTATAATTTTTAAAAAATAACTTGTATTTTTGATGTCTCCACAGACAGATTATTTATAGCCATTTACCGTTTGTTACTTTATAGCGGGGAGTAATGAACACTGCATATTAACACAAGTCCTGTACGAGGGTCAGTCAAAAATAACTGAGCCCTACCTCATAACATTTAAGTTTGGTATTGTAGACAACAAATGTGATGATTTTCTATAAGTATGATATGTCATCGATGTTTTGACCCTGAAAAGTTATCCTAGTGAAGCTTCTAATATGGTTGCTAGGCAACTGAAGATCGTCAGTCAGATCGATGCGTTCACGATCTCAGCCACCATGAAAAAACAGTATGTCTTTAAAAAGCTTGTGTGCTTGATAGTTTTTGTGAAAGACATATATGACATTTATTTGAATAATATATATCATATTATCTTTTCATTACACTTAGTTCTTTAATGTTTAAGTGAACATTGATTGAATGTGTTGCCTAGCAACAAAAAACGCCAAAATTCCATAAACTTTCAAATACACGAGAATTGTGTTGCCATGGAAACAAAATTGTGAATATAAATCAAGGAACCTAATATGTCTGAGGGTTGGTTTGTGTATGCAGTACTCTTAAAGCATTATTAGGCTAATATTTTATGTATTCTATTAAAATTGTGTAAATTGGATTTTGGGTGGGGTAAATTATAGGACGTCAGGCATGTTAAAATTTGATAAATTCTGAAATCAAACTACCACAGCATCTATAATTTGGGGTCAGTTGGTTTCTGTTCTGTGACACGGAATAGGTACATGTTAAAGATATCAGACGACAGTGAATAAAGCCTTGCTTTAACGTTACTGTTTCCATAGCAATGCTTAGAATAAGATGTACTACAGCGTGAACGCACCCCTTTGACAGGTCATATTCTGTTGCCTAGCAACCGTTACACAAAGCATACCAACAGAAATAAATTAGGTGATTAAATAGATGACATATAACTTCAATGATATATCATCCAATTATATGTCCATTTTACTAGATTCAAATGTTATGAGGTAGGGCTCAGTTATTTTTGACTAACCCTCGTAGAGGACTGAGATGTGTCATAGCAGACAGGTCGATCCTCGGAGAATATGACATGCACAGACAATGGAGCTCTCATTTTGCAATAAGAGGATAAAACATTCTTTTCCGTGTATTAACGTTTGCCAAGCCCAAGTGTGATAATGTGTTGCAGCCCAAACCTCGAAGTGTTGGGTTGGTGAGGGCTGCAACACATTATCACACTCGGGTTGGTGAGGGCTGCAACACATTACCACACTCCGGCTGGCAAACTTTAATAAGGAAAAGAATGTTATATCATCATTGGTATATACCTTCCTTCCAGCACACCGGGCTTAAATGGCAATGAAGTCCTCTGCTGCCATGTATTAATGGGAATGAAGCCCACGGCCAGTGATTGGTCAACGATAAGCCGCATTGTGACACGTTAAATTTAAATGAAATGTACAACTGTCACACGTCAAGTTTCTATAGTAAACACTTATTAGGGATATAACAATGACTGATGCAATAGCATGTACAATCACATGGTAAATAATGAAGGCCCAGATCTGTTAAACATGATCATTCATTACAATATCAATGGTATAAAAATTACAAATCAATTTAACAGAAAAGAGAGGCCATTTATTTGTATTTTTTTAAAAAATGGAAATGATAATAAATATTATTTGATTATTCATGTTTGATGGAATATGCTCATTTTAAATGGATTTAGCGCTTTTAAGTTTGATACATAAAGAAAACTTGGCATGAAGGCATTTTACCCTTACCCTGCCAGTGACGACTGGCTGTCTGCTCTCTCATATGCTATGTTTTAGGTAGCCTATAGTGCAAACAATATGAACCCAGATCAGACTGCTCTTTTTGGAGCAGCCTGATCAGGATTCACATTATTTGCTAACATGAAAAAATCTAGTCAGAAAAGCATTTTGAATATATAGCAGACATAAAAAGCAGACAACATTTTCAAGACAAAAAAAATGTGTTGGGATAAGGGTAAATGTATTTACCTTAAATAGTCAGACGTATAGGCTTGTATAAATGGTGTATCCCTATTTCAGACTGCTCCTAAGTCAGACTGTTTCTAGTCTGATCAGGGTTTATACTATTTGCCATGAGCAGTCTGATCTAGGTTAACACTTTTGTCGTCTGCTGATAACCTTTGCAAACAGTTTGGACCCAGATCAGGTCGGTCTTGATCTGGATCCAAACTGTTTGAAAAGTCACATTACACTGATGGTGTTATGGGAGTGCAGTGGCTCAGTGGTAGAAAGCTTGACTCGAGACAAAGGGGCCGTGGGTTCAAGCCTCACAGGCTTCACTGCATTGTGTCCTTGAGCAAGACACATTAATCCTAGATTAGTACTGGTTCAGCCCAGGAAGATCCGTCCCTACATAACTGAAAGACTGTTGATGGGATGTAAAGAATTAAATCAAACGAACAAAACACTGATGGTGCCAGAGCCAGTCTAAGCTCTAGCAAAACAGCAGCATTATCATTTCAAGCTTTTTATATGACCCTAAAGGGGATTGAACCCAAAACCTTCCAGTGCAGATATGGAAACTCTATAACAAGGCTATGTATGCTGGTTATGGCATAATATAAAAGCTGGCCTGGTCCCTAGGAGACAAGACAAATATGGTCCCATAGCAACCATTAAAAATTTGACTTAACTCTTTGCCTACTGGGTAATTTTGCAAGCTTTTTTGTCGTCTGCTGATTTTTTTTCAAAATCAACTTTTTTTTTCAATAAAAAAATCAGGAAAGCCATCAGAGTGCCAAACAGTGTCCATTCAGATCAGGCCCAATATTCTGTTGGGCCTGATCTGGTTCCAAACTGTTTGCAAAGGTTATCAGCAGACGACAATAATTCTTTTAGGAATACCATAAGAGTGCCAAACAGCTTGGATACAGATCAGGCCTGATGTATTGTCGGGCCTGATCTGGGTCCAAACTGTTTGCAAAGGTTATCAGCAGATGACAATAATCCTTTCAGGAATACCATCAGAGTTTCAAACAGTTTGGATCCAGATCAGGCCCGACATTTTGTCGGGCCTGATCTGGGTCTGAACTGTTTGCAAAGGTTATCAGCAGACGACACTAGTAGGCAAAGAGTTAAACGAATCTTTTGTAGTATAAAAATAATCTTTTATAAATAAAATATAAATATAAATGTTGGAATATCAAGCGTATTTTGTGTCCTTCCCCGAGAAGAGCTGGTAGTACCAGAAGCGTAGTTTGAGCACAAAATTTTGTAAATATTGTCGGAATGAGAGACAATTCCCCGAGTGAGAGAGGCTGCAGTATAAATAGACTCCAAGGATCAGGAATAATATCAAACAGATAACAAACAGGATCGTCAGCACAGCTTGAGCAATCTTCTCCTCTGTAAAAATAAAGGAAATTGTAAAGTAAAACCTTTGTAAAACCTGTGTAAAACGGCAACTCAAAAATGGACAAAACAAAGATCTTTATGACAAATGGTAGCTTAATGAAGGTCAAAAGTATTGCAGAATGCTCCCGTTGGAGCATTCTGCAATACTTTTGACCTGCATTAAGTTATAATTGGTCTTGAAAACCAATTTTTGGTCTTTTTGAGAGTTGCCATTTACACAAGTTTTACTGTGTTTTAACTCTTTGCCTACTGGATAATTTTTCATGCTTAATTGTTGTCTGTTGATTTTTTCAAAATCAACTTTTTTTAAAAATTCTTTCAGGAATACAATCAGAGTGTCAAACGGTTTGGATCAAGATCAAGCCCAATGTTTTGTTGGGTCTAATCTGGGTCTAAACTGTTTGCAAAAGTTATCAGCAGACGACTCTAGCAGGCAAAGAAAGATCTGCCAAGATCTCATGGCGACGTAATCAAAACTTTTTTCAAAAACAGCTTATTGAATTTTATAAAGGTAAAAAAAATAGAGATACATGTTTTGGTAAATATTTACAAAAACAATTGATATCAATATAGCCATAAATCTTGATCTACCTCTAACCTTTAAAATGCTCATTTTTGCCCAGAAAAAACTGTCTGCTTATTACATCTGCTGCATATATTCAAATGCACTCCAGACTATTTTTTCTCACTGAAGCAAACACTAGGAGAGCAAGGGAGCAGTCTGATCTCTGTTCATATTGTTTGCAATTTAGATCACCAAAGTACATGAGCAGAAGACTGAGAAGAAATTCATGTCTAATTTCAGAATAAGGAGGGGATTTCCTTCCTTAAAAGTTCAAAATTTCAAAAATCCTGAACTTCAGAAGTTCAAATTTTAAAACTTTCAGTATGCCTATAAAATATTAACAAATTTAAGCATTTAATTGGAGAAATAATGTCTTTAGAGTCGGCATATAAATCAAAAAAACTATTAAGATCTACTTAATTCAGTATTTTGAGGCTGACTTTCAATCAAAAGTCAGCCTCAAACCACTGAATGCAGGAATAATCCTGAAAACTTTCGCCCATGGATTTTAAAGAAATCCTGATATATTTTGTGAACAAATAGGCTTACTTACGGATTTTAGAACTAAAACGAGACAGACCCACCATCATTTAAAGTAAAAAATTTAAATAAAACATATAGCCATCTCTTGTCTTACCTAACACACAACATTTCCATTTAAAATCAATGTTTAAAACCAAATTTCAAAGGTTTTCTTTCGCTTAACTGAGTTTTCAATGCATTTTTCCAAACACCTAAGCTGAACTACCTTCTGTCATCATCTTATCAAGGAAACAAAACAATGGATGGTTGGTGAATGGAAGAACAGGTGAAAAGTTGGAAAAAATGAGCCGTGACATGTGATTTCCAACAATGTTGCATTTTGACAAATGTAGACTCAGACGAACCTGTGCAGCCTCTTTTGTAAGTTTAGAAACTCCAAATGATGTCCGGTCAGTAGCTTACGACTCATAGAACAGTCAAGCTACTAGCAATAGCTCTGATCAGACTTAACATATGTGCAGGCTGATCAGAGCCTTTGCTGGTCGCTCATACCACATTGTTGGAAATCTCATGTCACGGCTCAATTGATCTTAACTCCTTGCATGCTAGGAAAGTTTTCATGATTTCTGTGCTCTGCTAATTTTTTTCAAAATTGACTTTTTTGAAAAACTATTTCAGGAATACCATCAGATTGTCAAACAGTTTTGGATCAGGCCAGATCCGGCCCCAATATTCTGTTTCCAAATTGTTTCCAATGGTTATCAGCAGAAGACACTTTCAGGTAAAGCGTTGAAGCTGACATAAACTTTGGAAGGAATGAGCAAAAATCTGAATCAACACTGCAAAGGTTATCAGCAGACAACAATAGCAGGTAAAGACTTTTTAAAAGTGAAGCTCACATGAAATTTTGAAGGGAGTAAATTAACAAAATAAACATACCTCTTTCTATAACTTCCTGTGATGGCACTTGACTTTCATCAAACCGTACATGTTTCCCATCTCTATCACCTTCCTTATCACCTAAAAAGATCATTGGCAAAAACATACAGTGAACCATTAGCCTCATGACCTCAAAATATTTCATAAGTGTAGATAAATCAACCAGTCAAAATGCAAGGAAATTTTTTTTTCCAAAATCCTTAGTAACCAATCAGACTAATCATAACATCTAATGTATGGACTGTTCAGTCTCTAGTCTTTATGATTAATCAACAAGTATGACCAACATTTGTAAATTGGAAAAAAAATTACCAGCTCGAGAGAAAGTTCAACATTTCAGAGCTGCTGGCTGACCAAAAACGTTCTGTGGAAAATTTTATAGACAATCTCTGAGATGTGTTTGTTTTAAAAAAAAAATGGAAGGGTCTTTTTGCTTCGAATTGTTACGCAGTGTGATGTGATTGGTCAAACAGCTTGTTACTATTTTCATCTTATGACATACACTATCAGAAAAAATCATAGCTGTGAGTAAACAGATCTGGGTCCATAATGTTTACAATTTTATCTACCATAGACTATTAGTACATCAGCAGATGACATTTGTGATGACCAAATAATCTGACCAAAAATGTGGTGGTGATTTCAACCATGAAGCTATGACCTTGTAAATGAGTTATAAAGGTCAACAAAATTAAATCTGCCCTTCATCATAAATCCTGGATAAAATTTGCCAATCAATTCATGAGATTTTGTGTAAACAAGCCTATTATTTCTTTAAATTTAGCAGTTAAAGTCCCACACTGACATTAAGAAATGTGCTTAAGGCTACAGAAACCTAATGTTCTTCATGATGTCCCAATGCCCTTTGATTAAAATCTGCCTGCTGGATTGTATGATAATGACAAGTTCTATGCTGATATCACCAGACCTGCACCTCTTACATTTGATGTGCAGAGGCCAGATAGTAACAAATTTTGAAATTTAGGGTCAGTTGGATGCAGGGTCCTTCAATACATGGGTTCAAGCCTTAATTTTATGGTCTCAACCATAAATGAATTCTGTAACACAAAAGGGTGTTTTGACATTTCAAGCAACATTTGTCTACAAACTCTTCGAATGTGTTCACAGAACTAATGATAAGAATAGAAAATGCTAAATTATGTACTCTTAGAAAGCTGCACAACATAGTTCCAGACGAGCAAAATTTTTGGGAGTAAAATTGTGATGATTTTCATCCATCAATCAGTTTAAACATGTGCTCTGAGTGCTCTAACAAACTGCCCAATTTAGACAGTTCTTTTGAGTATCCACAACACATGATGTGGATATGAAATAAGGAAAATAATTTTCAAATAACCATTCTTAGAAATACATTCATAACTGAACAATAATATTGCTGACAACTTATGAGATTGACAAATAAAATTTCTACTTTTGCTTTCATAATTAGGCAGGGAATGTCCAAACTGAAATTATTTCATTGATTCTCTTGTCTGTTCAAGTGGACACAAGGAGCTGAATTTCTGGGGTCCTAGCTAGCAATTTAGGCATATAATGTACGAGGATTTCTGCATCCATTATGAAAACCTTGTATGTACCCTGTAAATGCATGACAGACCATCCAAATCTATTCTATCTAACAGAATGGAATATCATAGTCAATTTCAACTAAATAAAACTCTTACCTTCTGTTGGTTTTCGCCTTCTCAGTATAGAGGTTGGTTCTGAGGTTGAGCTTCCAGATGTGTCACCATCACTTATGCTGACTGTAGCAGGATCAAACTTTGTCAATGATTCTGTAACAAAGTGAGATACGACATACTGTAGTTCACCTTATAAGCAAACATGCTCTAAAAGCACACAATGCGTACATGATCATTTTTTATTCATTTACAGTCATCTAGCTGATCCAATTTGCATTGCTATTTTTGTTAAAGGTCACCAAAAGGTCTGTGAAATTATTTTGAATTCTAATAAGCAAGTTCAGAGGAGAAAATTTTAAAGTTACCGCGGCCACAATAAGCCAGCCCTGTAATGGCTGTGGTTTTTTGTGGATCAAATATGCTTTAGAAAATTTTTGTAGGTCATTCTGCCTTATTGTTTTAAATTCTGATCATTGGTTTCAGATGAGATGTTTTAAGTTTCTTATATAGGTACATAAGGGAAACTGGCAAAGCCCCATAGCGGACATGTCTTTTGACTGATCAAATTTATTTTAGCTATATATAAAGACGGTCACCTTGTGACCATTTCTGCGAAATTATTTTGAGTTCTGATCAGCTGTTTCAAAGGTTTCATAAGTTTCCTTTGTAAAGTCATCCAGGGAACATTCCTCTGAGGCTTGGTTAAAATTGGCCAAGTGATACAGGAGGAGTTGTCATTTAAAGTAAATGGTTGACGCAGCATGACACACAACTCATGGAGCACAATACACACCGGACATTGAGTGATCACAATAGCTCACTTTGAGTACTTCATATTTTGCTGCAGTCCGGATTGCAACTTTGTAGGTACACTCCCTTTGTCAATTATGACCTTAACAGTGTACGAAGGGCCATAAATCAATATAGAGACTCCATTTATCTATGCTGATAATAAACTCAGATGAGCCAGCCTGATTCTTTAGTGTCCTTTAACCCTTTGTATTTTGATGGATTTTCCCATACAGATAAAAGCAACAAGGATGGGAGTGTCCATTATATATTTTAAGGGGTCACAGGTAGTCATTTCTCGATTATAATGTATTTCTGTCCCTGATGATTGTTTTTTCCTAAACAAACAGTGTAGACCTCGATGAAATGTCACATTATGCAGCATTTCATCTGGGTCTTCACTGTTTGACAAAAATACCCATTTAGGGGTTTACCGTATACAAAGGTTTAATACAAAACCAAAGTAAAATCAATTTTGAGAAAATCAATTTTGAGCACGTAAAATCAATTTTAAGCACTATCACATCACTGTTCTTTTATCAACACAGAACAGAAGAAACTAAGATTTGAAGCATATATATTGCTATTTTCTGACACAAACTTAAACATGAATTGAATGAATAACCCACCTGCATACTGATGTTTGCCAACTTCTGCATAGACTGTTGCAAAGTAGTCTAAACTTTTCTGAATTTCTTGGTGATCATCTCCATATACCTATATACTTAAACATGAATTGAATAAATAACCCACCTGCATATTGGTGTTTGCCAACTTCTGCATAGACTGTTGCAAAGTAGTCTAAACTTTTCTGAACTTCTGGGTGATCATCTCCATATACCTATATACTTAACATAAATTGAATAAATAACCCACCTGCATACTGGTGTTTGCCAACTTCTGCATAGACTGTTGCAAAATAGTCTCCATTTACCTATATACTTAACATAAATTGAATAAATAACCCACCTGCATATTGGTGTTTGCCAACTTCTGCATAGACTGTTGCAAAGTAGTCTAAACTTTTCTGAACTTCTGGGTGATCATCTCCATATACCTATATACTTAACATAAATTGAATAAATAACCCACCTGCATACTGGTGTTTGCCAACTTCTGCATAGACTGTTGCAAAGTAGTCTAAACTTTTCTGGACTTCCGGGTGATCATCTCCATATACCTATATACTTAACATAAATTGAATAAATAACCCACCTGCATACTGGTGTTCGCCAACTTCTGCATAGGCTGTTGCAAAGTAGTCTAAACTTTTCTGGACTTCCGGGTGATCATCTCCATATACCTACATACTTAACATAAATTGAATAAATAACCCACCTGCATACTGGTGTTTGCCAACTTCTGCATAGACTGTTGCAAAGTAGTCTAAACTTTTCTGGACTTCCGGGTGATCATCTCCATATACCTATATACTTAACATAAATTGAATAAATAACCCACCTGCATACTGGTGTTTGCCAACTTCTGCATAGACTGTTGCAAAGTAGTCTAAACTTTTCTGAACTTCTGGGTGATCATCTCCATATACCTATATACTTAACATAAATTGAATAAATAACCCACCTGCATTCTGGTGTTTGCCAACTTCTGCATAGACTGTTGCAAAGTAGTCTAAACTTTTCTGGACTTCCGGGTGATCATCTTCATATACCTATATACTTAACATAAATTCAATAAATAAGCCACCTGCATACTGGTGTTTGCCAACTTCTGCATAGACTGTTGCAAAGTAGTCTAAACTTTTCTGAACTTCCGGGTGATCATCTCCATATACCTATATACTTAACATAAATTGAATAAATAACCCACCTGCATACTGGTGTTTGCCAACTTCTGCATAGACTGTTGCAAAATAGTCTCCATATGCCTATATACTTAACATGAATTGAATAAATAACCCACCTGCATATTGGTGTTTGCCAACTTCTGCATAGACTGTTGCAAAGTAGTCTAAACTTTTCTGAACTTCTGGGTGATCATCTCCATATACCTATATACTTAACATAAATTGAATAAATAACCCACCTGCATACTGGTGTTTGCCAACTTCTGCATAGACTGTTGCAAAGTAGTCTAAACTTTTCTGGACTTCCGGGTGATCATCTCCATATACCTATATACTTAACATAAATTGAATAAATAACCCACCTGCATACTGGTGTTTGCCTACTTCTGCATAGACTGTTGCAAAGTAGTCTAAACTTTTCTGAACTTCCGGGTGATCATCTCCATATACCTATATACTTAACATAAATTGAATAAATAACCCACCTGCATACTGGTGTTTGCCAACTTCTGCATAGACTGTTGCAAAGTAGTCTAAACTTTTCTGGACTTCCGGGTGATCATCTCCATATACCTATATACTTAACATAAATTGAATAAATAACCCACCTGCATATTGGTGTTTGCCAACTTCTGCATAGGCTGTTGCAAAGTAGTCTAAACTTTTCCGGACTTCCGGGTGATCATCTCCATATACCTATATACTTAACATAAATTGAATAAATAACCCACCTGCATACTGGTGTTTGCCAACTTCTGCATAGACTGTTGCAAAGTAGTCTAAACTATTCTGAACTTCTGGGTGATAATCTCCATATACCTACATACTTAACATAATTTGAATAAATAACCAACCTGCATACTGGTGTTTGCCAACTTCTGCATAGACTGTTGCAAAGTAGTCTAAACTTTTCTGGACTTCCGGGTGATCATCTCAATATACCTATATACTTAACATAAATTGAATAAATAAGCCACCTGCATACTGGTGTTTGCCAACTTCTGCATAGACTGTTGCAAAGTAGTCTAAACTTTTCTGAACTTCTGGGTGATCATCTCCATATACCTATATACTTAACATAAATTGAATAAATAACCCACCTGCATACTGGTGTTTGCCAAATTCTGCATAGACTGTTGCAAAGTAGTCTAAACTTTTCTGGACTTCCGGGTGATCATCTCCATATACCTATATACTTAACATAAATTGAATAAATAACCCACCTGCATACTGGTGTTTGCCAACTTCTGCATAGACTGTTGCAAAGTAGTCTAAACTTTTCTGAACTTCCGGGTGATCATCTCCATATACCTATATACTAAACATAAATTGAATAAATAACCCACCTGCATACTGGTGTTTGCCAACTTCTGCATAGACTGTTGCAAAGTAGTCTAAACTTTTCTGAACTTCTGGGTGATCATCTCCATATACCTATATACTTAACATAAATTGAATAAATAACCAACATGCATACTGGTGTTTGCCAACTTCTGCATAGACTGTTGCAAAGTAGTCTAAACTTTTCTGGACTTCCGGGTGATCATCTCCATATACCTATATACTTAACATAAATTGAATAAATAACCCACCTGCATACTGGTGTTTGCCAACTTCTGCATAGACTGTTGCAAAGTAGTCTAAACTTTTCTGAACTTCTGGGTGATCATCTCCATATACCTATATACTTAACATAAATTGAATAAATAACCCACCTGCATACTGGTGTTTGCCTACTTCTGCATAGACTGTTGCAAAGTAGTCTAAACTTTTCTGAACTTCCGGGTGATCATCTCCATATACCTATATACTTAACATAAATTGAATAAATAACCCACATGCATACTGGTGTTTGCCAACTTCTGCATAGGCTGTTGCAAAGTAGTCTAAACTTTTCTGGACTTCTGGGTGATCATCTCCATATACCTACATACTTAACATAATTTGAATAAATAACCCACCTGCATACTGGTGTTTGCCAACTTCTGCATAGACTGTTGCAAAGTAGTCTAAACTTTTCTGAACTTCTGGGTGATTATCTCCATATACCTATATACTTAACATAAATTGAATAAATAACCCACCTGCATACTGGTGTTTGCCAACTTCTGCATAGACTGTTGCAAAGTAGTCTAAACTTTTCTGGACTTCCGGTTGATCATCTCAATATACCTATATACTTAACATAAATTGAATAAATAACCCACCTGCATACTGGTGTTTGCCAACTTCTGCATAGACTGTTGCAAAGTAGTCTAAACTTTTCTGAACTTCTGGGTGATAATCTCCATATACCTATATACTTAACATAAATTGAATAAATAACCCACCTGCATACTGGTGTTTGCCAACTTCTGCATAGACTGTTGCAAAGTAGTCTAAACTTTTCTGAACTTCTGGGTAATCATCTCCATATACCTATATACTTAAACATGAATTGAATAAATAACCCACCTGCATACTGGTGTTTGCCAACTTCTGCATAGACTGTTGCAAAGTAGTCTAAACTTTTCTGGACTTCCGGGTGATCATCTCAATATACCTATATACTTAACATAAATTGAATAAATAACCCACCTGCATACTGGTGTTTGCCAACTTCTGCACAGACTGTTGCAAAGTAGTCTAAACTTTTCTGAACTTGTGGGTGATCATCTCCATATACCTATATACTTAACATAAATTGAATAAATAACCCACCTGCATACTGGTGTTTGCCAACTTCTGCATAGACTGTTGTAAAGTAGTCTAAACTTTTCTGAACTTCTGGGTGATCATCTCCATATACCTATATACTTAAACATGAATTGAATGAATAACCCACCTGCATACTTGTGTTTGCCAACTTCTGCATAGACTGTTGCAAAGTAGTCTAAACTTTTCTGAACTTCTGGGTGATCATCTCCATATACTTATATACTTAACATAAATTGAATAAATAACCCACCTGCATACTGGTGTTTGCCAACTTCTGCATAGACTGTTGCAAAGTAGTCTAAACTTTTCTGAACTTCTGGGTGATCATCTCCATATACCTATATACTTAACATAAATTGAATAAATAACCCACCTGCATACTGGTGTTTGCCAACTTCTGCATAGGCTGTTGCAATGTAGTCTAAACTTTTCTGGACTTCCGGGTGATCATCTCCATATACCTACATACTTAACATAATTTGAATAAATAACCCACCTGCATACTGGTGTTTGCAAACTTCTGCATAGACTGTTGCAAAGTAGTCTAAACTTTTCTGAACTTCTGGGTGATCATCTCCATATACCTATATACTTAACATAAATTGAATAAATAACCCACCTGCATACTGGTGTTTGCCAACTTCTGCATAGACTGTTGCAAAGTAGTCTAAACTTTTCTGGACTTCCGGGTGATCATCTCAATATACCTATATACTGAACATAAATTGAATAAATAACCCACCTGCATACTGGTGTTTGCCAACTTCTGCATAGACTGTTGCAAAGTAGTCTAAACTTTTCTGAACTTCTGGGTGATAATCTCCATATACCTATATACTTAACATAAATTGAATAAATAACCCACCTGCATACTTGTGTTTGCCAACTTCTGCATAGACTGTTGCAAAGTAGTCTAAACTTTTCTGAACTTCTGGGTGATCATCTCCATATACTTATATACTTAACATAAATTGAATAAATAACCCACCTGCATACTGGTGTTTGCCTACTTCTGCATAGACTGTTGCAAAGTAGTCTAAACTTTTCTGAACTTCTGGGTGATCATCTCCATATACCTATATACTTAACATAAATTGAATAAATAACCCACCTGCATACTGGTGTTTGCCAACTTCTGCATAGGCTGTTGCAAAGTAGTCTAAACTTTTCTGGACTTCCGGGTGATCATCTCCATATACCTACATACTTAACATAATTTGAATAAATAACCCACCTGCATACTGGTGTTTGCCAACTTCTGCATAGACTGTTGCAAAGTAGTCTAAACTTTTCTGAACTTCTGGGTGATCATCTCCATATACCTATATACTTAACATAAATTGAATAAATAACCCACCTGCATACTGGTGTTTGCCAACTTCTGCATAGACTGTTGCAAAGTAGTCTAAACTTTTCTGGACTTCCGGGTGATCATCTCAATATACCTATATACTTAACATAAATTGAATAAATAACCCACCTGCATACTGGTGTTTGCCAACTTCTGCATAGACTGTTGCAAAGTAGTCTAAACTTTTCTGAACTTCTGGGTGATAATCTCCATATACCTATATACTTAACATAAATTGAATAAATAACCCACCTGCATACTGGTGTTTGCCAACTTCTGCATAGACTGTTGCAAAGTAGTCTAATCTTTTCTGAACTTCTGGGTGATCATCTCCATATACCTATATACTTAAACATGAATTGAATAAATAACCCACCTGCATACTGGTGTTTGCCAACTTCTGCATAGACTGTTGCAAAGTAGTCTAAACTTTTCTGGACTTCCGGGTGATCATCTCAATATACCTATATACTTAACATAAATTGAATAAATAACCCACCTGCATACTGGTGTTTGCCAACTTCTGCACAGACTGTTGCAAAGGAGTCTAAACTTTTCTGAACTTCTGGGTGATCATCTCCATATACCTATATACTTAACATAAATTGAATAAATAACCCACCTGCATACTGGTGTTTGCCAACTTCTGCATAGACTGTTGCAAAGTAGTCTAAACTTTTCTGAACTTCTGGGTGATCATCTCCATATACCTATATACTTAAACATGAATTGAATAAATAACCCACCTGCATACTGGTGTTTGCCAACTTCTGCATAGACTGTTGCAAAGTAGTCTAAACTTTTCTGAACTTCTGGGTGATCATCTCCATATACTTATATACTTAACATAAATTGAATAAATAACCCACCTGCATACTGGTGTTTGCCTACTTCTGCATAGACTGTTGCAAAGTAGTCTAAACTTTTCTGAACTTCTGGGTGATCATCTCCATATACCTATAAACTTAACATAAATTGAATAAATAACCCACCTGCATACTTGTGTTTGCCAACTTCTGCATAGACTGTTGCAAAGTAGTCTAAACTTTTCTGAACTTCTGGGTGATCATCTCCATATACCTATATACTTAACATAAATTGAATAAATAACCAACCTGCATACTGGTGTTTGCCAACTTCTGCATAGACTGTTGCAAAGTAGTCTAAACTTTTCTGAACTTCTGGGTGTTCATCTCCATATACCTATATACTTAAACATGAATTGAATAAATAACCAACCTGCATACTGGTTTTTGCCAACTTCTGCATAGACTGTTGCAAAATAGTCTAAACTTTTCTGAACTTCTGGGTGATCATCTCCATATACCTTCTGTCGAAGTTTGGTGGCCTGGTATCAAGACAGGAAATAAACATCAACATGCATACTTTCACCCTTTGTATTCTGATTGATTTTTTCTTACATATTGATACAATAAGTATGGGACTGCCCTTTGTCTTCTTTAAGGGGTCACGGGTAGAATTTTCTAAATTATGATGTATTTCTGTCCCTGAAGGTTCTTTTAATCGTAGCAAACAGTAAAAACCCAGATGAAATGCAGCATTATGCTGCATTTCATTTGGTTCTACACTGTTTGTCAAAGTACCATTTTGTATGGGATTCTAGTATACAAAAGGTTAACATACCACTGCACTTAGAGATTATGCAAGATCTTTTAAAACTTAAAAAGCACTATAAATATCTATTTTTTGGCAAATAATAACACAGGAAATATACATTAATATCGTTAAGATTCAAAAAATCTTGTGTGCATATTTTTTATAAACTCCAATGCACTATAATGTCTATTTTAATTGCAGCAATCTCCCAACCAAGATTTGTACAATAGACTATGGTACCATGAACGTAAATCATGTTCACCAAACATTGTTCCATTCCGAAAAGGCTAAAACTTCTTCACAAGCTAATAGAGAATTGTTTCCCAATCAGCCTATGATTCTATGATAAGGAATGAAATCCTGCCACTCAAACGGCTTGGAATAAGAAAAGAAAATAGCACATTGATTTACACTGCAGGACAAAAGTAAATTAAATCATCTGTTAGTATAAACATGTGACTCTAATTTCTGAGACATTTAGATAAAAAAAATGTCTTTACACTTACCTTTCCAGCATATTCTAATGCCAACTGAGGTCTGAAATAAATTAAAATAACAACCATTGACATAGATCTATTTTTTTCTTATTTCTCAACCAGAAAAAAAATTGCAAGCAGCTTTTACTTTTAAATCACCAAACACATCTAAAATTGTCTGCTTTTGTTGTCTGCCAAAATGATTTAGAAATCTCTATGACAAACAACATGGACCCAGATCAGACTGCTTCTATAGGAGCAGTCTGATCTGGGTCAATACTGTTTGTCTCTATACTTACATTAGTCAATAATGATAGCCATTTAATTGCAGCAGACAAAATTTTCAGATGCATTTTTCTTGGTGCTTTAAGGGTTGATGACATCTACTGTAAATGTATAAAGTAGTAATTTGTAACAGTTTCAGCTGGCTTCAGCTGATCTGGATCAACACTGTTTTCCAAACGAGGGTAGAAAATTTTGAAAACGTTACACACACAGTACACTTTTTTTTAAAATAGATTGAATACAGTACGTAGAAAAGGACATAGAATTATTTCCTAAGTGATGATTAGATGATGATGATGATGATGATGATGATGATGATGATGATGATGATGATGATGATGATGATGATGATGATGATGATCATGATGATGATGATGATGATGATAATGATGATGATGATGATGATGATGATGATGATGATGATGATGATGATGATGATGATGATGATGATGATGATGATGATGATGATGATGATGATGATGATAATGATGATGATGATGATGATGATGATGAGGAGGAGAGGAGGAGGAGGAGGAGGAGGAGGACGACGACGACGATAATGATGATGATGACGATAATGATGATGCAATGATGTGACCTATTAGCTTCATTCTTGCAGACTTACTGTTTTTCATCCATGCATAGTTTGGCTAGTTGCTCGTATTCTGTGGCCTTAAGACTGTCAATGTTCACATCATCAGATGACACATTGTCCGAGGCTGCTATTTCATCTGCTGAAGAAAATCAAGCATTTAACACTTTTCGTGCGCCACATGACATATGTTGTCTGCTTTCTCATCTGCTGATGCAGTTTAGCCTAGTATCTTGCAAACAATATGGACCCTGATCAGACTGCTCCCTTTGGAACAGTCTGATCAGGGTTCATAGTGTTTGCTTCCATGATATAAATACATGTAGTGCCGAGGGCAATGACATTATAAGTAGACAACATACTCATGATCAAAAATATATTGGCATCCGCTTTTATAGTGATTGGCACAAATTTTAGGATGATCCATTGTGCATTTCAAGTGGTCAAAGGCTAAAATTTCATTAATATTACTTTAATGATTACCTAAGACATTTTTTGTGTGGTTGTTTAAGCACTATCACACTGCTTTTAAACACCCTGTGGGTGTTTTTAAAAGAAAATATGCCTTATGAAATTTATCATCGGTCCATATAAGCAAACTTTAACGTGTGTTTTTTATCCATCAGTCTAAACAAGTGATCTGGAGGCTCAAAAGACAGTTCTTTAGAGAACCCACAACATATGTTTTGGTTGTTAGCTAAGAAAATTAAATCTGTGAATAGGCTCTCCTACCTGAAGACCTGATTAATCTTTCGACATACATGAATGACACACATTTACCTCGGTATTCACCGGTATTTAGTCCAATTAGAAGATCAATGTTAAAAAATCTAAGAGTGAAGCTCATATGAAGCACAGAGCCTAACAATTTTGATGTAAAATTTTTATTATTTTCTTATCCATTAGTTTAAGCATATGTTTTGGGTGTTCAAATAACCGTCTCATTGAGACGTTTCTTTTAAGTACCCACAACATATGTTTTGGTTGAAAAAAAAGAAAATGTCTCTCTCCTAAGCTAAGTATCAACTGTGGGTGAGTCTGAGATAGCAAACAATGCGTATGGTAAATGTTTGAATATTTTGGAACATTTTTATCTTTCTATTCTCAAATAAAATGTTTATCAAGCTGGTTTTGTTTGGTTGGTTTGATTCTTTAAATCCCAGTCAACAATTTTTAAGTCACGTCGGGACTGGTCTTCTTTGGCTGAACCAGTACTTAGCAGTCGATAAGGTATCTTGCTCAAGAACACAACATAGTGACTCCGTCAGCAGTCAGGCTCAAACCAGCAACCCTTCGATCCCCAGTCAAACACTACCACCTGAGCCACTGTGCTCCACATTATCAGGGCTGGGATTCATAAATGCTTGTAAGAATAGCAGACAGTAAAAACCCTGATCTTCAGAAGCAGTCTGATCTGGGTCTGCGCTGCTTGTCTTAAGACTTTTTCGGTAAGCTACTAGAGTTTGCCTTTTAAGAACATCTACGGTATATTACCTATCTATTTCTGTACTTGGCTGTGTCTACTAACTCATTCTCATAGTACAACTTCTCTGCCCGCATAAAGGTGATAGTTTTTCTCATCTTGACAATCAGTCAGGTATCCCATTAGGGCACCTCAGCTTAGCTCTCAAGAGCCTATGGCACAAAACAGTGTTTCATTTTGGAATGCTACTAAATACAATTTTAGAACATATACCGTACATTACCTATCTGCTTCTGTAACTGGCTGCTGTCTACTAACACATTCTTGTAGTACAACTTTTCTGCTTGGATGAAACTGATTGCTTTCTCATCTTAACAATCAGTAAGGTATCACATTAGGGCAGCTCAGTGGGCTTAGGACTCAGGGATTATGGCACAAAATAGTGTTTCAATTTGGAATGCTACTAAAGTAAATTTTCTTAAATTTTGAACACTTTTCTCTTTTGGTTCTCAAATAAAATTTGGTTATCAGGGCTGGGATTCATACATGCTCTTAAGAATAGCAAACAGGGAAGACCCTGATCAGACTGCTTCTTCAGAAGCAGTCTGATCTGGGTCTGCACTGATTGCCAAGGCTTTTTGGCAGGCTACTATCGTTCAAAAATTTAAATCATCTACAGTACATTACCTATCTGCTTCTGTAACTGGCTGCTGTCTACTAACACATTCTCATAGTACAACTTTTCTGCTTGGATGAAGCTGATGGCTTTCTCATCTTGACAATCAGTTAAGGAAGAAGAAGCTCCTATGATGTTTGTTTTGAAAACCATTTCATCAAATATGACAATTTGTGAATGTGACATTCCCTTGAAGGCACACCTCTTTTAAATTTCACCAAGAGAATTTTGACGAATGCAAATTGCGTCAAATATGGTCAAATCTTTTTGCAAAAATATTGTCATGTGTCTCCAGATGGACATAAAAGCTGACATCAAATGCAAATAGTAAGCCTTATTTGGTTTCATAAGGTAAGGACAAAATTTAAAATGCTGTCTGATGCACATTTTTGTTGTGTCTTCAGGGTTTAGCTGAAAAATGCCAAACAAAAATGTACAGCCCTGAACATGGCACCTCATCTTAGTTTACACTGTTTGTGACCAGTCCTTTTTATAAAGCTATGTATACACTGGTTAAGAAGGATACATTCATTCTTCCCATAATATATATCACCAATCTGAAACAGATGACAAATTAGAAATGAATTTGATTTTTGGAATGGTCATGGAATCATGAATACTTCAGGTCTTTTGCAAGAGACCCAAAGTATTAATAATTCTATGAACATTCAAAAAATTGAATTTATTGATTATATTTACATTTTATTATAAATATCTAAAATATAGAAATTTTTATAATCTAGGAACAAAACAGTTTTGTATTTAATATGTAATTGTATTAACGGTTTTGTTGGAGTTAAAAACGGAAAAGCAAAACAGCCAGTGTGAACACGGACAGCTAATGGAGCAAACAAGAAGCTTGTTTTGCACATGCGACTCAGGTGTGGCTCGCTGTCAATCACAACACTCGTGTCACTTCTGGCAAATGAATTCAATGTTCGATGCCCATTGCACGGGCAAGTGAGCTTGGCAGCTGTCAATCAAATTTATGTCATTCCTGAGGCTATAAATAGTTGCAAAATCTAAAGATTCATCAAAGGCTTGCTTTGAAAATGTAAATATTTTATTTATCAAAAAATTTGGATCTAGAAGTAAGGCTGGATCTGGGTCTGAATTGATTTCAAAGAAAATGCATATGACAAAAGTCCTCAATACCAAGCAAAAAGTATCTCTTTGAACCTAGATCAGGCCTGACAAAAGATCCACACTCATGGATGAAAAAGCAAAATTTCAAAACTCCTGAACTTTAAAAATTCAAATTTTAAAACTTTAATAATGCCTACAAAAATGAATGATTTCCAGTTTAAATCTAGATAATCTGAAAACGTATCAGAGAAGCTATTATAATCTGCCAAATTCAGCATTTTGAGGCTGAATTTCTATTGAAAGTCAGCCTCAAAATCCTGAATTCAAGATAAATCCTGAAAGCTTTCACCGATACACACTGTTTGTCATTTTTGAAACTCTGGTGGTGTTTCTGTAAGATTTATGACAACAACAAAAAGCACACAATTACCCAGCATGCAAAAAGCCAAAGTAAAAACTACAACTGTAGCAGTCAATCAATTTTTTTGCATTTGTTAGAAAAATAAAAATTGAAACATCTTGCATATGATCATGGTATTCCTGAAATATTTTTGTAAATTGAAAATTCAAGCCTTATTTCATCATTGTTTATTTTGCAAAGAATCAACATTACTTGAAAATGTTGTTTGCTCTCAGTTTCACATGTCTACCTATGGGAATCAGTTAAAACAGTTAAGAGAATAATGCCATCTGATCTGAATTTTTATTATATACCTATAAATGATACAACGTTTGAACTGTCTGTTGTCTGGCCATCTGATACAGAAAGCCAGATCAACGAACTGAGGTTTTCTGAATCCGAATCACTATCCTTTAAAACGAGGCTAAAGTCGGTTACTTGTTTTTGCGGTGATGTTGCGTAATGTAAATTTCAAGCATGGAACCAGAGTTGGAAAACATAAATGACATAACGTCAAGAAACGAAAAGTAATGGCAAACATTCCCGTAATTTTTCGGGATTGATGACTATAACAAGTTATAAATTCAGAATAATGTCAGAAAAGGGTATATAATAAACACATTATTAAAAGAGTAACTTGATCTGGTGTACAGTATAATGTCTCTTGGAAGAGGCCATACCATTGGATCACCCTCGACGCTTCGCATCTCGGGTAATCCGATGGTATGACCTCATCCACTGGACGTAATACAGTACGCCAGATCAAGTTACTATTATTATGATGTGTATTTATTATATACCTTACGTATAAATGATTCTGTCTATTTTTTCTCAAGATATTTAGCGGAAATGAATTTCTGAACGAAATTCTGACATCAGTCAAGGGCCATAACTCTATTTCAAATGAGTGAAAAATGATGTGTAACAATCCCAACCTAGATCTTGTTAATATCAATGCATATACAAAATTTGGTGAATTTCTATAAATTTGTTCTGAAAATATTGAGCAGAAACGAAATTATGATGGACAGAATGATGGATGGAATGACAGACAACCCAAATCAAATATAGGCCCCACTTTTTCAAAGCAGGGCTATATTTTGTTTTGTTTGCTTTGATTCTTAACGTCCCATCAACAACATTTCAGTTAAATAGGGACGGGTCTTCCTGGGTTGTACCAGTACTAAGCTAGGATAAATGTGTCTTGCTCAAGGACCACAACTCGTGACGCCGGTGAAGCTCAAACCCGCGGCCCTTCGTTCTCGAGTCAAGCACTCTACCACTGAGCCACTGCGCTCCCTGTGACATATTACTGAAATCAGCAGACAACATTTTTCAGGACAAAAAAAAAATTATTGGCAGGATTAAAAAAAAAAGCGCCACCTACAATTTGCAGCAGATGACAATTTCAAATTTTGCCACTTTTTCAAAAATAACAAATAAGGCATGATATTTCATGAGAATCGTCTGCTGGCAGACGATTCTCATGAAATATTATACCTTATTTTTTTTTAAATTGGGGAAGATGTCGCCAAATTTGTTGTCTGCTGCAGTCATAATTGGCAATTTAAGGGTTAATACATACATTTCTAAGGCACTGTGGTAGTAGAGCAAATCTGGACTCCTCTTTCAAACCCACTAGACACCTGAGGTAGCACTTCAACATTTTTAGACCACCCCAAAATATATTGGCAGGCTTAGGGTTAATGCTATACAAAAACTCACATTTCTAAGGCACTGTGGTAGTAGAGCAAATTTGGACTCCTCTTTCAAGCCCACAAGACACCTGAGGTAGCACTTCAATGCTTCATTTTTCTTGCCTTCTTTGTCAAGTTTAAGTCCTTCTTCAAAACACTGGTTCCTTTCTTCATCATTGGGTACCGGAAGGTTGCTTATGTCAATGTCAATCTTTTCTGTGGAACAGAATGAATGAGTGAATGAGGGATGGAGAGTGAGAAAATAAGTGATGTAGTTGGAACGTTTTCTTCAATATACGGAAGATGTTCTAAAATTTTGAGCACTAGCTGCCTGCCAAAAAGACCAAGACAAACAATGCAGACTCAGATCAGACTGCTTCTGAAGAAGCAGTCTGATCGGTGTCTTCCTTGTTTGCTATTCTGTCTAGCATTTTGTGAATTCCAGCTCTGATAACTAACAGGCTAGCTCGCTGGAAAAACTACATTGTGTCCTTGAGCAAGGCTTTTTATCCTCTGCTTAATATAGGATCACACATGTTTTTTTCATTCATTAACATTTCCTGGTCCCGAGGATGCTGTTAGAACACGAGGCCTATCGGCTGATTATTCAAATTCTTCCGAGGGACCTGGCAAGTGTTAATGCAATGAAACAAACATGTGTGATCGTTATTCTTGCATATTCTACCTTATTCCTACTCGATTCGCACTGAAAACGCTACTAAAACTTTAAATTGTCCATTTTCTTACACTAGACTTCTCTAAACAAAATGGCGTCGGCTGTTTACTTTCGAACATCATAACGTTGTCACAACATCATAACTGTACCCAATGTTTTTGCGAACAAAAAACTTCGGCAGAATGATCAGTCTGGTCCGCAACGCTTTCCGTATATAACATCATGCAAATAATGAAGGGCTCATTTTAAGTATTTTCAAGTTCAGACCCATGTTCAAACAGTATGTGAATCTCCTGATTTGAATATGGAATTTCGTTCATTAAATATTGGGTGTAAACAGCTATACGAATAGACATCTATGCAAGAATACTGGTTCAACCCAGGAAGACAAGAAAATGTCCCGACATGACTGAAAAATTGCTGATTGGGATGTAAAGCATAAACACAAAGAAACAAATTATACTGGATTCAATTGTGGCATAGAAAACTGTGTGGATCAAGATCAACAGCTGGCTTCATCGGCTGACCTGGATCGACACTGTTTTCAAAATACGGCTTGTCATGCTATATTGGGATGTGCCCTTATCCCAGTTCAGCATGATAAAAGCTAAAGCACCACATACACCAGTTAAAATGTAGTTTAAGTTAAACAATGTCAATTCTGTTAAGCAGACTTTGCCTGATCTTGATCTACACTGTTTTCAAAACAGAATATTTTCCGGTTCAGCATGATAATCGTTAAATCCCTGTTCAGCCAAGTACAGGGTTGGGCATGACAAAGGTTTAAGCTCTGATAAGCCAAGAACAGAATGCTTGATAGTGTGTCTCAGATGTCCAGGATAAACTGAGTTTTCATTCATCCAGAATGTTCAAAGAGCCTTTTTCTCATATCTTGGCCCACACTTATTATATTGTTTGGAAGCAGGATGTCCTAACTTTATAATAACCTCACTGACCTTAACAACAGATCAAAAGGGCAAATCATTATATTTATTTCACATGCTTGGAAGTACATCCTAGAATAAGCTGCTCCTAGGCACAGAGGTAAATCTTACTCTAATTTGGAACGAACAGTCTTATTTTTTAAGAGCAAAGGGCAAAGCAAAGAACAAGATCCACTTCAAGTGCAAGTTCAAGTGTTCTAAAAGTTCTACTGAGCACTTTGTAGTTCTAAAGTCAAGCTAGTCATATAAACTATTTAGGCTTCAGATTACTCTGACAAGACTACTTAACTCTTTACAATGTACCTACTGAGTTAATTTTCATGGTTTTTAGTCGGCTGCTGATTTTTTCAAAATCAACTTTTTCGAAAAAAAAAATTGGATACGATCAGAGTGTCAAACGGTTTGGATCCAGATCTGGCCCGACATTTGTAACGTCTCTGTAGCAAATAGAGTGGCCTGATCTGGGTCAAAACTGTTTGCAAAAGTTATCAGCAGACGACACTAGTAAGTAAAGTGTTAAAGTACATGATCATTTATGTAAATGTTCTTCTTCTTTGTATTTAATGACACTCCCTCAATTGCTGAGGATTATCTGCCATGTTGTAGAGTACATTTGCCTAAACAAAAGGAAGATAAACTCATAAAAGCTTTGTTTTCGGAGAGTTGGAATAAACATAAAATTAAGGTATCAGGATACTGCAGGTAAATATACATGTATTTTTAAACCCCATAGGTCCAGATACATGTTTTTGTTTGATTTGATTCTTTACGTCCACTCAACAATCTTTCAGTTATATGGGACGGTTCTTCCTGGGTTTAACCAGTACTAAGCTAGGATAAATGTGTCCTGCTCAAGGACCACAACGCAGTGACGCCGGTGAGGCTCGAACCCGCTACCCTTCGGTCTCGAGTCAAGCACTCTACCACTGAGCCACTGCGCTCCCTCCAGATACATGTAAACAAAATTTGAGTGTAAAATTATGAATACTTTCTTATCCGCCAGTTTAAACATTTTGCTTTGAGTGCTCAAAAGAACAATCTCATTAAGAGGGTTCTTTTGAGCACCCACAACATATGTTTTGATTGGGAAATAAGAAAACTATTTTTTATTTAAACACTATTATCTGGGAGCCTGAAATGTACTTTTTCAAAAAAAATTCAGGAATACCAAAAATACCATCAGATTGTCAAACTGTTTTAAAATAAATGTTATCAGCAGACAACACTAAAAGGAAGCTAGTTAAAATTATTTGTAGATTGCATTGTTAATATTATCTAATCTTTACTGATATGATATTAAAATCAATGAAAGTAAACAATAAAGCAGGAAAAATAGCTAGTTTACTTATACCTTACCATATGCATTCTATTATGTGCCCCTGTGACATTGCAATATTGAAAGATTTTGAATTTAATCTAAAAAGTGGTTAGATATTAAAAGAAAAACATTGTTATGGGGCGCTGCCAAATCTATCTACCTGCATGTGTGGATCCAGAGGGGGAGGGGGGGGGTTGACAGGGAGTCTGGACCTCCCCCTAGAAAATATGGGTCTGGTGTGGTACTTGATTGTATTGATTACCAATCTTTGCCGTCTTTCTTTCTATAGAAATAAGCATTTGGGCCCCCCCCCCTCAAAAAAGTTGGACCCCCCCCTGGAAAATAAATTCCTGGATCGGCCCATGTTCCTGGCTGTTACTTCTGAATTTAACTCAATCTCCCTAAATTTTAACCCTTATTCCCCGCACCCACCCCACTACTATTTTTTGTTTGAAAATGTTGTCTGCTTTTTACATCTGCTGGATGTATTCAAGTGCACTTCTAGATTATATTTTATCATGGAAGGAAAAAATATGAATCCAGATCAGACTGCTCCCAGAGCAGTCTGATCTGGGTCCATATTGTATGCAATAAAATAAGCTAACAAGAGGAGCAGATAACAAAAGTTGCGACTAGCGGGCTAAGGGTTAAGTCAATCTTGACCCTGGGCCTCGAGAAGCTTCCAAATCTCATCCAAAACATGTACAACGTTTTGGATGAAGATTACAGTGATCAACGGCATTAAACTTAAAAGTTTAACATCGAAAATATATACTACCGGTAAATGGGCTACAATTTAAAGGATTAGCCATCCGGAATCTCAACATCCAGAACCTTTTCAAAAACCGACCAAAGAAATCTTTTACCATGGAAGTAAACATTATGAACCCTGATCAGACTGCTCCTAAATGAGCAGTCCCTACCTGGATCTATTATTGTTTGCAATATAGGCAAGCAAAACCAAAGTACATCGGCAGATGAGGGGTCAGACAACAATTGTCATGAATGTTGGGAAAAGGGTCAAGTAAATGGACATCTGGATACCCCTTCTTACATGCATCTAGCATTATAATATTACAGTAACAGTTACTCGTCTAAAATTTTGAACACTTTTCTCTTTCTGTTTTCAAACAACATTTTGGTTATCTATGCCGGAAATCACAAAATGCTTGTCAGAATGGCAAACAGGGAAGACCCTGATCAGACTGCTTCTTCAGAAGCAGTCTGATCTGGGTCTGCCTTGTTTGTCTAGGCCTTTTAAGCAGGTAACTAGTGTTCGACATTTTAGAACATTTACCGTACCATCATCCTCCTGAATGTTGACAGTGTCCTTGTCTTTTTCACCTTCTTCATCATTGTTATTGTTGACATTTTCTACCCCCTTTTCCTTCTTGAGTTCAGTGTTGCTCCCTTTCTGGACCCCATCTTTTGTGTTACTCCCTTTCTTGACCCCATCTTCTGTGTTACTCCCTTTCTTGACCCCATCTTCTGTGTTACTCCCTTTCTTGACCCCATCTTTCTTCTCAACCTCTTCACCAATTGGACTAGGTCTGCCAGAGTCTTCAACTGACATAGTGTACACTCTGAAATACAGTCAATCAGTCCCCGAGGTTATAAAACTTTTTTTTCATGTTCAACTTAACTGAGCATGTTATTTATCCTGCTGATAAATGCTAAAATGCCAACAATAGTTGGCATTTTAGAATCTATCAGCAGGATAAATACAACATCTGAGCAGGAAAAATTGATATTTTTTTTCAGTATTTTAATTTCTTTGAGCAGTCGAGTCTTATGAAATCTCATACATTTCTGATGTGTAACATAGTTCCAACTTTGGTTGCTAGGCAACATTAGAAGACTAGGCAAAACATCCGTGGTCAGTAGGGCCAGTACAGGTTGTCCCCATGGGCCATTAGCAACAGATTACGATTTATTGTTTATTACTCTACTACTACTTATATATGCTCTAGAGTCTTGAACTGTTACCATGGAAACAAAGCTAAAAATTCAAGTTTTCAAGAAATGTATGGTATTTTTCGCTGACCTATTCACTTTAAAAGTTAAAACATGTATCAAATGGTCCAAGACAATTAAAATTGGATTTCTCTCATGTAACTTAATTACAATCAGGTGCACATAACCATTCATCCTACCATTCATTTTGTAGGATATCCTTCACTAATATAGTTACCATAGTAACGAAAAGTAGTGTGTGTGTGTTTGTTTTTTTAAAAGAAGATAAACTGGTTGCTAGGCAACCAAAATAAAGAATATCCAGAATTGGTACTTCTTTTATAGCAGTTTATGTAACACTAAGATTGTTCAGTAGAAGAACTGATATCAAGAGGTAAAATGCTATCTATGTTCAAAATGAAATGCTTTGAATGACAGTTGGTATGCAACAAGTAATAAAAACATGGCCATGCATCTTCAAGTCCTTCCACAAGTTACCCCATTACTATGGCATCTGAACAATCACAAACATATTGACTCTATTCCTGAATTGCTAAGATGTCATACTATTATTATGGTGGCTTTTAATTAAAAGCAAACACAGATTTTCAGACTATAAAGAAAGTTTCATTCTTTATTGGATGACCCTTGTAACAGAAAACTATTCCACAGATTCATCTTCCAGATGCAATACTTTAGCATGGTTATCAAAATAAAAATACACCTTTTCTGGGACCACAGATGGCGCCAGACTATTCCACTTGGGAAAAAAAGAATACTTCAGGGCACCACTATAAGTCTGGGGCCTGCAATACTGTGAGTTGTCACTTGTGTGTTGACCCGGTATATCTTGCACTCTGAGATGGGGTCCTATACTTGTCTTTATCAATAGACATTGTCCCACAATGAATCTTGTGGAAAAAAAGCAGCGAGGATTGATCCCTCCGGGCCTCCAGAGTTAGCCATTTGTTTCGTTTCTTTGGGTACTGTCTTAGAATGTATTAGTAAAGCTCAATAAAGAACTCAACACAGTGTGTTGTATACATACATCTACTTTAATGAGTACCTAAGTAAGAACTGGCTACAACAAGAGAAGCGCGTTACTGAAGCATGCAGTATGTAAATATGCAAGGTCATAGGTAAAGCTATAGCATTGATGCTATACAAACTGTTACACCATTGCAGCTCATCAAGCATCTCACCAACACTACTAGTGTTGCGCCACCTTCTGCAGGTCCAGCGGGCTGCCGTCCTCTGTACCTTCTCCACCTGTTGAATCTGAGTTTTACAATTTAGACTCCAAAAAGGTGCTGCATATAATCCAGCTTAGGGTGTACCAAAAACTTTTGTATGCAAACTCAATTCGTACTCCAAGGTGCAAAAGCAAAGTTCCTGTGAATGAAACCTAAAGTCTTAGTTGCTTTGGAAGAAATATCAGAGATATGTTGACCCCAATTCATGTTCTCTGTGATTGTGAATATGTCAAGATATTTTGCGGACTGAACGTTTTCCAAGGTTTGCTGGTGCAGTCATGAAGGATTTGTTTGTGTGAATAATGCTGAGTCACTCTCATAGAGTGACATTTTGGCAACATCAAACTTCATTTGCCAATCGGCCTGATCGACGCCTCCCAACTTGCCAAAGCAGTTGAGATTCATTTGCATACATATTTTAACACAATGTCGGAGCACGTCACACTGCAAAGATGTACAGTCACATTTCCTCGACATAAATGTCTACAAGTGGATGTTGTCGAGTACACCCATTAAAGTTGAAGCACAGACTGTGAAGCTCAATATTCCTGCAAAATAAGAGTCTTGCAAAGAATGAATGTTCCTATACAAGACACAATCGTCCGCGAACAGAAGAACTAAAGACTTGATATTATCGGGTAAGTCATTTATGAAGATTATAACAACAGAATCAGTCCCAAGACCGACCCTTGGGGTACACTGGATCAATTTGCCTAATCAATTTACTTTCATTTGGTTGAGGGTTCTGGTTTTACAGCAATAATTTTTGCATATTCTGGAAATAGATTGATTTAAACGGTGACGTCTCAAATTGGCGAATGATTTTGGCACATAAATTTTATTTCGAAATTTACAAAAAAAATCTGCAGAATGCTGAGCAGACTATGTTTTTGACATAATGAGAGGAATGTAGGACAAAACATTCCGTGACAAAACATCCCTTGCCATTTTTTGCCACCCCGGACAAAACATCCCGCATCAATTTGCCACCGGCACAAAACATCCCATGCAGTTTTTGTCACCCCGGACAAAACATCCCATGCCATTTTTGCCGCCCCGGACAAAACATCCCATGCTACTTCTGCCACCCCTGACAAAACATCCCACACTCTGTTTAAAGCCTATGAAAGTGCATAAAACATCCCATTTAGTTAATTGTCACTATTATTATTGATGTTCTTAATGTACCATACCTAGGTATTGAAATGATTGGAGATCAAAGGTAGATAGATAATTAGACTAATTAGACATATGTTTCTCAATTATAATAGTTTGTTTGACCCAAACTGTACATGATTTCTTTTAAGATGCAGTGCTTGCACTAACTGTCAAAATCAGGAAGTCATGCAGCTTCCAAGGTTCATCATCTGGAAGTCAAGCTAAATCATAAATTTGGTTTCCTTCGAAATTGAAGTCACTGACTTCCTAGCATCCAGTTTTGGAAGTCTGACACAGACCAAATTTTGGGAGTCTCTGACACCCAGACTTCCACTAATGCAAGCACTGAAGATGTAATTGGCTTCTTAACACACAAATTTAGTTGTTTGTCACAAGAAGCTATAATTATCTTTAATTAAATTCTATCTACATTGTGAAACTGCCTTTCAATCAATTTAAGATCAAGTTTATATCATTTGGACAGTCATACTAGGGCATTCACTGCTAGTACATGTCATAGTAGATGAAGGTCCCAAATGAGACTTACCCTGAAGAAGCAGTCTAAGTATGGGATGTTTTGCCCGCGGTGGCAAAAATGGCATGGGATGTTATGTCCGGGGTGACAAAAATGGCATGGGATGTTATGTCCGGGGTGACAAAAACAGCATGGGATGTTTTGTCCGGGGTGGCAAATCTTTTGGGGACATAACAGTTGACCCGAAAGGGGTCACCAAACTGTTGGACGGACTAAATGTACATAAAGCACCTGGCCCGGATGGACTGAATGCCAGAGTGCTTAAAGAGTGTAGCAATGAGATATCTCCAATACTGGCACTTATCCTTAATGAGGCCTTAGCTCGGGGTGATGTACCAGATGAGTGGCGACAAGCTAATGTTTCTCCGGTCTTTAAAAAGGTGAAAAATATGATGCTGCTAATTACAGACCGGTGTCGCTCACATGCATCTGCTGCAAAACCCTAGAGCACATATTAGTCAGTAACATCAACAAGCACTTAGCCTTAGATAGCATACTTGCTGACTGTCAGCATGGTTTCCGAAGTCAGAGGTCCTGCGAGACCCAGTTAGTCCAGTTTGTGCACGATATCATCAGCAACCTGGATGGCGCTGTGAATCGTGGACACAAGCAGACAGATTTGATCATAATGGATTTTGCAAAGGCCTTTGATAAGGTACCACACAGGAGGCTATTACACAAATTGGACTATTATGGGATAAGAGGGCCCACCCACAAGTGGATCAACTCATGGCTTTCTGGGCGCACTCAAAAAGTAGTATTAGATGGTCAAGCCTCAGATCCAGTCCCAGTGTTATCCGGTGTACCCCAAGGATCAGTTTAAGGGCCGATCCTGTTCCTTATTTTTATAAACGACCTGCCGGATAACATCAGGTCTTCTGTTCGCCTGTTCGCGGATGACTGTGTCCTGTATAGAAACATTCATTCGATTCAGGACTGTTTTATACTGCAGGAAGACCTCACTAGCTTAGAACAATGGGAAGCCGATTGGCAAATGAAGTTCAATGTGGCCAAATGTCACTCTATGAGAGTGACTCGGCATCAGCATCACAAACAGATTCTCTTTGATTACTCCCTTCACAAACAAACTTTGGAAAACGTTCAGTCAGCAAAATACCTTGGCATAACCATCTCTGATAATATGGATTGGGGTCAACACATTTCAGAAATTTCTTCCAAAGCAACTAACACACTTGGTTTCCTTCGCAAGAATTTGGCTTTTGCACCTCAGAGTACTAAGGAAGTTGCATACAAAACTTTGGTTCGGCCTAAACTAGAGTATGCAGCACCCATTTGGAGCCCTTACTCAAAACCTCAGTTTAATCAGGTAGAGAAAGTTCAGAGGACAGCAGCCCATTGGACCTGCAGGAGATGGCGGAACACAAGTAGTGTCGGCGAGATGCTTGATGAGCTTGAGTGGCCATCTCTTGAGGCCCGTAGGGATCGGTCCTCCCTGCTTCTCTTCTGGTGCTGTGTCTATAGAAAAAGACAAGTACCTGACCCCTGCTCGCAGTTTGAATCTACCAGGTCATCACAAAGTGCCCAATATTGTAGATACCAGACATACAGAGATGCCCTGAAGAACTCTTTTTTCCCCCGGACTATACCACAGTGGAATAGTCTTTCTCCTTCGGTGGTCAATTCCCAGACTGCTGAGGAGTTTAGGGCACTCCTCATTTAGTTAAAAACACAGCCGAAAGATTTTTTTGTTTTGTTTTTTCATCAAAATTCCAAAATTGCACTCCCTGGAGTATTGATCATAATTTGATCGTGCCAGTATTAAGAGAAAGAAAGAGTTTTGTCCGGGGTGTAAAATCTCTCCATGTCTCCATCTCGAAGAATCATATACCGAGGTTAAGATAGGGTCTACTAACGTCCCACATATTACGGTTGCTGACGACCTGGCACTTCTCTCAAGGAAAAAACCCACCATGCAAGTCATGATCTGGGATGCAGGCAAAAATGCCAATAGAGAAAGATATTGTATACACCCATTGAAGAGTAGCAGTCTTATGTACTGTAGTGGCAGAAACACGGAGTGCACAAATTTTACATTGGCTGATCAGACAGTAACATCCGAAAATAGCACTGTGCATCTGGGGATTAAGAGGGATGTGTCGGGGAAAGTTAATGTGGAAGAAAAGGTCTCCTTGGGTCGTAGGACTGCTTACTCCTTGATGGGTGCTGGGTTCCATAGTGTCAATGGGCTGAAATCGAGTCAGAATGCACATATTTGGTCCACATTCGTAGTGCCTCGCATTGTTTATGGTTTGGAAGCGGTGCTACTAAGCCATAAAGAATTTGAGTGCCTCGAGAAATTTCAAAGGCAGAGTCTCAGGCAGATACAAGGGTTACCTGATTAAACTCCAAATGGTATTACCTTAGCTCTTCTTGGTATTTTACCACTGGAAACAGTGATTCATAAAAATGCCTTGAATCTATTTATGAGCATAGCCCGGAACTGTGACACAATAGAATATGATATTACCATGAGACAGCTTGTAATGAAAAAAGAATGTGAAAAGAGCTGGTTCAACTATATTAAGAATCTTTTGGATCTGTATTGTTTACCCTCTGTATTTGAGCTATTCAGTGCTCCTCCTTCAAAATCTGAATGGAAAGACCTTCTAAATAAGCCAGTAAACTCTGTTATTGAAGAGAAGTGGAGGAATGAAATTGAGCAAAAATCTTCACTGAAATATGTTAATCCAGAAGTAATTAAGGTCAACAAGTGTCACCCTATTTGGTCAACAGTACGGAACAGTGTAAATGATAGTAGGAGAGCTCAATTGAAATGCAAACTGTTAACCGGCACATATATTTTACAAGCAAACAGAGCTGTTTTTAACCAATATCAGGTGGACCCAACGTGTAAACTTTGTTCTGCGGCGCCAGAGACTAGACAGCACTTTGTCGCTGAATGCTCAGTGTTTGAAATTGAAAGAAATATATTCAAACAGAGGATGGCCAACTATACAGCATCATGCATAGATCAGCAAGACCCTGACACTTTTACAAGACTTGTATTAGACCCTTCAGCAATGGTTAAACCTACAGTGGCTGATGAATGTGGACTTACACAGGTGGAACTGTACACCAGAGAGTACATACAGGAGATTCACAAAAAAAGAGTCGCCAAATTAAAACATATTTTAACCAGCTAGAAATTTTAACAATGTGTAATAACATGAACAATGTAAATAGCACAGCTGTACATAAATACACCAGTTTTAACTTTAATTTTAAATTGAGCTCTTATCTTAAGGAACCCTCTTACACCGAATGGTGGTGGTCCGACAAATCAAGAAACAAAGAAGAAAGAAGAAGAAGAATGGCATGGGATGTTTTGTCCCGGGATGTTTTGTCCGGCTCCCTAATGAGAGCCCTAACCTCCTCTGAGGTCTGCATGTCCACGTTAAAATAATAAAACTTTCGATCCGATAAATATATCAATTTAACTATACATTACTTTTGAATTAATTGTATAAATATGACAAGAATTTTGTGGAAATTTCCTTGAATCAACAAACACGCCATGACAGTTCAAGAATAGTCTGGTCAGCCAAAAATACTCGTTATCTTGAGAGTTTTATTTTTTGTTTTGTAAACCAGTCGTCCCTCAACACGGTGTACTAGGTAAATCAGTGTCGTGATTTTATCCGGCTCCTTCTGGGTTTTACTCATTGAACAGCATCTGTCTTTTTAGAGTGGTATGTCAAATCATCTGGTTTTATAATGATCTAATGACAATCTCTCTATCAACCAAGAAACAGAAAGGGGATTGACTTGACCTGGCTATAGCTTATAACTGATCAGTCAAGATCCTCCCACTCAAATGCACATGTAATGCAATCTGTAGGGCATTGGACTGGTGTCAGCAGGGTCTTTCTATACACAAGACCAGATAAAAACATTCTAGACTATTGAATCTTCTTTAGAAATTCTGTCGCACTGCCTTTCCCAGGATCAAGCATGCATGCATGCAGTTAACGTTTGGCTAATTAAACGTTGCATACTATCCAGTAATCCGAGCTCGCCTTCTCTGATGATAAAAGCCTTTTTATAATTTCTGATTTTGCGGTTAGAAAAATAAAAAAAATTAGCAGCCAGAGGAAGCTCGGGTTAACTAATTATTTGAAAATGTTAATTTTGAAGAAAAAAGTCAGCAGACAACAACAAAAGGAAGCATGAAAAATTACCCAGCATGCACGCAAAGAATAAACCGCATTGGCCAAAGCGAATTTGTGACAGTACATGTGCCAATTAGCTGTGCTATTCTATAGCCATTTTGAAAAACAGTGTAAATCAAGAGCATCTGGCTTCTGATGAAGCCATCTGATCAGAATCCACACTGTTTCATCAGTATTGAAATAAATCACTGAAGAGACTGGAAATCAGAAACTAACTGTTTCCTTGTTAGCGACAACTTTTGTTGCCTGCTGATAATTTATCTTTGCAAACAGTTTGAAACTCAGATCAGGACAGACAGAATATCGGTCCTGATCTGGATCCAAACTGTTTGACTTTCCGAAAAAAAAAATTAAAGTCAGCAGACGACAACAAAAGCATGAAAAATTACCCAGTATGCAAAGAGTTAATTCATGCAGTGTAAACAACCTATAAAGTACTAAATTATTACTCATTTTGCACTAAGTTGCAGGAGTATGTCCGCTTATTCCATAGATTATCCTTGTCCTGCTAAACTCGGATTTATCCTTTTTTGAAAACAATGTAGATCCAGATCAGCTGGCTTCTGACAAAGCCATCTGATCAGGATCCACATTGTTTTCCATTCAGATTGAAAACACATGCTTACAATTAGAATGCTGCAAAGTAATGGCATAAAAATTGGGGAGGAGTGTAGTACTTAAAAATATTAATAATGGCAAGGGTTAATGTACATGAAAAACATGCAGCCACCCTGATGCCCCACATACATGTAACCAGGTCGTAATTTAGCAAATCATCAGAGTATCCAGGCCAACATTTACACCAGAGTCTACTATACTCACTCATGTGAATCAGGGAAGATATTAGAAGCTAATGTAGCCCAAACGAATGGAGCACTTTATCCTTAACCCTTAAAGCGCCAATCACAACTGCAGCAGACGACAAACTTTGAGACATCTTTCCCAATTTTCGACAAAAATAAGGTATGATATTACATGAGAATCACGATTCTCATGAAATATCATGCCTTATTTGTTATTTTTGAAAAAGCTGCAAACTTTTAATTGTCGTCTGCTGCAAATTATAGGAGGCGCTTTAAGGGTTAAAGTGCCATCAAAATTTTTCAGTAAACAACATTTCAGTAGAGGGCAGTGGCTGAATTGGTAGAGCGTTAGACTAGGGATTGTAGGGTTGCTAGTTTGAGACTCACGGGAGTCACTGTGTTGTGTCCTTGAGCAAGACACTTTATCCACTGTGCTAAGTACTGGTACAAACCAGGAAGACAGGAAATTGTCCCAACATGACAGATTAATTGTTGACTGGGATGTAAAGCATCAACTGTGTGACAAACAAACAAAATTGACATTTTCAAATTTTGT
This sequence comes from Loripinus fragilis, assembly GCA_964019695.1. Lineage (NCBI taxonomy): Eukaryota > Metazoa > Mollusca > Bivalvia > Lucinida > Lucinidae > Loripinus > Loripinus fragilis. The sequence continues at coordinate 74,567,140 of OZ026514.1, forward strand.
CCCTGCAAATATTTAAAGGTTTTGTATTACATGTGATTGTCTGCTGGCAGATGATTCACATGAAATATCAAGTTTAATTTATATGTAAATACAGGGTTCAATAGGGAGACATGACTTTTCCCTAATTTTCCTAGAGGGAGCCCCCCAGGAAAATTAGGGAGAAGTGACAGTCAGATAGGGAGAAGTTATAATAGCGCAAAATACGGCATTCCTGTCAGTTTAGAAGCAAATTAGCCATTACACATACAATTTGCATTATTTGGAAGGAGAAATATGATGCAGTGGTAGTAGATTGTCACCACAGCTTGCGTTTGTGTGGTGACAGAATGAAAATGAGTCTCCCTTATTATTTAGGGAGACTCCCACTTCTCCCTGGGCCCCATTTAGGGCAAAATTTCGGTTGCTATGGCGACTATTTCCCCTAATCGCCCCCTAGCTTATTCCCTGGTACCGGTAAATGTAATAAACATCACAAAATTTGTCTTCTGCTGCAGTGGTGATTAACACTTTAACTCTGCCTGCTAGTGTCTTCTGCTGAAAATGAAAAATTAGCAAACAGTTTGGAGTTGGACCCAGATCAGACTAGATCAAATGTCATGACATGATCTGGGTCCTAACTGTTTGACACTCTGATAGTATTTCTGATTTTTTGGGGACGGATGCTGGCATCCGGACTCAATTTTAACACTTACAGTTTTTCAGTCACGTCAATTTTTCACCCTTGCCATGCCATACATTAAATATATGCTATACTCCTTGCAAATTTTCAGACATATAAGTTGCATGGTTTCAGTATTAACAATTTAATTAGATGCATGATAAACAGTCGTATAGATCCTGATTAGTTTGTTTCTGAGAAGCCAACTAATCCGGATCTACAATGTTTTCCAGAACGGGGTATATCCGGATTCCGCAGGATAAAGGCTTAATACAAACCGAACAACTTTCTGGAAAATATTACGCGTAAAAAGTAGTTCTTTTTTTGTTTTGTGTTTATTGTTTGTTATGCTTTGCTGTTTAGAAACTTCAGTTTGGGTATCGAAGCAATGATTTACTGCCAATTGCAAATTCAAATACAAATATATTTAAAAAATAATACCTTGCGCAGTAATATGATAATGATAGGCATATCGTAAAAGACATAGTGGACTTGCCATTGTAGTCTGCTTTCATTGACAACAAACAAACAAGTCGGCGTGTTTTTTACGCGGCTATGTATGTAAATAATATAACATTCATATGAATCAAGAATTATCTCAGTTGACCCCAGAAGGTCGCTTGGATATTGGGGATTAATAATCTTACTTGCATGAGTTCATTTGAAGTTTTACTTTATGCCTATCCCGCCAAAACGATCACGTGATATATACATTTGCGAAAGGACGCTATCTGTTAGACTTTCGCCCTTTAATAGTATTGCGTCTATTTATAGCATACACTCTGGCGCAGTATTGGAATTTTGAGTCCATCCGCGGTATTAAATAAAAGGGCATTTGCTACCGGGCCTGTCCTGAGCCACTATCGGCCTGCCGACGAACTCTCAAAGGAACCACAATCCGCGGATGACGGTTTCATTGACGGTTTCAAGGGGGAGGCCACCCCCCCCCCCCCCCCTAAAATCGCCAAATCAAAGTTTATAATATGATTTTAGCAGCAGCTATTGTTTTTTGTTGCTGATTGTTTTCAATTTTAAATAGTCTGGGTTTTTTCTTGTATCTAAATTCAAAGATGCCACATCGGCGGCGCCCTGCTAAACTGTAGCCTACCATATCTTTCGGTTCCGTTTTGAGAATGACGTCTACTGGAGTCCTCGGATCAGAGCAATCTGATCTGGGCCCGCAATGTTTGCAACAAGGACATTTAATAGTCTAGCAGAGTACAGTATATAGGGATTATGAATCTAAAAATCGGCTTATATGCCTTCTGCGCCAAGCAGATGTTAATGGATAGAAACACATGTGTGATCCCTATAATAAAGGATAAATGCATGTCAAAATGTGGTAGAGACGTTTTGAAAAACGGCGATATGATTCTCCTCTTTTTCATTTCTTTAATCTTATTAAAACCGTCGCTAAATTCATGCGGACTGAGTCAGTAAAATGTCCAGCGCATGCGGTATTCGCTTAGTCGAGAGCCAGGCACGTGCATATTATGTCACTCAATTTACTTACAAGTCAGAAAAGCCCACTGATTTAAACTATTTTCGATAAGCCGGGTCTCCTATGTTCACCCGTCTCGGACTACCGATGAATCACTACACAATTTCGTTCTTCCTTCAGAAAACCAAAACGCTTTCGCTCGCATTCAAGTTTATATTGTACTCAAGAATTGAAACCGCTAGACATCTCGTACGATCAGATTTTTTGCAAAGATCTACACAAAACTTTGAAATACGTAGACGAGTTTCCAGAGTAAAAAAACAAACAAACTGACGAAAATAAAAAAGAACACACACACACACACACACACACACACACACACACACACACACACCTCTCTACTTGTCGATCCGCCGATGCAATGTTTACTTTGGCGTGCCTGCACCAGTCTTTCTCTCTCTCTCTCTCTCTCTCTCTCTCTCTCTCTCTCTCTCTCTCTCTCTCTCTCTCCTAACATTTGCAAACACGGTTTGGATCCAGATCAGATCCGAATGGTATTCAAGATAGAATGTTTCGTCAATTTAAAAATGTGTGCATGCGATAGAAAGCACGCAAAGCGTTAATACTGTCGAATGTCCGACTTTGCCGTACAAAAGCCGATTTGGATATAGGGTCCTCATCGGAAGCTGATTGACTGACCCAAACATTGTGTTTCGATATTATAAGAAAACAAGCCAAAACAAAAGATTCGTGTGCAAACACCGTGTAGTCTCTCTCTCTCTCTCTCTCTCTCTCTCTCTCTCTCTCTCTACTATACTTTTACGACCTGCTATCAAAGTTTGCAAACTGATCCAGATGATCATCCGATGTGCCTGATCAGGGGCAAACAAGCATACCAAGAGTTATAATCTAGTCCGACTTTGCGTCCGATGATCACGGAACATTTCAGACAAGTACCTTCTTTCAGATGCATGCCATGGGCGAATCCAGAGGGAGGACAGAGGGTCCGGACCCCCTGAAAAATAAAAAAATATAGGGTTTCCTAGCAATATTGATCCGGATCCCCTAAAAATCACAAAGCTACCAAGCCAGCATTCAATGGTGGGCCATTGACACGCCAGCAAAACGCCATTTCAAAGGCGTTTCGCTGATGGGCCGATGGTGGTCAATTTTAAGTGGCATTTCGGTCCTCTCTGACAAAATGTTCTGGATCCGCGCATGCATACAGTGTGTGTTGTAGCATAGTAAGGGTCCGGCTGCATAAAACGTGATAGCATGCTAAAGGTTTAACTGTATGAACCCACATAGCATTAAGCACATTCAAATATTGGGAAACTCACTATCAAAGTGGCATCTGCTCTTTGAATTGCTGAAACAAACTGACGTAAAAGAGTGATTTGTTATGGGTTTAACCAAGATTCGTCAGCCAAGCAGGGGTACTCATTCGATGTATCATTGCATGACTGATAGAAACGTGAACAACGCGGTATGGTTACTAATCCAGCGGTGTATATATAGGCCGCTCTGCTAAGCAGAAGTCAGTCTACAACGAGTCTAGCAATAGTTCTCAAGCAGTTTACATTCAGTCTTCAATCAGTCTGAGTCTTCAGGCTGCTAAAAGCCGCACTAAGTCAGTTTGCGCTCGGCTATTCAGAAATGAGCATTTAGTTTTAAACTTTGGGGCCTGTGTTTGCCTGACGTTTTGAAGTAAATCTCGAAAGTTCAGTGATTTCTTGTGGGCTCCGTATGAGAGCTGGTCTGGACTGGCCTGGAATGGGAGAGACTGTGTTACTTGCGGAGACTGGGTGTTAAATAAATGTTATTGAACTAGTACCACGTGTTGAGTGATGAGTCCCTAGCGACCCCGACTAGGCTATGCAACACAGTGAACCGGCTCGATTGAACGGACATAATTTCATGATATTTTGGTACTTACAACGTGCGACAAAGACTCAGAGTAGCCTGCGCAATGGTGCATTCTCAATTCAGCATTGATGGCTACGGTATGTCAAGCATGCAAATGGATTAATTTTGTGTCTCACGACTCAAACTACAACTTGGAAAAGGGCCCTTTTGTATATAAGTTTGTATAAGCAAACTTTACAAATTTACTCAGTTGTTTAACGCTGACGTTTGCATAGCTTTTTTTTAAAGTAATAATATCAACTCTTACTTGCAAATGTTCAATTTTGACGACCAGGCAGCGTATGACCTAAGTTCTTCATGGTGAACATTAGAAACGATGTCCTTACGTAAACGGGTCCCCAATTAAAATTGAATTCCGTCAGGTAAACAATTCGCCAATGAAGGGTTTTAAAAATATTTGAACACGCTGCAGGTAGCCTGCACTGTTTTCCGTCGATAGATGCATAGACAGCCTACCAATAACAACATGAACTTTGTCACGTTCGTGTAGAAAAGTCCGTGCTTTTAATGCGCTCTTGCCTTTGATCTTATCTGAAAGCATGTATCGCACAATTAGCAGACAAAAAGTATAGTCTTGCGCTTGGCATGCGGAAAAGAACGTCACGTGCCAGATTACCCATTTAAGAAGAAAGGAACCTTCCAAATGTCGCTACCGCTCACGCGCTTTACGGTATGAGTCAACCGAGCATAAACGGACGTCGATTTTCCGCCGATAATAACTCGTGTTCGTAATTTTAGAAATTCACTTTTCCAAAAAAGGTAAGTGTTCAATTTTTTAGAATGTTTTGAAAATTATTTTCGGCGATAATTTTAGGTGTTCGTAGTTTTAGTGTTCGAAATTTTAGAACATTTACCGTACATTGCAGTAATCATGTGCCGGTAGCACGCCAGGTCTACTTCTACGAGGCCCGAAATTCAAGTCAAGCTGGAACTTTTTTTCTCTGGAGCCAGAACGGTATAAGGACTATCCCATCTTAAGTCAGTGCCGCTTTTAAAACCATTATATCACATTTAAGGTTCTTCCTTTTCCTTGTTTTCAGACTTGTCTACAAAGGCAACATTAAAAAAAACAAATAACCCCCCCCCCAAAAAAAAAACCAAAAAAAACAGCGAAAACAGCAAAACTTTAAAGGCTAAAATGGGCCCTAGAATGCACCAAATTTTACAATTTTTTTCAAAACATTTTCGGGGGAGCATGCCCCCGGACCCCCCCCCCCCCTTGCATGGCTTCGCGCCTTCTGAGCTCGAATGAAAATACTTTATGTTTTAAATATTACGCCCCCAACATGGAATCCTGGTCCGCCCCTGAAGTTCTATCGTTACAGTGTCAAACATTTGGGATCCAGATCAGGCTCAACGTTTTGTTTAGTATGATCTGGGTCCAATTATTATTTTGCAGGCTTCACCACAGGTATCATACCGAATTCTTGGCCGCAGATATTCTTCGACTAGTCTTTTCGCGGAGGGCTCTCATTTGAAATAATAAAAGCTTGTTTACGAACACTTGTCAGGGTCGATTTAAGGCATATATATATTCTTGAATAGTCACTCTAACACCAGATCATGGCTAAGGCATTACATTACTTAAAATATGCGAGAAAAATGAACGAGTACTTGAAATCGGGATACTTTGGGATTGATTGACAATTACACATTTTTACAGGAATGGTTTCTACATTTTTTTCGTTTTTGGTTAAACGACATTTACTTGTTTTACCTGTATAATAATGATTTGGATTAAATAAGCGTCGATTATTTATGAGAAAGGGATTTCTGCCCCTACCCCTTCAACGGTTGCAAGTCTTAACCGCGGAGGTGTGTGACAAAATACTATAGCATCCGCGGGGTTTTGTTATCTGGCCGCGGGGCAAGGCTTTTTAGAACCGTTTTTTTTTCACATATTAATTAAAGCGGCAGGAACTAACTATGGGCTCAAAGGCACTAACATTTTGATAGCCTGTTAGTTTCTACCAGCAGGGACAGCCGATACTGGTTCTATTGCGAGTTTGACGCGAATCTGTACCACAGGGTGAGAGCATGCTCCTAATCTTACCGCTAATGTGACCATTGTCGTCGTTGTTCATGGCCGCGGAGTTCTGCAATATGCTTTCCTGTCCATGGAAATCCTAAAGCTCAAAACATCAGAATCATCTATGACAAAAGATAGGTAGGTGGTATGCTGAAACCACTGGGTCAATTACGGTTAGATCAGAATGTAGCCATTGGGTTTTCGCTCTTTTTATTTCTTGGTATGCTGATTTAGCCAAATTATCTAGTTCTACGGTAGTAAGATCGCCTGACCAAAGTGCCAAGGTTGTGAGCAGCAAAATCTAGCTGTTTGTCTGTCTGTCCGTTAATCTGTGCGTCTGTCTCTCTGTCTGCATTGGTTCTTCGTTCTTATACTTATATGCTCGTTAAACCAGCTTACATGTGTCTAGTAGCTCAGGTGGTTGGAGCGCCTGTCCAATGTTCTGAAGGCTGTGAGCAGCATAATCTAGCCTTCTGCCTGCCTGCATACTTGTCTGTCCACTTGCCACTGGGGGTCTGTCTCCCTGTATCGGTTCTTTGCTCTTTTGATTTTTTGTAGGCCTGTTTTGCTAGATTATCTAGTAGTTCGGGTGTTAAAGGTGCCTGACCCCATTGGGGTTATTTTAATTTTTCTAAATACGTAGGCTTGGACCCAGCATCTACTCTTTATCCCCAAAAATATCAGGAATATCAGGCACACCTCAAAAATATTTGAAATTAAGCAACCCCAAAAATATTTTCCAAATCTGTACCTTGACCATAAAAAAGCGCCAAATTGATGGAAATGACTCCACAAAACGTAAAAAAATCATAATTTCATCATACTCCCAAACATATTTATTTATCTGACCTTCCCAACCCCTCCCCCCTCCAAAGAATGCAATTCAAAATTTTGAACCTTCAAAAATGGACCGAACCTACTTATATATGATAATATCAAAGTACCACCCCACCCCTCGCCCCAGAAAGCTGGCCAGTGTTTCAGAGCAGTATGCAGCAAAATATAGCTGTCTGTCTGCTTGTTTCTCAGTCAATCAACCAGTCAGCCAGCCAGCCCTACCAACTGCTTCGATTTCTTAGTGTAGACAGAGCCTCTTTGTAAAAGCGTATTCTTGTTACATAAATGTATTTGCATGCCCTATTTTTTCTTCATACGTAGGGTCTGGCCCAGCATCTACCGTTCACCCCCGAAACATATCCGGAAATTCAAGGACCCCAAAAATATTTGAAAGGGGTAGGTGCATTAAGTGGCTATTTTGCCACCCCCCACCCCCATGAGGTCAAAAAATAAAGTTGCTCTTCACAAGTTTTTCCTTATTAGTTTATTAGAACAATAGCCAAAGTGTAAAGGTCTGGTATTGATTCGACTTTTACGGTTGCTATGGTAACAAAAAAGGCCGCCAAAATAGACTGAAAATAGGAAAATGACCGTTTTGGAGCAAATTTGAGACATGTAACAGAGAAATTAATATAGAGCACAAGCAAATTCCAAAAAAATATTTTAACATATGATGAGAATTATCATGGCACACAATATATTAAAAGGTTTTTTGGTATTTGCTTGTGCTGATATCTAATTCTTAAAAAATCGGTCTCCAAAATAATAAGGTTGCAAAGATCAGGAATCGATACAATCAAGTACCACACCTGACCCAGGATACCAATGGGAAAGTGACAAACTCACAGAAGACACCACAAACGAGAGCCAAGAGGTCAGCCCTTTCCCAGCAGGTGACCACAAAGCACATATAAACAGACGCGCACAAAACATAGCAAACACAAGACAGAACAAAAACATAAAAGATCCACAAAAGAAGTACCGCCTTGGAACGGTCAGTAAAATATTTTACTGGAGGGCTTAAACCGGTTTAACGGCGCCAACTTCACCCTTAATTCAGATGTGGATCAAGACACATAAATAGCCTCAAATTTGGCCTAAAATGGCAATTTCTCTATTTTAAGCCTATTTTGTCATCCATTTTGGTTACCATAGCAACCGGTAAAAGTAAAATAAATGCCAGAATTTTACACTTGGGCTATTCTTCTAACAAATCGATAAGATAAAATTGGTGAAAAGCAACTTTCATTTTTGGCTATAGAGGGGGACAAAATAGCCCATTAATGCACATACCCCTTTTAGTGAGGGATTATTTTTAACACTGTAAGCTCTATAATAAAAGCATTTGAACAAAAAGTTTGATTATTTACTTCTTAAGTTAGTTATTAATCAACTGATTTCTTGCACTGTTCATATATTGATTACATTTATTAAAGGCTGGTTTTGTTCAATGAACAAATGACAATGTCGCCAGAAAGATTGCTTTCTCATTTCACTTTGTGACAATATGTTTGACCCTACTTCAGAGACTTCCAGTTTCCATTTGCATGTTTTAGAAAAGGTATCTAACTAACAACCTCCCTATTTGAACGCTTTAATGCAGCCGTCCCCATCAGTACTCTCAGTGCTTTGATTTTAAATGCTAGTTGCCAAAAAAATCAGCAGACGGCAAAAAAAAGGCATGCAAAATTACCCAGCATGCAAACAGTCGAAAAGAAAAATGCCTATGTGAGCAGACCCTTAGATAAGAATGTGTAATCAAAAAATAGTTTTCTTATTTCTCAACCCAACATATGTTGTGGGTACTCAAAAGAACCATCTCATTGAGAAGGTTCTTTTGAGCACCCAAAACATAGTTAAAAATGATGGGTAAGAAAATATTGACAATTTTACACTAAAAAAAATGTTTCTAGACCCATGTATGTGAGAGTCCTATTTTCCTGTGTGTTGGGTTCTACATCTATGTCTATAAAAAGTAAACTACATGTATTTGGCCTAAACATATTTTATTTCACAATGTACAAAACAAATGGTAACTTGATATAATATAACTTTTTAGATATGATACTTATAAAGTCTATTAAAGTAAAAGTGAGGTGACTTCCTAAACAGTTGTCATTTTGTAGCACAAAATTTTTGATGATGACAAAGCTGGATGTATCTATAAAGGTAAATTTCACATAGCTCTGGAATGAGGAAAACACAGATTCCTCATAGGCTTAGATTAACAAAAATTTTCAACGTAAAATTGTAAATATTTTCTTACCCATAATTTTTAGCATATGTTTTGGGTGCTCAAAAGAACTGTCTCATTGAGACGGTTCTTTTGAGTACCCACAACACATGTTTTGGTTCAGAAATAAGAGAATGATTTTTCTGGTACGCACTCTTAACTAAAGTCCTGTTCTTTATGGTTAACTCTTATGAAGTCTGGATACCCGTAAACAGGTACTTACTCAAACAGTGAAAACCCAGATGAAATGCCACAGAATGTGGCATTTCATCAGGGTCTGCACTGTTAAGTAAAGAAATTGATCTTTAGAGAATGAAATATGTACAATATTATTTTGGAAATCATAACATGTGGCCCCTCAATAGTTACATTGAACCATCCTGACTTAAATGTATCATTTGTTTGATTTGATTCTTTATTTCCCATCAACAATCTTTCAGTTATATAGGGACGTGTCTTCCTGGGTTGAACCAGTACTAAGCTAGGATAAATGTGTCTTGCTCAAGGACCACAACGCAGTGACGCCGGTGAGGCTCAAACCCGCGGCCCTTCCGTCTCCAGTCAAGCCCTCTGCCACTGCGCTCCCCTTAACTTAAATGTTTCAAACTTTATGGAATAGTCCATTGTTCTAAAATGGGTTAATTCATAGGTACATGATATCATTGGCATTCAATATTGGAGACAACAGTGGCTTGTCATTCTCACATGCTGGAAAAATTTTCATGCCTTTTTGTTGTCTGCTTTTTTTCTTCAAAATTAATTTTTTGACTCAGTTTAGCCTAGGAATCAAGCAGTTTCAGATTCAGATTGGATGAGACCATTTGTCAGGCTGAACTTGATCCAATCTGTTTGACACTCATGGTTTTATTAAAAAAAAAAGTGTTTCAAAAACTATTTAGATGCAAAAGAACCATCTCAATGAGATCTCATTTGAGCACCCAAAACATATGTTTGAACTGTTAGGTAAGAAAATATAACTACAATTTTACACTCAAAGATATGGTATGCTATATCTTAATGTGCCAAGAAAAAAATGCATCTGAAAATGTTGTCTGCTGAAGTTGTCTGCTGCAAATAATTGCCTAGCATTACTGATGAATTAAGAATAGAAGCAAACAGCGTGGACCCAGAACAGAATGCTCCTATCGGAGCAGTCTGATCTGTCGGCACTGTTTGCCATAGAGGCTTCTTAAACATTTTAGCAGACGAGAAAAGCAGACGACTTTTGCTGCGATTGACACTTTAATGGCTAAGCTGGGTTTTTGGTGTTTTGTTTTCAGAGGGATAAATACATAAGTATGGTGAAAGATGAAGATAAAGATGGTTTGGTTGACCAAGAGAGGCAGACAGAGTCGAGGAGGTGCTGTCTATTAGCCCTCTCAATATTGTTTGCCATGATGACAGTAATTGCCATTGCCTATGGAGTGATCTATGTTGTTTGTGGACAGTTCAAGCCAAGTCCAACTCCAGGTCCTCCCCCACCATGTCAGGATCAATGTGTGTATGTATTAATTACTATGTTCAGAACTCATAAGATTACCTCCATACAAAATCAAGCTGTATACTTTTTGGGTGCAACTGAGGGAATAATTTGAATTGAGAATTTAGAATTATTTTTTTTCTCTCTTGTTTGCATTAAACTTGAAAAAGATATATATTGTGGCTGCTCATTTGATTTGGGCCGCGACATGAGATTTTCAGCAATGTGGTATGTGGGACCATCAAAGCCTCGGATCAGCCTGTGCATACGCGCAGTCTGATCAGAGCCTTTGCTAATGGCTTGAATATGTTATGACTGTAAACACTGAACATCGATTGGAGTTTGTCAGCTTAAAAGTAGGCTGCACAGGCTCGTTTGAGTCTACACATGTCAAAATACCACATTGTTGGAAATCACATGTCACGGCTCATTTGTCTCAAATGCAATGTAAATATACATGGTAACAAAAGCAAACAGCATAAACACAGATCATATTGCTCCTAGGGAGCAGTCTGTTTAGGGTTTGCTCTCTAGATTTGCTATTCCTTAGATACATTTTACGCAATTCAGAAGATTGTAGAAACAACTCTATTAAAGGTCCAAATATTTAGTGTTAATATGGTACAAGGATTAAATTCATGTTCTTTCATTGGTATTTGTTTTAATTTCAGGTTTAAATTGGTAGAGAGTATTCCAGAAAACCTTACCTATGCTCCTGGTTCACCTATGCATCCATCAACTTTCACTGGCATCTCAGAGATCTTGGAGCGTGCAGAGGAAACCATAGAGATAGCCTCTTTCTATTGGTCAATGAGAAGCAGTGATATTCCATCACCTGATGGCTCATCCTGGCAGGTAAAACAGAATGCATGGGTGACAAATTTCAAAATCCTGAACTTGAGAAATTTATAAATTGAAACTTTCATCATATGATGTCATGTCTTGGAATGATATAACATATATAACATCATGTGTTACAGTTGATAAAATTCTAGTGTATTACAAATTGTTAATTATGACTTGTTATGTAATGATGTCCATAGCAACTTCGTACATATGACCACATATGGAAAATATCTTGTGTTTTCACACCAAAAATGCAAGCTCAAAGGAATTTAAGTGTCATATGATAAATAGAATCTAACATTTGTGCTTCTTTATTATTGAATTTATTATATTTATTGCAAAAAAGTGATAAATGGTTGCCAAAGCCTCACATTTTATCTCTGTTCCCTAACTCATTTAATAAATTCAATAGTACATGAGCACTGGTCTTAGATCCTCTCTATAGTATAGATATCTGTTTTCTCTGAAAACAATACTACATTGTTTATTCTTTATTTTAAATGTTGGAAATATTTTAACAAAAGTGAATCAAAGTCTTATGTTTTCATTACTGGTATGCAAATGGATTTCCAAGTACTATTTTTTGTACTATCAATATTCTAATTAATGATCATGTTAATAATTATAATTAATATTTTGATCCAAGCTATTAGCAAATTAGCAGACTACAAAACTCCACACTAGTAATTACCGGGCCGCGTAGCGCAGTCGGTAACGTGTCTGGCTACAGATGCGTGTCTGACTGCAGATCCAGGGGTCGCGAGTTCGATCCCGGCCCGGTCCCATACTTTCGTGGAGATTGATCGTGAAATAATTTCTACGGTCATTCTCCTCCCTTCGGCTGATTCATTCAAGAAGGGTTGTTGTCAGTTACAAGGGAAAGTATGTGCACAAATTACTGGTTAACTGCTTGCTCAAGCCTGCCCAGGAAAAAGTGCGGTTAAGTGAACTGACCGTCCCGCAATGACCAGCTGTTGACATGGGACGTAAACAAAACAAAATCCACACTAGTAGGTTACTAATTGCATTTCTTATAATTGGCTTTACAGGGTGAATCTCTCTACAATGCCCTGTTGAAAGCTGGTCAGGAGAAGCATGTCAAGTTACGTATAGTACAGTCAAAGCCTACAGGACCCGTACCTGATACTGCTTACCTGGAGAAATATGGTAAGATACGTTAATTGTTTTAAAACATGTAAAGTTTGATTGTACAGTCAAACCCTACAGGGCCAGTACCTGATACGGCTGACCTAGAGAAATATGGTAAGATACCATAAATGTTCTAAAACATGTCAAGTTACGTATTGTACAGTCAAAGCCTACAGGGCCAGTACCCGATACTGCTGACCTGGAGAAATATGGTAAGATACGTTAATTTTTTTAAAACATGTAAAGTTACGTATTGTACAGTCAAAGCCTACAGGGCCGGTACCTGATACGGATGACCTAGAGAAATATGGTAAGATACCGTAAATGTTCTAAAACATGTAAAGTTACGTATTGTACAGTCAAAGCCTACAGGGCCAGTACCCGATACTGCTGACCTGGAGAAATATGGTAAGATACGTTAATTGTTTTAAAACATGTAAAGTTACATATTGTACAGTCAAAGCCTACAGGGCCTATACCTGATATTGCTGATCTCGAGAAATATGGTAAGATATGGTAAATGTTCTAAAATTTTGAACACTTTACTTGTTCTGTTTTCAAATGAACTGTCAGAATACTAAACATGGTAGACCCTGATCAGACTGCTTCTTCAGAAGCAGTCTGATGTGGATCTGCCCTGTTTGTCTAGGCCTTTTTGGCAGGCAACTAGTCACAGGTGAAATATGTCAAGTTACGTATTGTACAGTCAAAGCCTACAGGTCCCGTACCTGATACTGCTGACCTCGAGAAATATGGCAAGATACTGTAAATGTTCTAAGATTTTGAACACTTTTCTTGTACTGTTCTCAAATAAAATGTCAGAATACCAAACATGGTAGACCCTGATCAGACTGCTTCTTCAGAAGCAATCTGAAGAAGCAGTCTGATCTGGGTCTGCTCTGTTTGTCTAGGCCTTTTTGGCAGGCAATTAGTCACAGGAGAAGCATGTCAAGTTACATATTGTACAGTCAAAGCCTTCAGAAATATGTGCTAAGATTTTGAAAACTTTTCTCATTCTGTTCTCAAATTAACTGTTGGTTATCAAGGCTGGAATGCACGAATAACTTGTCAGAATACCAAACAGGGTAGACCCTGATCAGTCTGCTTCGTCTGCCCTGTTTGTCCAGGCCTTTTTGTCCGCCAACTATTGGTCAAAATTTTAGAGCATTTACCGTAAATCATCATGCCATCTACATTATAGACTGGATTCACAAAAGTTGTGAATCCAACTGTTGTGAATCCATTACAGTTTTAATGCACAATATCTCATTAATAACAGTTTATCATTATAAGCTGGCAGTTGGCAAAATCAGCTCTTTCACTCTCAAAGTGGTAAATTGGTCCCCTCACCCCATACCTATATAGAGTTCGGTACAGACTATTGCAATCAAAGTGCAAATTGAGCTAGGTACAGCCTGTTTCAATCCAAATCCAAATCTGAACCATGATGAGATCTGACGAGATTCTGTGAGAAACAAGGGAAGCAAATCTAAAATAAGAAAAAATGACACTGATGGCACAATTAATCAGTCCCATTCAACTTTAACAAGACAAATTCAACGAATTTATATCCCCTGACGAAGGGTTATTTGAGAGAAACATGTAAATCAAAAAACATAAATCCCATATTCAGATCATAACAGAGGGTCTAGATGGGGTATAATGATTAGTGAATAATGGCCATTTTTTATAATGAATGGTGAATAATGAGCCCAAAAAATAATGAATAGTGAATAATGAGGGTAAAAAAATAGTGAATAATCCTATTTTTTTAATGAATAGAAGAAAAAAATAATGAATAGTGAATAATCAGATTTTAATGAATAATGAATAATGATTTTAAAAAATCAATTTAAAAAATCACCAATGCATTTGTTAAAGCCTATACTTGTAAAATATTGACTCAGTTTTTTTAGCTTGCCCCCCTTTGAAATTGACTACACTATAACAACCACAAGGTTAGCTTTTAAAAAAGCTTAGAACCATCGCATGGCGTTTTACAGTTATTAAAGAAGAACTTTTATAGTGTTTTATTATTGCATTTGCTGAAGCCACTCTTATCATTGTTTCATGGACTTCAAGCTCTGAGTATTTTTTTGTTTTAGTTAACGATTTGTACACAGGTGATCCATTGGAAGCAAATAAAAGGCAGGAAATATGCATATTCCAGTAACAGTGTCACCAAACCACGTGGTGTGTGACGTAAATTTTTGGTACCACCGGCAGCTAAATCATCAACAAGAAGCATCGCCTCGGAACTTCAATCAATCGTAAGTATTTTATTTTCCAGCCGATTTCAACGACATATAGCCTATTCTAAGGGGAAAAGTGAGTTCTTTACAACGGTGTTAATGGATTTGTCACCAGATTAATACTTTAGGCCTGAAAACGAGGCAAATGTCCAGAAAATGTGAAAAACACCGTGCAACCACGGCAAGCCAGTCCCAAATATTTTCTGGACATTTGCCTCGTTTTCAGGCCTAAAGTATTAATCTGGTGACAAATCCATTAACACCGTTGTAAAGAACTCACTTTTCCCCTTAGAATAGGCTATATGTCGTTGAAATCGGCTGGAAAATAAAATACTTACAATTGATTGAAGTTCCGAGGCGATGCTTCTTGTTGATGATTTAGCTGCTGGTGGTACCAAAAATTTACGTCACACACCACGTGGTTTGGTGACACTGAGTAAGACTCAGCTCATGAACACACTGAATAATTGTAGAGTTAACCCCCTTCCCAGCAGTATGTATTAGAACATTCAACCTTATTCCTCAATCGAAGTCAATGCACATAATGCCTATAGGGCATATTGAAACTGACCCATCTACATTTAGATATTTCATCACATTTAGTCTAGAATATCCCAAGGGCCCATGTTTGATCGGGATTCTCGCTCAGTGGTAAGGTCTCTAATAGGCCTTTTTGCTTTTAGAAGCAATCCAGTACCCAAAGTATATCAACATCGCTCACGCAATGATGGAATTTTGGAAGTAACATGGTCGAAGGGGAGTCTGAGAAAGAACTAATGGACACTGCTGTTGGGGAGTTAACACCTGATCCATTTCCGCAACTTGCTAATGGAACAGGCCCGAATCGAACAAGCGCCCAATGGAAGTTTACTAACGTATATCACCAGCGCTGATGCGCTGGTGAACAAATGATAGGTATTTCTACAGTCAACTAAGAGACACAATTCAGCGAGCTGCTGAAATCGAGATCGAAACAGAAAAGTCCCAAAAAACTCAAGAAAAGACACAGGAAGTAATGATGTGGTTCCTGTTATGCTCACATTCTATGATACTGATTGCAAAATTGTAAAAGAAAGAAGTAGGTCCAGAGCAAGGCCGTAGTTGACGGTACAGACCATTTTTTTTGGCCAAAAAAGGTTTTAGCCGGTCCACTTTTATTTGACCAAATATGTTTTATGGTCGGGTCAGTTTCCTCTAGCCTTTTTATACCATGATCAAAGCTTGACTGATGTGTGCATATGTCTTTATTTCACCTGTCCCAGGGTGCAAAAGGCGGTCATTATAAAAACAAAATTAAGAAACTGACACCAAAGCTGATGTTAAAGAATTATCGTTTGGCTTAAGCCTGCATCAGTGTTCTTTAAACAGTGATCTTTTTATAATCAATAAAGCCGACCTAAATGAACAAACAGAAAAAAATATATAATGCTGTATTTAGTTCCACAATGTAACTTGGTATTTCAATTAAACATTATTTCATGTAGGTTTACCCATATCAATGTTGTAGTTGCGCAGCCGGATTTGAGTCTTCTCTCAGTATTAAAGAATCATAGGTCTAATTCACAATACTACGCTGGAATTTTTTCTTATCTAGTCTAGATAAGAAAAAAAATCCAGCGTAATGTTGTGAATGTGTTTTTTTCCATCTGCTTTAACATTAGTTTTGGTGCTCATTGAGATGGTTCTTTTGAGTATCCACAACATATGTTCTGGTAGAGATTTTAACCTATGTTTTGGGTGCTCAAAAGAACCATCTCATTGAGACAGTTCTTAGAAAATTGAGTACCCACAAAATATGTTTCAGTTGAGAAATAGAAAAACTATTTTTAATTACGCTCTCTTATCTGGCTGCTGACTGCCCAGGTTCGTATGAATGAAATATAAAACTGGACCCCCCCATACACACACACACACAAAGACCCAAAACAACTTAAAAAACAACACCAGTTGCTAGTTTGATGCCACCACCTGATGAGATCCACTGAGGGGTCGAAATAGTTGTAAATACTGACATTAATGGTCGGGTTTCAAAAAAGCTGTCATAAGCATTTGAAATATAGCTTAATGCTTGTAAAATAAGCTTGGATTCACAAGACAAAATTGCCTCAAAATGTATTAGAATTGCTTTTACAGACATATTGTATCAAACATTTTCTTGGGGGAGGACCCCCAATCCCCCTTTAACAAAAGGGATATACTTCCCTCCCCCACGTGTGATTCCAACACTCGGGGAACGCCTACGACGTCCCATGGCCGTACCACTTCTCAAAAGCGGACAACGGCCCCTGCAGAATGTGCATACATTCAAAAGAACACAAAAATGTAATGTGTTTTTGTAGGCATATTATTACCTTTTGGGGAATAAAGGAGCAGGCCCATTCAGTAGGGTGGGGGTCTTCATTAAATTTCGCTTCCCAACAGGGGGGGGGGGTCATGTTTTAATTGTTCCAATAAATTCATTAAAAAAAAACCTCCTTCACTCCGTTTTTATAAATTAAACTCTTAACTAAGGCCACTTGATTTCTCAGTTTGCAAAAGTTACTCAGTTTTGGAGGTTTTGTTACAACTTTATCATGCTGATTTTGATAGAAAATTGATTAATCAGGCTTTCAGATAGGCCCTACTTTTCCTTGTGTTCCTACATTTCCCTACTTTTTCTTACAACTGTACTACTATCCCTACTTTTTCACTCTAAAATGTCACTTACACGATAAAAATACAAAAAATTTTCCTTGCTCGCTCGAATCTTAAAACATACCCATATTTATAAGCATTATTTTGACCAATGCCACGTCTGAAGAAATATTGGTATTTTAATGAATAATTTTAATGAATAATTGGTCTGATTTTAATGAATAACCCAAAATTTTAATGAGATGAATAATGGGCTAAAATTTTAATGAATAGTGAATATCAGACCCCCCATCCAGACTCTCATAACAAATGCCTGTCAAGTATGTTTTAGTGCTTAGTTTAATAAAAAAAAAATATATACTTACATCTACACAATTTCAATATCTGACCTTTCAACCCAACCCCAGAGGTCAAGGGTGTGTGTAAATTCAAAGTGTTACCTTGCATGTAGGTCTAAACTTCTTCTACTTTAATTTGCTATGCAACATGACCACTTTTAGAAAAGAAAAAAACATATGACCTTTTGACCCCATCCCAGGGGTTGTTGGTGTGTGTAATGACAGCTTATTTGCTTTCATGGTGCTCTGCGCTCAATTCCCTTTAATTTGATATGCAACATGACTACTTTCACAAAAATATACGGTTTTACCTTTTGACCCCACCCCCTGGGTGAGGGTGCGTCTGTGGGCAAAATATTTGCTACCATGTCGTCAGCTTTAATTTGATATGCAACATGACCATATTCTGAAAAAATTTAATTTTGGCCTCGGCCCCACCCCCTTAGTCCACTGCAGGGGCTCGGACCCATGCCTTCAAACTAAAATCTCGCTTGATATGTTTCATATCTATTGCTGCTCTGCCTACATGCAAAATTTCAGCAAAAAATATTGACAATTGCCTTAGTTATTGCCTTAGGTGGGGTCAAAGGGGGTGGGGTAAAACTTTGACACTGCCATGCTTATCCACAGGCACTGGGTAATCATGGTGTATAATGAGAAGTTGTTAGATATAATAGCTTTGATGCAACGTGAAGATTATCACACAAAAAAGCTAATATAGGTTTTGCATTATAAATGCCTATACTAAAACAAGGGCAATAACTCAAGTGTTAAGGTGTCCATTTTGAGGAAACTTATAGGATATCGAGAGTTCATGGTACTTATCATTTGTACCAAGAATGAATCAAATCTGACCAATAGGTACTGAGATATGGTTCCAGACAGACAAAAAGTGCGGGCGGACGCACAGACGCCAAAACTATATCCCTCCGACTTCGTCAGGGGATAAAAAGGCAGATTTCAAGCCCCTGCATATTTTTCAGCTAGGACATTGGCTGGATTTTCTTTCTCCAAGTGAGTGGCAAGATCTGTAATTCAACTTCTGAAAAAGTGAAAGACAATTAACCTACCTTGATAATCTAGATTTCTGGGCATTTTCTCTATGACAGAGAGTCTAAAATATCAAGCTGAAATTTGACCGGCGACATACATTACCATAGTAGTTGTCTCCATTGACTGTGTCAAAATACTTATAGCCCACACAAAATGCATTTGTTTATGTTTTTTCAGCATGACAAACGCACATCAATTCTTAATCATAGGCAAATTTGAAGTCAAATAGAGCACCCATTTACCATATAAAGGGCACAAAAACTGCAAGTGCTAAATTTTGAAAGGTACTATTTTTATGGGCTACCAAACTGGAAGTTTTTAATTGGGTACTAATGCCTGATGATGAGAATCTTAAGATACAGAACAGCAGCCAATTGCAGCCCAGAATTGAATAAAGAGTTGGAAATGTTTGGTGTTTATTTTGACAAAAATTGATGGCTAGACTGAGCTGATGCTTCTGGGTGCAAGTGTCTTTGTGTTGTTGTTTTTTCCAATCTGTTCCTAAATGCATGCTTATAAGGGCAAATAAAAAAATACCTGTGTTTAGGGTAACCCGACCCTACCTAAATTTACTGGTGAAACCTAGATTTCTTTTTTTAGGTTTTCTGGTAAAAATATAATTTTATGCATTTTGAAAGGCATTTTGCCTTTCAAATTGCATTAAATTATATTTTTTCCCCGAATAAAAAAACATGTGTGCTTACCCTACCTAAAATTTTCAGAACTGTTATAGTGTAGGCCCCTGTGTAATTCCGTGTGCATTTTTTGGTAAAAGTGTCAAACATACATTTTCTTGTAGGAAAATGTATCCTGTTTAAGAAAAAAGATGTTTACAATTTTTCTTTGGCGTTTTAACGTCACAGTGACGTCACAAAGTGACTTTCCCATTTTTAGCTTATTTAAGGCTTGAAAGTGGAGTGTTATGCATTCCAGCAGGCATGGAAATGAACTGTTTGATCAGTTGTGGTAATTCTACTGGCAACATGCTGATTTCAGAGCTTAGCCCCTGACTCTGGATATTAATGAGGTAACATTAACTTCAAAATGATGTCTGTACATTGAAAAGTGACGTCAGTACCAAAATGAAAATTCTGTGATAGTGAAAGCTCAAATAGCTAGACCCTCCTCTCCACACAGCAGGGAAAATATTGTACACTGTAATTTTCTGAAACTACATTATATAAGATGCAAAATTACATACGTTAGCTCGCAGGCCTATATTTAGACAGGCATGTTAACTACGTTACCATATTATAGTTTCAAATCTTATTTTTCAAATACCCAGTTATGCCTAATTTTTATCTATCGACATGCTGTTTGCCTTAAACATTTTTAAATGAAGGGGACAGCCGGTATGCATTTAAACAATACACTACTATGATGTTACAGTTATATATGTTACTTTAAATGTATAACTATAAAATGTCTACGTTACTGTAAAATAATTGGAAATCTTATCTAATTACTCCTTATTCTGACGTGCCAATATAGCCTTTTATTTGTAAGCAAATGGCTAGCAATATTATGTTACTAAAGTAGAAGGATCTGTTATCACTGTGATATATGTTACTTTCTTTTAAATATATTTTGAAATTACAAAGGAACAATTTTTTAGTTTACACTCCTAGTGGGCTATTTATTGCCATTTAACTGCCATTAATTGTCATTAAAGGAAAATACCAACAACGCATGGATGAATAAGAGAATAAAATTTGAACTTTATTCACATACAATGATTTGTTCAAGTCTGCGCGTTTTATCAAATATTTAAACAGCATTTTATTTTCTTAAATTCATATTAAATGATATCTTATATCTCACTGACACAGATATATTTGCCTCTTTTATACATGAAATGATATATAAAAGACACATATTAAGTCATCAAATATATCAGAAGAAATGCTAGATGCTCCTCAGGAAATTTTTTTTTTTTTCACTACATTAATTAATATGTTAACTTATTGAGTAGTTTATAAACATTGTAATATGTTTAATGCTGAGTGAAATATATTGTACTATATTTATCGTATTTTAGATAACACAATAATATTAAGCATGGACTAGCTTAGTGAGATTTAACACATTGTATAAGCCAGCTATTAATTACAACTACTATGCTGATACCATTCAGGAATAAAAGCATTTTCAGAATTTGTAATTGTAGGTCATTTCAAGCATATATCTAAATTGAGAATTTAAAACAGCCCTTTATCCTTGTCTTTTGAAAAAAATGAACTGAAATTATTTAAAAACTTAACGATTTTCCCCAAAATTACGACACACGCCAAGCCTATACATATGGTTATAACAACTTTATATAAGAACGATGTCCAGTTTGTCGACAAAAGAATACCATTTAAGTTGGTAAAATGCATAACAAGATAATTTCAAGGATATATTGCACTGTCTTATCATCTGTTCTGTATGGTTCTAAACTATTGTTAACTTTCAAACAGAACAATATTTTTTCTAATGGTTCATACTAGTCATTCATTTGAAAGATATATGTTTATCAATTAGAAAAGTCCCCAGGCATTGTTAGTATTATATGTATAGTGTAGTCATTGCTAAAATAGCTGACTCACAACAAATTATTGTGTTTAATAAATTATTTGTTTTGCATTATTCCATCAATTAGATCCATTAATATTACAGTGGAATTTTGCTGCAGATAATATCAAATTGATATTTAGCATGTCAAATGTGAACATTATCGTTGATACAAAATTGCAGCCTAATAATTGTTTGCATAGTTCAAATCAAACAAAATAGATTTACTAGTAACGAAAGAACAGACCAAAGGAATAAGCGCCCATTTGATTTTGGTACTTGTCGCACTGTTGAGCAATGAAGGCTTAGGTGAGCCTGTGCATATGTGTATGTAGACTTGCCAGAGCCTTCCCTGCTTGTATACACAAAGCAGTATGAAGGATTTTGACCAAATTTTAGAACACTAGCCCCTCTGCATCATCATGAGTAATTAAACAATGCAGTTGCTAGACCAAATATTTATTTATGATTTACAGTGAAAGAGTCTAAAAAATTTTATCTAAAAGCAACGTAATTTATACTTGTGCTACTGTCAAAGAACATATCTGAAATATAGCATTCAACATTTAGTAAACTATACTATACACACATATTACACAATTGACAATGAGACATTGCTAAACCAATCTCTGAGATTTATTATGATAGCCTGTACATTTAAATGAAATGTTTTCTTTAAGAGATAACTGAATAAAAGTATACATGGCAAATTAGATATGCATAAGTTATGCACATTTTTAAACATTGCATGTGCGACTATCATTGGTGACAATGTTGATACTGAGAAGAGTGCCATCTTAATGCTGAACAGTTAGCATTGTGCATGCTCCTTTTGAATCTATGACCTGGCAAGTTAACAACTCATTCATATACATATATACATGTAAAACATTGTTATTAATGATTACATTTATCATGTGTGTGAGGTTCCTGTACTATTTTGCCAACGTTCTGTTTAGTGGAAATTAATATCAGGTATATAAGCATTTATTGCAAAAACTCAATCAGATCTAATCTCTTTACTGCATTTTTTTGATAATTCACATTTCTATCCAGCATTCTAAAATCCATTGTAAAATCTACTTTACAATAACTTGAATGTCACCTGTCAAAATTTTGCTAGATAC
This sequence comes from Loripinus fragilis, assembly GCA_964019695.1. Taxonomy (NCBI): domain Eukaryota; kingdom Metazoa; phylum Mollusca; class Bivalvia; order Lucinida; family Lucinidae; genus Loripinus; species Loripinus fragilis. The sequence goes on from OZ026514.1 coordinate 74,589,696, forward strand.
AATTTTAGCTAAAAAGCCTTTGTTTAAATTGGCATGGTAGTAACAGCTGACCTATTTCCTTGCATATGACCATATCTAATGTGGCCTTAAAGTAAAACTCACAACTATAACCAACTTTCTCTATTTCCATGGAAATGTTTCTCATCAATAAAGTAGTTCTTTAGATATTATTGGTTGAGCAAGTGATCCAAGGTACTTACTTAATGTGATGGACAGTTTTGTTGATCGCACAACGAAATCTATGCTGTCTATAAACTGAAATTAATTTCAAAGCTTCTGTAACGCGTTACCATCTGCATACCCAGCTAAAAGTCAGGTTACAAATTGATTTTGAGACAGTCCTTTTGAACAGTAACTACTTGCAGACACTAAAATAACTGACTAAAAGTAGCTGAAATAAATATTACAAAACTATAAACTTAACATAATATAATATAAGCTTTTCTTGCTCAATCATGTATCGTCTTTCTTAACATGTGGGATATAATATATTTTGTACAGTACTATTACATGTATGTTATTTTAACAAATTTGACAAAAAATTTAAATGTATCCTTCTAAGTGCTGCTACTTGAGTGCTATTATTTCCTTTGTTATGAATTTTAAAATCTATAAATTTGGGAAAATCATTTCTTTGTAGATGTAAAAGTTACAATATATACTATTTTGCAAACGTAAATGTGCATGGATAATTGGTAGGAACTTAAATACAAACTGATAAATCCTTTCTTCAGACAGACTGATATATTGATATCTATTTAAGAAGCACAGTCAGTTATGAGATGAAATAAAATATTCTATGACGTATAATATACGGAATAAAGCAATGTATATGCAGTCTTGAAAGTTGTAATATACGTTACATGATGCCGTACAAATAAAAACAAAACTAATATTTACACCATAAACAAAGTTAAGCATAGCATGGCTTTTCACTCTTGCTTATTAACAGGATGCTCATATTTGGTGTTTAAAGGTTTTCAAATTGAATTTCATGCTGAATTAAAGAATGAACTTTTTGTTCAGGGTCATCTATTTTAACAGTTTAAAACTCTTAAAGTATTTGTGATACAAACAAACTGTTTGTAGCTATACATTGGTCCATTACTTGTTTTTTGGAAGGTGTATTTAAAACCTGAAAGCTAACTGGGAAGCATGTCAAAGAGAATTATTTAACAGAATTTCAGTGATTTTAAAGGGAGTAGCTTAAAATGTAACATAAATTACATAACAGTGGGCCCATTTAACTTTTATAAACATAAATATATGTAAGGAATGAAATGTTCTTGTATGATAAATGAATGTTTGTCCAATTTAAATAATTTTAAAAGTATTACCTTACCAACCTTGATTACATTTATTTTGTTTAAAATGTAGGGTAACGTAGTTGACACGCTGTAGCAGCTAAACGCCCCAGCCACCGGAGAGCTTCCTTGTTTCAAAAAGCTGAGCAAAGACCATACAAATATACTAAGATCTGATTTCAGTCGCAAGGCACACGCAAATTGCAAGATTTTTTTTTTGGGGGGGGGGGGGGGGGGTACGCAATGTGTTTTTCCAGCACATTGACGTCAATTTCACGTAAAATTGAAGTCCTTATTGAATAAAATTTTCATTTTAGTGTTTCTATAGACGTTTTTGGCCATTTCAATGCAACAAACATAAAAATAAGACTATTTCAGTTGTGTAAATAACCCCACAACATATAAGCTCTTTGATGCAAGTGAAAAGACGGTACCCCATTTTGTGACGTCACTGTGATGTTAATAATGCAAGAAAAAATTGTAAACATCTTATTCCTTACTCTGCATATATTTCTCTAGTTGAAAATCGATAAGAATCACTTTTACCAAAAAATGCACACGGGAGCCCAAATTTCGACACAGGGGCCTACACTATTACCCAAACACACTTATTTTTTATTTGATCTTACTGGAATGCTGCAAGTTATTAGTATAAAAAATTGGGGAAGCATGTAGTACAGGCTTGTTTGTTTTTCAGCTGGTGCTGAGGTACGAACCATTGATATGTCTCGCCTTGTTGGATATGGCATTCTCCACACTAAACTCTGGCTCATCGACAGAAAACACTTCTATGTTGGCAGTGCCAATCTGGACTGGCGCTCATTTACACAGGTACGCCTCAAGTTTAGATTAACCCTTTGTATACTGGTGACTCCTAAATGAGTGCTTTGGCAAACACTAAAGACCCACATGAAATGCCACCAGGGATTTTTTGGTGTTCTCAGTGGCCAAAATTCAGCCCTATTCCCAATGGAATTTAGGTGACTTTTTTCCCAATTTTGAAAAAAAAAATCCAACCTTCAAAAAAAAATTTTTTTAAGATTGGGATTTTCATTCAGTCACCACACACACAAGCTACATTGTGACAATCTACTACCATTGAATCTTATTTCTCCTTCAATATTTTGATGGCAAAATTATGTGTAATAGCTAAATTGTTTTTTTATTGACCAAAAATGACATAATTGTAAACCATAACAAAGTTCTCAATTTGTGGGTGTATCACGCTCATTTTCCCAATATGAAAGGCCCTAGGCCCCTTCCCAAAATTGCAAAAAAATCCTTTGCCACATATTGCAGGATTTCATCAGGGTCTACACAAAAATTATCTTCATAGAAAGAAATACAATTTTATTTGAAAATTATAACCTGTGCACCCCAATATATACAATAGACCATCCCTAGTTTGTTGTAACAAACCAGAAGGAAGAATCCATCAGTAAATAAAGCTTAATTGCTTGGCTTAAAGCTCCACATATATAAAACCTTGTTGAGTGTAAAATTGCGATTTTTTTAGCAACTTGAGTCCAGAGCTAAAAAAATGTATCTTTTACGACATCCCTTGGGAGATGCTGAAACAACCTCTTACTTTGCCCTCCTTTTTTTCACATCCCTCTCGAGACTTGACAAACTTTAATGCAATAAAAATCATGTTTGAGTAATTGGCATTAGTGTTTGTTAGTGAGGTCATTGCACTATCAGAATGAAGATAACACATAATGTTGGAACTCAGATTGACGTTAGAAATTTGTTTTCACTCTCTATCTTCAGCATTTTTTACATTTCAATAGATTTGAAAATGTTATGGAAAATGGAACATTTGCTCATTAGGAGCAAAATGTTTCATTTTACATAATATTTTAAAAATCTTACATTTCAAAGGCATCCAAAGGTGCTTGTGTGGAGTAAAGGGTTAAATCTACATGTATTTTTTCTGTTTTATCAACCAGGTAAAAGAGATGGGAGCTGTCATCAGCCAGTGTGGCTGTATGGCAGAGGATATTGGGAAGATATTTGATGCTTACTGGTACCTGGCTCTTCCAACAGCAGAGGTACCATCCATCTGGCCGGACTCCTATAACACACTGTACAACAACGCCACACCAATGGAGGTCAAGTTCAATGGCACCAGCTTTCAGTCATACATGTCTGTGAGTATGTTAACCATTATCACAACAATATTTTTTGTATGAAAGAAAATCACAGCTCAGACGTTTATAATCAGAACTTAGAACGTATGTAGACGGACAAGCTCAAGAAATTCAAAATGCAAACATACACTGTGCAATAATACATACAATTATTAGGGAGTGCAGTGGCTCAGTGATAGAGTGCTTGACTTGAGACGGAGGGGCCACGGGTTCGAGCCTCACCACCAGTTCATGTGAGTGGACTGTAATGGGTTTGGAATCACAAGCAGTATCAGCCCAGGTAACTAAGAATCCATCCCTTTATAACTGAAAGATTGTTGGTGGGACATAAAGAATCAAATCAAACGTACAATTATAGGGCTAAACAACTGCAGGCTTTTTTGAAAAGCTAATACTTGTGGTTACAGTACTAATAACATAACTTGCAGTATACCATGGTATATTTCACCCTACAAGGGTGTATACCAGGATATACCATGGTACAGTTTCCAAAGGCTATACCCAGCCCTATGTACTGGCACAAATGGCACTATATTTTAGAATTTGTGCTTTAACTAAAATTTTGTCAAGCTACCTTTTCATTAGACTGGCTCCAGTCCTTAAAACAATTTTTCATCAATGTGTGGTAGCATAACATTGTAGCCCGTCTAACTCTGAAGGCTCTGTTTTAAAACAGAACCATCAGAGTTAGACTGGCTACAAGTATTGATGGAAAATTGTTTTAAGGACTGGAGCCAGTCTACCTTTTCATATGACATTCCTTGTATCTCTTGCAGAGCTCTCCACCACCATTATGTCCAAGTGGCAGAGATCATGACGGAAAAGCTATCATCAAGATTATAAATGAGGCGGAGAAATTTGTACATATTGCAGTCATGGACTACTTTCCCACAACACAGTTTACCAAGCCTAGAATGTAAGAGATATTTATAGTTCTTTAAACTCTTTGAGTGCTAGGGAAAAGTGTACATAAAAAGGAAGTGAGTATGATCAGGAAATACCACAATCACGTACTGCAGACCAACCTACGGCACCATGAGGAAGAGCTACAGGACATTTACAGTAACAAGACATCAAGAAGACAATAAAAACAAAGCAACCAGCTCTCTCTTCGTCAAGGTGATTACAAAACAAGAAAGGGCATAAAGTAATGCATACTAAAACAAAGACCAAAACAGAATCCCCACAAACAATGGGAGGTACATTAAGCAATAAATCAACAACAACAGAATCACCATCTTAGAACAGACAGCAGCCTAAGCTACCGCGAGGCTTAAATGTATTTTACTGGTGCCCAATCTTTGCCCTAGATTCTGTTGTAACAGAGAAAAAGACAGTTGTTAATACACAAAAATTGTTTAGCTCATATGGAGGCTTCCTTACAAATGCAATGCATCACCACAGAGAAACAATCGAATCAAATTAACACACTATGATGAAACAGAAAAGGGCTCATGACTCACAGATAGTCAAGTTGAGCTATGGTGAGCCCAGCCAAGTACAAGCATCAGGCACCAACCAACGGATTAAAGCTTTACGTCAGGGTCTTCATCTGAAGATGCCATCTGCTTAATCTGAGTCCACACTTTTTGGGGAACAAGGGAAACTTGAAATACACGAGTAGATGATCATGAAAACCACTTTCGTTGCCATTAGTAGACAAAGAATTACAGTGTTTAACCCTTTACCTCATAGAGGCGCCTTTTAACGATTTTGCAAACAGAGCAGACCCAGATCAGGCAGCTCTTGTAAGAGCTGCCTTATCAGGGTCTACACTGTTTGCTTATGGAAATATGATATATCTGATACGACACTAGTGGACCTAACTAGTAATTTCTTTGTTCTATGTACCAACATGAAAGTTGATTTATATAATGATTCATAATGGGTTAAGCCTAGCATGAATATTCATGAAGGTAAGGGTTAACTAATTTTTTATATATTATCATAGCCATATTATTGATACCCCAGGGATCTGGTGAACAATAATGCATTGAAAAACCATGTTTGATGGTTATTGTTGCATAAATTCAACGATATATTCACCTACCTTTATGAAAAGTATGGCACTATATTTTGTCATCATTTCACAGTCAACAGTTTGTTAACATTTTCATTGATATAACTCTAATGTACCCCATATTCATGAATACAGTAAAACCTGCTTTAGTGACCACCTGTATTAAGCAAGCAACCTGTATTAAGCAAGCATGTATTCAGTTCCCACAAATGGCAAATAAAATGTACCTATATTAAGCAAGCACCTGTCTTAATCAAGCTTATTTTGACAATCCTTAGCTGCTTGCTTAATACAGGTTGGACTTTATGTTGAAATATCGAGTTCGAAAAATCAGATTTTTTGTGTATTCCTACAATTTCCTTTCAGTTATTGGCCAGATATTGATGATGCCTTGAGGTCTGCAGCATTCAACAGAAAGGTTCAAGTGAGATTATTAGCCAGTTACTGGAACCATACATGGGGTGACATGATTAATTTCCTAAAGTCTTTAGATGACATAAAGACACGTTACTCTCAATACCCTTATGTTAATGTAGAAGTAGTAAGTACAGGATCATTTGAGCCAGTATCCAGCAATCAGTGTTAGTTGGCATGTGCGTACCGTGAAGAAAAAAATAAGGTCTTGAGGTTACAAACTTTTTTCATGCTCCTCTCATCTGAGCACAAAATTTCAACTGCTCATAAAAGCTAAAATACCTACAAATAAAGAAGTTTCTTGATTTAATTCTCTCAGGTGTTGTATTTATCCTGCTAATAAATGTTAAAATGCCAACAATTGTTGGCACTTTAACATTCATGAGTAGGATAAATTTCTTGCTCAGCTGAGTTGAGCATGAAAAAAGTTTTATAACCAATAGTCCAGTCTGCACATCCATGCACTCTGATCGTAGTCTTAGTTTTTCAGCATGAAGAAGCGTTGAACTCTTGACTACCCACAGAGTACACATTGAAGACTCTAATCAGACTGTACGGATGTGCAGGCTGATCTGAGTCTTCAATGGGCACACATGCCAACTTGTACCTTTTTCTGGGCACCGGTTCATTTATTTAAGAAATAAATTCAATTTTAGGAATGTTCATGGAATCGTGAATACTTCGTGTCTCTTGCAAAGTAAGCAAAGCCCAAAGGGCTTCACTTTAACTTTGCAAGAGACCCAAAGTATTCATGATTCCATGAACATTCCAAAAATTGAATTTATTTCTTATATTTACATTTTATTATAAATATCTAAAATATAGAAATTATTTATAATTTAGGAAACCAAACAGTTTTGTATTTAATATGTAATCGTATTAACTGTTTTGTCGGAGTGTAAAACAGAAAAGCGGAACAGCCAGCGTGAAAAAACAGTCAATAGAGCAAACAAGAGGCTTGTATTGCATGGTCGGCTCCGGTGTGGCTCACTGTCATTCACAATACCAGTGACACTTCTGGGGAATGAGTTCTATGTTCAAAGGGTATTGCACGGGCAAGTGAGCTTGACAGCTGTCAATCAAATTTGTGTCATTCATGAGGCTATGAACAGTTGCAAAAATCCAAAGATTCAAAAGGTTTGCTTAGAAAATGTAAATATTTATAACATGATGCTATTATAAATTATTCCATAAAAAGCTGTGTCACACACTGTTAACAGTTGTGTTTTAACCGGCACATTAGACCCACGTATTAACAAGGTAATTCATGTGCTGTAAACGCCCTGTAGTGCAATCAGTAGCGAATCTGATAACAGATCCATGGGTCATGAGTTTGATCCCCTCCTGGTCCCATACTTTCGTGGAGATTGATTATGAAATATTTTATATGGTCATTCTCCTCCTTTCGCTGATTGAAGAAGGGCTGGTGTCAGTTACAAGCGAAAGTATGTGCACGAGGTACTGGTTAACTGCTTAGTTAAGCTTGCCTAGGAAAACGTGTGGTTGGGTTAACCGACCGTCTCACATGACCAAAGCTGTTGCCTGAGAGGTAAAACCAAAAACCAAACAAAACAAACAACTTATGGACTTTATGTATATGCATTCTAGGGTAATCACAAAAAATGATGTCATAACGTGCATAGAAGTGAACTTTTGCACTTCAGTATAGTAGGTGCTACAAAAAATAAATCTTTTCTAAGCTTTTTCTTCAATGTGTTCAAACAAAAAAATGACATTTTGCAGTAATAGCGATCAGATACATTTTTCTGATACATTAATATTTGCTAGGCCCCTTGGAGTTGTTGAAAATCCTCGCCTTTCAGGCTCAGGTTACAATACCACCCTTGGGACACAGCAGATGTTAATGCATAGAAAATCATGTTTAATCTCTATAATGAAATGGATATGATAGGATTTTTGCCCTGAAATCAGTGAATATTGTCTTAAGATTTGATAATAAAGGACATAAGCTTGCAAGAGTCCTTTAACCCTTTACTCTATAACTACGCCTTTGGAGGCCATTGAAATATCATGTATTTGTAAAATATTATGGGAAATGGAGCATTTGCTCACAATGTGGCATTTTGACATGAATAGACTAAGACAAGCCTGTGCAGCCTCCTTTTAAGCTTAGAAACTTCAAATGATGTTCGTTCAGTGGCCTAAGAGTCATAGAATATTCAAGCGACTAGCAAAGGCTCTGATCAGACTGCGCATATGCGCAGGCTGGTCTGAGCCCTTGCTGGTCGCACATACCACATTTTTTGAAATCTCATGTCGCGGCTCATATATACTCATTACTGGAATCCTGCAAGTTGATTGGATACATAATAAGACTTTTTCTCTCAAACCACGGCCCTGGGTGGGGGCATCTGTGTCAGACACATTTCTAGTTTATGCTTCTTAATGTTTTATCTGTTTCAGAAAATATTTATAGTACCTTATTACACAGAGTCACAGAAGGAAATACCATATTCCAGAGTGAATCATAACAAATATATGGTAACAGATAAGAAAGCTTATATAGGTAAGTAGTAGCCTTATTACACAGTCACAGAAGGAAATACCATATTCCAGAGTGAATCATGACAAATACATGGTAACAGATCAAAAGGCTTATATAGGCTAGTAGTAGCCTTATTACACAGAGTCGCTGAAGGAAATACCATACTCTGGAGTGAATCATGACAAATATATGGTAACAGATAAAAAAGCTAAAATAGGTTAGTAGTAGCCTTATTACACAGAGTCCCAGAAGGAAATACCATATTCCAGAGTGAATCATAACAAATACATGGTAACAGACAAAAAAGCTTCTATAGGTTAGTAGTAGCCTTATTACACAGAGTCACAGAAGGAAATACCATATTCCAGAGTGAATCATAACAAATACATGGTAACAGGTAAGAAAGCTTATATAGGCTAGTAGTAGCCTTATTACACAGAGTCACAGAAGGAAATACCATATTCCAGAGTGAATCATAACAAATATATGGTTACAGATAAGAAAGCTTATATAGGCTAGTAGTAGCCTTATTACACAGAGTCACAGAAGGAAATACCATATTCCAGAGTGAATCATAACAAATATATGGTAACAGATAAGAAAGCTTATATAGGTTAGTAGAAGCCTTATTACACAGTCATAGAAGGAAATACCATATTCCAGAGTGGATCATAACAAATATATGGTAACAGACAAAAAAGCTTCTATAGGTTAGTAGTAGCCTTATTACACAGTCACAGAAGGAAATACCATATTCCAGAGTGGATCATAACAAATATATGGTAACAGATAAGAAAGCTTATATAGGTTAGTAGTAGCCTTATTATACAGAGTCACAGAAGGAAATACCATATTCCAGAGTGAATCATGACAAATATATGGTAACAGATAAGAAAGCTTATATAGGTTAGTAGTAGCCTTATTATACAGAGTCACAGAAGGAAATACCATATTCCAGAGTGAATCATGACAAATATATGGTAACAGATAAGAAAGCTTATATAGGTTAGTAGTAGCCTTATTATACAGAGTCACAGAAGGAAATACCATATTCCAGAGTGAATCATGACAAATATATGGTAACAGATAAAAAAAGCTTCTATAGGTTAGTAGTAGCCTTATTACACAGAGTCACAGTAGGAAATGCCATATTCTAGAGTGTATCATAACAAATACATGGTTACAGATGAAAAAGTTTATATAGGTTAGTAGTAGCCTTGTTATACAGTCGCGGAAGGAAATACCATACTCTGGAGTGAATCATAACAAATACATGGTAACAGATAAAAAAAGCCTATATAGGTTAGTAATAGCCTTATTATACAGTATCACAGAAGGAAATACCATATTCTTGGTTTTTGTTTGATTTGATTCTTTATGTCCCATCAACAATCTTTCAGTTAACCAGGGATGGGTCTTCCTGGGTCGAACCAATACAAAGCTAAGATAAATGTGTCTTACTCAAGGACCACAACGCAGTGAAGCCGGTAAAAATCAAACCAGCGGCCTCTCGGTCTAGAGTCAAGCACTCTACCACTGAGCCACTGCTCTCCATATTCTAGGAGTGAATCATTACAAATACATGGTAACAGATGAAAATAGCTTATATAGGTTAGTAGTAGCCTTGTTATACAGTCCCAGAAGGAAATACCATATTCTAGAGTGAATCATAACAACTTATATAGGTTAGTAGTGGCCTTGTTATACAGTTGCAGAAGGAAATACCATATTCTAGAGTGAATCATAACAACTTATATAGGTTAGTAGTAGCCTTGTGATACAGTCGCAGAAGGAAATACCATATTCTAGAGTGAATCATAACAACTTATATAGGTTAGAAGTAGCCTTGTGATACAGTCGCAGAAGGAAATACCATATTCTAGGAGTGAATCATAACAACTTATATAGGTTAGTAGTAGTCTTGTTATACAGTCGCAGATGGAAATACCATATTCTAGGAGTGAATCATAACAACTTATATAGGTTAGTAGTAGTCTTGTTGTACAGTCGCAGAAGGAAATACCATATTCTAGAGTGAATCATAACAACTTATATAGGTTAGTAGTAGCCTTGTTATACAGTCCCAGAAGGAAATACCATATTCTAGAGTGAATCATAACAACTTATATAGGTTAGTAGAAGACTTGTTTTACAGTCGCAGAAGGAAATACCCTATTCTAGGAGTGAATCATAACAACTTATATAGGTTAGTAGTAGCCTTGTTATACAGTTGCAGAAGGAAATACCATATTCAAGGAGTGAATCATAACAACTTATATAGGTTAGTAGTAATCTTTTTGTACAGTTGCAGAAGGAAATACCATATTCAAGGAGTGAATCATAACAACTAATATAGGATAGCAGTAGCCTTGTTATACAGTCGCAGAATGAAAAACCATATTCTAGAGTGAATCATAACAACTTATATAGGTAAGTAGTAGCCTTGTTATACAGTTGCAGAAGGAAATACCATATTCTAGAGTGAATCATAACAACTTATATAGGTAAGTAGTAGCCTTGTTATACAGTTGCAGAAGGAAATACCATATTCTAGAGTGAATCATAACAACTTATATAAGTTAGTAGTAGTCTTTTGTACAGTTGCAGAAGGAAATACCATATTCAAGGAGTGAATCATAACAACTAATATAGGATAGCAGTAGCCTTGTTATACAGTTGCAGAAGGAAATACCATATTCTAGGAGTGAATCATAACAACTTATATAGTTTAGTAGTAGTCTTGTTATACAGTCGCAGAAGGAAATACCGTATTCTAGGAGTGAATCAAAACAACTTATATAGGTTAGTGGTAGTCTTTTTGTACAGTTGCAGAAGGAAATACCATATTCTAGAATGAATCATAACAACTTATATAGGTAAGTAGTAGCCTTGTTATACAGTTGCAGAAGGAAATACCATATTCTAGAGTGAATCATAACAACTTATATAGGTTAGTAGTAGTCTTTTGTACAGTTGCAGAAGGAAATACCATATTCAAGGAGTGAATCATAACAACTAATATAGGATAGCAGTAGCCTTGTTATACAGTTGCAGAAGGAAATACCATATTCTAGGAGTGAATCATAACAACTTATATAGTTTAGTAGTAGTCTTGTTATACAGTCGCAGAAGGAAATACCGTATTCTAGGAGTGAATCAAAACAACTTATATAGGTTAGTGGTAGTCTTTTTGTACAGTTGCAGAAGGAAATACCATATTCTAGAATGAATCATAACAACTTATATAGGTAAGTAGTAGCCTTGTTATACAGTTGCAGAAGGAAATACCATATTCAAGGAGTGAATCATAACAACTTATATAGGTAAGTAGTAGCCTTGTTATACAGTTGCAGAAGGAAATACTATACTCTAGCAGTGAATCATAACAACTTATATAGGATAGTAGTAGCCTTGTTATACAGTTGCAGAAGGAAATTCCCTATTCTAGGAGTGAATCATAACAACTTATATAGGTTAGTAGTAGCCTTGTTATACAGTTGCAGAAGGAAATACTATACTCTAGGAGTGAATTATACCAACTTATATAGGATAGTAGTAGCCTTGTTATACAGTTGCAGAAGGAAATACCCTATTCTAGGAGTGAATCATAACAACTTATATAGGTAAGTAGTAGCCTTGTTATACAGTTGCAGAAGGAAATACCATATTCTAGGAGTGAATCATAACAACTTATATAGGTAAGTAGTAGCCTTGTTATACAGTTGCAGAAGGAAATACCATATTCTAGAGTGAATCATAACAACTTATATAGGTAAATAGTAGCCTTGTTATACAGTTGCAGAAGGAAATACCGTATTCTAGGAGTGAATCATAACAACTTATATAGGTTAGTAGTAGCCTTGTTATACAGTTGCAGAAGGAAATACCATATTCTAGGAGTGAATCATAACAACTTATATAGGTAAGTAGTAGCCTTGTTATACAGTTGCAGAAGGAAATACCATATTCTAGAGTGAATCATAACAATTTATATAGGTTAGTAGTAGTCTTTTTGTACAGTTGCAGAAGGAAATACCATATTCTAGAGTGAATCATAACAACTTATATAGGTTAGTAGTAGGCTTGTGATACAGTCACAGAAGGAAATACCATATTCTAGGAGTGAATCGTAACAACTTATATAGGTTAGTAGTAGCCTTGTTATACAGTCGCAGAAGGAAATACCATATTCTAGGAGTGAATCATAACAACTCATGTAGGTTAGTAGTAGCCTTGTTATACAGTTGCAGAAGGAAAAACCATATTCAAGGAGTGAATCATAACAACTTATATAGGATAGTAGTAGCCTTTTTATACAGTTGCAGAAGGAAATACGGTATTCTAGGAGTGAATCATAACAACTTATATAGGATAGTAGTAGCCTTGTTATACAGTCGCAGAAGGAAATACCATATTCAAGGAGTGAATCATAACAACTTATATAGGATAGTTGTAGCCTTGTTATACAGTTGCAGAAGGAAATAGTATATTCTAGAATGAATCATAACAACTTATATAGGTAAGTAGTAGCCTTATTATACAGTTGCAGAAGGAAATACCATATTCTAGGAGTGAATCATAACAACTTATATAGGTTAGTAGTAGTCTTGTTATACAGTCGCAGAAGGAAATACCATATTCTAGGAGTGAATCATAACAACTTATATAGGATAGTAGTAGTCTTGTTATACAGTCGCAGAAGGAAATACCATATTCTAGGAATGTATCATAACAACCTATATAGGTTAGTAGTAGTCTTTGTACAGTTGCAGAAGGAAATACCATATTCTAGAGTGAATCATAACAACTTATATAGGTTAGTAGTAGCCTTGTTATACAGTTGCAGAAGGAAAAGCCATATTCTAGGAGTGAATCATAACAACTAATATAGGTTAGTAGTAGTCTTGTTGTACAGTCGCAGAAGGAAATACCATATTCAAGGAGTGAATCATAACAACATTTATAGGTTAGTAGTAGCCTTGTTATACAGTTGCAGAAGGAAATACTATATTCTAGAATGAATCATAACAACTTATAAAGGTAAGTAGTAGCCTTGTTATACAGTTAGAGAAGGAAATACCATATTCTAGAGTGAATCATAACAACTTATATAGGTTAGTAGTAGTCTTTTTGTACAGTTGCAGAAGGAAATACCATATTCTAGAGTGAATCATAACAACTTATATAGGTTAGTAGTAGCCTTGTGATACAGTCGCAGAAGGAAATACCATATTCTAGGAGTGAATCATAACAACTTATATAGGTTAGTAGTAGCCTTGTTATACAGTCGCAGAAGGAAATACCATATTCTAGGAGTGAATCATAACAACTTATGTAGGTTAGTAGTAGCCTTGTTATACAGTTGCAGAAGGAAAAACCATATTCAAGGAGTGAATCATAACAACTTATATAGGATAGTAGTAGCCTTTTTATACAGTTGCAGAAGGAAATACCGTATTCTAGGAGTGAATCATAACAACTTATATAGGATAGTAGTAGCCTTGTTATACAGTCGCAGAAGGAAATACCATATTCTAGGAATGAATCATAACAACTTATATAGGTTAGTAGTAGTCTTTTTGTACAGTTGCAGAAGGAAATACCATATTCTAGAGTGAATCATAACAACTTATATAGGTTAGTAGTAGCCTTGTTATACAGTTGCAGAAGGAAATACCATATTCTAGGAGTGAATCATAACAACTTATATAGGTTAGTAGTAGTCTTGTTGTACAGTCGCAGAAGGAAATACCATATTCAAGGAGTGAATCATAACAACATTTATAGGTTAGTAGTAGCCTTGTTATACAGTTGCAGAAGGAAATACTATATTCTAGAATGAATCATAACAACTTATATAGGATAGTAGTAGCCTTGTTACACAGTATTACAGAAGGAAATACCATATTTTAGAGTGAATCATAACAATTTATATATGTTAGTAGTAGACTAGTTTTACAGTCGCAGAAGGAAATACCATATTCTAGGAGTGAATCATAACAACTTATATAGGTTAGTAGTAGCCTTGTTATACAGTTGCAGAAGGAAATACCATATTCAAGGAGTGAATCATAACAACTTATATAGGTAAGTAGTGTCCTTGTTATACAGTTGCAAAAGGAAATACCCTATTCTAGTAGTGAATCATAACAACTTATATAGGTTAGTAGTAGTCTTGTTGTACAGTCGCAGAAGGAAATACCATATTCTAGAGTGAATCATAACAACTTATATAGTTTAGTAGTAGCCTTGTTATACAGTTGCAGAAGGAAATACCGTATTCTAGGAGTGAATCATAACAACTTATATAGGATAGTAGTAGCCTTGTTATACAGTCGCAGAAGGAAATACCATATTCTAGTAATGTATCATAACAACCTATATAGGTTAGTAGTAGTCTTTTTGTACAGTTGCAGAAGGAAATACCATATTCTAGAGTGAATCATAACAACTTATATAGGTTAGTAGTAGCCTTGTTATACAGTTGCAGAAGGAAAAACCATATTCTAGGAGTGAATCATAACAACTTATATAGGTTAGTAGTAGTCTTGTTGTACAGTCGCAGAAGGAAATACCATATTCAAGGAGTGAATCATAACAACATTTATAGGTTAGTAGTAGCCTTGTTATACAGTTGCAGAAGGAAATACTATATTCTAGAATGAATCATAACAACTTATATAGGTAAGTAGTAGCCTTATTATACAGTTGCAGAAGGAAATACCATATTCTAGGAGTGAATCATAACAACTTATATAGGTTAGTAGTAGTCTTGTTATACAGTCGCAGTAGGAAATACCATATTCTAGGAGTGAATCATAACAACTTATATAGGATAGTAGTAGCCTTGTTATACAGTTGCAGAAGGAAATACCATATTCTAGGAGTGAATCATAACAACATTTATAGGTTAGTAGTAGCCTTGTGATACAGTTGCAGAAGGAAATACCATATTCTAGGAGTGAATCATAACAACTTATATAGGTTAGTAGTAGCCTTGTTATACAGTTGCAGAAGGAAATACCATACTCTAGGAGTGAATCATAACAACTTATATAGGTAAGTAGTAGTCTTTTTGTACAGTTGCAGAAGGAAATACTATATTCTAGAATGAATCATAACAACTTATATAGGTTTGTAGTAGCCTTGTTCTACAGTTGCAGAAGGAAATACCATATTCTAGGAGTGAATCATAACAACTTATATAGGTTAGTAGTAGCCTTGTTATACAGTTGCAGAAAGAAATACCATACTCTAGGAGTGAATCATAACAAACATATGGTAACAGATAAAAATGAATTTTCTATGTGAGTGGTATTTTTATCAATATTTTTATATTTAAAAGCAATTCATAAAGTCTAAGCTATGATACAAACACCTGTGCGTTATCAGGGTAGGAATTCACAGAATGCTTTTCAGAATAGCAAACAGGGAAGACCCTGATTAGACTGCTTCTTCAGAAGCAGTCTGATCTGGGTCTTTACTGTTTGTTTCGAGGCATTTTCTGTAGGCACATAGTGTTCGAAATTTTAAAACATGATCTACCATTATACTTTTTACAGGTACTTCGAACTGGTCTGGAGATTATTTCATGTACACAGGAGGTATAGGCCTTGTGGTCAGTCAGCCGGAAAGCTCTTCCAATGATACTATAGATATACGACAACAGCTAGCTGATGTGTTTGAGAGAGACTGGTCCTCAAAGCATGCTTTCTACCTAGATCAGCTCAATGTCACTCAGAGTCTTCATGATTTGTAACAAAGAGGTTCTCCAGTGATTTAGAGAGACTGGTTCTCCATTCTATTTTTCTACTTAGATCAGCTCAACATCACTTGCATCTTCTCCAGCAAAGGTTTCGTCGGTAGTTATCTTTCGACAAACCCTTCGCCTCACGACCTCAAAATCTTGTTTTAGCGTAGATTAATCGACCAATCAAAACACCAGGAAGGATTTTTCAAAAACTTCCTGCCTGTCAGAATAATTGTAGCAACTTACGGCATCTAATACACACCGACTGTTAAGTATCCATAAGTCCAGATAAGCAAAGATATTGATCATAAAATTATTTCTTTTCATCTATCATTCAGTTCAAAAATATGTTTTAGGTACTCGAAAGAACCATCTTTATCTATCAGTTCTTTTGAGCTCCTAAAACATATGTTTTAATTGTGAAATAAGAAAAATGAATGTAAATCAATTGCACACTCTTATCTGGAGGCCAGTCTAATGAATCAACATGTATCTTATAACGTACTCAATCTGAATAAGATTCCTACCTGTGAGGCCAAGGGTTATGATAGTGAATTACAACCCTTGGCAGGACAAGATGCAATACTTGCAATATTGATTTATAGCTGAGGAGATTCTTCAATACTTTAGATAGACTGGTATTGTAAATGTTCTTAAGTTTCGAACACTAGTTAAAGCCTTGACAAACAGGACATTCCCATATCAGACTGCTTCCAAAGAAGCAGTCTGATCAGGGTCTTCCCTGTTTGTTTGCCATTCTGGCAAGCATTATATTGATTTCAGCCCTGATAACTAACATTTTATTCGAAAAGAGAAATAGTAAAGTGTTCAAAATTTTAGACATTTACCATACTCGACACATTCAGTTGGGCTCAATGTCACTCAGTCATATTAATGTATGATGTAGATCTCCGATGCTTTAGTGAATTAGCACTTTAATCTTTCATTATTCATGTACGAGCTCAATGTCACTTTATTTAATAGTCATTCGAACATGTAACCAAGATAGATCTCTAGTGATTAGAGAGATTAGTAGCCTACTACAGCATTCACTGTGGTTAATATACACTTTTGCTCTCGTCACCTCAAATGGTGTTAGGGTGAACATACAGTATCTCCAAATTTTCGGGAAGATTCAAGTTACTGAGCATTTGCTTTTTATCCAATGTCGTTTATTTGGAATAAAAGTATCAGAACTTTGAAAAAATATTACTCTTGAGTGAGATGGAAACAGAGAATTTTTCATTCCTATTCTGTCACAAAGCAACATTGATAGAAGACAAAAATGGAATATTCAATTTCTTGTTTCACTATTTAATTGTTATAAAATATATTTTCTACTATATTGTTGAAGGAATGAAAAAAATAATCATTATTTATCGAGAAAAATAAATCAGAAAATATATTTCTTTGGATACGTTGGCTTTCTTTTAATTTGAACAACTTACCCAAAACTGTTTGAGGTGATGAGACAAAAGTGCCAGTGTAGATTAACCACAGTGGCATTCATTCTACCAAGATGAGCTCAGTGTCGCTCAGAGTCATTTTAATTATAGAGCAATAGTGAAAGACTTCCAATACCAATGAGAGACTTGTCCTACAATTATTCATTCTCTAGGCATGAATACCACTGGGCCTCTGCTTTTGTATCTGATCTCATTGTAAATATGGACCTCGACGTGACAAAACCTGTCTTCGGAGTTTCCGACAAAGCGAGATTCAAACCAGTCTCCTCAGCAACAGAGACTAGCTCGAAAATTGAAATTTGAAATTTCATCTGTGGCAAGTTTAGACATAATACTTTCCAAAAAGGGAACAACAAAGGCACTGATCAGTCTGCGCAGATGCGCAGGCTGGTCTGCGCCTTTGTTGTTCACCAACCCTGAAGACATATTTTCTTACGTTGAGACCCATATGTTGTGTAATGGGCATTACTCCTAGATTTTGTTGTATCAAACCACTGTTGTTTTTATCTGGGGTGTCCATTTGTCACATTTTTCATTTTTGTATGTATTGTGAATCAATTTTTTTTTAAATGTAAATGGCGTTTTTGCAAATTGGATGCAAATTTTTCAATATATCTTTACAGTTTTGAGAATCCCCCATATGGCCCCAATATATTTGATACAGTAGTGAGCCTCAATTTTGACTTATCCGAAACAGTGGGCTCCAATAATCCTGTTAATCAATTGATGCTAAACAAGGATGTCCTTTTCAGGTCTGTTTGCGTCATCATTAATAGTTTGATTAAATCAGATAACAACAACATGAACATAGGTTTAGATAAACAATTTTTTTAGCATAAAATTGCAAATATCTTCCTACCCATCAGTCTTGACATATGTTTTGGGTGCTTTAAAGAACCGTCTCATGGATACGGTTCTTTTGAGTACCCAAAACATTGTTTTGGATGAAAAATAAGAAAAATGTGTTTTGGAGTACACATGATGAATATGCCAATCATTGACCTAAAACCTATGCTAAACAAGAGGCGTTGCCCATCTTTTTCATTTTATCCAATGAAATTAAGGGAATGCTTGTATTCTTTCAACCAGCTTGCACAAAAAGAATATGTTATCTTCGGATGTTCATGTAAAGTGACTGAAGTTTTCACATTGAAGGTTTGCAAGGAGATATTTGTCATTTTCTATTGTGGCTGCTAACTGTTTGCACACTGCAGATATTGAAATGTTTAAACTGTGTATGTAGATAGCAATTGTATTTTTTCTAAATTTAGCATTCCATGACATACTGGTAATCTTATGTGATTGTGGCAGTAATTGATTAACATTGAAGGAGTCATAGAGACAACTGGTCAATGCATCGTCTGTACATCAAGTACAAGCATTTTAAAAAAAAGATTACTATAAAAACATTCCCCTATTAAGGACCTTTAAAGTAATTTTCTATTCTCATAGGGGCTTTTCTTAAAGGATAGAATGGGAGCACAGTGGCTCAGTGGTAAAGCACTTAACTCGAGACTGAAGGGCCGTGGGTTGGAGCCTCATAGGCGTCACTGTGTTGTGTGAGCAAGACACATTAATACTTTTTTCTTTCCTTTAAGAAAAACCCCTTTTAAGATGTATTTTACTCAAAGTCAGCCAAAGTGGAAACCGAAGTGCAGAAATACGAAAAATATGGCAAAAACCTAAAGTGCACTTGTAATTATGTTGACCCGTAAAGTTCAAATATAAATATAGTTTTGAAATAATTCCAAAATGTTCATAGAGCTAACTTGTGATCTGAGAGATTTGTTGTGTACACCTATAGTTGATAGTTAATTTGTTTTGTGCCTTTAATCATAAAAAATCAGGGATTTGTAAATAACATTATGATATGATATGTATTAGCCAGCACATGAGATTAAGGTACTTATCGCACATGCAAGCAGGAAAGACTCAGATGAGCCTGCATGCTAGAATTTTTTACTGTTTATATATATAAAGTATGGAAGCTGATGAAGGCCCAGCAAAAAAAATTGAACTTTCTTCTCGCTGAATTAATGCACATGAATATTTAACCCTTTGCCTACTAGGAAATTTTGCATGTTATTTTGACGTCTGCTGAATTTTTTCAAAATGAACTTTTTGAAAAATTATTTCAGGAATACCATCAGAATGTCAAACAGTTTGGATCCAGATCAGGCCCAACAAAATGTCGGGCCTGATCTTTGTCCAAACTGTTTGTAAAGGTTGTCAGCAGACAACATTAGTAAGCTTGCTCTACACATATGGGATAAGTACCCAAATTTCATGGGCTGACTTGTATGGTAATTGTTCAAAAATTTCATACACTGAACTGATCATAAGTAACATTTTGATGATCAGGTTTTTGATAAAAAAAAAGGTTTGTCCTGATGTAATAAACTTTTTCCATGCTCAGCTCAACTAAGCATGAAATATTTAATCTTCATTATTTCCAAAATACTAACAAATGAGGCAATTTTCTTGCTCTGAACCAAAGATATTGTCTTTTGTCCTATTCATAGTTTTAAAATGCCAACAATTGTTGGTATTTTAAAACTTATGACAGGACAAATTTCTTGCCCTTGTGAGCTCAGCATGAAAAAAGCCATAACCTTGGGGACCTGGTTGGGTTAACAAACATTCAGACCCTTATTAGACTGCTAACTGGTCTAGCTATTCATTGGTTGACTAGGCCTACTTGTTGGGTAACAGTGTTGAATTTTTGGAACATTTACTGTTACTTTATACAATGCAGTTCTTTTATAACAAGCCTCTTTATGACACAGATTTGATTATAATGGTGTCATTTTGTGGCTGCCACATTTTTTTTACAATGGAATTTTACAAAGGAATTATAGGAAAATTACAAAGGAAATATAGGAAAATTACAATGGAAATATAGGAAAAATGTCATAAAATGGTAATTTTCCTATAATTCTTTTGTAAAATTGTCCCTTTGTATAACATAGTCCATTCATATGGACCCCAAACATAGTGTTATAAAGGGATTGCACTGTATATGTTTAGAAAATGTGATAAGAATCTGTCATTAGTGTGAGGGCAGATAGGAAAATCTGCACTGAGGATCCCCTTTTGGCATCACAAGGTATACTGAGTGATAAAAAACTGTGATCACATGGGATGGAATTTCTTCCAGCCCCTCACTCTGATGGTAGACTCTTTTTCTTGCCATACGCAATATTTACAAGTATACCTTTAGCCCACCAATATTTTTTTGTCCTTAAAATGCTGCAGATACTCAAGTGCACTTCAGACTAGTCTAGATTTTATCATGGAAGCAAACTCTTTGAACCCTGATCAGACTGCTCCCGTATACTTGCATTAGTGTTTTTGAACAGTTTATATGGGCTTCGACACGAGAAAACCTGACTTTGTTGCATGCAAAGACAGGTTTTCTCATGACAACAGTGGCGGATCCAAAGGGGGTTCACTTGAACCCCCTCCCCCCCCCCCCCCCCCCCCCAATTTTTAATTATCCTTTGAAAATGAAATAATTTGGTCTTAGAAAAATGAGATAAATTCAGCAAATCGACCCCCCCCCCCCCCAACACACACACCTTTTTTCATATGAACCCCCTTTACATAAATCCTGGGTCAGCCCCTGGACAAGGTCCATATATTTCTGATGTATGCATTCCGAGGTGGTCTCCAAAATGGCCACTATAATGACGCATTAACCAACTTGGACTGCATGGTCCCATTTCCCCTCTCATTTCTGAATAGATTTCCTCCTATTTTCATACTGGATCTGAGTCTTTGATGGGCCCACATGCCAACTTGTATCTTTTGTTGGATAATGGCTCATTCTAAGTCTTTTCTAAGTCTAAGTCTTTCATTATAGTCTTGATCACATCAACAGATCAGCCAATCAAAAAGAAAGCGAGAAATCAAAACTGATTGTTAACACTTATCCCGCCAATATTTTTGTCCTGTCCTGAAAATGTTATCTTGTTTTTTACGTCTGCTGCACTTCGGACTACTTTTGATCAAAGGTGAAAACACTATGATCCCTGATCAGACATCTCCCTTGGGAGCAGTCTGATCTGGGTTCATATTGTTAACAATTTAGGCTTAAGAACAAAAGCAGGCACGAGACCAGACAGTAAGTCATGTTTGGCGGGGAAAAAGTTTTAAAAATCCACAATTTTCAATGTGATAGTGATATAATACTCATGACATTGTGTTTTTAGGTGTAGATGTTTTGTAGTTATTTTTGTACTAATTTATATATATATACATGTCCCATACATGTCTTACTTGTTATATTGACATACATGTACCATATTTGACCTAATAAATGCACACACTGTTGTTTGTGCACACCAGGTACTTTATGGTTGATTACACTATATGAACTTCTGATTTGGAGTCAATCTCCGGGTGTTTGTTTTGTTGCTTTACGTCCCAAGTCAACAGCTATGGTCATGGCGGGACGGTCAGTTCACCTAGCCACACTCTTTGCTGGGCAAGCTTAAACAAGCAAAGAAGTTAACCAGTACTTTGTGCACATACTTTCGCTTGTAACTGACAACAACCCTTCTTGAATGATTCAGCAGAAGGGAGGAGAATGACCGTAGGAATTATTTCATGATCAATCTCCACGAAAGTATGGGACCAGGCCGGGATCAAACTCGAGACCCCTGGATCTGAAGACGCATCTGTTGCCAGACACGTTACCGACTGCGCTACACAGCCCCGTACACCAGGGGTGTAATTCCTTTATCATTATGGATTCATCATGTGGATGATTACAGTGTGAATCCTTGAGGACTATGATGGCTCAATGGTAGAGTGCTTGAGGTTGAGGGGTTGCGGGTTCGAGCCTCATCGGAGACACTGCATTGTGTCCTTGAGCAAGGCACTTTATCCTCTGGTTAGTTCTGGTTCATCCTAGGAAGCCCCATCCCGACATGACTGAAAAAATGTTGACAGGGATGTAATGAATCAAATCCAACGAACAAAAAACTGTGGATCCTGATCATCTGGCCTAGCTAGCTGATCTTGATCTACACGGTTTTCAATGGTTATTGTATTTTGAAAATGTTATGACCTCAGTGTGCTTATTAGGTCAAATAAGGTTTATAAAATTGCTTTTTTTTCATATATGTCAAAATGTTGTAATTGATGAAAGGTTGATTGCTCTTCAGTGCTTACTTTCTTAAATGATTTAAAAGACAATAAACCGGGCCACGTAGCACAGTCGGTAACGTGTCTGGCTACAGATGCGTGTCTGACTGCAATTACAGAGGTCGCGAGTTCGATCCCGGCCCGGTCCCATACTTTCGAGGAGATTGATCATGAAATAATTTCTACGGTCATTCTCCTCCCTTCTGCTGATTCATTCAAGAAGGGTTGTTGTCAGTTACAAGCGAAAGTATGTGCACGAATTACTGGTTAACCGCTTGTTCAAGCCTGCCCAGGAAAAAGTGTGGTTAGGTGAACTGACCGTCCCGCAATGACCATAGCTGTTGACTTGGGACGTAAAGCAACAAAACAAACAAACAAAAGACAATAAAATCAATTTTGTTTGTCCATATGCATTTCTCCATATTAGCTTTAACAGGTCCTCATCTTTGATGTTTTATATGATTTTTTCCCTTATGATTTTTTTCTGCTGCCAGTCATCACAACGGGTATGCGGCAATCGAAAATGCTCTTAACAGTCAACGAACTTGGATCAAAATTGCTAGAAACAGTGTTTTTGATTGCCATTTGTCGCCACTTTGGCGACAAATGGCAATAAAAAAAACTCTGTTTCTAGCTATTTTTTATCTACGTGCGCCGATAGTATTAATGTTTTTGATGTGTGGTCATGATTGATCTCTATCTACTGGATGATTTTGCATGCTTTTTTGTCTTCAGCTTTTTTTTTTTTTTTTCAAAATTAACTTTTTCAAAATATTCCTTCAGGATTGCCATTAATGGCAAACAGTTTGGATCCAGATCAGGCCCGACATTTTGTCGGGCCTGATCTGAATCTAAACTGTTTGAAAAGGTTATCAGCAGACGTCACAGGTAGTTAAAGAGTTAAGAATATTTTTGTTTCAGTAAGTTTGTACAATAATTGCATACGCAGCAAATGTGGTCCCTGAGAAAGGTGCTCTTGCCAACTTTGTGATTTTATGATATTACTTAACGCTGTTGTAGTTTAATGTCTGCCATTTTGAGTGCAGTGGGGTTATGAAGATTGTTAACAATATAGCTTATTGTATAGTTTTAAAAAAATAAAGAAAAATGAAAACATTCTTCGTCATCTGTCTCAGCCGAACAAAGTTTTAAAAATATTGAAGCATCCACTTTATTGTTCCCCTTCAAATTATCTCCCTTATACCATTCAATCTTTTACATGAATGAAAGGATTCATGAATATTCCTGAATTTAGAATTTTTAGGCTACCCCAAAATGCTGAATCAAGTAATTATAATATATTGATTTATTTTCAGTTACTTCTAAATACAGTTCTCCATTTTAACTTCAAATTATTAATATTTTATAGGCATACTGCTAGTTTTTAGATTCAAATTTCTCAAAGTTCAGGGAACTTTCACCCATAAATTTAGACCCCAATCAAACCTCAAATTCGGCCAGTCCATGAAAAAGCATATATGTCCCTCAAAATTTCTATGCATAGCTTTCTAGTGAAGCTGGAGCTAAATTATGAACCTTCCTTCCATACATCAGCTTTATAATTACATTTTCAATGCAAACCATTAATGAATTATTAAGAATTTTGCAACCGTTCATAGCCTCATGAACTACACAAAATTTGATTGACAGCTGCCAAGCTCACTTGCCCATGCAATTCGGAACTAGATAGCCAATGTTTATCAAGTCAACATGCAACAATGTAGCTAGCAACGGATAAAATGGACATCACAGCACCCCAAAATCACATTGGGCTCAAGTGAGAAAACAAGGGAGTGGCTGTTTAATCATCTGGCCAAACACATCTTTGATGATGCTTGTGGGCTACTTGTACTGGGCTTGCTCGTATTGACAAAGTCCAGTGCTAGCAGTGGGAAATAAGTGACTGTATTGCCAGGGCAAGACCACTTCCCTCAGGTTGCTCTTATGCTGTATTTATGGTAACACTTTAACACTTGTGTTACTATAAGTACAGCATTGAAGGATTCTGAGGGAAGTGGTCATCTCTTACTTCCTTAACACTTTATCTCATAGAGACACCCTATAACGCTTTTGCAAACAGAGCAGATTCATATCAGGCAGCTCTTGTAAGAACTGCCTGATCAGGGTCTACTCTGATTGCTTATGGAAATATGATATACCTGATCCTACAAAAGTGGACCTGACAAGTAATTTCTTTGTTCTATGTACAAACATGAAAGTTTATTTATATAATTATTCATAGAGGGTGGAGCTTAGCATGAATTTTCATGAAGGAAAGGGTTATGTAATTAGTATATTCTCAGGTAGAACCTGGCATTTTAGAGAAAACAAACACAAGATTCAGATTTTCTATTTTTATTTAAAAAATGAAAATGTTTCAAAATAGACTACTTAATATCAAAACAAAATACTATTAACATATGAATAAGCCCCAATGCCCTACAGAAAAATTTCTCTGTCTGGCTCTTGTTGTGCCTTGTCCTTATTACCAACACACGCAAATATTTTCTTTTAACCGAGAAAATCACTATTTCACATATCACACATAGAAGCCCTTCTTTCTCAAAAATTATCAAAATACTCAATAAAAATAAAACAAATGCTGCCTGTCTATTGTGGATGCAGTTATTACTTCAAATGGTATTATAAGGCTATTGGGTCAATGTTAAGGCGGCACCTCATGAATGCGTAATTAGGACTGATCTACCTTAGACATATGTTAAGCTGAAAATGAGGCGTGGTTTTATTCGAAAGTAACTATCATATTGCGCCATAACACCTTTTTAAGATACAAAACATATGATTTAACCCTTAAAACACCAGCAAAATAACTACATAAGAAAATGTCTGTCAGTTTATTGGTTAAAATAAGTATAGAGGCAAACAGTGTGGACCCAAATCAGACTGCTCCTACAGGAGCAGTCTGATCTGGATCTACACTGTTTATCAATATATATTACAGCAGATGACAAAAGCATACAACTTTTTTGTGATATGAGCTTTAATGGTTAATAAATGTGAGTTCAGTGTATTTTCATGAAATCCATGCATGTTACAACTTATTAACTCTTTACCAATTATAAATAGAACCCAATTTTTGAGTGGATGAAATAGCCGAACCACGCCCAGATATGAATATTAAAGTTGCCGCCTCTACAGTGACCCAAAAGCATTATAATATCTAAATACAGCGTATAAACTACCATAATCACCCTAATAATGCACAACGCACATAGATTTTTCAAAATCATATTCTCTCATTGTAAAACAGCGTAGATCCAGTTCAGCTGGCTCCTGATGAAGCCAGCTGATCAGGTTCCACACTGTTTTTCACCCATGCGATGAATCCATAGTAATAATTAAATTGCACCACTAGATTTACAATAAATCAAAAGTTCAGATAGTCAGATTGACCAATAAAATACTCGGGGTGTGCTCATTAGGTTGGATACGGTAATTTTTTTAGCCCAAATGAAGTATGAACAGTGCAAATGGTAAAAGAAAAACAAAATAGCCAGCTCAATGTTACTCAAGTAATATAGACAGTTTTTCCTTCCAAAAAAATCTAAAGCAGTACCTAGATTTTATATACAGTGAAACCTCGAAAATTTCAAAATATATACACGCTAATTCAAAATAAATTTGGAATACACTGGATTCAGAGAATATGACCTATTCATGATCTATTTTAATAACTATAATAACATAATTTTTGGTACGTAAAAGAAACGTCTCATTGAGACGTTTCTCTTACGCACCCAAAACTTATGTTTGGTAGAAGAAAAAAAACTGATAATCATTTTGGGGAGTTTTTTTTTTATTCATTTCTACTTCCCTATTATTCGAAGTATTGATAATAAAAAATGAATCCTCTAATCCCAAGGACTTCAAATTTACGAGCTTTGACTGTATATTCATATTTGAAAAAAAAAATGGTTCATTTATCCTTCCTGCTCATGCCTAATACCACTGAACTGAAAGTAACTAAAAGAAAATTAAAACTATAGTTAAAAATATGTTCAATGTAACATGAGCTAATATATAAATAGTACCTGATTCTAGCAACTTTAATAATATATGGAAACGTATATATACCCTGTTAATGGAATGAAAGACCAAGCCTTGCCATGCGGTACAATCAATCATAGCTCTACCTAAGTTGTTTTGACCTAAGTAATTGGTCTTTTTTTTATTATTTACTCCATAAAAGCATTTATTGTGGTGCTCAACAAAAGCATCTTTACCCTCTTAAGCCAAATCGACTTTCCCATCCTTATAAATTGGAGCCATTTCCAAGTTGAGGGTTATTGGATAGTATGTTTAATTATATGAACTATTCAACTTACTACATGTAATCTTGAGATGGATGGGTTGGTGTCTATTAAGTAGGTGTTTCCCATCAAATGTTTGACACTGCATCTGGGTCCATTTTTGAGCAGGTTAATTCATTAGAAAATTATGAAAATATCAAGTTCTTATTAGCCATTACACCAGTGATTTCTTAACATTTATTAAAAATATCTTAACTATAATAAATACAACATATACTCTCTATTTAAAAATGTGTTAGATAATTAACAAAACACTAGAATCTGCCTCGTTAAAGCATTTAGAAACAAACAAATTTGTATGGCATATATGGATAGCAGATACCAGCCTATACAATTCAAAGTTCAGTAAAACAATCATGACAGATAGTTTATCTGCAAGAAAACATTGGGGTGCTGTTATCGAGCTGAACAATAACACACCGGATAGGCGGCAATCGAAAACGTTAATACTATCCACAAGCGTAGATCAAAAATCATAAACAAGTTTTCAATTGCCATTTGACGCCCGACTGGCGACAAATGGCAATCGAAAACACTGTTTCTAGCGACTTTTGATCCACATTCCTCAATTGTTATGAGCATTTTTGATTGCCGCCTATCCGGTGTGAATAATAAGTACAATGGTATTTGCACAGTTGTTGTCAGTTCCTCAACCATTTTTCCACCAGTCATGACTTTTGATGTCTGCTCTCTCATCTGCTTATTTTCTTGGGTAGCCTATATTGCAAACAATATGGACCCAGATCAGACTGCTCCTTGGGAATATGCTCCAAAGAGCAGTCCCATCAGGGTTCATATATTGTTTGCTTCCATGAAAAAATCTAACCTGAAGTGCACTTGAACACATGTATAATCAGCAGACATATAAAGCAGACAATATTGTCTGGCCAATTGTGGCGGAATATGGGTTCATGAGCTTTGGATACTGATCAGACTGCGTGGCTGCCAAGTCTATGCGAGTCTTCACAGAGCTCACAAAATGTCAATCATGTCACTAGGGCATATTTGTCCTTTTATGCCATGATAATAAACATATTTACAAGATTTTCATTTAAAAATTTGGAATGTGAAAATTACAAGGCTGCAAGCTATTTTTCTAAGTCAGATTTGGAACCAGTTTTGGTTACATGACAATGCCTAAATTGTTATATTGAAAATACATCACAGCATTATCACATACTTTTAAATTCAATTTTTTTATTAATGCTGCATGCTGGGTAATTTGTCCTTTAAGTTTTATTTTCAAAATGAATTTTTTCAAAAGATTTTTTCTCATATATCCTCAGTGTCAAACAGTTGGGATTCAAACCTTGTCCACCCAACCTTTTGTGGGCCTGAACCAGACCAGGCCCACCCAACCTGTTGTGGACCTGAACTAGACCAGGCCCAACCTTTTGTGGGCCTGAGCCAAGTCAACACTCTGTATTATTATGTGCATATTTATTAGCAGACGACACTAGCAGGCAAAGTCATTATTTGGGCCGCGGCGCGACAAAAGCTGTCTTCGGGGTTTCCGACAAAGCGAGTTTCAAACCAGTCTCCTCAGGTACAGAACTAGCTAGAAATTTTGCTCCTAGCAAGCCTTGATATGGTACTTTATAATAAGTGAATAACAAAGGAGCTGATCAGACTGCGGGGATGCACAGGCTGGTTTGCGTCTTTGTTGTTTGTAAACCCCGAAGACAGGTTTTCTCGTCTCGAGGCAAATTTTATATTAGGAATCCAAGTGACACAAATCTCATCAAAAGCCAACACTTGAATAAAATGCAAAAAGACATGTTATGCACATGCCTTGCCTTGCCGTGACCTATTGCTGTCAGCTGATAACCATTGCAAACAGTTTAGACCCAGGTCAGTACAGACAGACCAAAACTGTTTGACACTCTGATATTGCTCTTTGAGATTTTTGAAAAAGTTAAGTTTGAAAAGTCAGAAGAAGACAAAAAAAAAGCATGAAATATTACCCAGCATGCAAAGAGTTAGGCATCATCATTCAATATTGGAGCTAAAATCTGATTTGTCAAAAATTACGGTTACTCTTACAATGTCATATTCTCAAATTTTTCAAAACTTATCAAAATCTTAACAAATGACTAGATAATTAGCATCTTAACAAATGACTAGATAATTAGCAATTTATTCAAATTCGGACATATCCTGTATATGCAATACTAAAGTTTTCCTTTTTGTTAAAAAAATGATACGAGTTATTGGCCCAGTATGAGATTTTGGTACTTATCGCATCAGCAAACAGCCAGGTCTAATACAACCCTGCCCATCTCACCAGGGCTTTCGCAGCTCTCGTACATGAAGTATAGAAGTAGATAAAGAAAGAGGGCGAATCCATACAATCAAGGCCTCAACTAAATGTTAAGCTTTTAGTCCCACCAGATAGTTGTGCATGCATGTTTAGACCTGCCTGCAAAGTCTGATCAGCGCCTTTGTTATTTGCTTATTGGAAAGTATTGTATCTAAATTTGCTAAAAGTGAAATTTTATTTATCTATGTAGTCTCTGTATAGCCGAGCCCGCTGGTTTGTGTATGACCTTGTTGGAAACCCTTCTGACGGGTTTCATCATGCAGAGACCCATTAACCCTTTGTATTTGAGAAACCCCTAAACGGGTACTTTTACAAACACTGTAGACCCAGATGAAATGCAGTATTATGTGGCATAATGCAACATTTCATCAGGGTCTACACTGTTTGTATGGATAAAAGATCTTCATACAAAATACAATATTTCTTGAAATGTATAACCTGACACCCCTAGATATATACAATATACTATCCCAAGTTTATTGTATCAAACTAGTAGGAAGAACCCATTAGTATACAGAGGGTTAAAGAATGACTACACACATGCAATAAGTACCAATATCACTTGGGCTGGCCCATAGTACCAACAACTTTTGTTTCTTTTCTTCTTTTTTTTTTTTTATTATTTTCTTCTCCTTGTCCTTGCAATATTTAATCCAAAAGAGCACAGCTGGCATACCCTCTCAGGCAACTATTGGTCTGTCAGCGAAACGCCATTCAATAGTGGCCCACTTCCATATGCCTACTGGGGAGTTTACGGAGTTAACATCATTTTTTTCCATAACCAATTCATTTCAGGAACTAAATGCATTACTTTTTTTTTTTACTATTTCTGAGAACAAGGTATACATCATGTCAAAAATTAAGCACCATCTCATTTGATCTGCTGTATTTGTAATATGTCCAATAACTATAGGAAAAGAGAAAAAAATCTTTATTCAATTCTTATTCTGCTTAGCAGTACCCCTTACATTTTCCTTTTTCTTTTTGTCAAATTAATTATTGCCATTAGTTGTTTTTTTTTATTGTTTATTAAATATGTTCAATAAATTGACTAAGTATGAACAGTACCCGTAGTATATTTTTTGAAGGGGACAGCAACCCTAATGGTAAGTAAATTTTATCAGAAAGAGCTCTATGAACCATGAATTTTGATGCAAGTATCATCAAAAACGGTTGAAAAATGGGGAAGTTATGGGCATTTGAAGAATTCAATATGGCCAACATTTAGTTTTCAGAATTTTTTCAACTGCTTAATTTTAGTTATCAATGCTATCACAGCATCTAGGTTGCTTTATACTTAAGGAAAATGTTTTATTAAAGATAATTGCAAGTAATCCATTGGTTTGTCTTTTATTTTGATTATGCATATTTAATTAGGCTGAGTTGTCACTAAGCCAACAATATGGCCCCTTACATTACAGTCCATTTGCAAATATTCAAACGCTGACAACTTCCACGTTTTTCAACCATTTTAAACGAGACTGGTATCAAAATTCATGGTTTACTAAGATCTTTCATAAAGACATAGTAATCATAAGGGTTGCCGTCCCCTTTAATGAATTCATATATTCTGCAGATATCAGGTAATGTAAATGCATATACAGGGACTAGATTAATATTCATTGTATATAATTTCTGTCATCTCTATTCATATACTAATAAATTATAATATTCTTTATTTTGCATTATATAATACATCACATTTTAATTTTGTCATTTGACTACTCAGCATCTATTTATAGATATCTTCTATTTATAGATATTACTACAGTAGATGTTCTAAAGTGATGAACACTTTCTTTTTTGTTCCCTAATAAGGACTGTAAGTCACAAAATGCTTGTCTGAATATCAAATAGGGCAGACCCTGATCTGACTGCTTCTTCAGAAAAAGTCTGATCTGGGTCTGACCTGTTTGTGTGTCTATGCTTTTTCGGTAGGCAACTAAGTGTTCAAAATTTGTGCACATTTACCATAAAATATAATATTCTTTATTTTGCTTTATATAATACAAAATAGCACACATCACATTTTAATTTCCTTTAATTTATGTCATTTGACAATTTAGCCTCTATTTGACTATTTAGCCTCTATTTATTGATATCATTAAATTCTATTAAATCATAGAGCTCAATCTGAATAATGGACATGCAATTTCAGCCATCTATGGATTCTATCTATAGACATCCATAATTTGTATACCCATAATAGATAACCTTAATTTGAATTATTGATATCACTAAACAGGGAACAAACACCATTGGCACCACATGAAAATAACAAACATAAAGAGCTACATGCATTAAGGGGCTATTTTGCCCCCCCCCCCCCCCCCCCCCCCCCCCCCCCTATGAGACAAAAACACCATTTCTTCTTATCGGTTTAATATAACAATTAGCCCAAGTGTAAAAAACCTGTTATTAGCTTTACTGTTGCAAACAAAAAAGGCCACCAAAATAGGCTGAAAATAGGAGACTTTTGACAGAAAAATTAATATAAGAGCAAAGGCAAAATATCAAAAATACATTTTAACACGTGATAAGAATTAATCATCACCTCACACAACATGTTAAAAGGCTTTTTGGTATAAAATTAGCTGCGCTGATAACTTATTTTTAAAAATCAGGCCTCACAAAGCCTCATAATTTGGTCCAAATTAACAATTTCTATTTTGATGGCCATTTTCTGTTACTATAGCAACGGTTACTATAGCAAAATAAATACTTACACTCAAGTTATTCTTCTAATAAACCCAATAAGCGAAAATTGGTAAAACGTAACTAAGTTTTTGGCTTAAGAGGGGGGCCAGATTAGCCCCTTAATGCACCTAGCTCTTTAAGATCCTTATTTCTCAAAACTTTGCCTGCTGAGTATAATTTTTTATGATTTGTTGTTGAAATTAACATGTTCCAACATTATCATTAGTCAAACAGTTTGGACCCAGATCAGGCCTGATGTTTTGCCAGGCCTGATCTTGGTCCAAACTGTTTGCAAAGGTATTCAGTAGATGACACTAGCAGACAAGTTTTAGAAAACAAATCCATGTAAACCTTGAGTCTAGATAAGCAATAATTTTGAGTGTAAAGTTTTGATGATTTTCTTATCCATCTACTGTCCTGCCAGCCAAGAGTGACAGTAAGG
Organism: Loripinus fragilis; assembly: GCA_964019695.1. Classification (NCBI taxonomy): domain Eukaryota; kingdom Metazoa; phylum Mollusca; class Bivalvia; order Lucinida; family Lucinidae; genus Loripinus; species Loripinus fragilis. Next base: position 74,622,244 of record OZ026514.1, read on the forward strand.
TCAATTTTTTGTTTACAAAGTTCTCAGGGACTGATAATCCATAGATCATTTGTGTATTTATCCTATCCTGCAGATAGGATTAATACACAGGTGATTATCAATTCACATTAGCTCAAGTAGAGTGTACACGTTAATGTTTTAACGTTAATGTTTTACTTACAATTATAATAAAAAAATGATGTCACTGTCACTCATGACTGGTAGGACAGTACAACTTGTGTTTTGGTTGAGAAATAAGAAAAATAATTTATAATCACTCCCTCTTATCTGAAGGAAAACTTTTGTTAACGTAAACTCAGCATCTCACAGAAACACTTCCAGGCTCAACGGTTTTAAAATCTTTTTCATGCTCAAATGGAATGCACATGAAATTTCAACCGTTTACTACAACAAAAATCCTCAAAAATAAAGGCTTTTCTTGCTTTCAAAACTCAGTCTCTGATGTTGCTTTTATCATGCAAATAAATTTTAACATTAATGAGCATGTTAAATTTCATGCTCAATCCAGTTGAAAAAAGCTTAATAATCTCGGGACAAGAAGTGACCATAACATTTTTTCTTGGAGAAATGAGAAAAATACCAATCAGGATAATTGCTTATCATAGGCTATAGGTCCATTTAGCGTAAAATTGAAAAATATTTTCTTATCCATCAATTTAAACATTTGTTTTGGGTGCTCAAAAGAACCGTCACTGAGACAGTTCTTTTGACTACCCAAAACGTACGTTTTGGTCGATAAATATGAAAAATATTCTTTAATTACACGCTCATTTAAGGCTACGTTCATATATATACAGTAAACCCGTAATAATTAGCTTCAACTTAAAATATATGAAAATGTTGTACAAGCCCAGAATAATCGGATCTGGGTTTTGACTATTTGAAAATACTCTCAATAATTTTGGCATCAAAACCAATATCATTAGATTCATCATGAAATAATATCAAACCTTTGCTCGGTTTTTTAAAACAATGATCAATAACAAAATTGAAAATATATAATACTGCAAATTTTAGGTGGCACATTGTGATTTTTGTTATAGTATTAAATATTAAATCACTGATCATCTCATAACATAATAATGAAGCATTATTTTACATATCTTGTGCCATTAAACTCATAGGTGAAAGTTCTGAAATTACAAAATTTAAAATTTGAAAATTTCCCAGCACGGTAAAATTTCCCAGCACGGTACACAGGTCCAGATAAGCAATTATTTTCTTTTAAATACATCATATTAGCACATGTGTTTTGGATGCTCAAAAGAACCATCTCACTGAAACTGTTCTTTTGAGTACAAACAACATATATACGTATTTTGGTTCAGAAATAATAAAATTTTCAATTACACAGTCTTATCTGGAGGTCTGCTGGTATCAACATATCTAGTCTAATTTCACAAAAGAGACACTAAGTCCTAAGGAAACAAGGCAAATTCAACAAATTTATATCCCCTGACGAAGGGTTATTTGAGAGAAACATGTAAATCACAAAACATAAATCCCATTTATACCCTTAGTTCACCTACAGTATCATTCAGATCATAACAAACGCCTGTCAAGTATGTTTTAGTGCTTAGTTCAATAAAAAATATACTTTCATCTGCACAATTTCAATATCTGACCTTTAAACCCAACCTCAGAGTTCAAGTTTGTGTGTAAATTTAAAGTTTTACCATGCATGTAGGTCTCCACTGCTTCCACTTTACTTTGATATGCAACATGACCACTTTTAGAAAAGAAAAAAATGACCCTTGACCCCACCCCAGGGGTTGTTGGTGTGTGTGATGACAGCACACTTGCTTTCATGGTGCTCTGTGCTCAATTCCCTTTAATTTGATATGCAACATGACTACTTTCAGTAAGAGATATAGTTTGACCTTTTGACCCCACCCCTTGGGTCAAGGGTGTGTCTATGGGCAAAATATTTGCTACCATGTTGCTGCCAGCGTAGTCAGCTTTAATTTGATATGCAACATGACTACTTTCAGAAAAATATATAGTTTGACCTTTTGACCTCACCCCCTGGGTCGAGGGTGTGTCTGTGGGCAAAATATTTGCTACCATGTTGCTGCCAGAGTCTCAGCTTTAATTTGATATGCAACATGACCATATTCTGAAAAAGTTAAATTTTGGCCTCGGCCCCACCCCTAAGTCCACCAAAGGGGCTCGGAATCAGGCCTTCAAACTGAAATCCTGTTTGATATGTTTCATATCTATTGCTGCTCTGCCTGCATGCAAAATTTCAGCAAAAAATATTAATAATTGCCTAAAGTTAATAGCTAAATTTAAATATTTGACCTTTGACCCCTTAGGTGGGGTCAAAGGGGGTGGGGTAAAACTTTGACACTGCCATTCTTATCTACAGGCACTTGGCAATCATGGTCTATAGCGAGAAGTTGTTAAATATAATAGCTTTGATGAAATGTGAAGATCATCACACAAAAAAGCTAATATAGGTTTTGCCTTATAATTGCCTATACTTAAACAAGGGCAATAACTCGAGTGTTAAGGGGTCGATTTTGACCTAACTTATAGGATATCAAGAGTCCATGGTACTTATCATTTGTACCAAGAATGAATTAAATCTGACAAATAGGTACTGAGATATGGTTCCAGATGGACAAAAAGTGCGGACGGACGGAATGGACGGATGGAGCCAAAACTATATCCCTCCGACTTCGTCATGGGATAATGATAGAGAAATAAAGACAATGTATCATGCCAAATTTATGATTTTGAGGCTGACTTTTGAAAGTCCTCCTGAACCCAGATTTATCCTTTTTTTTAAAAACACTGTAGATCCCGATCAGATCTGATCAGAATCCACACTGTTTTCCACTCTGATTGAAGGATATATTTACAACTGGATTGCGGCAGGTTATAATGAACAGGATAAAATTGGAGAGGAGCGTAGACAAAAATATTAGGCACGACAAGGGTAAACACTACAAGGGTTAAGTCGGGCACGATGCTGAATACTTTAACCCATGAAAATAACATATGATTAATAATTATATCACATTACTGCATTTTTAAAATCTCTCTAAAAATTGAATACAAAAACAACTGTGGAACAGAATACAAAATTCGCTCAAAAAATGCAATTGGAAAGCACCTGACGGTAAATGTTCTAAAATTTTGAACACATTTCTCAATCGGTTTTTAAATCTAAATATGGTGATCAGCTGGGCTGGAACGCACAAATTGTATGTCAGAAATGCAAACAGAGAAGACCCTGATCAGCTTCTTCAGAACCAGTCTGATCTGGGTCCTCCCTGTTTGCCTTGGCCTTTTTGGCAGGCAGCTAGTATTCGAAATTCTGGAACATTTTCCATAATCCAGGAATTTCAAGTCAACCTAGCTATATATTCCAGCACTTTAACAAGAGATAAACATTTAGAACTTTTATGCATAGAAACTGAAAGCTGGGCATCTCTTTTTCCTTTCTTTCATAAAATCTGGTATTTATTTAAAAATATGTTTATATAAACTCTATAAAGTGCTAAAAATCCTTCAACTACAAGCTAAACTATGTATTTACATATAATTTACCATATAAATGATGTTAACAATATAATCTTAAGTTGAATGGTAAGTTTTTGTGGTATGTTAAACTTTTCTAAAGTGGAATATGGAAGCTTCTGATAATTAGTTTCTTCCCTCGGAGTGCAGTCCCTTTATAACACAACTCGTTATAACACAGATTTGGATAATTATGTATGTACACCGTGTTCTGGCTCCCAAATTTTTTAGCCATGGAATTTTTAAAAGTATTATAGGAAATGACCATTTTATTGTCATTTTAAAACATAGCATTATAAAGGGACTGAACTCTATTTTTACTATTCGTCTCACAGCAGGATTACACATCCTTTAATTCTCACTGCCATTCACAACTTAAGTCACCTGTTGTTTTAAATCATTGACAGAGTGGACCCAGGCCCCGAGGTAAAGTATAAAACTTTTTTCATGCTCAACTCAACTGAGTACGAAATTTCAACTCCTCATAAAACTAAAACACAGAAAAGTGAAGAGGTTTCATGCTTTAATTCTCTCAGATGTGGTATTTGTCATGCTAATAAATGTTCAAATGCCAACAATTAGTGGCATTTTAACATATATGAGCAGGAAAAATTTTGGGCTCAGCTGAGTTGAGCATGAAAAGTTTTATAACCTCGGGGCCTGCTCAGACTGCTCCATATGAAGCTTTCCGATATGGGTCCATAGTTTGTTAGTAAACATTTTAAAACCACGACTGTAGACATGGAGGTCGCAACTGAAACGGTTAAAATGAACATAAAAATCTACCTTTTAAAAGAATACAGACAAAAAAACATGTCTGTTACATGTATACTGATATGAAAAATGCATCTAAAAATCTCAATAAGCAGTTCTTAGGAGACAAAATTAATCTTTAGATTTTTTTTTGTTGCTAGCATTAAAATAGCCACAGCAAAGAAAAAAAGTGTATGTATTACCATACCCTAATTTCTGAAATGAGCAAGCTATTAATTTGAAATTTCTTAACCCTTTACTCCACACAAGTGCCTTTGGACGCCTTTGAAATGTAAGATTTTTTAAAACATTGTGAAAAATGGAACATTTGCTCCTGGGGAGTAAATGTTCCATTTTTCATATTTTCAAAACTATTGAAATGTAGTAAATATTTTTTGGAAAGTATTTGAAAATTTGAATTATTTCTTGAAAATGATGCAACATTTTAAATATAGCCTATGGGGTAAAGGGTTAAATGTGTGCTTTACCAACATTGATCAATTTGCTTACAGAAAATTTTCTAATCTTGGTTACTAATGTTTTTTGATTTGAGATAAAAATGTAATGATTTAACAGGGGTAAAAATGTAATGATCTAATAGGGTAAAAATATAGCAATCTAACAATTTATTTTCTCTGGCCTACTGGGTTTGGGATACCCTACTTCTTATTGCTCTATATACGGTATTCTATCTAATAATAGCTCTGTGTGCATAATCATTTTTCAAAATATAATGCCCGCCTTTGAAAGCAGTGTAGGTCCAGATCAGTTGGTTTCATTAGAAGCCAGCTGATAAAGATCCACACAATCAATATTTATTGTGATATTGCACCATCAATGTGCTCTTGTACGAGCATGTGTGCTTATTAGATTGAATACGCTTAGTTCGATATCAAACATCTTTCCTGTTATCTAATTAACTCTCTGCATACTGGGTAATTTTTCATGTTTTTTTTTTTTTGTGGTCTGCTAAAGGCCTGTATACGTACGCTGCTAGCTATATACCCAGTCTGCATGAAACAGCAGGCCTCTATCATCCCAACAGTGAAACAGCGTTATGGCATTTCAATGGTGGGCTGATTGTGGCCCCGAGATTGTATGCTGGATCGGTAAGGGCATGTGTACCCCATCTCTTCAATTCTGGCCTAAACTCATCTGCTGTTCCAGCTGTATGTTCTGGAATCTGACTGGACAATGACGGAGAGTGTGAGCTCTATCACCCGTGGCCTGGCACACCGGACAAACATACTTCCTCAACACCGGGCAGATCACTTTCCCTCTTGAATCCTTCACAACATGTGTAGTGTAGAACTCTTTGGTCTCACGGTTGCGCTTGCAGAAGGCACAAAACCTTCCTTCCTCTAGGCAGCGATTGTTTCTAATGTCTAAAGGCTCAATCCTGTTCGCGGCACCAACCTGTGCTTGCATCATTCCCATCAGATATGCATAAACCTGCTTAACATTTGACATGGTCACCTGACTGTCACCAGGAACAATTTCATTTCCAGGAACAATTTCATTTCCCATCTGATTATACACGGGTGGACTGTTAGTGTACACAGGTGGAGTATTACCATACATGGGTGAGTTCTGACTATACACAGGTGGAGTATGACCATACATGGGCGAGTTCTGACTGTACATTGATAAAGTAGATGTCAATTGTGGTGGGTTTACTGGGGAATCCTCCATATTCATAAGGCCAGGCTCAAGCTGCCTAAAGAACCCTGTGCTATGGAGATTACCAAAATTCATGTCTTCTGAACTTTCTCCAACGCTCCATCTCCGTAAAGTATCTCTTCCTTGAAACCTAGTGAATCTTGTGTGCCTTGTGTCCGAGTATTCTCTTGAAGGAGAACGCTGGTTTTGCTGGCTCTCTGCAAGGAACATGTTGCTAATGGACCCAGTTGGTGTATTCTTGGGAACTGAGTCGCTGAGTTCGCTGGTCGCTGAGGAAACACTGTGACGTCTAGCAGGTAGTTGAGCAAAATACTTCTCCTTATCATCTTGGAGTGTGACAAAATCGGTAAACAAGGACGAGATCTCCTCTTCCTCATTTAAGGAAGAATAGCCATTCTGGTGGATAGTTTCTTTGTTAAAGGCAGAATAACCATTCTGTTGGATTGATGGCGACGTAGAAAAGAGGGTCTGCTCTTGCAGCATGCCCTCAGCAGTCTTTGTGCCCCTACCAAGGACTGGTTTAGAACCCAAGTTTATCTGTAAAGGCGCAGACTTAGACTGGTTCATCCCTGAAAGAAAAGAAACTTGGCCTCAGGAATTGTGGTAGGTACATTTGTCCATCTTGTATTATAAGGGTTTCTAAATTTTTATATTGGACCTTTTTTTCTGTTCCTGAACTTAGCAAAAAGGCAGTCCCTGATGAGATGAAGCACTATGTGGCTTTTCATCTGGGTCTTCTTTGGTTGCCAAAGTACCTAACAATTGGTTTTCAGGAAAGTATTTTAAATACAAATGAAAAATTCAATCAAATGATCCAGATCATGATGTTTTGGTACTTAACCCTTAAAGCGCCAAGAAAAAGATGCATCTGAAAATGTCGTCTGCTGAAGTCGTCTGCTGCAAATAATTGACTAACATTACTGACGAATTAAGTATAGAAGCAAACATCGTGGACCCAGAACAGACTGCTCCTATAGTCATAGGAGCAGTCTGATCTGGATCCACACTGTTTGCCATAGAGGCTTTTTAAACATTTCAGCAGACGAGAAAAGCAGACGACTTTTGTTGCCATTGGCGCATTAAGGGTTAACCTTAAAGTGCCGTCGAAAATTCACCTGAAAATGTTGTCTGCCGAATTTGTCTGCTGCTTATACATGTCTTAACATTACTGACTAATTAAAGTATAAAAGCAAATGGCATGGACCCAGATCTGGGTCCACACTTTTACATGGGTCTCTAACATTTCAGCAGATGACAAACACAGGCTGCTTTTGTTGTAAGTGGCGCTTTAAGGGTAACCTTTATCCTGCAGCCCCACTATTTTTTGTTGAAATTTACATCTGCTGAATATATTCAAGGGTACTTCAGACTAGATTTTTTCATGGAAGCAAATAATATGAACTCTGATCAGACTGCTCACAGTCGGCTTTGGGTCCATATTATTTGCAATATAGGCTACTGATGGGTGAGCAGACAACAAAAGTCTTGACTGGCAGGCTAAGTGTCAACTCATATGCAAACAGGGAATGCTCAAGATTAGCCTGCACAATTGTACTGTCTCACCAGATCTTTACCTGCTCACACACATAGTAGGATGTAGATTGAGGCTCAGGCCAACTTTCACACCCTCTGTAGTTATACAGTAAACCCTGTGTACTGGTTTGACCTTCATTAGGCAAAAAAAACATATTGAATTGTTTCTTCAGTTTTAAAAGCCCCGCATTACTTTTTTTTATTGCTTTCTAAAAATGAAAAAGAAACAAGAAATGTCACAGTCGCATGACGAATGCCCCCAAAGGAATTAGTCTAGCATAAGACACATTCAAGGAAAGTTAGCTGTAATAAAGGAGACATGCTTCAGACACGAAAAACCTAGAAATGAGGCCAGAAGTCAATGTCGAGGTAAAAGTGATCCAAAATTGTATGCACCACTCCGCCATCCCAAGAGGAATCAACACACCAAATTTGGGATTCCTACATTAAATAATATAGGAGATATGCTCCAGACATGATTATCCTAGAAACTAGGTCATAAGTCAAGATCACAGTGACCTAAAAATGGTATGCGACACATCAGCATCAAAAGATGTATCCATACAGCAAATTTGGGATTCCCATCTCAAATAATATAAGAGATATGTTCTGGACACAATTATTCTACAAACTAGGTCGGAGGTCAAAGTGACCTAAAAATGGTACGTGACACTCCGCCATCAAAGTTACATCCACACACCAAATTTGGGATTCCTACCTTGAATAATATAAGAGATATGCTCCAGACACAATTTTTCTAAAAACTAGGTCAGAGGTCAATGTCACAGTGACCCATAAATGGTACAAGACACTCCACCATTCCAAGATGCATTCACACACCAAAATTGGGTTTCGTATCTCAAATAATATGAGATATGCTCCTGACACAATTATTATTAAAACTAGGTCAGAGGTCAAGGTCAGAGTGACCCAAAAATGGTAAGTGACACTCCCCCATCCCAAGATGCATATACACATCAAATTTGGAATTCCTAACTCAAAGAATATATGAGATATGCTCGGAACTCAATAATTCTTGAAACAGGTCACAGTGACCCGAAATGGTATGTGACACTCCGTCATCTCAAGATACATTTAAACACCAAATTTCAAATTTGGAATTCCTATCTAAAAGAAACTAGGAGATATGCACCAGACTCAATGTAGTTTCTAGAAACTAGGTCGGAGGTCAATTTCAAGGTCATAGTGAACCAATGGTGGTATGCGACACTTCGTAATCCCAAAATGCATTCACACATCAAATTTGAGATTCCTACCTCAAATAATATAAGAGATGTGCTCCGGACACGATTATACTAAAAACTAGGTCATAGATCAAGTTCAAGGTCACAGTGACCCAATTATGATTGGCTACACTTCATCATCCAAAGATGCATCATCACACCAAATTTGAGACTCCTAGCTCAAACAATATTAGACATATGCTCCGGACAAGATTATTCAAAAAACTAGGTCAGAGGTCAAGGTCACAGTGACCCGAAAAGGGTTTGTGACACTCCGCCATTCTAAGATGCATTTACACACAAAATTTGGAATTTCTATCTCAAAGAATATAGGAGATATTCACCAGACTCAATGCAGTTTCTAGAAACTAGGTCAGAGGTCAAAGTCAAGGTCACAGTGACCCAATTATGGTACAGGACACTTCGTCATCCCAAGATGCATCCACAAACCAAATTTGAGATTCCTACCTCAAATAATATAAGAGATATGCTCCGGACACGATTATTCTAAAAACTAGGTCAGAGGTCAAGGTCAAAGTGACCCGAATATTGTACGCAACACTCCCCCATCCCATGATGCATTCACACACCAAATTTGGAATTCCTACCCCAAAGAATATAAGAGATATGCTCCATACACAATAATTCTTAAAACTAGGTCAGAGGTCAAGGTCACAGTGACTGGAAAATGATATATGACACTCTGTAATTCCAATATGCATTTACACACCAAATTTGGAATTCCTATCTCAAAGAATATAGGAATATACACCAGACTCAATGCAGTTACTAGAAACTAGGTCAGATGTCAAGTTCAAGGTCACAGTGACCCAATTATGGTACGCAACACTTCCTCATCTCAAGATGCATCCACACACCAAATTTGAAATTCCTACCTCAAACAATATAAGAGATATGCTCCGGACACGATTATTCTAAAAACTAGGTCAGAGGTCAAGATCACAGTGACCCGAAAATTGTACGCAACACTCCCCCATACCCAGGATGCATCCACACATCAAATTTGGAATTCCTACCTCAAAGAATAAAGGAGATATGCACCGGACACGAAGCTGAACGGACGGACATTGTGATTACTATAAAAACTAAGTCAGAGGTCAAGGTCACAGTGACCTGAAAAGGGTACACAAAACTCCGCATCCCAAGATGCATCCACACACCAAATTTGGAATTCCTACCTCAAAGAATATAGGAGATATGCACCGGACATGAAGCGGGACGGACGGACGGTGCGATTACTATATGCCTCCCAAAGTTCCAAAGTTCCTTTGGGAGCATAAAAAAAACGCTTTTCCAATTTCTTAACATCATTATCGGTAAGGACCATGTGGTTTCACTCGGACGTTGTGGTCCATTGCTGGTAATGTTGGCTAGTTTATTTATTCGACTTCATTTCTGGCGTAACAGGCCGGAATTTCCCCCCAGTCAGTTTTTTCCCCCGGGGGAAAAGTAGGCCGGCCCATTCTTTCCCCACCCAGTCCGTTCCCCCCCCCCCCCCCCCCCCCCTAATAATTTCAAAAATCATAATGGAATTATTATTTCTTTGCATAAATTTAAAAAGCCACTATTAAACTAGCGATAGGTCTCAAAAGTACTCATACTTATTGCTGTTTGGTTGTGATTTCTAGGGGTTCAGACCATTCACTTTTACTATCAGTCTTTTGGTTTATTGTACTCTTTCACTGTATCGAAATACTTTCCAATGACATGTCAAAGAGATCTACGACTTTAAAACCCGTTTAGCTAACTGGTTCTTCTGAATAGGGGGTGGGGAAAAACTGGGCCGGCCCTTTATTTCCCCCCTCTATTATTTTCTAACCATTCTATTTATCTGTCAGTCCTTGGTTTAAACTACTCTTACACTGAATCTGAACACTCATGATTGACATATCTCAAGGAGAAATTCAAGTTACAAGCATTCAGCAAAATGATTCTTCTAAATAGGGGGTGGGGAAAGACTGGGCCAGCCCATTCTTTCCCCCCTCTATTATTTTCTAACCTTTCTATTTATCTCTCAGTCTTAAAGTTGAACATACTCTTTCACTGTATCTGAACACTCATGATTGTCTTGTCCTAAGGAGAAATTCAAGTTAAGAAAGCATTTCGCTAACTGTATGTTCCTTCTCAATAGTGGGATGGGGAAAGACTGGGCCGGCCCATTCTTTTCCCCCCTCCATTGGGTTCTAACCTTTCAATTTATCTGTCAGTCCTTGGTTTAAACTACCCTTACACTGAATATGAACACTCATGATTGACATATCTCAAGGAGAAATTCAAGTTACAAGCTTTCAGCAAAATGATTCTTCTAAATAGGGGGTGGGGAAAGACTGGGCCGGCCCATTCTTTCCCCCCTCTATTATTTTCTAACCTTTCTATTTATCTCTCAGTCTTTAGATTTAACATACTCTTGCACTGTATCTGAACACTCAAGATTGTCTTGTCCTAAGGAGAAATTCAAGTTAAGAAAGCATTTAGCTAACTGCATGTTCCTTCTCAATAGTGGGGTGGGGAAAGACTGGGCCAGCCCATTCTTTCCCCCTCTCCAATGGGTTCTAACCTTTCAGTTTGGTTTAAACTACTCTTACACTGAATCTGAACACTCATGATTGACATATCTCAAGGAGAAATTCAAGTTACAAGCATTCAGCCAAATGATTCTTCTAAATAGGGGGTGGGGAAAGACTGGGTCAGGGTTTTACACCAGGTTGAATATTTGGGGGTCCTTGGGACTCAACTTTGATTATGACAGGGGTCCCATCATTGAAAATGGGGGTCCCATTTGTTTATATTTGGACCATCCGTGAAGGGATTCGAACAGGCCTTAGTTGTCAAACAGGTGTCGCAAAACATCAAGTCATTTTTGTATCTAAACCTGTATGGACCTAACCAGCTACTCAGCTTAATAGGAAATTTCGATCTTTTTTCGGGGCTGGTTTTTGAGATGATTGGGACTTATCTGACTCAGAACAGCACGAAGAGGATGGCTCTTGGCCGTTTCTGCATTTATTTTGCCAAATAAGTTTCTCAGATCGCTCTATTTCGACATTTTAGCAGCCGTTTATTTCTAGTCATTTACACGCTTGATCGTAATAAAACCCAATAGGTGACAAACGTCTATGATGATCGATAAATCAGAGCGGGAGCGAGACATGGTGAGATTTCAAAGCGCCATAGCAACACGAATTTGATTGGACTGTTTTGACACACCTCCCAATATTATTGGTTAAACAAGAGCGCCTGTCCTATTTATTTATAGATTGCCTGTAAATATGGGAAAACCCAAATCGTTACGAAATAACTTTGGAATTTTGGATTTTAATGAAAGGCACAACAAATATGTCTGCGTCCCAGCGGACGCAGGTATGGTGAATTGATGGGTCCTCCCTAATGATTTATGCGTATAGGACGCAGGATATTGCTTCCTGTAAAACCCTGCTGGGTCGGCCCATTCTTTCCCCCCTCTATTATTTTCTAACCTTTCTATTTATCTCTCAGTCTTTAGGTTTAACCTACTCTTGCAGTGTATCTGAACACTCATGATTGTCTTGCCCTAAGGAGTAATTCAAGTTAAGAAAGCATTTAGCTAACTGCATGTTCCTTCTCAATAGTGGGGTTGGGAAAGACTGGGCCGGCCCATTCTTTCCCCCCCCCCCCCTCCATTGGGTTCTAAACTTTCAATTTATCTGTCAGTCCTTGGTTTAAACTACTCTTACACTGAATCTGATCACTCATAATTGACATATCTCAAGATGAAATTCAAGTAACAAGCATTCAGCCAAATGATTCTTCTAAATAGGGAGTGGGGGAAGACTGGGCCGGCACATTCTTTCCCCCCTCTATTATTTTCTAACCTTTCTGTTTTTCACTCAGTCTCTAGATTTAACCTACTCTTACAGTGTATCTGAACACTCATGATTGTCTTGTCCTAAGGAGAAATTCAAGTTAAGAAATGTTTTAGCTAACTGCATGTTCCCTCTCAATAGTGGGGTGGGGAAAGACTGGGCCGGCCTATTCTTTCCCCCCCCCCCACCCCCTCCATTGTGCTCTAACCTTTCAATTTATCTGTCAGTCCTTGGTTTAAACTACTCTTACACTGAATATGAACACTCATGATTGACGTCTCAAGGAGAAATTCAAGTTACAAGCAATCAGCCAAATGATTCTTCTAAATTGGGGGTGGGGAAAGACTGGGCCGGCCCATTCTTTCCCCCCTCTATTATTTTCTAACCTTTCTATTTATCTCTCAAGTCTTAAGGTTTAACCTACTCTTGCACTGTATCTGAACACTCATGATTGTCTTGTCCTTAGGAGAAATTCAAGTTAAGAAAGCATTTAGCTAACTGCATGTTCCTTCTCAATAGTGGGGTGGGGAAAGACTGGGCCGGCCCATTCTTTCCCCCCCTCCATTGGGTTCTAACCTTTCAATTTATCTGTCAGTCCTTGGTTTAAACTACTCTTACACTGAATCTGAACACTCATGATTGACATATCTCAAGGAGAAATTCAAGTTACAAGCATTCAGCCAAATGATTCTCCTAAATAGGGGGTGGGGAAAGACTGTGCTGGCCCATTCTTTCCCCCCTCTATTATTTTCTAACCTTTCTGTTTTTCTCTCAGTCTTTAGGTTTAACCTACTCTTGCAGTGTATCTGAACACTCATGATTGTCTTGTCCTAAGGAGAAATTCAAGTTTAGAAAACATTTAGCTAACTGCATGTTCCCTCTCAATAGTGGGGTGGGGAAAGACTGGGCCGGCCCATTCTTTCCCCCCCCTCCATTGGGTTCTAACCCCTCAATTCATCTATCAGTCCTTGGTTTAAACTACTCTTACACTGAATCTGAACACTCATGCTTGACATATCTCAAGGAGAAATTCAAGTTACAAGCATTTAGCCAAATTATTCTTCTAAATAGGGGGTGGGGAAAGACTGGGCCGGCCCATTCTTTCCCCCTCCTTAATCTTTCGATCTTCTATTGATCGATTCGTCTTTAGGTTTATGTTACTCTTTCACTCTATCTTAACATTTATGAAAGACCTATACCAAAGTGAGAATCAAGTTTTCAATCCAACAAGATTATTGGTACTTCTACATTGTTGGGTGGGGAAAGACTGGGCCGGCCCATTCTTCCCCCCCCCCCCCTCCAAAATCTTTTGATCTTTCTATTGATCAGTTAGACTTTCGGTTTATGTTACTCTTTCACTGTATCTTAACACTTATGAATGACAGATTCCAAAGAGAAAATCAAGTTTTCAAACCAAACATTTTATTTGTACTGCTACATTGTGGGGTGGGGAAAGACTGGGCCGGCCCATTCTCCCCCCCCCCCCCTCCAAAATGTTCTGTTCTTTCTATTTATCTTTCAGTCTTTCAGTTTATGTTATTCTTTTACTGTATCTGAAGACTTATGAATGACTCATTCCAAAGAGATAATCAAATTTTCAAACCAAAAAGTTTATTGGTTATCTTTCTCCAAAGTGTTCCAACCTTTGTATTTTATCTTAGTGAATTGATTCTTCCAAATAGTGGGTTGGGGAAAGACTGGGCCGATTTTCCTTTAACCCATTCAAATAACCATTTTCAATTAAGAACATACTCATTTTGTTTTTTGAATAGGCTAACCATTTATAATAAAATCCTTCTACACCCTCTGCACTTTTGTGCTGTGTTGAGGGTGGTAGAGTTATAATACAGCTATTTCAGAATGATATTTAATTTGATTTAACTACACAATGACACATACATAGCTCCAGATAAGGCTGCGTATTGCGTATTTACGCAATTTCGTGGACCTGAAAACGCAATTAAATTAATTTCTGTGCGTACAAAAACGCAATAAATATCCATGATACTCAATTCTGAACATTTTCGTAGCGTATGACGCTATTGTATTCTGTTTGAGATTGTCGTTTTTCGCATCACAAGCTGTTGTTGGGTACAAATTTATACATGGCGTCGCACTGAATCTAGTTTATTAAATTGTAAACCAGTCCAGGAACATCCTTATCGCTGTTTAGCTATACCAAATATTTACAGGATTACGACATTTGTCTCGCTTTACAATAACAATGGCGGAACGTGGGTGAAAAAAGCCCCATTGTCGCACAGGAAGTCCGCTAGTATCTAGATGAGGTATCGTCAGGTCTCGCGAGAATGAAAAAAGCCCCAGAGAAATTGAATGATAACATATCGTAACTAACTCTTATACCGCGTTGGTGGTTCGAAGAATCAAAGATGACATGATAGATACGTTGGATTTTCGAAGTAAGTTGGAAATAGCGATCTATGATATACTAATATTGCCAGTGTGCTTTCCGAAAGTGAAACCGAAAGTAAACAAAAAATCAGGAGAAACAAGGTCCGGTTTCATTGCTTATTTGATTTCAAATGGATACCCAATACAAAAACTTTAACTACCCAATTTAAAATTTGAAATACCCAATTAAGTCAAAAAGAGGTGGGTAAATACCCAATTGCCTCCAATCCTTATCTGGAGCTATGCACATATATCATTTTCAAGCCTTTTCCAAAAAAATAACATGGGGGGGGGGAAAAACTGACTGGGTGGGGAAAAAACTGACTAGTCAAATCTTTCCTCCGTTTTTCCCCGGGGAAAGAATGGGTCAATGCTTTTCTACTGTGTTTTGTTAGTTATCGAGCCCCAACAGTGTAAGTTTTATGCATAGGTGATGAAGTCAAATCTACTTAATGTGCAGAGGTTTTCACTATCAAGTTTTATGGCCTGACTTGAATAATATCCGAAAAAATCGTTTGAATTTCGGAAAAAAGTTCCCGCATCTGTTTTCTGCTGAATAAAAATTATAATTAAAAGCCGCCCTGTCGCATCTGTTTTTTAAAAAAATGGCCTGAGAAACAAATCTAAATTTTTTTTTGGCCTTAAGATCTTTGTTTTATCTTTTTTACACAGGTTTTACTGCAATTAGAACCATAGTAGACAGTCCGCTATGTAACTGACAGTCTGCTATGATACTGACAGTCTTGTTTAGATGGACATGCATGTTTTGGCATAAATTCAATTTGGAAAATTTTCAGCCATTTAACGAATCCTGTTGGGAAACCATAGTCAGTGTTTCTGCAAGACCAGAATTTTTGGGGGTCATTGATGACCCCTTGTTTGAAAATTTGGGGGTCTTTGGCAAATTTAGAGGGTCAGAACTTTTTTTAATGTATAATTACTTTTTGTCTGAGCATGCGACAATATTAAAGGTATTTGAAGATTGTCCCCTATCATAACATAAAAGTTCTCGAAATTCGGTGCAAGTTTTACTATCAAAAGGCTTGTTATCGACAGCTTTTGTTACATTTTCTGTTTCATGGGAATTATTCAATGTTGTGTTGCTTGTACTTAAAGCCCTATCCTCTAGAGGACAAGAAATAAAAGTGTCTGCTCACCAATTTCATTACAGGGCAGCCATTGTTGTTTAACATTTGAGTGCTGTACCCATGCGCAGACGGTCAGTCTAAAAATAGATGTGATGCATTGGTTTCATTTCTTTTAAAATCGTTGTCTTATATATTTTGGTGTATTGGAGCGATGAAAACTTTCTTTTCTAGACTACTCTTTTTTAGATTTATGCTGCATAATGCCCCAAAATAGCAGCGAGAGCGGAACAAGCCAAAATTATTTGGAACGAAATCCCATCTGTGCGAATCGCAAATGACTTTTGACATGCGCAGTCGTCGTTTTTGAAATAAATCAAATACGTCATGGAAATACCCAGCAAAGATATTTGTGTGCAGGTCTATTTTCCACAGTAACACTATTTATAGAGGCATTATCATCGAGGTAAATTGAAGCCCTCAGATCTCGGCACATAAAGAAGATGGAGTTTCGTTCTCGCTGCTGTATTTGTGTGCGTCACGAAAAACGCACAGACAAACTGTCAGTGCGTCAGCAGTCAATTCATTGTGTCAAAAACACAAGAAACGCACTCTCGCAGAAACACTGGTCAGAATGATTGGCTGTCTAAAAAGATATATATATAATTCTTCAAACATGCTCATTTCAGAATCATACAAGTGAAAATGTGATATTAAATGAAGTATGCAACGATAACAGCAAGTCCTATCAAATGTTTAAAGCACCAATTCACCAATAGCAAACAGCCACAGAGCATATTTTAACGAATCCTTCTTCAACAATGACCATGTTTGAAATCAATGTGAAACGAGCAGTAGCAATACAGCAGTATACTGCTGAAGTTAGTATACAGTACAGCAGTAACAACTGCTAGCAGTATTAGTATTTTGCTGCCAGCTACTGCTATAATGCTATTGGTGTAGTGTTGGCAGTAGGCACCATGTTACATTTTAAAAGTCGTTTCACATCTGTATAACTGCAACTGCATTTGTAAACTTGCTAAAAAGTTATTTTACAATTTCACTTAAGACTGGTTTAGATTCACAAAGATGATTCATATTTTAATTATAAATAGTTTACTTTAGGCTGACAACTTGAAAGCATTTCCCCAATTGCTGAAAAGCACTTGTACTGTTGGCAGTAACAGCTACTGCTGCAGGGGACAAAAATTCCACCTGTCCGCTAGTAATTACGAGTGAAATCTAGAAAGAACGAGTAATTCTTCCCAAAGCACTCATCCTGTAGGAACTCATCCTGTAGGACGAGTGCTTTGGAAAGAATTACTCGAGGGTAACGGTGAAAAATCTGAGGGTGAAACAAGCATTTTCTGAATCTTTTGTCAGTTACGAAATTGAATGCGTAACTATCATTTAGCATCTTGTCCTACCAAGGGTTGCCATTGTCTAATCTAACCCTTGGCCTCACAGCTTTGATTTTCTCCGATTGTATACGTCATAAGCCGAAAATAGTAACAATTATATTGATCAATCACAAAGCGGGGCAAAAAAATCGATAAACACCAGGCCTCCAGATAAGACATTGTGATTAATTTACATTCAGTTTACTTATTTAACAACTAAAATATACGTTTAAGGTGCTCAAAAAACTGTCACATTTAGATGGTTATTTTGAGCACCCATAACAAAATTTTGAACTTAATTATAGAAGAAAAATAAATAATTTTACGACCAAAATCTTTGCTTATCTGGACTTACGGAGACTTAGCAGGCGGTGTACATTAGATACCGATAAACTGCTACATTTAATCTGATTGGCAGGAAGGGATTATCGAAAAAATCCTTCCTGGCGTTTTCATTGGTCGATTAGTCTGTGCTAATAATAAATTTTGAGGGTCGTGAGGCGAAGGGTTTGTCGAAACGTAGATACGACGAAACCTTCGCTGGTGAAGATGTCATTTTAGCAGTGATATAAGAAACTTTATAAGTCATATTACATATAACTCCCTTATTTTCTTTATTGCACACACTTTTCAAGGACAAGTGCATGTGTTTGCAGGACGACTGAAAACTGTAAGTCACTCATCCTGCAGGACAAGTGCAATATTGAAATATTTTTGTCCTCTGGCTGTACTGCTTGGAGTAGCAGTTACTACTACTGCACTACTAGCAGTAGACTGGCTCCCTGCTGTATGTTCATTGATTTAATAAGGATGTTCTGACCAAGAGAAATAATCCAAACATTGTTTTCCCATCAGAGTTGTCTTTTCTTTCTGCCCTTAGAACATACAACTGGTTAAATAGAGAGTGGGTGTCTCAAGGATTCTTGAGACGCTGTAAAGTACACCTGCTCCCAGATATATAAATAGCTACTGCTAAGAGTTTACAGATGTTAATGTTGATAGTGGTAATGGCCCTTATCTAATTTAGGATCAGCAGTGAAAGGATAAAGGCCTGTTTAGACGGCATGATTTTGTCAGCCTGACAAAGTCATACATGATTTTGTCATGTATGATTTCTCTGTTTAGACGGCATTACAATGTCATGTGTGATTTCTTTCAACAGTGAAGAAACTGGCTGGGCACCTTGAGCCATCTCATCATGCTCTACATCGTTTCATTGCTATAGCTAAGAACATGTGATAAAACTCATTCCCACAAGTCACGACTTTTGTCATCTGCTATCTCACCTGCTTATGTTCTTTGGTAGTCTATATGGCGAACAATATCGACCCAGATAAGACTGATCCCTGGAAGCAGTCTGGTTAGGGTTTTTATTGTTTGTTTCCATGATAAGATCTCCTCTGAAGTGCACTTGAATATATGCAGCAGACACCATTTTTCAGGGAAAATACTGGCATGTTTAGGGTTATCTATTTTATCTTGCTCCAAAAGCTATTAACCCCTGTGACCTCAGAGCTGATTGGCTAATTCGCCATGATTTTGTAATGGCAAATAGAACCAGTTCTATACCCCATGACATGTCGTCCTGACTCTAAAATCATATATGACTATGTAATAGCAGTGTTTACACGAGCTGATTTGTAATGTACGACAAAGTCAGGACGACTAAATCATGCCGTCTAAACACCCCTTAAGAAGGCAGAATTTTATCTGCTGTACACAGCAACACACATATATTATTATTCTGTTCATATGGCTATATGTTGTAATATTGGAATAGGCTATAATGTAATATTATGCCTTTCTGAATAAAGAGATTATAAATCTGAATTATATACCTTTATAGGTATTTTAATTCTTAGTACAAATTTGTTTTGTTTCAAGGCAATTTTGACATTATGGAAGAAGCCATTGATAAGGCATTGTATTAGGGTATAAGGAAATTAGACCAAACCAGAAACTTGTAGTCACCCTATATTTAAATGGAAAAGATGTTCTATTTTGCTCCGCCACGGGCAGTGGAAAAAGTTTGACATTTAAAATCGCACCTTTTGTGTTTAAGTTTTTGAATCAGAATGACATGGAATTGTCAACAGTTATTGTCGTATCTCCCTTGGTTGCTCTGATGTAATATCAGGCTGCACAACTAACAAAAAAGGGTGTCAGGGCTGTGTATTTGCAAGATGTAATATCCGAAACCATTGGAGGGCATATCCAGTGGCAAATGTGACGTGGTCTTTGCCAGTCCCGAGTCATTACTTTGATAATTCAGAAGTTTGCTCGTCAACTTGTCAAACAAGAAAGCGTTAAAAGCTATTTTTGTTGATGAAGCTCATTGCATTAAAGAGTTGTAAGTATATTCGTTAGTCAAAATATTGATTTTTCATGATTTTTATCGTCTGCTTTTACGCTCTGCTTTGATCAGGAAGACCCATCCCGACATGACCGAAAAAATGTTGACTGGAAAGTAAAGAATCAAACCGAACATACAAAAATTATCTGCTTACTTTTATTATTCAAAAACTTCTTTCTCAAAAATTCCTTTCAGGATTCATTATCAGTGTGTCAAACAGTTTAGATTCAGATCAAGACCGACACTTCATTGGGTCCTAATCTGGGTCCAAAATGGTTGCAAATGTTTAAAGCAGATGCTAGCAGGGAAAGAGTTAGCCCTTATTAAAGCAGAAACTTCTTACTATTGTGTAGATGCTGATGAAAGACCCTAAAATGCAATATTTCATCAGACTCTGCACTGTTTGCTAGGATAAAATTGGTACTCCGAGAAAAAAATGTGTTATTTGAAAATTATAACCTGTAATCCCTTGATATTCATAGTTAGCCACCCCAAACTGTTGTATCGAAAGAGATGGAATAATTCATTACTTAACATTATCATAAAAAGCATGCGCGGATCTAGACTGGCCCCAGTCTCTAATGTCAATTTTTTTAGTAAAACTGATAATCTCTCTAAGATAGCAATTTATAAACTTTACTTGGAAGTAGAAATTCTCGGCTTGGACATCAGACTAAATTTGACTAGAAATTCTCGGCTTGGACATCAGACTAAATTTGACTATCAGTGAGGATAGAATTTTTAGAAGATGATTTTTCCATAGTTAATTATAATTATAAATGTAATTATATATATTTAGTGGACTGATACCAGTCTAGCCCGGATCAAGAAAGTTTTTTCAGAGGGGTCCAACTTTGAGAACGCTTTTTTTTAAAGTTAATGAGTGGATCGGAATACCACTAAAATCGGGCCATCATCGCCCGCATCATTTGCCCGCCAGCGAAACGCCATTTAAATGACGTTTCGCTAGCGTGCCGATGATGGCCCAACATTGAATGCTGGCTTGGTTGCTTTGTGATTTTTCAGGGGATCCGGACCAGTATTGCTAAGAAACCCTATATTTTTGTGATTTTTCAGGGGGGGGTCTGGACCCTCTGTCCCTCCCTCTGGATCCGCACATGAAAAGGATTATGCTTTAAACTCTAATTCATTTTGTGTACGTAAACTCTTTGCCTCTTGGAAAATTTTATCATGCTTTTTTGTAGTCTTCTAAATCAACTTTTTCGAAAACTTCAATCAGGAATACAATCGAAAAATCAAACATATTAATGTGAGCGCAGTGGTTCAGTGGTAGAGCACTTGACTGGAGACAGAGGGGCCGCGGGTACGAGCCTCACCGGCATCACTGTGTTGTGTCCTTTAGCAAGACACAGTAATCTTAGCTAAGTACTGGTTCAACTCAGGAAGACCCATCCCTACATAACTGAAAGATTGTTGATGGGACGTACAGAATCAAATCAAAAATCAAACATATTAGAGCTAGATCAAACCCTTCAATTTTTGGGGTCCTGATCTGGAACCAATCTGTAGAGAGTAGGAGAAGAAGTGTTAATAGACTGTAGCTAAGGCAAGCGACGATAAAGCGCAAAAATAGCAGTTTCAAATAACAATTTATTGTTGCAGTTTTGTTCCAAAGTTTAATAAGTATACATAATGTTTCATGTTTAAAGAGGTACGTGCCTTAATGGGCTAATTTTGGCTCCCTCTGGAGCAAAAAACTGAAAATGGCTTTTCACAAATTTCTTTTGATTGGTTTAATAGAAGGATAACTGAAGTGTAAAATTTTGGCATTTCTTTAAATTTTACCGTTAATATGGTAACAAAAATGGCCAACAAAATAGGTTTAAAATAGAGAAATTGCCATTTTTGATGGAATTTAATGCTTTTAGAGACATATTTTTTAAGAATTAGATATCAGCACAGCTAAATACAAAAAAATCCTTTTGATATGTTGTGTGCCATGATAATTCTCATCATCTGTTAAAATATCTTTTTGGTATTTGTTTTTGCTCTATGTTAATCTCTCTGTCAAACGTCTCAAATTTGCTCTGAATTCATGCTCGGGCTGATCTGCCCAGGCTTAGCTGATCCTTCACCGAGCCCGCCCTTTTTTCATATTTTGTCTAAATTTATTATTTTACTTTATAAATTTTTCACTTCACGCTGGTCTTATGCTCTGGCTGATCTGCTTGGGCTTATCAGAGTCTTCACAGGGCAAACACTTTTTTCATGCTATGTCTCAAGTATTCTAATTTATTAATTCCATTTTTTGGAACTCGGGATCTGTTCAATATCAGCTATTCTAGAGAGTTATATCTGTTTTCGAAATTTCTACACTTTGAAGAAATAGTTCGTGTTAAAATGGCTGTTTGCTTTGAAATGATAGTGAGTGAAACATAAACCACAGTGCAGTTATTCAAAAATATGTATCTGTTTGCCGATTTTCATACAAAAGTTGAACTTTTACTGAGTTAATGGTGTTTTTGCGAACTGGGAAGCTCACGTGTCACTTTTAAACGGTTATTCGGTCATTTCAGGAACAGTAACTCTTATTGAATTGTTTTCTATGAATCGACACTGCAAACCAGCGTGATGCGCGTATGAATATTGCTGTTAATCAGGTCAAACACGCCTCGTAGTGTATTCCAATGAATGGAAATAAGCCGTTTCATGATAAAACCTGCCTTTCAGAATTTTAAAAGACTACTCTGTTTAATACAGGGGCTATAGTTAGTTCTCAGAAATTTGATGTCGCAAGTTGAGCTATCATACCTTACATGTATAACCAACAGCAGTGTGCACGTGCTGGTCATTTCATAAGGATATATCTCAGTCACGCATACATGTCATAAACTGAATGACCTGGCGCTTTCACATCGTTCCTTGATTAGATCTCTTGTAAATGTTATAGTAATGGGCCAGCTCATTTTATTTATCACACCCTTTAAACATGAAAGCGCAAGCATCCACTATATTTCGGTCTCTGTATTATTCCTGCGTGTACGCTGTTCATATAAACATAAATGCGGCAGATACCGTAATGCATTTAACATGCGTGAAGTAATCATGCATGCACAGCCATCAAGTGGGTCTATGCACCTAATTTTTGGCCCATAGGTTTGTCCAAATGGTGCCTGCTTAAGTCGTCTGCTGCACATAGTTGATATCTTTATTGGCTTATGTTAGTACAGAGGCAAACTCCAAGTGTTCAACTGTTTAATAGAGTCGGATTTGGAATGCTCTCTTTTCACTACATATTTTTGTCCACAAAATTATTTGCCCGATTGTTGTTAGTTATTTCCCTGTAAGTGTTCTTGCTAGTATGCACGCATGTGCAGTCTTCTGTTCTTGAGCTTTCGGTAATCGGCCTGGGTAGTGTTTAATGCAGACGGATATTTGGAAATTTATATAAAAGAAAGTCAGCACCTATTTGTGTACACAATAATTATTTCAGAAAAGAGCCCAGTTTTGTCTGTTTATTTTGTAGTGAACGCTCTTGCGAGAATGCGTGCATGTACAATTTCGTGGAAAAATCAATGCAGTCGGAACTTGGGCAAGTTTATAAAACAATCAGATCCTATCAGAAAGTGGCCGAAACGACCCACCCTAAAACCAGGCCGAAAACGACCCAGCCGAAACTACCCACGGCCGGAAACCTATGTTTAATGAATTGTGCTACATCCGCTTTCCAGCGTCAAGGCAGTGACTGATATATAGGTCACTGGTCATTGCTACCACGTCGTGCAACAGAACCCATAGCGGCTTCTTTGATCTTAAACATTGCTATCAGCGAGCCTCTGCTGATAACATAAGCAGAAAGTTTGGTCAGATCTGGGAGCGAGCCTCTGCTGATAACATAAGCAGAAAGTTTGGTCCCAGATCTGGTCCGACAAAGTGTTTAAAATTGATCAAACCTGACGGTTTTCCTGACTTCTTTTATCATACATTTGAATCTACATGTAAAAACAAGGGCGACGATGGGACTGCGCGGGCGCTCAGGGTGGTCCCTGCTTTTAACAAAGTCGGGGTTCTCGCGGCTTTAAACATTATATAGGCGTCTGGTAAATAAAGCGAATTTCGATAATCTCAAGGTATGTTCTGTTTTCAAATACAGAGCCCAAAACCATGCTCTATACGTTCCTTACATGCGTATATGAGCAGTTAAAGGCCTCAACTTAAACGGTAAGATTTGCCTTATGCGATTCTGTCTTCTAAGACTCTTTCTTTGAATAAATACCTGGAGATAGTTTCATCACGGAGGGAGGTTTCATTGTTGTTTATGTAAAAATGATTGTTTGATTGACTGATTGAGTGAATAATTGATTGATTGTGTTTGTGTACATCATTCGGTTTGTTGATACATGTACTCACATGTAGCTTGTGATGTAATGAAAGAACGAACTCTTTATCTGCTAAAGCCGAGTTCATTGATATGGCACTTAATGCCATATCTTTTCTTGTTTCTCCCTGTCCAGAATACTAGCCAGAATACTCTCACTCAGCTCTAGGTAATAAATCAGGCACACCGTATCAAATATGTTTCAGATGGAGGATAAAGATCTGTTTATTTTATGGCACCTCTTGGTTTCTCTTAAGTGATTAACAGTTAATCTCTGTTTAGTTCACGTGTACTATAAAGGTGTTTCTCTTCTCATAATACCAGTCGTCAAACTCAGCCATCATTAGATTGAGAAATCATTGAAAAAATACTTTTGAGTATGCATAATTAAGTTTGACGACGGGAGCCAGTCTATACTAGCAGTAGCAGTATTCTGCTGTCAGCTACAGCTATAATACTATTGCTGTAATGTTGGCAGTAAGAACTGTGTTAGATTTTTTAAAGTCATTTCAGATCTGTATAACTGCAACTGCATTTGTAAACCTGATAAAATAGCTATTTTCAAATTCACTTAAGAATGGTTTTGATTCACAAAGACAATTATTTTTTATTATAGATTGTTTACTTCAGGACAAAGACAATCATTTTTTTAATTATAGATTGTTAACTTCAGGCTAACAGCTTGAAAAAGTTTCCCCAACTGCTGAATATCGTGCTCATCTACAATCAATTGTACTGTTGGCAGTAGCAGGGATTTCACTAAGATTTGGAGTAACTGGCAGATATTGCCAGAAAATTGGCCAAATTCACTGCTTTCTTGTATTAACAAATGGACCAAACTGTCAAAGTAGATTGCACAGAAGGCAAAGTAGCTGGCTGTTTTTGCCAGATTGCCGGATTCTATTATCTGAAATGTTTCGTTAAAAACTTTTTTTTACCTTTTTAGTTGAAAACACAGGGTAGCAGTTAAGCTACTGTTGTACTGCTGGAAGTAGCAGTAGCCACTGCTTCTGCTGTACTGCTAGCAGTAGAAGTATTTTGCTGCCAGCTACTGTTACTATTTCAGTAATGTTGGCAGTAGAAACTGTGTTATATTTTAAATGTCGATTCAGATCTGTATGACTGCAACTGCATTTGTAAACCTGATAAATAGCTGTTTTCAAATTAACTTAAAAGTCTGGTTTTGATTCACAAAGACGACCATAATTTTAATTTAATTATAATTGTTTACTTTAGGCCATTCTCAAGAAAAATGTTTGCCATCACCCACTTGGCTCACTCAAAATGCCACCTTCCCCAAATATTTTATGGCCATTCCAGAGAAATAATTTTTTGCCTTCTAATTTTAGACATGTTCTTTTTATTTTCAATGTCTTTTTAACGAATCAGCGAGAAAAAAAATACCTATCTACTTCCCCTGACCTGGAAAACTCTACTTCCCTGACCTGCAAAACTATGAGAAGGGTCACTGACAGTAAACTTTTTTTAAGGATGGCCTTAGGCTAACAACTTGAAATGAAAATGCTAATAGCATTTTCATATACGATCATATGCTGTTGGCAGTAGCAGTAGCTATGGCTGTACTGCTGGAAGTAGCAGTATACTGTAGCCAGCTATTAAAAGTGGTTTCAACTGCTATACTGCTATCGCCATAATTGTGGCAGTATAAGCTGTGTTATATTTTAAAAGTTGTTTCAAATCTGTATAACTGCAACTGCATTTGTAAACCAGATAAATAGCTATTTTCAAATTCACTTAAAGACACAAAGACAATCATATTTTAATTATGGCATCATTTAATCATCTACACCAACTAATGAGAGCATCAACATCATTAAATGAATTATTTTGTTCCCTGCAAATCAAGTTACCCAGGATAATTCATTAGAGGCCTTGGGGGCCCTCATTTGAACAAGTTGAAGTAAATGTAATACATATTTAATAGTTTAAAAAGAGATATAAGAAACTAAAGATTAATGTATAAGTTCTTAACATGTAAGTCCCTTCGTTTATTGCTGGCTGTCAATAGCGGAAAACAAGATGACAAGGGTTAAAATCCTACTTTGAGCTAGGAACTTGATATTTAATACATGTAGTTTCAATTTAGATGAATGTTAGATACATAAGTGATCAAAAGGAACTCCTGTATCAGTGCTATACATATAAAATCCTAGAGTATCATCCAAAAATTTACTGGCTGTCAGCAGCAATTTTGCTGGTGACAGCCGACTGTCAATAGCGAAATTGCTCCCGACAGCTAGCTGTCAATCGGCACTGGATTGCTCCTGATAGCCGGCTGTCTATAGTCACTGCCTTAATTACAAATAGATTACTAAATGGGCTATTAACTTAAAATGAAAATATTTCCCCAACTGATGAAAGCGCTCATATACGATTGGAAGTAGGGGCTACTGCTGTACTGCTGGAGGTAGCAGTAGCTACTGCTGCACTTCCAGCAGTTGCACTTCCAACAGTAGCAGTATTTTGCAGCCAGCTATTGCTATACTACTAATGCTATAATGTTGGCAGTAGGAACCATGTTAGGCAAAAAAAAATATTGATTTGTTTCTCAGGCCATTTTTTTAAAAAACAGATGCTGCAGGGCGGTTTTTTAATCTTAATTTTCATTCAGCAGAAAACAGATGCGGGAATTTTTTTCTCGAAATTCAAACTATTTTTTTTTATATTATTCAAGTCAAGCCATAAAACTTGATAGTGAAAGCCTCTGCACATTAAGTAGATTTGACTTCTTCACCTATGCATAAAACTTACACTTTTAGGGCTGGATAACTAACAAAAGCACAGTAGAAAAGCATCGAGGAAATACTGGAAATGGAGTTGAGAATAAATAAACTAGCCAACATTACCAGCAATGGACCACAATGTCTGAGTGAAACCACATGGTCGTTACCGATAATGATGTTAAGAAATTGGAAAAGCGTTTATTTTCTTTTTCGTTTTTAGAAAGTAATAAAAAAAAAAGTAATGCGGGGCTTTTAAAACAGATGCTGCGGTGCCCGAGAAACAATTCAATATGATTTTTTGACCTTATAATCTAAAAGTGGTTTCAAATCTGTATAGCTGCAACTGCATTTGTAAACCTGATAAATAGCTATTTTGAATTCATTGAAGACTGGTTTGGATTCACAAAAACAATCATATTTTAATTATAAATCTTTTACTTTATGCATAAAAACTTGAAATGAAAAACAGTGTTCTCCAATGACGCATGAAAAGCAAAACAAATGGATCATTTTGGCACATCAAGTTTTGCAAGATTGCATACTTACAAAAGACTTGTATTCCAAATAATCTGTTTTCCAATCTAAAATAAGACGCTCGAATGAGTATCGGGTTTTCAAGTTACCTACAACGATGCACCGCTATTACCATTTCGAGAACCAGACAGTGTATGTATTCACCATATCTACATTAATTACTGGTTCCCAGTCTACAGGTGGTCAGTAATGTAAATACAGGTAACCAGACCCACCCCCATTCTATGTATTGGGGGGGTACTGGTTACCTGTTTATCTATTACTGACCACCTGTAAACTGGTAACCAGCAATTAATGTAGATATGGTGAATGCGCACAACAAAAATGGCGTCTTTCTTTAAAACAGCCTTTACGGAAAAAAATGCTCTGCCGCGAACAATTTTTGCGAACAGCTAGCGAATACTCTGCGATTGCTCAGAAAACAGAACCTTATATGGCTGACCAGTATTCCCGGAATGTTCGCGAGATGTTCACTTTTCACATGCAAATTAGGTCTGCGGCGAATACTTTGAGTTAACAGCCTGCGAATATTCAGCGAATATGTGGCGAACATGATTCAAAACCGCAAATTAAATATGCAGCGAATATCCCGCAAACATTCTACGAATATGCAACAAACATGCATTTAAATATGTAAATTAAATATGCAGTGAATTTGTGGCGAACAATAATTGCAACTATCCTGCGAACAAGCAGCAATCAATGATTTACAAAAGTCAAAGCTTGTTAAACTCAAATAGTCAAATTTATCCATTTTGCACTGACCTCGGCAAGCAACACCATTCGAGTACAATCAAAAGGTATCAACTCAAACATCATAGGAACAGAAAAACACATGAGAGGAGATTTCATACCATTAAAAGACTTCTCAACATGTTGTCATTTTTGCATCATGGCAATTATGACAGCCATTTAATTGAAGTTTTAAGGGGAGATAATTTTGAATCTATCTCCCCAGTAAAAAAAATAAGATCTTTAGACTGAGAGCTATATGAGTTGAAGTATCTGAGATGAACACTCTGCAAATACATAAAAAGTTAAAGTCACTGTAATGAATATACAGGGAACAGTATCCAGAACTAACTTCTTATTGCGAATACCAGGCCAATAGTACCTTGTGCTTGAAAAAAGTTTAAATTTGCTGCGAATATGCAGCGATTATATGACAAACTGCAAACATTCAACGATCACTTTTTTGTCAGACCAACTTTGTTCGCTGGGTATTCACGACAAGAAGTGAATATATAGCGAACAATTACTGTAAACAATGCAGTTCGCAGAATATTCGCAGCATATTCGTACAAAGACAGCTTTTCCGTAAGAGTGCAGACAAAGGCTGGATTTACCGTTTTGCATGCGGTTTTCAATGTTGGCCAGGCATAAGTGACTTCATTAACATCATGATATAGATGAACTCACGATGTACCGGCACGTTAAGTGCAAAGCAGTTTAACTAGGAAAAACTCTTCCATTATTCCTTGAGATTCCGAAAATCAGCCACTTGTGTTTGATAAAAAAAAGTCTCAAGAGTTTGATCGATTAAACTACCGGCATCCCCAATATTTCATGGGAGTTAGGGGGTAAAAAAGTGTTGGCTGTACGCATCTTTCTAGGGTATAGCCTGAAGGAATCACAAAGCAGTTTGTTTGTTTCCATGAGCAAGTCAAGACTAGAAATCATTTTATTTCAGCGCTAGCATGGTCTATTAGGGGGTAAAAAATACAGAAGAATATTCTAAAAATTCTGTTCAACAACAACTAATGTTCAATACATGTTAACCCTTTATGCACCAGTCATTTGTATCCACTGCTCCCCCACCTACGGGGATAGGCAGGGATAATGATTTTCACTTTTCAGAGCCCTGGTACAGTGTTCTGCCGAGGCCGCGATCCTGCGAGAATATCGCGGAAATTTCTGCAAAGTCGCGGCCGAAACACCCTAGTTGCGAATCTTGTCGCAGCCGAATTTTCATGAATAATCAATCTAAATTAAGTGTTTTATTGTTCTGAAATTTGCATATTTTAAATCCATTGTTAAATCACAGAGTGAACTTGGAGTTTAATGTAGCCAAAACAGCATTTAAACCCAATTATTATCCTAATAAAAAATCACATTTCATTTTTTTGTTTTTGTTTTTTCAAAAGTATTGAGCATTTGCGTTGAGTTTTGAGTTTTATTCATTGACCAAAACCCCTAAGCGGGGTACAAGTCAAAACATACTAACAAAGAAACATTTGAGAAAAGTTTAAAATATGATTACGAAAATCAGCATACCCTTACGGAAAAAAATGCACTGCCGCAAACAATTTTCGCGAACAGCTAGCGAATACTCTGCGAACACTCTGCGAATACTCTGGGAATACTCTGCGATTGCTCGGTAATCATAACCTTGTATGGCTGACCAGTATTCGCGGAATGTTCGCGAGATGTTCACTTTTCACATGCAAATTAGGTCTGCCGCGAACACTTCCGCGAATATTCCGCGAACATGCATTTAAATCTGTTGATTAAATATACTGCGAATATCCTACACTCATTCTGCGAATATTCTGCGAACATTTTAATTTAAAGTAAAAAAAAGCTGTAGCAAATATGTAGGTAACAATAATTTCGAATAGCCTGCGAACAAGCCGCTGCAAATATGATCTCAGAAAATCTTGTTCCCGCTGTAGGGGATATTTGGGGAATGTTTTTTCCCCTACAGTGTGAACTCCATAATTAAGGAAAAGATAATGAGGCAATAATTAAAAAGTTCAGGTAATTTACAAAGTAATAAAACAAGAGTTCTCCATCTTGTTTGTGACACATTCTCCTGTCCAGATACATGTACATATTATTATTACAAGCTAGATGGAGTGAATGAGAAGTCTAGCCCCCCCCCCCCACCCCTCCCCCCACAAACAAAAAACCTAGGACTAACTACATATAAGTTTACAGGCCTCAAATAAACAAGCCAGACTTAAGGGTTTATGACAAAGGGAGCATCAAACCAGCCTCCCAGCTACATGCAGGGACTAACTAGAACTTAATATTTCACTTGCAGCAAGTTTGGACACACTATCAGATAAGTGAATAGTAACAAAGGCCCTGATCAGACTGCGTGGATGTGCAAGCCAGTAATTGCCGTTGAAGGTCCAAAACCATGATGACAGGCTTTCTCTTGTTGAGGCCTATAGTAAAAATGCCAGATGTAAAATTATTTCTTCATTTTTTGCTAGCATAGCATACCTTACTATGCAGTTTTGCTAACTTGTGTTCTTGTCACATTTCCTTATGATGTCTGGAGTATCGTGTGGTACTGGATTGTATGGATTCCTTATCATTGCTATCTTCTTTTCTATGTAAAACATTTTACCAGATTTCTGTGTGTGAAGTATTGAACTTTTTTGGTGACTGCTGCACAGGTACAGTATAGACAAATATATCATTTTCAGTTCTAAGAGATAGATGTATAAAAATTAATGCATTTGTAAATAATACAGCAACTCAAATAATAGAACAGAGTATTTATAACAATACACTTATTATCACGGGTATGAAACTTCATAAACAGAGCTGGCGGTTCTGTATATGGAGGCTAAAAAATCACATGAAAACCCAAAAAATATATCTTTTATCGGGTTAAATAGCTAAACAAGGAGAATGTAGTGCTTCGCTCTGGTCTTGCAACTGCTAACCCAAGCTGATGACAGATGCAAATCGTGAGCAGTTTAATCTGAATGGTAAACAACCTTCATGTACCTAACTATACAGAAAGGATTCAGACAAACTGTACAATTTGTATCTTATTTTGGCGAACAACTAGCAAATACTCTGCGAATAATCGGTAAACATAACCATATATGGCAGACCAGTATTCGCGGAATATTCGCGAGATGTTCATTTTTCACATGCAAATTAGGTCTGCAGCGAATACTTATAGTTAACAGCATGCGAATATTCTGCGAATATGTGGCGAACACTCATTTAAATATGTTAATCAAATATGCAGCGAATATTCTGCGAATATTCTGTGAATATTCTGCGAATATTTTAATTAAAAGGAAAAATCGCTGTTGCGAATATGTAGCGAACAATAATTGTGAATATCCTGCGAACAAGCAGCGATTATGCTGCGAATAGATCTCGGAAAATCTTGTTTAGGCTAACCTTAAAAAAATGTTGGTTTGCCATGTCCTACCTACCCACCCAAAACAGGCCCTACCCAAAAAAATTTATTGCTTTCTGAGAATCTTTTTTTTAAATTTTTACTCTAAATTCTTTTAACAAATACTTCTTTAAAATGACTAAAAGACGATTTTAATTGAAGAAAGGTTACAGAGACTCTTATTATATGCATTCTTACCTTATATACATGTACAGCATTTGTAGACCTCTAAAAGTGATAGTAAGAAGGTCATAAAATTATGTTGTATTTCTGAAAAAAATACAAAAAAATACCTACTTCCTATCCAAACTGAGATTGATGGGTAGGAGCACAGCAAACAAATATATATTTTAAGGATGGCCTTACACTGTAGCGAATATTTGGCGAATGTGCTGTCCCTCACAGTGTAGACTCCATAATCAAGGGAAAGATAAATGAGGAAATAATTCAAAAGGGCAGATAATTTGCAAAGTAATAAAACAAGAGTTGCCATCTTGTTTGTGACACATTCCCGTGTCAAGATACATGTACATATTATTATTCCAAGCAAGAAAGGGTTAATGAGAAATTAAATACATATAAGTTTACAGGCCTCAAATAAACAAGCCAGACTTCGGGGTTTCGGACAAAGGGAGCATCAAACCAGTCTCCCAACTACATGCAGGGACTAACTAGAACTTAAAATTTCAATCGCAGTAAGTTTAGATATGCTATCAAATAAGCAAAGTAACAAAGGCCCTGATCAGACTGTGTGGTGAGCAAGCTGGTAATTGCCTTTGATGGTCCAAAACCATGACGACAGGTTTTATCTCGTTGAGGCCTATATATAATTGGAAAAGTAAAAATGCCAGATGTAAAATTATTTCTTCATTTTTTGCCTTCATAGCATACCTTACTATGCAGTTTTGCTAACTTGTGTTGTTGCCACATTTCCTTATGATGTCTGGAGTATCGTGTGGTATTGGATTGTATGGATTCCTTATCATTGCTATCATCCTTTCTATGTAAAACATTTTACCAGATTTCTATGTGCGAAGTATTGAACTTTTTTGGTGACTGCTGCATATTTCAGTTCTAAGATGTATAAAAGTTAATGCATTTGTAAATAATACAGCAACTCAAATAACAGAACATAGTATTTATATATAGACCCTGCGGAGCCGTCATTATACATAAAGGTACAGGATATTGGAACAGGCAGATCTGAAACTGCCCTAATCATAGCCTCACTCGTCCTAATTTTTAGGTGTTTTTTTTAATACTTGAACAAACTAGCTGGAATCTCGCCTTATCGCAGATAGCAAAACTGTGTTTGGTCATTTAAGCAGGAGCCCTATTCTGAACACCTCCCCAGAAGGAACAGGTTAGGGAATTTGCCAGATCTGGCCTGAACATCGTTCGATCGCAAATACTCATTTGTAATGATGATGTATGATGGAACAAGCTCCCAGAAGGTCACCCCATAGGCATAAGAGTTGGGATCTTTGAACAGGCTGGCACGAACCTAACCTCAGCGCACAGATAGTGAATTGTGATGTTTTACTTTAGTGTTTGAGAAGGCTTGTTAGGACCTAAACTTACCAACCCCACGTCTATCATGCTCTACCCTACCCATTTTATTCACTCGGGTACGAGTTGACTTGGGATAGGTACGAGTTGACCAAAGGTCAGGTACGAGTTGACCAAAAATGAGTGAGAGTTGACTTAGGTACGAGTCGACTTAGGTACGAGTCGACTAGAAACCCTATGCAAGCCCCTGTCGCACTTTTAAAAATTTAATATAAGATGTCTTACTGTACAATTTCGAGCCAAATCAATGTCCAAGACTGTAAATACTTGAAATCTTTTATAAAAAATATATCTTAGTGTTCATGCTGTCCAATTATCCATAATGAAAGTAGCTGTCGCTTCAAACTTTCATTTGGCCGCCATTGTTGTTGAAAAAAACAACACGTGAATGGTTACAACGAAAGCTAAAAATGTTTTTGACGAAAACTTTTTTGACGAATTTTCTTACGCAATTCAAAGACTTGCATGTTCAAACGTCAAAAGGTAAGGCAAATCGGAACTGCATACAGCTCAGCTTTACTTTAGAACAAATTTGTTCTATTTATATACATGTATGTGCAAAATGGGAAAACAAATAGGATTGGTGATGGTGGAAAGAAACACTCTTCAATATCACTTTTAGGGTGGCACCACACCGTGCCATTTTTGCACTCTTTCATTTTTTCTGGATGCAAAGCTCTTTTTATAAAGATAAAGATAAGATAGAAATTGAAATTTTACAACAAGCCCGAAAAATATCCCCAATTCTGTACCTTGACCTCTAGAAACGACCCTAAAAAGCATAGAAATGACCCCTTTTGTGATTACCCCTAAAAATATCCACAAAACTTCATACCCCCAAAAATATTAATCTTCCTGAAAAACCCCAAAATATTGAAATTCAAAATATTGAAAAAAAAAAAATAGTCCATGCCTTCGAATGTATAAAATTACAGAGTACCCCCTCCCCGGCCAGGTTTGTGGTACCTGCTCAAGCTATGAATAGCTTCTCAAAATTAAAGGGGTAAGATGTTTGCTGTCTTCTCTGCCTGAAGGAGATGGTACTTTGGTGTAGTTGCATGCATTATTCGAAATATCCTATCCATTTCAACAGTTTACTGTCTTTCTCCTTTCTTTGTTGGCTGGGGGAAGTCTTGCGGGGAAATTTTGTTTGATTTGATTTGATTCTTTACGTCCCATCAACAATCTTTCAGTTATAAAGGGATGGGTCTTCCTGGGTTGAACCAGCACTAAGCTAGGATTAATGTGTCTTGCTCAAGGACACAACACAGTGACCCCGGTGAGGCTCGAACCCGCGGCCCTATAAGCGAAAGAAGACATCAATCATCTGACAAACTTTGCAAGATGGTCGTTTTATTGTACATCAACTGTATAAATATATATAATATACTCTATCGTGATAAATGTAGGACGATTGTTTACCTTAGTTTAACAGTCTATTTTCCACACATGTTACTGAATAATATACTCTATCGTGATAAATGTAGGACGATTGTTTACCTTAGTTTAACAGTCTAACAGTCGCTGTTTCAACAAAATAGAAATTCTTTGTAGGGGTAATCCAGTCCAGTTTTGTAACAGAGTTAAGGTGGGGCATGGACGTATACGTTACCTGGACTAGAAACACCAATAGATTTACCGATAATCGTTATTCGATCTTTGCCGCGCTGAAATCCAGGTAAGCAGCAGGCTATTTCCGAGTAAGTGACGGATCGCTTTAAGAGAAAGAGATGCATATGTGTATGTGCATTTGTTTCTTCGCCCCTAGCATCTCGGTAAGAAGCGATAGATCTGAAAGAATAGCACCGTTTTATGGAGAAGCTTCTTAGCTGCAATTTGCTACCAAACACGATGTTGTTCCGGTAAAAATTAAAATAAATTCGCGGAAGAAATGAACCTAAGATTTCCATCTTATCTGCGTCCTGTGATGACACGGATCTTAAATTTACCACCCCCCCCCCCCCCCCCCCCCCATATACGTCCGTGGTGATGAGCGCTAATTAGTCAAACATCACTTTGTAAAACAAATGAAATGTAAAACTATTCAACAAAAGAGAATGTACTTTCGATGAGAATTAAAAAAAAAACGTGGGATGCAGTTCATTCACTATTGCACGGATCATAAATACAGCAATAATATGGGCCTCGACTCGAGAAACCCTGTCTTCCGGGGTTTGCAAACAACACAGGCGCAGACCAGCCTGCGCATCCACACAGTCTGATCAGCGCCTTTTTATTCGCTTTTTGAAAAATATCATATGTAAACTTGCTGCAGGTGAAATTTCAATTTTCAAGCTAGTCTCTATAGCTGAGGAGACTGGTTTGAAACACTCTTTGTCGAAACCCCCAGAAGACAGGTTTTCTCACAACGAGGCCCATATGATACCAAACAATCTAGTGTTTTCAGAAAAAAAAATACCCAAGAAAAAAGATAACGCATCAGGCTTTTCTTCATTTCGCAGACATGGAAGAAGGCATTTTTTCATACAACGCAATTCACCCACATAAGCCTAACGTCCTTTTTGTGGGGCATAGGTAAACAGTGCAGAACCAGATCAGACCCAGCAGAACGCGATATCTGATCAGGGTCTCCACCATTTGCTTACAGAATGTTCTATAAAAAATTCAGAAAATGATAATGACACCCAACACCCCTTAAAACGAAATCATCTGATCCAATTGAGTGGAGAGGGCGTAAATGAGTTAAATAGAAATTGAGTATCTTTTGTTTAATTCTTTAATTGGCTATTATTGTCAGTTGTTGAGAATACCACTTCTAAAATAAGTCGTTTTGGTTGAAGAGATATTTAACGCAGTCGCGGAAATAATTACTGCTCACAGCCATCTTACCAACGAATTTCAAGAATTACACTCATTTAGCGCATCACATTGCCACAGTTAAAGTGACAAGTACCTCAGTAAAATTCTAATTTTCAAGATGGCGGCTTGTAAACGACGCAATTTGTCCAAAATAACACGAAAATTAACCATTATCCACTGATTTTATTCCAACATAACACATATGAGATATACTTAAAAACTTATTCTCGTAAATTCCGTAAGAATTTTCTCCACATATATTGAATATTCACGGTTTTAACATTGAAAACTTTCCCATGGATCATCGCTATGAACAGCCTCTTTGAAAATGGCGGCAGAAAGGTATTTATCTCGGCGTATACCCGATTTACGCGTAGGCAATAATATTGATAAAATAGATAAGAAGCCAATCCCTTCAAGTATACATCCGTGGGTGGGGCAATGACCTATATGTAGATCTGTATATAGTCACTGGGTGGTGACAGTCTTTTTAAGCATTTTATTCAAGTAATGGCGGACTATGTCAGCCCGAGGATGTAACTTTCGACTTGACAGGAGTGATAGTGTAGACCATCCCCTCCACTCCCCAAATCTGCCCAATCTTTGGCTTATAGGGGTTGCTGTAGCTAGTCCACACTTACACTCTGAAGTACCAGATACCAAGTGCCACAGCTTCAATAATACAAATACATGCTCCCTTATCGTTACTGCTTTCCTTTGAGGGGATGATGATTTTGCTATCAGAGTGAGTATAATTTACCAGTCAGTTATACACAAGATTCATAACAAAACAGATCGTTTTCAGAAAGGTTTACTTCAGACTTCGCCCATGTAGAGCCAGAAAGTCAGGCGATTTGTTTTACAATACTCATGAATGGGTAGTCCAGGCCTGTTTGATGGGTTATATGAACTTTTATATAAAAAAAAAAACCATAGCTCCAGATAAGGATTGGAGGCAATTGGGTATTTACCCACCTCTTTTTGGCTTAATTGGGTATTTCAAATTTTAAATTGGGTATTTCAAGTTTTTGTATTGGGTATCTATCTGAAAGCAAACAGGCATTCAAACCGGGCCTTGTTTCGCCTGACTTTTTTGTTTACTTTCGGTTTCACTTTCAGAAAGCACACTTGCAATATTAGTATATCTGAGATCGCTATTTCCAACTTATTTTGAAAATCCAACGAATCTATCAATTCATCTTGATTCTTCGAACCACCAACGCGGTATTATAGTTAGTTACGATATGATATTATTCAATTGCTCTAAGGCCTTTTCGCCCACGTTACGCCATTGTTATTGTAAAGCGAGACGAATGTCGTAATTGTGTAAATATTGGGTAAAGCTAAACAGCCATAAGAATTTTCCTGGACTGGTTTGCAATTTAATTAACTAGATTCGGCGCCACGACGTGTATAAATTTGTACCCAACAACAGCTTGTGATGTGAAAAACAACAATCGCAAACTGAATACTATAGCGTCATACGCTATGAAAAAGTTCAGAATTGCGTATCAAGGATTTTTATTGCGTTTTTGTACGCACAGAAATGAATTTAATTGCTTTTTCAGGTCCACGAAATTGCGTAAATACGCAATACGAAGTCTTATCTGGAGCTATGAAAAACAATAAAAAAAACCCAAGAAAACATTACTTGAACATGGCAGAAAAAATGCTGAGAAATGTATCTGACTTAATGCTAGAAAGTGTCAGCCATTATGAAATTCAAGAGGGAGAGAGGTTTGGACCAAAGTTTGCCCCAATCAGAACAGCAGTTTGTTTGTTTTTCTTTGTGGGGGGATGCTTGTGAACACAGCACAATTGATCTGCTTGTTTGTTCAGGGTTTATTATAAAAACAGTCACAGATCGATATAAAAAAACGTCTTGAAAAGATTGGTAATGGATGAAAACTGATTGAAAAACGTGATTTTGTCCTGTGCCTAGTTTTACAATAGCGATCAGAAGTGTGTCACGAAGCACAAAAACATAGTAGTTAATGGGTCTGACATTGTTAGATCTGCATCTGCCTTGTTTCAATTTTACATTAAGATTAGATGTAGGTATGGCTGCAGAAAAGTTGGTTTCTTTGATCTAGTCTTGCAGATAGTGACTAACTTTGAAAAAAAACCTACCTTTCTTTTAAAACCTGTATGCACAGGTAGTCGAAAACATTTTTGCGATGACTGTCACAGGGAAATCATCATTGTTGTGATAAGAAATGATAGGGTACTATATGGTTTATACTCAGTTCTATTCATTGACAGGGTAAATTCAAAGACGCATGACAAAAAAGATTTGCCTCAAAACAATGGTGGTTTAGTACTCTATTTAGCAGTTGGTTATGCTATAATACTCTCCAACATGGCGGTCAGAGTCTCTTGAGCCCCTTTTATCCCACCTTTTCGAGTTTCGTAAATTCCTTCCCCTAGATAGATCGCAAAGAAGGATCATTTTATTTGCATGCTCATAATATATAACTTTAACAATAGGAAAAAATTATTAGTTTTATAAAATTTTTATCTTTATAAGATTTTATCTTACATATGATCTTAACTTATAAATATCTGTGCTATATCAATGTAAATTTCTGTGATACTAACCCAAATTTCCTGTGATTTGTTATATGTTTATACTTGTACAGTCTTTCACTTTGTTTGTCGGTAAAATAGCCTTAATGGCTAATGTTCGATATGTTAAAATTGAATGCCGACTTTAAATAAAGTTTCTTGTATCTTCTTGTATCTTGTATCTTGTATCTCCTATGCACATGCAAATTCAACTGCGTGACTGTTTCTTCAGTCTTTTACAGCCACAGACGCTGATGTGTCCCGTTTGTATTGGAGACATAAACATTTTAAATTAATAAAAAGTATTATGCCCTCAAATAGAGTTGAAAAAAAAAACACGTGTTTTTTTTTCGTTTTCGTTAAATTCGTTCGGAAAATGCAATTCATTTTTACTTTAACCAATAACAGTTTCGACCTCGATGTAAAATGTAAACAACGGCGGCGAAAAGGCCAGTGCTCTGGGTAAGTCTCTATAAAAGACATTTTTATGCAAGCTTCTATTGCTAATTTTGGTGGAAACAATGAATTTAAGTATTGTTTTTGTCAGTTACATATGTGAATTGATTTGACAACGCGCCAAATGACTTTTTTTTTAGCCGGAAAGTGCGAATGCGGGTCAACTCGGCCTCGAGTCAAGTCGGCCTGGGTCAAGTCGGCCCGGGTCAACTCGGCCCGGTTATATCCTATATTGCCTACTATTTTCCCCGCTATTTTCATAAGGGATAAGTATGAGGTGTGTTTTATATATAAAAATGTTCAGCAAAAGTTTGAGGGAATAATGCTTGGATCTATCTATATTGCTGGTCTGTCAATCTTGTTTCACTCAACGGGTCCAACTTCATAACGGTAGAAACAACAAAGAAAAAGTAGCCTCTGATAGACAAAATTCAAATTAGAATTTTATGAGAGGCGGACAAAAAATAAATATATTTGTGTCGCTTATTCTTATCCTTTTTTTTAAAAAAAAAGAGTGAATAAATCAGCGGTATTAGACCTTGCTTTGATCAATTGCCTTTTTTTTACTAATTCAATGGTCAGAAAACGATAATTGCCTTGTTTGCAAGATATGGGGGGTCAGTGATTGACAAAGTGTGAAAACTTTCATTTGGTAACCTGGTTCATGACAATCAAGTGGCAAGTTCATCCCCCACCAATTTGATAAATAAAGAGCTTAATTGCAACTGTTTAATGTTTATCTTTGATTTAGTTTGAGTGGTTATACATGCACAGAAAACAGAACATATACCATATACGTTCTGAAAATACACCGGGCCGAGTTGACTAAGGCCGAGTTGACCCAGGGCCGAGTTGACTCAGGGGCCGACTGGACTTCAGGCCGAGTTGACCCGCTACCGAAAGTGCAGCGCAGAATTTCGTTGCGGAGCTTGCGAAAGGAAAATGACCGAATCCTAATGAGAGTTCGCGTTCCGAATGATAACAGAAAATGAAAATGACAATACATTTAAGGTATTTTGGCTTTTTCCAAAATTAAATTGCTTTTAGTTAGTAGTTACCCCTTCATTTAGAAAACAATTGCTTTTTGTCATCAATTTAATTGCTTATATACCCCAAAAAGTGGCTTATCTGTTCCTCTGAATGAGTCAAACTGGCTGAAATAAGAGCAAATTATCATATACCAAAAGTTGGGCCATGAGAAAAAGTATTATATGGTGTGTGTTCACACAACAAATTCATTGCTCTAGTGCTATGAAGGCTCACTGAATATGCAAACAAAGATGAGTCCAATTTTTGACATGAAGTATTGATGAAATATGAAAAGTACACAAACATGAAAAAAAGTTTAAGTATTTGCTGTGAATATGCTGCGAACAGTAGAAAAGTTTAAGTTCTTTTCATTATGAATTGAGAGCTATATTTTAGTTTAAGTTCTTTTTGTAAACATTCTGCGATCACATAAAAAAATTAAAGTCACTGTTACGAATATACAGCGAACAGTATCAAGAACTAAGTTATTATTGCGAATATTGCGCGAATAATACACTGTGCTTGAAAATATTTAAGTTTTTGTTGCGAATATGCAGCGACTATCTGACAAAGCTGCTAACATTCCGCGATCACTTTTTTGACTGTCCAGTTTTGTTCGCTGGGTATTCGCGATAAGAAGTGAATATATTGCGAACAATTACTGCGAACAGAGAAGTTCGCCAATTATTCGCAGCATATTCGCCAGATATTCGCAATGAGACAGCTTTTCCGTAAGGGTAATCTCCTCAGTGGGTATTCATGTCTACTTGAAGCAAACACAGTGAGACCTCCAAGCAATTAAACACCACTTTAGATTAGAATAGCCAGGCCTCCAGATAAGAGTGTGTAATGGAATATTATTTTCTTTATTTCTCATTCAAAACATATGGTGTGGGTACTCAAAAGAACCGTCTTAATGAGACGGTCCCCCTGAGCACCCAAAACACATATTCAGATTACTGGGTAAGAAAATTAAAAGGTTTACGCAAATAGAATTTCCTTAGCGAACTACTTTTAGCATGTATAAAAAAGTGCATTATCTCCCTTACTATTGCTATATATATTAGCGTTATGCAGCATTTAGCTCCCTTATAAACAAGTACTAGCTTAGCGGAAAAGTTTCAGCAACGATGTGCCGTGGACAGGCGGGTGGGGTATTGTAGTTGTAGCGATCATGACCACTTATTACGCTTTGGGCAAACTGTGGCGCCCAGGTACCGCATTCTAAAGGAGTTCCAGTGTATTTTCAGGAAAAAGCTAATGTCTCACTGGTTTTAAAAATGTCCCCTAATTTTCAGGGCTGTCGAGACATTTGTCCCAATGTCTTAGCAACCTTGGCAGAACACTGCTGGTATAAGCCCCAACCTGTGGGGACATGCTGATGGTAACAACCCTGCTCTTTGCCCCGCCCTACACAACAGAAAATCCCACTGGGGTAAGTGTCCCAGCACTTCCTGGCACTGCAGGGACAATCAAAAAGTAATTGCCCTGCACCTTAGCCCGGCTATTCCCGTAGGAGGGGGGGAGGCGTGGATACAAATGACTGGTGCATAACTCAATAATGCCCAGAGCTCTCACTAGGATTTTGAAAACAGGAGTTCAGGACTCCCATCTGGCAAAAAGTAGGAGTCCCACTGGAAAAAGTGGGAGTCCTACTCTAAAAAAGTTGGAGTCCCACCAATTTGTGCATACCGTATATCTTTTCCATTTTAGCCGGAAGTGATACGTTTGAATATTTTTTAGATCGACTGATTTTAACCCTTTAAACATTGATTGTTCCTACTTAACAAAAACAAAATATTTTGGTACTATGTTTTTTCATGTAATCTGAACACACATTTTTTTTGTTTGGCCTTATCAAAATAAAATATTAAACTGTTGGTACTTGTTTTATTTATTAACAAGACAGACAGACAGACAGAACAAAAACAAAATATTTTGGTACTATATTTTTTCATGTAATCTGAACACACATTTTTTTTGTTTGGCCTTATCAAAATAAAATATTAAATTGTTGGTACTTGTTTTATTCATTAACAAGACAGACAGACAGACAGACAGCAGTCCTCTGTTTTGTATAATCTTATGCAGATGGAAGTGTTTTTTCTTCTAAAAAAAAAACCATCTCGCTAGTGTCTACAGCGATTGCAATGAATAGACTGACATTACTTAGACATTTAACATGGCTTCCATGATTTAGAAAGAACGATTTTACTTGCTGAAAGTTCAGTGTTCTGCCAAGGTTGCTAAGACATGGGGACAAATGTCTCAACAGCCCTGAAAATTAGGGGACATTTTTAAAATCAGTGAGACATTAGCTTTTTTCCTGAAAATACACTGGAACGCCATTAGAATGCGGTACCTGGGCACCACAGTTTGCCCACAGGGTAATAAGGCTTAAATGAAATATATGTGTGGTTCCTGTGGCCTACCTACCCTATAGTTTTTAACCCTGGTCTTTGGAGAAAATGGGCACTTTTTCAGATTTTGCCACTATTTTCTTTATTAAATGTTATAACAAAATTTGATAATTTCCCTACCTACCTACCCTAAATTCTGTTGGTATGCAACAGGAACCATACATATATTTCATTTAGGCCTAAGTGGTCATGATCGCTACAACGCGATACCCCACCCACCTGCCCACGGCACATCGATGCTGAAACTTTTCCGCTAAGCTAGTACTTGTTTATAAGGGAGCTAAATGCTGCATAACGCTAATATATATATATATATAGCAATAGTAAGGGAGATAATATGCTTTTTTATACATGCTTAAAGTAGTTCGCAAATGCTCAATACTTTTGAAAAAACAAAACAAAAAAAAGAAAGAATTTTTTTATAAGGATAATATTTAGGTTTAAATG
Organism: Loripinus fragilis; assembly: GCA_964019695.1. Classification (NCBI taxonomy): domain Eukaryota; kingdom Metazoa; phylum Mollusca; class Bivalvia; order Lucinida; family Lucinidae; genus Loripinus; species Loripinus fragilis. The sequence goes on from OZ026514.1 coordinate 74,665,162, forward strand.
CTGTTTTGGTGAGCTACATTAAACTCCAAGTTCACTCTGTGATTTAACAATGGATTTAAAATATGCAAAATTCAGAACAATGAAACACTTTAATTAAGATTGACTATTTAAACAAAATTGGTCCGCGACAAGATTCGCAACTAGGGTGTTTCGGCCGCGACTTTGCTGAAATTTCCGCGATATTCTCGCGGGATCGCGGCCTCGGCAGAACACTGAAGTTTATTAATCTAGACGATGAAAAATTTCATCGCACGGCTTGTAGGATCTTGTAGTGTAGCTTCATTTGGAACTTTTGTCAGCCAGACGTTACCGTATACGGCTTACCGCTGTACCGTTTTTTTTCCAACAATTCTCACACTGTTTTGTTTGCCGTAGCAATGAACGAATGGAGAAATGCTAATCCGTAAAATTATTGTTTTTTTTCTCCATGTTTATGTTGCTCAAATCGCAAACGAGTGCAATTAAATAGGTTTTCTCTTTCATCCCTAATCAGTCGACGTCGGTAGTCCGATGTTGTTTACTATTAGTTTTTCTCCCTTTAATTATCGGTAAATCTTCAATCAATTACCCGATAATCCTTGCTTAATTACTTTAATAATCACCTCGTAAAAATCACACTGTCCCGCATCGGTAATCCTGTCAATCACCTGTCAGAATTGCTACACTGCAGTCCGAGTTGGCGAGTCATACGATTGGTCAACAGAGACAGGAAAGCGTGTCGCGATCGATAATATCAAAGGGCTTTCGATCTCCCGGTGTGTATTTATCTCGCAGCTACTGGATTTTTAGCGTGTGCCAAATAAAAAAACATGCGTACGTGGGACTCCCGCCTAGCGAAAATCACGGGTCCCAGGGAAAAAACGTGCGTACCAATACGCGTAATTCTGCGTTTCCGAGAGCTCTGAATGCCGCCTTTGAAATATAATGTATTTGAAAACATTATGGAAAATGGAGCATTTGCTCTAAGTAAAGGGTCTCAGGATAACCTAGCATGTACGAATCCAAGTTGTGTGCAAGTTTAGCTTTCATTGCCCCCCCCCCCTCCCCCCCTTAAATGGAAAATGGCCCCTTGCTTTGGCTGCATGGTAATGTGCCAAATGGCCTATACTTTCAGAATCCTGGCCTAAACACTGGAAAGACTCCTCAACTGCTGAATAGCGCATTCTTAGGCCTAAATGAAATATATGTGTGGTACCTGCTGCATACCAACAAAATTTAGGGTAGGTTGGTAGGGAAATTATAAAATTTTGTTATAACATTTACCAAAGAAACTTGTGAAAAATCTGAAAAAGTGCCCATTTTAGATATTTTTTCTCCAAAGACCAATTTAATGTTTAGGGTAGGGTTAAAAAATTAGGGTAGGTAGGCCAACAGGAATCACACATATATTTCATTTAAGCCTTCTAAGTAACAATGAATTGTGCTTTTGGCAGTAGCAACTGCTAAACTGCTGGAGGTAGCTAGCTACTGCTTCTGCTGTACTGCTACAATACTATTGCTGTAACTTTTGTTATACTTTCAAAGTTTTCAGGTCTGTAATAACTGCAACTGCATTTGCAACCAGATAAATAGCTTTTTTCGAATTCAATTAAGACTGGTTTTGATTCACAAAGCTGATCATATTCAAATTATTAAACGTTGACTAATTTCAAACATTTTTTTTCTTTATTTTTAACATCTTTTTAACAAATCAGTTAAATTTATGCTTAAAACTTGCATTGAAAACAGTGTTGAGGTCCTTTATTCCTGGCTGCGCCATTGCGCTATTTGCGCTCTTTTTTCTCAAATCAGACGCAAGAAAAGTAAAAATAATGGGTCATTTTGGCCACCATTGAGTAATTACATCAGACAGACCTATCAAGCTGTGTATTCCAAATGTGTTTACCAATCAAAAAATAGGACGCTTAAATGATTAGCAGTTTTCAAGTAACCTACAACATAAGGCTCCGCTATTTCAAGAACCATGCAGTGTATGTATGCTCACAAAAAAATGGCATTTTGGAAGTAGCGGCTACTGCTAGCAGTAGCAGTATTTTGCTGCCAGTTACTACTATAATACTTGAGACGGAGAGCTGCAGGTTGGAGCCTCATCGAAGTCCCTGCGTTGTGTGCTTGAGCAAGAACATTAATCGTAGCTTAGTACTGGTTCAACCCAGGAAGAACCGTCCCTTTAATACTGAAAGATTGTTGATGGGACGTAAAGAATCGAATCAAACAAACAAAACTACTATAATAATACAATTGCCGTTATGTTGGGAGAAGGAACTTATATTTTAAAAGTTGTTTCAAATATGTATAACTGCAACTGCATTTGTAAACCTGATAACCTTAGCAGTTTTCTAATAGTTTATTAATCCTTTAATCGACTGCCATGATCCAGCCAGAACTGTTTCAGAGGCACCAAATCCTACACTAGTGGACCTGACAATTTGTTCCATGTACAAAGATGAAAGTTTATTTAAATAATTATTCATAGTAGGTGGAGCTTAGTATGAAAATCATATATACTCAACAAAAAAAGTTAAGGAAATTGTGTTTGAGGGGCTATGACAAAAGATCTAAAACATTTAAAGACTTTCGAATTTCACAATAGGATTGTGTGACCATTTTTCTTTATAATGACGCTTTATCTGGGTCTGTAGCGCCCATATCGGCTTAGTAAATCCATTTCAAAGTTGACTGGTCTTCACTCCATTTTCGCAAAAAATCAGTTTACGGAGCAAACATACTTATTAGATTTTCATACATTTACGCCAGATCCCTCGGGAGATGGAGATGTTTAAAACTTAGGACGACAGATCCGGTGCTTATAGAGGGACACTTGATCAGTCCAGTGTACATAGATGAGGTTTGAGTTCTGTTGTCCTGCTTTTTTGTGCGAAAACCAGTGACAGTACCAGACCTAGGATGACAATGCCAGAACACACCTCACTAGAATCAGCAAAACAGTGTTGTGCGCATTGACTGGTCAATTCGCTCATCAGACATGTCTAAAATTTTAACATGCCTATAACAATTTCGGGCAGAGGGTCCAACGCATAATAATGGCACCGAGAAACCCCAGTTTTTCGATTCAGTGTTGCATGAGATATTGATGCTGATCCCTTAGCACAAAATCACCAGTATTCAGAGTATGCGAAACCGGTGCTAGTCCTAATTTGCCGCTGACTGGGGACACACTCGTTACTGATGAAGGAACTCTCATCTTCGAAATGTGATGTTTAAGGCTATTAAGTTAATTTCATGTGACATTCAAAGGAATTGCATTTCAAGTTTTGAAAACTTACATGTTTTCATGTGTTTATGAGGGAATACTCTATAGTCATTTTTGCGAAAAATGACTTTGACCCCTGTGTTACTTGACACTGTGCCACAACAAAGGTATTGGTGCTAGCAAACTGAAGTAAAAGAAAATCTCAACTGATGACATGTATCTAAACAAATAAATAGAAATTGAATCATTGTTTATTTTTGGTGTTCTTATGTTGCATGGTTTTCTGAGATTTCCTTAACTTTTTTTGTTGAGTATATTATTCATGAAGTTTTAAGCATGCTGGCTACTTATTAACTTCTTTAAAATTTGCATTTTTTTTTACATTTTTCTGAGATTTTCACCTGAGCATTGACAGAATAATGGAAAAGTGGCATTTTCATTGTTTTGTGAAAGTTTAAAAAAAAAATAAACTATTAAATTTGAATGGTGCAAAGTCTAAACTTCATCTATAATACACATGTACAGTGCATGCATCTAATTGTTTAGCTTAATCTACAACAATCAAGTGCGGATCCAGAGGGGGGACAGGGGGTCCTGACCCCCCTGGAAAATCACAAGTTATATGGGTCTCTATAGGGAATAAGCAATTGGACCCCCCCCCCCTGGAAAAAGTTGGACCCCCCCCCCCCCCCCCCCCAGAAAATGTTGGACCCCCTCTGGAACATTGAAAAATGATAGATTTCTTTGAAATTGACCATTTGACTTCTGTAAAATAAGCTGAGGACTAAAAAAAAACAAAAAAAAAACGTTGTCAGACTGACCTGGGCCCCCCTGACGAAAATTCCTGGATCCGCGCATGACAATTGCAAAATTAATGCAATTTAATCCTCAAAATCACCCAATAAGGAAATTCTTGTAAAGAAATCTATAAATGAGAAATACTGTACTTTTCGTCAGATAGACAGAAAGAGAGGCGGACAGACAAACAAGAATATATATACCTAATTTTTGAAGCCCCAGATAATCTGTGAATGGATCGTAATCTGTCATTGTTGTTTCACCAAAAATAGTCGACTGTCTCTCTCTACTGGATACGCACAACTGAGTTTGCAGATGCGGGCGGCTGGACTAGGATAATTCCATTTAAAATTGGGGGTGATCAGGATACATGTCGTTCATAAAGTGAATATAAAATCATCATTATTATCGTGTTTTAATTTTTCGAAACACAATTTTATCAAACATCATTTATGTCCATCTTTCATGAAATTAAATGTTTTACAAACAATTCTTAAAGACGAATTTGCATGATACTCATGCCCTTGTATAAATGGAACACCCCAGTGTCGTCAATTTTGCCGCCACTGAAAACATCAAAGGCTAGCCGCACGTGCATATGTAGCATCGAGGTAGATATTCTGGTCTTCTAAAGAACCGCAATACACAGAAGGAGATACTGTTTCTTTGATTTCGTACACAGTCAACAATATATTGGTCATGTTGGGACTCGAATAGAAGGCCCCGACCCACCCAAATTTGTCTTGCAGATCATACGTCACTGACCCTACCACCCAGACCAGGCTGCCTGAACCTGACACGCTCCGATCAGTTTACGAATTTAGGGGGGGGGGGGGGGGGATTTAGGTATTTTCAGGGGGGGGGGGCCAATGAAAAAATACAATACATCCAAATATTAATGGATTATGTTCACATTTGTCCGGGAGTGGTTGATTATTTCCAAATAGAGAAAAACAATGGCGCTGATCAAACTGAATGGATGCACTGGCTAGTCTGGCAAACCCCGAACACAGGTTTTCTCGCGTCAAGGCCCAATAATGGCACTGTCCCTTACAACCACGGACCCATATATACCCCTTCATGCCATTGGGCGGGTCTCCGACTTTTGATCTTTCAAATCTTTTAACTCTTTGTTTGTCGTCTGCCTGATATATTCCTTTTTCCAAAATATTCTTTCAAGAATAACATCAGAGTGTCAAACAGCTTGATCCAGATCCCGCCCGACATTCAGTTTGACCTGATCTGAATCCAAGCTGATTGCAAAGATCGTCAGCAGACAACGCAGGCTAAGAGTTTAAAATCGCAGGCGCGGATCAAGAGGGGACAGGGGGCCCAGACCCCCCCCCCCCCCCCCCGGAAAATCACGTTATATAGGTTGCTACAGGAATAACCCTTGAAAAAAGTCAGACCCCCTCTAGTAAAGTTCGACCCCCACCAACTCTTAGAACCTTTTTCTATTCGACCCCTGGAAAATAACGTTGAGGACGTCAGAGCTTCTTTATGTCAGTTGGATGTGAACCTTATCCCCCTCCCATCGAGGGAAATTCCACGATCCGCGCATGAATTGCGAGTTTCTGAGGTCCGTTCTTTTAAACTTAGACGAACCCACAAACGACACACAGCAGACGACATTTAGAGTCTGGTAAGACTTCTCTCTCTCATTCTCTCTCTCTCTCTCTCTCTCTCTCTCTCTCTCTCTCTCTCTCTCTCTCTCTCTTTGAGAGGGTATTGTTCTGGCCCATTGAACAAGTGGTCACAAGTTGAATAAATTTTATGTAGGAGAGGGGTTGATCAGGATCTGCATTTTTGGGTCCGAGTCAGGATGCATGTCGGTCATCATGAATGCCAATCAATCCTATTTTAATTGCTCGAACGCGTTTTATCATAAATTGTTATCAACTTTAAAATATACGCGAAATGGAACGCTGTTGCCGCCAGCCAACGGATACATCAAAGGTAAGCCGCACGTGCAGATGTTGCATCTGGTCTGTTGGTCTCTAGCATCTAAAGGAACCGCAATACACAAGAGTTTCTTTACCTGCTGATAATTGGACCTAGATCAGGCCCGACACAGGATCCAAACTATTTGTAATATATTTTCTTAAAAAAAAGTTGATTTTGAAAAAAAAGAAAACACCAGGAGACGACAAAAAAGCATGTAACGCAAACAGTTTGGTCCTAGATCCAGATCAGGCCAGGCAAAATGCGGAATGAACCAGCTCCATACTGTTGGACACTCTGATCAGGCTCCTTTTTAGAAAGAAATAAAGTTGTACAGAAAAAGGAAATCAGCATACGACAAAAATCATGTAAAATACGCAGAGTTTAGGTGCATGGCCATCTGTACTATATCAAGTTTGTTCTTTAATGTATAGTAAAATCTGTCTTTAGCGACCACTCAAAAACAGACAAAACTATCTTAATGACAAATAGTAGCTAAATGAAGGTCGAAAATATTGCAGCATTCTGCAATACTTTTGACCTACATAAAGCGATAATTGTTCTTGAAAACAAATTTTTGGTCTTCTTTTTGAGTGGCCGTTTTACACAGGTTTTACTGTATGTACCCATTAAATAAGGAATAATCCACCCTTAATTTAGTTCGACTATTTATTGTTGTTCAAAAAAATAAATATTTATTGTTTGTTTGATTTGATTCTTTGCCTTCTCGGCTCTCAGCCACTGCACGACAGATCCACTGAGCACGATGCAAAGACTCACATCTCACTGGCCATCTGCCCAGTCTGATCAAAATACTTGAGTTTTGAAAATAATCAATGTAGGTACTGAAAGTACAGGAATGATGACAGTGCAGTTTGGTCGGATTTTCAACTGGACACTTTCCCGAATTTATTTATTTCTTTGTATGAATGTTCTAGAATCTGAGGTTTTGAATGCGAAGATAACCTGTTGATGGCGAAAGTTCAGTTAAGGCTGCGTTATTGCGCCATTTGACCTGAGCATTCCAAAATTTCCCACTTAATTTGGGTCCCAGGAAATTTGTATTTGTTTCCTTATGTTTTCATCATTTGCCCCTTGGCACTGTCACACATGGAACATTTGTCCCCTACTATAAAACTTCTTGGCAGAACACTAGGGTGTTGAACCCGTCTTTCAGACGGACTTTCAGCCAGCTACTGTAGTATAAATATTGGGCCTAATGAATAGTCTGCGATTAAATGTCGAGTTTAATGCATGTGCGTGCATGTGCGAAACGTGACTGCAGACCGCTTCCGATGTGCTTGTGTATACATATGCAGATTCACCAGTGTCTGTGAGACTGAAGGGATAAAACACGTGCATCTGCTTAAAAATGACGGAAATGACCTGCGTACCAGTTTTTTCTCCGTATTTTTTCATGATTTGAATTTAGGCCTAATGTCGTATACGAAGTATTTACACTGCAACGTAAGTCAGTATTTGCAGTTCGTTCTTCGTGATGATGCTGCGTCGGCATTGGAATTGGCGTTCAAACCTCGGGGATCAAACATCTTGCCGCATCGGAGACAAAGGAGCTGTAGGCCTACTATAGCCATGGTAAGCGTTAATCACAGAAAATATACTTTCCTCTAATGCACTTCACTCCCTAAAGTTTAAACTCAATTACTTCTGGGTCCGAGCCAAATAGTGCAGTTCTGACGGTTCAACGTACAGATGTAGATGTAGATAGATGTAGATGCATAGCATGCACGGCGGGACTTGGGGTTCGGACTATCACGCCATCATCGGCCCGCATTGTAAAGGTGTTTTCCTGGCGGACCGATGATGGCACATTTTGTATACTGTGTATAGGTTTGATGGCTGAATATAAAAGGAACAAAACTGTCATAATTAGGGACCAATCCACCCTTTTTATCTTTTTTTCTCATCTGGGTGCTCTGAAGTCTCATGGTTTTCTCATAATTTGGAGCTCCGTGAAATCGGTGTACAGGTAAAATCATCACGGACAAAAAGTTCAAAGATCAACCGGCTTAGGTAAATTGGTATAGCATTTATATTTGCCTTATTTCATTGTTTCTTTGCAAGATGCTGAGGAAGTGACAGCAAAAATTCACAGAATGAAATTTAATGCAATAAATCGCATTTTAATAGCTCCTTCCGAGAAAGAGAAAAAGTTTGCCAGAGAAGACCAGTGACGGTGTTAGATTAAAAAATCATGCGAGAAAATTACCCCTATCCATGTGAATGGACAGGTGATGTTTTGTTTGTTCGAGTTTAATGATAAATCTATACGTTCTGGTCAAAAGTGTTCAATCTTTCCACAAAATTTCCTTGGTTGAACTGGTAATAAGCAGAGGTTATAGTGTCCAGCTCGACCCCTGGATCTGCAGTCAGACAAGACATGTTACAGACTGCCCTATGTGGCCCGGTAGGGGAATAGCTATACACCGGAAGGAACGTTCCTTCCGCTGAAGGAAGGTTCCTTTCGTGGAAGGAAGATTTTTGTACGGAAGGAAGCTTTTAAATAAGTTTATTAGCAAGATAATTCTTTAAAATCATGATTTATTATTAAAATAATGAATATTGAGATGCTTAGATGAAAAGTTGTGATGAAAATCAAAACTTGATGTCAACTTTGCTACCAATAAAAAATTGTCCGTGTGCCGCGTATAGCGGCATCAAAAATTTCAGTACGGAAGGAAGAATATCTAGCTTGCTTTAAGCATGATAAGTCTAATAAATCATGATTTAATAATGAAATAAAGAATATGAAACATTTAAATTAAAAAATCTCAGTGATATCTTAACTTGATTTCACCTTTGGCAGTGATTAAAATTGTCCTTACGCGAAAGGAACCGATGCCTACGGAAGGAAGATTTATCTACGGAAGGAAGTTTTTTTTGTTTTTTTTCTACGGAAAGAAGCTTTTTAATAAGTTTTTTTGCACAATTTGTTAATATAAATAATGAATTATTGAGATGTTTAGGTTAAAAAATAGTAAAATCTGTCTTGAGTTCATCTATGGTAGTGAAATTAATTTACCGTATACGAAAGCAACATAGGGAGCGCAGTGGCTCAGTGGTAGAGTGCTTGACTCGAGACCGAAGGGCTGCGGGTTCGAGCCTCACCGGCGTCACTGCGTTGTGGTCCTTGAGCAAGGCACATTTATCCTAGCTTAGTACTGGTTCAACCCAGGAAGACGTCCCGCATAACTGAAAGATTGTTGAGTGGACGTAAAGAATCAAATCAAACAAACAAACGAAAGCAACATTCCTACGGAAGGAAACTTTAAAAGTACATTGTGAAAGCAAAGAATATACAGCTTGGTCAGACACAGCATTCTGTGTCGTCTGACCTGGTTCTGCACTGTTTGCATATGAGATATAGTCCGACCAGTTAAGAGAGACTGGGCGGTTCTTAGAAAAGACACACCCATGGACATTTCCATTTAAAAATCGGTAAGACAGAGTGAATTTATTCACCTGTGAAAAGCTTTACAGCTGTATACCTGTACATACCTGTTGAAGTTTTGAGCCCATTATGAGAAAAAAAAGGCATCTCGAATTAACTTGGATACCAAGGAGACTGACTAGTCTAGATATATGCGCTCTGACAATGTTTCGAAAGTTTAACTATTCAAATTATAATACTGAATAAGAAAATAAAATAATGGTCCACAATGAAAAATCAATGCTATATATTGGCCTGCACACGAGATGATGTAATGGTTCTTATTACATCGGCGTGTGGCGAAGGCTCTGACAAGCCAGCATGTACGCATGACATCGCCAGTGCTTTCGCTTCTCGCATAAACAAAGTATGCAAGTTGAAGAAGACTCTGAACAACTTTTAGTCATCTAGTCTCTCTGGACACGTCAGAATGAGCGATTAATAGATGCTTTTTCGGATATTCGATAAGACCAAATCTCATGTTTGTATACCCTTTTCTCATGATCCAGATATTTAACCCTTGTCCCGCTGAATTCTAATTGGTGATTTATTGTTATTGTATCTGGCTTAAAAATCAAACCAGTTTTGCCATACAGACAAAATTTGAAGAAAGTGCAAACCTACCCTTCCCCTAAAACTTTCACAACATATCCATCCCGGAAAATGGACCCAGCAGCATACAAAAGATAAACGTTTGCCAGGCATGCTAACGTATAAAGTTGGTCACCCTTGTCGTCTGCGCTTCAGTTGGTTGCACGAGTAAAGCGTACATAGGCTATTACACCCGATTTACTGTAGACTAGTCTTATTTGACAGTGTATGACAGCGCTCTGACACGCCCAGTCTCTGTTAGCTGGACGCACTATACCTCCAAACAATTAGTCAGCTTGTAACCTGGACCCAGAGCAGGCCCAATTGGGACAGGATTGTTTATCCTATAAAAGGAAGATTAACCTCGAAAGGGAATATTTCTTTGTAGTTGGCCATCCAGAGCCTGAAAAAAAAATTCTGTTGGCATTTTTGAGTACATTTTGGCATCCATGCTCAAAGTGTATCTTGATGTGTTTTAAGAAGGATAGGGGTGGATGCCAAGTCTGGAAATGTCCCAAAGTCCCAGAATTAGGTCAAAGGTCAACCGAGTGCAAATTCTTGTATATACGTCAGATTTTAGCGTTTTTATCAATTAGCTATCCAAAATTATGATTCAAAGTAATGCAAAATCTCTTTTGGATACTACAGCCATGCTATATAAACAAACAGCATCATCAAGGCATGATGTGTGTTTGGATCAAAGGTCATTTAAGTGCAAAATCGGTGAAAATTGTAGCAATATTTTTTTTATATAGGGGCAAAATTCAAATTTTAAGTTCCCTTCTGTCCTAATGGAAGAATTTTTTATTGCTATCCTGCTAGGTGTGTGTCTATCATGTTTAGAAAGCAATGATTTACCAAGTTTACCGCGGTTAAATATTCATAATAGGCATGTAAAGTACGTTACTGTATAAAATCAATTAAAATGTAATACAACTAAAAATAACCATTTCATTTTAAAGAAATATTTTTTTTGCTTAATGCTTTGTATGAATACGTCATCTTATGCAATTATCTATCCTTTTATACATAAGATGTGTTTAAGTTGTGACTTATGTTACATTTTACCATCTGAAATTGAGTCATTTCTCAAAGGCATATGTTCCTAGCTACAGCTTTCATGAAGGACTTGGGCCATGATCTCATGCTTATAGGATTAAAATATATTTCTTTTCTCATTTCACACATTTGTTGTGTTTGTTCCCATCTATGAGTAATTGTAAAACACTTTTTACAAGGCCACTACCTGCTAATTGCATATACTAAGCATAGCTCCATGAAACACAAAGACCAAGCCTCCTTTCATAAAACATCAGGCGTGTTGAAACTATGATAGAATATGGTAAATACCATATACTGGAAGGAATATATCCTCACATCAGCCTGTTAGCAGATGGTAACATGTATAACATAAACTAATATACAGGTACATTCCTAATAATGACCATCCAGTGAAAACATTGTTAACATTTTGTGGGGTATATCATGGAAATAGGCCTGACATTAAGTGTAATTCTCCATATAACTTTAAACATTTAATTATAGGGGTGTTCTTTCATTTGCACATACTAATTAAACAATGTGGATTCAAAAGCAGCATTTCTTTGAAATCAGGTTGCTTGTGCAAATGTATTCATCCATATATAGAAGCAGTATAGATATGATATTAAAGGTAACCTCTAATTTTAAGATACCATAAAATATGTACATATGTCTTTCACAGCGCCACTTTTTATACATTGTAATTGTTTCAGTGTCAATAAATTCAATTCTAAGTATCGTTATTAAACATATTTTGCTTATTATTTTTTGCAATGATGATAGAGATCAAATGCTATAAGGTTATTGGCATGTGATTGTTTATGTTATTCTTTTTACTGTAAAATGCCAATGCAAGTTTTATTCCAAATTAAATTTCCCCAAAACAGATGTCTGGTGACTTCTTGGGAATACAGGCATTCACCATATTGGAGCACCTGATGATTTGATTGTGTTCATAGTTTTCCATCAGTTTGGGGTCATTTCTTAGTATTTAGAGTAAATGCGTCCTGAAATGGTTATCTAATATGTACATTTACTAGCAAAATCCATTGATTTAACAACATTTGCTTGATGTATATAAGATCTTAAGGTTGTTAACTCGCCTGTTCATGTGTAGTTTTAATATGGCATTACTCTTGAAATAAAACTAATTTCTTTTCACTACATACAAGACAGTCCTCATTCAGTGTTAGTCTTCACAAATATCTACAAGGGTATAGGTACAAGAGTGAGCAAGTTTATGCTTAAAATGCTTTAGCCTTTCTGCAAGCTGTTGTCAGCAATGTTGTTCACATTTTCGATGGTTTTGCATATATATTTAAGACTATCACAATAAGCCTAATTTAGAAAACCTTTTAAAACCAACAGACCATAAATAACTTTTCATAGGACATATATAAAACATGTAATAGGGTTACAAATAGCTCAACAAAATCAAATAGCGCATAAACAAAACTAAAAACAAACTACCTTGTGAATAAGAAAAGCAAATAAATCAGTTGCGTGTGACACTACTTTTTCAACATTCAGTTTAATCTGTGGGTTTCAGAGATGCAAACCATACTAGAGAATTTGGGGAGTCATGTTTTTGTTTTATGCTTAGGAATAAAACAGTTAACTGATCTTTAAAATAAAGTATCACTAACGTTCGAATGATTTGTTGTTTATGTTACCATGAAATATGTTCAGATGTTTACAAGGCTGCTGCATGCAAGTCTCAGGTAAACTTACCTCAACCAACCTTAGTCTAAGATAATTAACAAGCAGAATAGTTTCTATTAGAATTGCTGCAGAATGTAATAACATAATCATCATTACAATATGATATGAAATCTAGTTCAACAAAACATAGAAGATTTTAATGGGGACAGATGATAAATTAATTTTATAATGTTATTGTAAACAGTGAAAAGTGAAATTAAAAGAAATCACCATACAAGGAAAATCTTTAATACTAGATCTATGTATCATACTATATTTGGACATAAACCATGCTGGTTCTGTACTACGATGTTTTATTTGCAATCTTAAAAATCCTATACCTGCTATAGAAGACCCCTGCCTTCATTCCTGCCATGCCACTAGATGTATGAAATATTGCTATGCTACTTTAAGTAAATTATTGATATAAAGTCAATATTTAAATCATGATGTAGATTGCGTGTTTATCGTTATGTACCATTGGTAGAAATCTGAAAACTGCAATATGAATGTAAAAGAACCAAGCAAATTACAAATAGTAATTGAGTAAGACCAGGAAATGCCACATTCACATATTGCAGACCAACCCATAGCACTCTTTTAAATTAAGTCTTATATAGAATAAAATGTGTGTAGTATATGTAAGCAAATTGTGGAGAGCAGACCCAAATTTTATATAAGCCTAACAACAATTTACTATCTTTATCCATTTATGTAAGGCACCCTTTGTTACCTACGTTACCTCATTGATATATGTGCAGCAATTTAAGATCCATTATTGTTGATATAGTTATAATTTGATTTCATTATGAAAGATATTTTGCCAATTCCAATGCAATGTAAATAATAGAAAAATAAATCTGTAAGCAGCTATGCGTTACATGCTGGAGCCAGTACAAATTACATACTAATTAGCATATTAAATATTTACTTGATTTCACTTCATTGCAAGTTAAAAGTTATAAACAACTTCAAATATATGAAAATGAACATTTTCAAATAGAATATAGATCAATATCTAGTATATTTCAGGTATGGTATCATGGTTTATTCTAATACATGTAATTTATTAAGTCATTCTATGCATTTTAGTATAAAATGTAATGTAAGTATCGCTGACGAGCAGAAATACATATCACAGATGTATGTAATTGATTTTTATGTCTAGTTTAAACTTTTAATGCTTAAACTGTTTCGCAAATACTATTAAAATAAATCAACATTAGCCTTGTACTGTGTGTACTGTTATTTTCAATGCAAGTAGGGTAACGTTGATTACAGGTGATTTATAGAAAAATGACCACAGAAAAGTTATTAAATTATGGGTTTCTTAGGCCCCAAGACATGTCCCAAACTGAAAATAGTCTTACTTTCTGAGAGGTGTAGCAAACTCTCAAAGTAGCCCATACATTTCAGTTTAGCCCAATTGAGGGAGAAATTCCATCAGAATTGCAAAAAACTTACGATGTTTGTCTTTGTAAAATCCATAAAAGGATGCTTCAAAAGGGATTTCTTTAATGATAAACACATTAATTTAAGCCTTCTGAAAGACCTCTGCCCTTTTCTACGGCGTTACTTATTAATGCATAAGTAACTAATATTAGTTCATTTATGAAACAGTGGTTACTTAGCCTATAATTGTAATTGGTTTTGAAATGGACTATTCCGAAGAGGGGTGTGATCAAAGTAATTGTTCAATGAATAATGTTTTGATTAAATTTTTCATTTTTCCAAGGGTAAAGTAAAATCAAACGTAGACTTCTCTTATTAAAAGAGTATTTAAAACGTCTAAAATCGGGTGTCTTTTCAGTGTAAATGTCGGATGTTCAACCCCTGTTATACCCACGGACTGTACCTATTTTTCACACTCGCCAGCAGGTCTAATGGTCTAACTTAGAATAACTTATAATTGTAATTAATATTTCTACCAAGAAAATATTTCCAATTATGTGTTATCAGCGGTTTTCTGGGGCGAACTTATTGATAATTCATTACTTTAGATATGAAATTCTTAAATAAGTATATTAAATAAGTATTTAAAGGACTATTCTGTAAATCATTGTGACGTCATTCGTTCTATATTTAGCAGTGTGCGATAAAACAGTGCCACGATATAACAGAAACAAACTTTTCATTTTATTAGAAAATAGGAGCAAGAAAAAAAAGTTAAACAAACAAACAGAACGTACAACAGGCATACACGCAGAAAATATGAATAAGCAAAGAAAATAACCTAAGGAATATTAAAGGAAAAACACGGAAAATAGGTCATTCGATTGGTTTGACCTGAGGTTTGTTTCGATGAACATTGTGTCAAACGCGGAAGCAATCATCATCTTTCTTTATTTTGCTACTGGCATGCTAGTAGATTTTTCCTATCACCCGCAAACTAATGGCTGGGGTTGGGTTTCTTTCCATCAAAAGGAGGAAAATGCATGGGATATTATTCTTTCTACTTGAGAAGTCATAGTTTTTCTTGTTCTTTTTTTAGAATACTGTATATCAAGGGACGTAATGCAGTCTAACTTTTTCTTTCCCCGCGGACAAGTATTGGTTTTCATAAAAGACTGATGATAACAAGTATTCACAAAAGCTTGCTTCCCCATCACCGTCTGATTGAATGGTTTATTAGCGAAACGTCAAGCATTTAATAAATCATTTCAAAGCCGCTTTAATGTATATCTCATCGCGAAAAAAAACTTCATTATTATCCTTCATCTATCATTACTCATATGAACCTTTCAACAACGCCGTTGATAACATGTAACACATGTTATAGTTTTTCTTGTTAGAGTTTAAAAAGCATCTTGTTGTTGGACCAGAGAAAAAAAGAAACACAGTTTGTAAAAATGCTCCGATTATTGCACTTGATGACCTTTGACCCCACTTTAAAGTCGACATATGAACATTTAGTTATAAAAATTATTTTCTCAATGTTTTTCAGACTTATAACTATAAGCATACAAAATTTGGCTTGAAATGAAATACGTTTACATATAAAAAGATAAAGTTGTTTTACAGTAGTACATATTAAATCATTTTTGCACTCAATGACCTTTGACCTAATTTCTGGCCTTCATATGCAAATTCAGACTTGGCATCCACCCCTATGGCTTTGTACACATGCTAAATATTATGTTAAAAGTGGTCTAACAAATGTACTCAAAAATGCCAACAAAACCAAAAATATGCATCTTTTTTGGATTCGGATTGCCAACTATTGTGAAATGATACGACCTGTCATGTTAGCCCACAGATAATGTTATCCATAGTTTCCAGCTGGCACTGCACAAGACTGAAACGATCTTGTGACTCGTGGAGGTATGACTAGGTCTTGTTGCCTAAATGTTTTCATGTAGAGCAACCATTTGCCAGCCTCTTTTTTAACATACAGGGGTTGTCCATACACGTACATGGCGTACATGTATAATCAAACCCTGTTTGTGTTTTTGTTTTTTCTTTTTTTCTCTTTTTTTCTTTTTTTATGCTACATATGTACAGGATACTTTTCGCACATGTTTAAACGATCATGTTTCCTTTGCACAGCAAAATTACCATACACATACTAATTACTGGCTGCTCTATAATGTGATGAAATGTACGTGTTTCGGTGCTAGAAGCCACAGCCTGGTCACTTGAGGTGGCCAGTTGTATCCCAAATCGTACAGTTTATGATCCCTATACCGTCAATTTGTTATAAGTTATCAGTGCTAGTAGCCACAGCCTGATCACTTGAGGTGACCAGTTGTGTCCCGAATAGAAAAACAAATAACATGCAAGAGCCGGTGCTAGACGCCACAGGCCGGTCACTTGAGGTGGCCAGTTGTATCCCGACTTGCAGAACAAGTTAAAATTAGACCCTTATTTTCTCGTTCGTGACGAAGTATTCATCTAAGAGAAAAATGTAACATACCGAAAGTGATCAAATAACATAATTTGCAATTTAATGATTTTTTTTCTTAAACAAATAAATCGTCTCGAGTGAAAAATCACTAATGTACGAATCCTGCTATACAAAAGAAACATTGCCTTTTTCATTAGTTGATTCATATTGTATGATGAGTGCATAGATCCGGTCGGACTGCTCTGAGGAGCATTCTGATCAGGGTCAACGTGGTTTGGAAACGATACCCTCCAAAATATGGATGAAAGTTAAATAATCCTGAACTTTTGAAAATTAAAATCTTAGCAAGCGTACAAAACATTAAAATTTTCAAACGTGAATGGTCAGAATAAACCATAGAAACCATAATGTTCCCAATAATCCAAACAATGAATTAAAATGCCAAAAAATGCCAGTATGCTTTCCTTTTTGAACATTTTGGATACAGATTAGATCCGTCTTTAGCCGGATCTGATATGGATCCAAACAATTAATTAAAATGCCAATATTGATCCAAACAATGAATTAAAATGCCAAAAAATGTCAGTATGCTTTCCTTTTCTAACATTTTGGATTAAATCCGACTCTCATCGGTAAACAGTTCAGAACCAGATCAGACGCCGTAAAATACTGTGGCTGATAAGGTTTTGTACTGTTTGTTTACAGGAATTTTAACTTAGTACCCAACAACCCTTGAATCAGAGATGGGGTAATCGTAATCTGTAATCACGATTACTTGTAATCGATTACTTTTTTCAGTAATCATAAAGTAATCTGTAATCATGGATTTTTATGATTACAAGTAATCGTAATGTAATCGATTACATTGCAAAATACGATATGTATTCGACCAATTCATAAGGGGGCGATATATTCCATTACACATATATCTGCTAATTGATCACGAGATTAATCTTAAAGGCACACTTAACGCCTTTTTATACGGCACACTTAACACCTTTGCTCTGATCTTGGTCGAAAATAATCGTAAAAGTTACGACATCGACGTTATTCATTTGTCTTGTGACAAAAACAACAACAAAAAAAAACACACAAAAAAACGCGCAATTATGTACCTGTCGCAGTCTATCAGTTCCCATCAGGTAGTCAAGCTTTCCAGCATCATCGCAGCGACAACGGATACATATGTATCCCAAAAGGTAGCTTCTCCCAGGCCTAACCAGCTGCTTTTTCGATATCCTGGCAACCATTGTGAATCCAGGTCTTACAAGTCTACAAACAGGACAAAACATGTTTCAGATAGAAAGGAAGGAAGAAAAAGAAAGACAAACATATAGGCTCTTTTCAGGCTGATCTAAGAGTTTCTATATCTGACTTTTTAAGCGACCAACAATAGCGGAGACCAGTCTGCGCATCGATTCAGTCCGATCAGCGCTTTTGTTATTCGCTCACAAGTACTTCTGAAACTATTTGTTTTGAAAATGAATAATCGGTGCAGTCTGATCAGCGAGAAGATCGGTCTTCGGTGTTTCGAACAACAAAGGCACAGAACAGCCTACGCATCTGCACAGTCTGATCAGCGCCTTTGTTATTAGTTTTTTGGAAAGTATCATATCAAAACTTGCTACAAGCAAATTTTTATTTTTCTAGCTAGTCTCTGTAGCTGGGGCGACTTTTGTTATTCGCTAACAAGTAGATCTGAGACTAGTAAGTAAGCAGTGTATTATATGTGCATACATGATTTGATACAATATTACAATAGTTTTAGAGGTCCTCTAGTGCGAACAGCACTGGCCAGGATCAGACAACTCCCTTAGGAGCAGCCTGATCATGGATTAATGTTTGCTTGCATATGTAATAACCAACGTAATAATCGGACCACACTTTCTAACATGTCTTCGGTGTTTGCGAACAAAAATAGCGGAGACCAGCCTGCGCATCGTTGCAGTCTGATCAGCGAGAAAACCGGTCTTCGGTGTTTGCGAACAACAAAGGCACAGAAGACTATTTGTTTGAATTCTTACCTAACATGAAACCTGAAAACGATAACACATATATAGAAAATTGCCTTACACCACAAAAAACAGTAATCAGCGTTCCCGGACAGACGGACACACTGATGAGCATTTTACGATCGATAAATCAATATTTTTTAATTCATTATCATCAAAGTGATTGATTAAGACACCATTAAAGTAAACTATGAGTCATCATCATGTTTGACACAATGTACTCATATTTCGTTGATTTTGTATATTGGTTAATTAATTATTTAATTTATTAATTGATAGATTATAAATTAAGTGAATTAAGCTCTTAACCAATTAAGGGAAATTTGACATATCTCACTCACTTTGATGTATTTTTTATAAAGCACACATTTTCACTAACTCTCACCATTTCTGGTATATTTCTACAATATGACCAAGTTTGCGATTTTCGGAGACAGCTACGTGACCCATCTAGAGAAATTTACAGGGGGCAGAAGTGAAGTTTTTAACTCTCGTTTCCTTGGTGTATCTGGTAAGAAGAAAATTTCAAGAAAAGTTTGACGAAATAAAGCACTACCGTCCAGACGTCATATTCATGAATCTCAGCAGCAAAGACATCACAGAGAGTACAGACATCCAGAATCTTGTTAAGCGACTCAAGAATATTGTCAAAGAACTATATGAGAATGGTACTACTAAAGTCTTCGTCGCCACCGTCATCGAACGAGGCTCTTTTCCAGAATGGACTGGTTTTACTAGACCTATATTCAATCTCGAAGCAATATACATATAAGTATATTGCTTCGAGATTCAACAAGATTAGACATGCATTGAATAAGAAGCTGCGCACTGAGTTGGGTACAGACTTGGTCGACGTAGGGAAGAAGATAAAATACCCCAGACATAACAACAATGACCTCGTGCATCCCGGGCATCACCAGGGCGGCATGTACCTTCTTGACAGACTTATAGTTAGATGCTTCGACGCCTGCTAGGTAGAGTCAAAGCCTGAGCACAAACGGTCCTTTTCAGGACCACCAAATCATACCAAAAGAAACCCATTTATTGTCGTACAATATTTCGCCCCTTTATACATGTTAACAGTGCATAGAACTTACACACGAATCCCAGCTAAATAAATGTTCACACATGAATTAAGCATATCTAATCATCTAATCATCAGAGTGATAATCAACATTTTTTTTTAAAAAAAGCAAGCTTCCTTTAACACACATTATAGACACGAAACTGGGCTTGCATAGAAAAAAATCTTCCTTTTGCAACAACTCGAAAGAGCCATAGAACACGGACGTATATTATATATATTCAATTCTAACACACCTCGCCTATAGAGCCACAGTAAAAAACTGTGATATATCGGACAATAATTCACAGCTAAAGTGTGTGATAGCTGACGTCACTGGAAATGACGTCATTCATGGCGTTAGACGGTGTAACGTCGTTTTTACGCTTGAAAGACGTTACAATTACATGTAAACGTATGTGACGTAGTCTAAGTATTGGCGGGAGCTCTTCAGTGCAGTGGAGGAAAGTTGGAAGAAGCTGAAGACTTCGAATATGTTTTTGTCGTTTATTGTGTGTTAGAATCGAAATAGATCAGCTCCAGTGCATAAATTGTTGAGTAATAATTCACTGTTTATCAGTCAGTTGTATGAAGATAATTAATTCATTATTTTAATAATAAATCATGATTTTATAGAATTATCTTGCTAATAAACTTATTAAAAACCTTCCTACCATAGAAAAAAAACTTCCTTCCGTAGATAAATCTTCCTTCCGTAGGCATCAGTTCCTTTCGCGTAAATACAATTTTAATCACTGCCAAAAGTGAAATCAAGTTAAGATAATACTGAGTTTTTAATTTAAATGTTTCATATTCTTTATTTCATTATTAAATCATGATTTATTAGACTTATCATGCTTAAAACAAGCTAGATATTCTTCCTTCCGTATTAATATTTTCGATGCCGCTATACGCGGCACACGGACAATTCTTAATGGTAGCAAAGTTGACATCAAGTTTTGATTTTCATCACAACTTTTCATCTAAGTATCTCAATATTCATTATTTTAGTAATAAATCATGATTTTATAGAATTATCTTGCTAATAAACTTATTTAAAAGCTTCCTTCCGTACAAAAATCTTCCTTCCACGGAAGGAACCTTCCCTCCGCGGAAGGAACGTTCCTTCCGGTATATAGCTATACCGGCCCGGTAGTACTGAATGAGCCACAGCACTGAGCACTCCCCTGACAGGTGTTGTACATTAATTTTATGAAGCTAGGGACTCTTAACCCTTAAAGCGCCAAGAAAAAAAAGCATCTGAAAATGTCGTCTGCTAAAGTTGTCTGCTGCAAATAATTGCCTAGCATTTCTGACGAATTAAGTATTGAAACAAACAGCGTGGACCCAGAACAGACTGCTCCTATACAGAAATAGCTTCTGCTCTCATTCTCCTCCCTTCTACTGAATCATTCAAGAAGGATTGTTGTCAGTTACAAGCGTTATTATGTGCACAAAGTACTGGTTAACTGCTTGTTCAAGCTTGCCCCGGAAAAATGTGTGGTTAAGGTGAACTGACCCTCCCGCCATGACCATAGCTATTGACTTGGGATGTAAAGCAACAAAACAAACATATTAATCAGTTATTCAGTACTAGACTTTAGATCTTGATAGAGCCAGAGGGAGAGGGGTTCCTTAGTTCTGGGACCATAGCCTAGTTTGACCATGATGAAACTCAACAGAACCGTCTCAATTCACGAGACATTCTTTTGACACAGGTTTAGATCAACAAATATTATCAGCATAAACTTAAAATATTTTCTTAAACCCATACATTTAAGCATGTGTTTTGGTTGCTGAAAAGAACTCTCATTTAGACGGTTCTTTTGAGTGCCCACAACATGTGTTTTGGTTGAGAAATAAGAATATTATTTTTCTGTTACGCCTGTTTTGATCACGGGAAACATATATCATATGTTAAAACTTGATATAGATGAGAAAATATTTACATTTTTACGCCCCCAATTTTGTTTATCTAGACCTAGCCATGTCTGGAAAGAAATTAATTAACAGTGTGGATCGATGTGTTGATGAGAACCTCGAAGGGTTGGTGGCTATCAATCCGGGACTTAGGCTGATCAAAGATACGAGGGTGGTTGTACGTGCTGACATTGAAGACGTGAAAAGGCAAGGCAAAGTAACTCTTCTCTGTGGTGGAGGATCTGGTCATGAGCCAGCTCATGCAGGTATGTCACTCACTAACTCTTTCCTTGCTGGCGGTGACTTTTGTCGTCTGCTGTAAACCTTTGCAAACAGTTTGGACCCAGATCAGGACCGACATTCTGTCGGTCCTGATCTGGATCCAAACCGCTTGACACTCTGATAGTGTTTCAGAAAGAATTTTTTGAAAAAGATAATTTTGAATCAAGTCAAAAGACAACAACAAAAGCATACATGTATGCGCAAAATTTAATGCACAAAAAGTTTACTTTATCTTACCCTATGGAGATGTGACCCATTTATGAGGGTGTCAATGGGGTTTACTGATTAGCAAATTATGGCCCTAAAGTTTAATGATTAGCGATTTTTAAGGATAATTTTACTGAATAGCAGAATGAGCATTGCTACTGATTAGCGAATTTTGGTGAAAAATACAATGATTAGCGAATCTTGTGTGGAAAAAATACCAAATAGCAGAATGATGGAATTTAACGGTTAGTGAATTTGGCCTAAAACTCCATTTTACAGTAGGCCATCTTAAATGGTAAGAAAATGAATATTTCTACCCCAAACAAAATGTATTTAAATCTATTTCACTGAATTGGCCAAATTTTTATTGTATACTGATTTTTTGGCCTTATTGTTACTGAATACCAATTTGGGGCATAAATTTGACTGATTACCAATTTTTTGGCATAAATTTTACTGATTACCAATATTTGGGCCTAAAATTAACTGATTACCGATTTTTGGGCCTACATTTTACTGATTACCAATTTTCGGGCCTAAATTTTACTGATTACAAAATTTTGGGCCTAAATTTTACTGATTATCGAATTTTGAGCTTAAATTTTACTGATTACCGATTTCAGAGGAACCCCATTGAGGCCCTCGTTTATCACTGTATTTCAGATAAAGAATACCTGATGAAGAAAAAAATCATATGGGTAGAATCTATCAGAAGTGTGCCTGCCCTTAATTCCCGATGTAGAAAAGCAAATCTGCTTATTTAACTTGTAGTCTTAAAAAAGACTCTTTGGTGCTGAATTTTTGAAGTGGATTTTTTTTCAAATTGATTTGAACTAATAAATAGATTCTGATTAGACCTAGTTATGTCTCCCCCTTGGAAGGGTCGGGGAGAAATATTGTTTTTCCCCCTGTTCGTCTGTCCGTCACAAAATTGTATCCGCTCTATAACTTGAAAACCGTTGATATTTCAACGAAACTTCATACACTTGTAAAGCACATTCAGACGACGTGTCATGTACAAGATCCAAAAGAACCATAACTCTTGCATGTATATTTTTCCCCCTTGTCTCTGTTTGTGGGTCTGTCCGTCGCTCTAGAACTTAACAACGAAACTTCATATATTTGTAAAGCGCATTCAGACCTGTGTTTCAAATTATTCCCCTTGTAACATAATTAAAGGCAATTTTGTGATTTTTTTTTTGATTCCTATAAGGGGGAGACATCTGTTTTTTTTTACGTTGAAAAACAATTCTAGTTTGTACATGCTTTTTGTAATTTGTTCTGAGTAATTTGATGTATTAGAAAGTGTCTGTTAACTGGCTCAGGTGTAAGTGGAATGTTTTTTGACTGGCTCTGATGTATGTGAAATGCTCTTTTGACTGGCTCTGATGTATGTGGAATGTTCTGTTTACTGGCTCTGGTGTATGTGGAATGTTCTGTTAACTGGCACAGATGTATGTAGAATGTTCTGTTAACTGGCTCCAATGTATGTGGAAAGTTATTTTGACTGGCTCTGATGTATGTGGAATGTTCTTTTGACTGTCTCTGATGTATAAGGAATGTTGTGTTTACTGTCTCTGATGTATGTGGAATGTTCTGTTAACTGGCTCCGA
The DNA here is from genome assembly GCA_964019695.1 of Loripinus fragilis. Classification (NCBI taxonomy): domain Eukaryota; kingdom Metazoa; phylum Mollusca; class Bivalvia; order Lucinida; family Lucinidae; genus Loripinus; species Loripinus fragilis. The sequence continues at coordinate 74,688,840 of OZ026514.1, forward strand.
TGTATGTGGATTGTTCTGTATACTGGCTTTGATTTATGTGGAAAGGTCTTTTGACTGGCTCTGATATATGTGGAATGTTAGGTTTACTGTATCAGATGCATGTGGATTGCTCTGTTTACTGGCTCCGATGTATGTGGATTGTTCTGTTTACTGGCTCTGATGTTTGTGGATTGTTCTGTTTGCTGGCTCTGATATATGTAGAATGTTTAGTTTACTGGCTCTGATATATGTGGATTGTTCTATTAACTGGCTCTAATGTATGTGGATTGTTCTGTTTACTGGCTCTGATATATGTGGAATGTTCTCTTTACTGGCTAAGATGTATGTGGATTGTTCTGTTTATTGGCTCTCACTGATATATGTGGATTGTTCGGTTTACTGGCTATGATATATATGGATTGTTCAGTTTAATGGCGTTGATATATGTGGATTGTTCTGTTTACTGGCTCCAATGTATGTGGATTTTTCTGTTTACTGGCTCTGATATATGTGGAATGTTCTGTTTACTGGCCAAGATCTATGTGTATGGTTCTGCTTACTTGCTGATATATGTAGATTGTTCAATTTACTGGCTATGATATATGGGGATTGTGCTGTTTGCTGGCTCTAATGTATTTTGATTGCTCTGTATACTGGCTCTGATGTATGTGGATTGTTCTGTATACAGGCTCTGATATGTGTGGATTGTTCTGTTTACTGGCTCTGATGTATGTGGATTGTTCTGTATACTGGCTCTGATATATGGGGATTGTTCTGTTAACTGACCAAGATGTATGTGGATTGTTCTGTATACTGACTCTGATATATGTGGACTGTTCCGTTTACTGACTGATATATGTGGATTGTTCTGGTCAAGATGTATGTGGATTGTTCATTTTTTTGGCTATTATATATGTGGATTGTTCTGTTTACTGGCTCTGATATATGTGGATTGTTCTGTTTACTGGCTCTGATGTATGTGGATTGTTCTGTATACTGACTCCATATATGTGGATTGTTCTGTATACTGACTCTGATATATGTGGGTTGTTCTGTATACTGACTCCGATATATGTGGATTTGTTTCTGTATACTGACTCTGATATATGTGGATTGTTCTGTTTACTGACTCTGTTATGTGTGGATTGTTCTGTTTTCTGGCTCTGATGTAATGTATGTGAAATGTTCTGTTAACTGGCCAAGATGTATGTGGATTGTTCAGTTTACTGGCTCTGATATATGTGGATTGTTCTGTTTACTGGCTCTGATATATGTGGATTGTTCTGTTTACTGGCTCTAATGTATGTGGATTGTTCTGTATACTGGCTCTGATATATGGGGATTGTTCTGTTTACTGGTCAAGATGTATGTGGATTATTCAGTTTACTTGCTATGATATATGTGGATTGTTCTGTTTACTGGCTCTGATATAAATGGATTGTTCTGTTTACTTGCTGTGATGTATGTGGATTGTTCTGTATACTGACTCTGATATATGTGGATTGTTCTGTTTAATGACTCTTTTATGTGTGGTTTGTTCTGTTTTCTGGATCTGACGTATGTGGATTGTTCTGTTTTCTGGATCTGATGTATGTGGATTGTTCTGTTTTCTGGCTCTGATGTAGTGTATGTGAAATGTTCTGTTAACTGGCCAAGATATATGTGGATTGTTCTGTTTACTGACTCTGTTATGTGTGGATTGTTCTGTTTACTGGCTCTGATATATGTGGAATGTTCTGTTCACTGGCTCTGATGTATGTGGATTGTTCTGTATACTGGCTCTGATATACACATGTCATGTTCTGTTTACTGTCTGATGTATGTGTAATATTCTGTTTACTGGCTCTGCTATATGTGGAATGTTCTTTTGACTGGCTCTGATATATGTGAAATGTTCTGTTTACTTGCTGTGATGTATGTTGAATTCTGTTAACTGGCTCTGATGTATGTGGAACGTTCTTTTGACTGGTTCTGATGAATGGGGAATGCTCCGTCAACTGGCTCTGATGTATGTGGATTGTTCTGGCTCTGATGTATGTACTAGATCTGATGTATATATTGTAGATTGATCTGTTTACTGCCTCTGTATATGGAATGTTCTGTTATTGGCTCCAATGTATGTGGGAGTTTCTGTTTACTTGCTTTGGGAAGAGAGAGCTGGTTACTTTGTTTTGTTTGTTCCTGGTGTCATGTGATTGTTGTATGGCTCTTCCTCGTGGTGCCGCAGGTTGGTCTGCAGTTTGTGATTGTGGTATTTTCTGATCATACTCACTAATTTTGACGTATGTAGAATGCTTAGTTAACTAGCCCTGATATATGTGGAATGTTCTGTTAACGGGCCCTGATATGTGTGGAAAGTTCTGTTTACTGGCTCTGATATATGTGGAATGTTCTGTTTACTGGCCCTAAAGTATGTTGAATATTCTGTTTACAGCTTATGTGGGGCGTGGTATGTTGAGCGCGGCAGTTGCTGGGTCAGTGTTCACATCTCCTCCACCCCAGGGTATACTGACTGGTCTGAGGGCTATAGCTAAGGACAATAAAGGTAAGAACTCTGACATGATGTTTTTTAATTGAAAATTATAGAGGTTCCAGTGATGTAAAAATTTGATAGTACAGTAAAACCTGCGTAAAACGGCCACTCAAAAATAGGCGAAACAAAGATCTTAATGACAAATGGTAGCTTAAAGGGGACAGCAACCCTATGATAAGTATGTTTTTTTAGAAAGAACTATGTAAACCGTAAATTTTGATACAAGTATCATCAAAATCAGTTAAAAAATGGGGAAGTTATGGGCATTTAAAAAATTCAATATGGCCAACATGTAGCTGCCATTTTGAACATTAATTAGTTTTCAGAATATTTTCAACTGCTTAATTTTTAGTTATATATACTATCACAGCATCTGAATTTCAGCAGATATGCAGCTTTATACATTTATGGAAAATGTTTTATTAAAGATAATTGCAAATAATGCATTGGTTAGGGCTGGCACGATTAATCGAAATATCGGTTAATCGGTCAATATACAAAAGAAAAGCGATTATCGATATGAAAATTAAAAAATCGGTTACTTTTAATGGATTTTCTGTTTATTTATTCAATTAAACTTCAAATGTAATTGCCTCATGTTACTTTTGTTTAGACCAGAAGTGCATTGTCATAAACAGTAGATGTGTATAAATTGCTGTAACGAAGTAGTAAAACGTTGTACTCTGTAGGCTAACTCAACAACTGATTGTTAGAAAAAGTTATACTTGCGCCTCTCTGTTTTAAAGTAGTACAAAATCACAAAATAGTTATCAGATGAATAATCTAGCATGGAAGATGTTTTCCCCGTGGTTAAATTCGAGTTTAGAAGCCTTCAATTTTAACGACGTTTACAGCGGGTCTTATTTTACACAAAGGTGTTCATGTCATGCATACTTGACTTCTTTTTGTATGACGTCACACAACGTGAAGTTGACAACAACAATGGCCGACTGCGAGTTTAATTACTGACTTTGCCGATTAGCAAGTCAATTTTCTTCCAACAGAGTCGATGACAACTTGTTTTGAGCAAAGGTGCCACTTTTGATTTAAAACCTATTATCTTTTGAATATATAACACATGCTCCTTTGTGTTGTTTTGCGAAATGAGGGGAAAATCAATGTCATTGACCATGTAAGAGTTGTCAAAACGTTCCGAGACCTTCTGTCAAGTTTGAGCGATTACTAATTGGTTATATATCGAAATGCAAGGACCGATTATCGATTAGCATTTTGGTTTCGATTAGCCAGCCCCAGCATTGGTTTGTCTTTTATTTTGATTTTGCATATTTAATTAGGCTGTGTGACGTATCTAAGCCTACAATATGGCCGCTTCCATTACAGTCCATTTGCAAATATTCATACACACCCACAACTTCTATGTCTTTCAACCAATTTAGATGAAACTGGTATCAAAATTCATGGTTTATTAAGATCTTTCAAAAAAACATGTTAATCATCAGGGTTGCCGTCCCCTTTAATTAATGAAGGTCAAAAGTATTACAGAATGCTCCCCTTGGAGCATTCTGCAATACTTATGACCTGCATTAAGTGATAATTGGTCTTGAAAACCAATTTTCTGTCTTTTTGAGAGTGGCGGTTTTACACAGGTTTTACTGTATTGTATAGGTTAACAATTGAGCCAACTCATGAAAACTAGTACTTAGAATCAAAGGCTGATGCAAGCCCAGGTTATCGTGCAGTCTTGAGCAGAACATTCATTGCTTGCATGCACAAATTGAGGCTTATAAACACCCCATCTTACTTTAAAGATATACTTTGTCAATAAACTGTATGCATACATGTTAGAATTCAATCTTTAAAGTGAGGAAGAAGGCAAAGATCAGGAATTGATAAAATCACATACAAGAGAGTCAAGAGGTTAGACCTTTCCCAGCAGGACTGGTTGCCACAAAGCTACAATGAACAGACATGAAGTCAGCATGACTATTGACAGACACAAAACATATATAACAAAAAGGATCCTAAAAAGAAGAACTGCCTTGGAATGGGCAGTAAAAAAAAATACTGGAGGGCTTAAACTAGTTTCATTTTACCAACCTCAGTACCATGGTACCAAGTCCAGTTCCTTGTAGACATGATAACCACAAACATTCATATCCTTGCCCCATTTTGGTACAATAAGACTGCAAGATGTGTACATTACCAGAATAAGACCCAAAATTTAATCTGTGCTTTTTCGCCGAAATTTTGTTTTTTTTTCAACTATTTACCATGGTTGATGAATTATTGAATGATGTTACATTGACCAAACATTGCACCTATGAATCTGTTTTCGATCCAATGTCATGGATCTTTGAAATTTGCGAAATTAAAGAGATATTTATTGTAATGTACTGTGTTTATGTACGGTAGATGTTCTAAAAGTTTGAAATCTAGTTGCCTGCCAAAAAGGCCAGGACAAACAGCGCAGACCCAGATCAGACTGCTTCTGAAGAAGCAGTCTGATCAGGGTCTTCTCTGTTTGCTATTCTTACAAGAAATTTGTAGATTACAGCCCTGATAACCACTATTTTATTTGAGAAGAAAAAGAGTAAAGTGTTCGAAATTTTAGAACATTTACTGTAATACATCCACGATAACCCAGGCGTCATGATGAATGCAGTGGGTACGGAATGGGTCACGCCTGGGTTACCGAGGATGACTGTAATAATAGATGTCCCTCTGTAAACAGACTTCAGACCTTCCTGGTATGTATGGTTGAAGTGATGCATTGTAAATGCACACTCTAAGCTTAGATCTGGTAAAAGGTACCTTATAGTAGCAATCTATTATTCAATTATTGATATTTGAAAAATATTAAAAAAAAATCAAGAAAAGCTCATGTTAGGACGAAATGTTGACATGATTGCAGAATCTCTGACTTTTCTTCTAAAAGTAGGGACATGAAAAATTATAACCCACCAGTGAAAATACATATACAGTTTATAATTTCTCATTTTTATCTCAATCAGAAGCTTTTGTAGATAATTTCATCATTTTTTGAGGAAATGTTTATCAAAGCTGTGTTGTTCATGAGCGGATCCAGAAAATTTCGTCATGGGGGATTGATCCTCACAACGTTTTTTTTGGTCATCAACGTATTTCAAAGAGGATGGTACGGACCTCCCTCAAGAAGCAATTGGACCCAGGTCCAATTGCTTCTCTAGGGGGGTCCATACCAGAATTAAGAAGGAAACATATAGCCACTTGTGAATTTCCAGGGGCAGGGGTCCGGACCCCCTGTCGCACCCACCCCTCTGGATCCACCCATACCTTTAAAATATAAGGCACCTTTTTCCAGAAATGGGCCCATATATTTGTAGTATGAAAGACTAATTTTTAACATTAACTTTGTATATATTTATGCATGACAGATAATATTTTTTGATATATATAAATATTGAACCTTAGAAGCACCAGCAATCAAAATAATGTTTTATATAAGATTACTCTATATTAAAGCAATTTGGTCAGGGACTACATGTTTGATTCGTATGTTTACTGTAGAAGGGCAGTAACTAATCTTTGAAAAGCTTGTGGCACGACTCCTTGCTTTAATTATATTGGCAATAAATGAGTTTTAACTAGGGACTATGTGTGTTGTTTAAAGAAAACCTCTTTTTTTTGCATTATGGATTATCCTTTTGAAATAGATGTTTAAATCTTGAAATTTTAACATGACTAACTTCAGTATGGTCAATGTTCTAAACTTTTGAACACTAGTCTTCTGGCAAAAGGTACAGCAGGGTTTGCACAGGCTTGAAAAGTACTTGAATATACAGGACTGTCTTGAAAAGTCCTTGAAAATTAAATTTGCCTTGAAAAGGTACATGAAAAACACTCAAAGGCCTTGAAAAGTCCTTACATTTTACCATTTACAGGAGGATTCAACAGTCTTTGGAGACCTAAATCAGTATGAAATTGTGGTGCCTTTATTTGGTGCAGCATATGCTGCACCAAATAAAGGCACCACAATTTTATACTAATTTTCTTAAATTTATATCTTTAGTAATGCAGGCTAGCATTTCAAAAATAGAATTTTAATGTGTAAATCAGTATTTTTCGTAAGTTTTCAGTCCTCGAAAACAGTAGGAAAGTCTTTTAGAAGTCCTTGAAAAGTCCTTGAATTTTACACAAACTTGCCTGTATGAACCTTGTATAGTAGATCAGAAGACAAAAGAAACCTGTTTAGCACTGTAAAGGTAAGACATTTAGTTGTAAAACTTGAACGTACTTTTAACAAAATACAGCTTAAAGTCTTTTCTTTTCAGCAGAAATGCATTGTTCATGATGATGATGCAATTAATATTCTAATTGATGGTGATATTAATTATATCGAAGTTTAATTTGATTATTTGTGTCGAATGAAAATGTTCATTTTTAGCAGATATAGATCTTAAAAAGACTAATGTTCAACATTTTTAAAATATGCCATTATCCCTTTACTCCATAATAATGCCTTTTGACTTCAGATAATTTATATGTAGACAGATATATACAATGTCGATATATTCAGGATCTGACAGTAAGCTTTAAGCTTATATGCAAGCCATTTCCTGAACTCCTGGCGCCTATTTGAAAGTATTATGGAAAATGGAGCATTTGCTCTTTTTGAGCAAATGCTCCATTTCCCATAATATTTCAAAAGTATTCAAAACTTTACTAAAATTTTTCTTGAACTTTTTTCAATATTGTCTAAAAATAGAAAATGATGTTTTGATCTAAAAATAGCCTATGGAGTAAAGGGTTAAATATTTGGCTTTGCTGTAAAGGTGGCTGTTTTGTTGTGGTACCTAACTACACCGGAGATAGATTGAATTATGGGATAGGTATGGAGAGAGGGATGCAGGAAGGAATAAGATTATCATCGGTCACTGTGGGAGAGGACTGTGCCGTTATGTCTCAGGATAAATCAGCGGGAAGGAGAGGCCTTGGTGGTGTTATTATCATTATGAAGGTTGATGGTTCACTTCTTTTTAGGAATTATTTTTTTTGAGATCAATTGTTTGTTTTTCAATATTTCTTCAAATTTTGTAGGGAGCGCAGTGGCTCAGTGGTAGAGTGCTTGATTCGAGACTTAAGGGCCGCGGGTTCGAGCCTCACCAGCGTCATTGTTTTATGGTCCTTGAGCAAGACACATTTATCCTAGCTTATTACTGGTTCAACCCTATATAACTGAGAGATTGTTGATGGGACGTAAAGAATCAAATCAAACAAAAATCTCTAAATTTTGTGCATACCGTAAAACCTGTCTAAAACGGCCACTCTCAAAAAGACCAAAAGTTGTTTTTCAAAACCAATTATCGCTTAATGCAGGTCAAAAGTATTGCAGAATGCTTCAAGGGGAGCACTCTGCAATACTTTTGACCTTCATTAAGCTACCATTTCTCATTAAGATCTTTGTTTTGTCTATTTTTAAGTGGCCGTTTTACACAGGTTTAACTGTAATCCATATTTTAAAGTTAAGTAGCATACACTAGAAACGAAGTTTTGTGTAAAGAATTTGCGTTCAGGATCGTCTCTTACCCGATGTGTGGGTTTGTTGAGCACAAAAAAAATCTGCAAACAATTGTTCTCACGGAAGATAACTGGATTCAGAAACATGAGTCATACATATAATCAGAACAAAGCTTGGTTAGACCCAGATGATCTGTTTTGAATGAGTACAGTGATAATACTTCTTAGCATACAGGTCTCCAGATAAGAGTGCATACTGGAAAATTATTTTTCTTATTTCTCAACCAAAACATTGTTGTGGGTACTCAAAACTTCAAAAGAACCATCTCAATGTTGTGTAGCGTTTTCACTTTTGCTCAGTATATAATGTCAAAATAGATTGTGCCCATTACAAATTTAATGTTTTCATGTAGAAATAGGAAAATATGGACATTATTTGGTATAAAAAACAACGACAACTGTGAACAGCAAAAATATAATTGTGCATGTACTTGTTTGCTGGTGGATCTGGGTCTTGGCCACAAAAATATAACATAAAGGCTTGTTTCTCCCTCTATTTTCAAATGATAGCTAGGTGCTGTGACAAGATGCACTTAGCAGCTTCGCTTCCACAGCCGCTCACTTTCCTGCCTCCCTCTCCCATCCTGACATACAGCCAAATAAATACACTTGTGTGTACATGTAATTAACCCTTTTTGTATTGGAAAGTTTTAAACGAGTAGCTTGGCAAACAATGATTGAAGACCCTGATGAAATGCCGCAGAAAGCGGCATTTCGTCAGGGTTTTCACTGATTGCTAATCAGGGACAGAAATACATTATAATTTGGAGATTTTGATCTGACTCCTTTAAAATATAATGGACTATTCCATCCTTATTGTATCAATTTGTATGGGCAAATCCATCTGTACAAGAAGGGTTAATGTTGTAGCTGCCTTGACGCTTTAGAATTCGTGTATATTAATATCTTTTATGGTAGCGGATGTATTTTGCTTTGCATGATAGTATACACTTGTTTTCTTAATGCTTATACTGCTGAATTGTGATTAATTTGCTATAATTTGCTTGACATACATTATCTCAAATGAAATTCCTAATTACATAATGCAACTTTATTGTTATATGACGACCAGCAAAGTCTTTCTCTCATTGGCTGAAAGTGCCTGCAACAGCTTTGTACAAAAGCTAATGCTTGATCGTCCTTGCTCAATTTAGCTTTATGTTATGTGAAAATCCTGATGTCAGGAATTCCAAAACTATTTTTAGCTGTCCAGCAGTCTTAACAAAAGTCATGTCTACCTGCCCATAGCTTAATTTAGTTTTTAAAAAACATACAACCTAAAACAATTGAGGCATTCTTATGAGGTTAACATCAGGATTTGCCAATTGAGAAAGTGTTATCCACCGAGGTTAAGTCAAAACCTCAAAAACATGCATCAATTGTATGTGTATATTGACAGATTATAGTACAACCATGCATCTACCAATTTAGCAATATACATGTACTCCAATGAAACATTTCAAGATAAGCTGCCAGAAGCATAAAATAGGCTGTCTATTATTGTCATTCAGGTGTGTGACAAACTACATGAAAACTTGTTCTTTTCTACATGCTCATTTCACTGAAACAATCAATGAATGAAAGTGGTTAAGAATTTGTTTTAAAAAAAATATGGTGAAAAACTCATTTATTGAAAAGACATATGTCTTAGATACACATTGGAATTGCCTCTGTGAGGCAATTCCAATGTGTACCTACAACATATGTTACTGAAAATGAGGAAAAGTATTTGAAAATTGACACCAAGTATCATGTCCATTGTCTTTGCCTCTTTTAAACATCACAAACTGTTAATAAGTATTAAAATACCTGTCACTATACTGCAAATTGTTTATTATTATTATTTGCATGACAGCTATATCTCCAAATTTGAGCTCATGAACTACCTCTTTGCTAACCTGGCAGTTGCATGGTTGTAAATAGTCGCTGAAAAACATTGACACCATAATGCTGTATGTCTTAAATTATAGTATTAACACTAGTTTTGTCTTCCTGAATGTTTATGTGTAGTTTACTGCATGATAATCTTTAACATTAATTGTAGCGTTGATTTTCAGAATTTAATCTGAAGCATTTAAACATGAAATGCTGTCCCTATCCAAGTAACACCTGGTTGTTCACCTTGTCAAAGTTCACTTTGTTGTTATAGCTGGTTCTTTGGTGATTGTGAAAAACTACACAGGTGATAGAATCAACTTTGGATTGGCTGTTGAGAGAGGGAAGGCGGAGGGATTGTCATGTGACATGGTTGTGATTGGTGAAGATTGTGCACTAGAGTCACATGATAAAACTGCAGGAAGGCGGGGCTTATGTGGGACTGCTATACTTCATAAGGTTTTGTAATTGAATCCAAATCATTGAAATATATGTTTATGCTATTTTCAAGCAGAAAAGACAGATACCACACAGATCAAGCGAAGCATTAATTTTCATATTTAAAGCATATTCAAATTTTTTGCCATCAAAGCTGTTTGTCCCCAAAATTTAAACAGATCATTTAAAATCAAAACTTTTCAGCTTAGCAAACTTCTACATTTAATTTCTGCTTAAATCATGTATCGTCGGTCAGGAATCAAAACCTTGATTTTTGCCAAAACAACTTTTTGCCAATGCGGGAATACCTAAGGCATGGCGCACATTCTGTCAAATTCTCATAGCTCTTAGACCAATATTATAACCCCCTTAAATAGCATAAATCATGGTTCAAAATATTGTATCTATGATTGGTGCTCATTGTACCAAGCTACGACATTTTGCTATGAAAAAAATGCTCCAAATGTCCTAACTGGATGGTTTACCACGAAAATATGGCCAAAATGTTGTAACTCCAGTGAAAGTCTTCATAATGACCATGAACCATGAAATCTTTGTTGGAAGTTCAAAACGCCAATAACAGTGAATTTGGGTTTTACTAAATATAATCATGTCTGACTTTCAGCAATATTATATATATTACTCCTAGCAAAAGTTATTCAGTTTTTTGTCTCTCCTGAAAAATGTGAAAATCAAAGATACGAAGTTTTGACTCCAGACCGACGATATATTGCTAGTTAGAGACTTGCCAAAGGCACTGCATTGTGTCCTTGAGCAAGACACTTTATCCTCTGCTTAGAACTGTTTCAACCCAGGAAGACGGGAAAGCATCCCAACATGACTGAAAAATTGTTTGATGTTTTTTTTGGTTTGGGTTGATGCTTAACATCCCAGTCAACAGCTATGGTCATGTGGTGATGGTCAGTTCACTTAACCACACTTTTTTTGACCAAGCGGTTAACCAGTACCCAGTGCACATACTTCGGCTTGTAACTGACAACAACCCTTCTTGAATCAGCAGAAGGGAGGAGAATGGCCATAGAAATTACTTCATGATCAATCTCCACGAAAGTATGGGACCAGGCAGGAATCAAACTCATGACCCCTGGATCTGAAGTCAGACAGGTATCTGCAGTAAGACATGTTACTGACTGCACTACGCGGCCCAGCAATATAAACAAACAAAATAAATCATATACTCCTTTCAAGACTTAAAAACATAAACATGTACTGTGACAAACAATGCAGACCCAGATGAGATGCTGCTTTGTGTGCAAAGTGGCATCTCATCATAGTCTGCATTATTTGCTAGGATGAAAAGCGATATTCAGGGAAAACCACCAGAATGTATTGATAAGAAGTGAAGAACCTGATCAGTCTTGTTTCCATATTTCTCATATATATGCATGTGCTTGATGTTCAGGCTTTGCCTAACTCTTTCTGTACAACACCTAACTGTAGATTAAAGAATTTTTCCTGAATAGAACCTTTAATCCTTATCCCGCCAATATTTCTGTCCTGAAAATGTTGTCTGCTTTTTATGTCAGATGCATATGTTCAAATGCTTTCAGACTACATTTGATCATGGCAGCAAACACTATGGACCCAGATCAGATTGCTCCTAAGAGAGCAGTCTGATCTGGTTCCACATTGTTTGCAATTAAGGCCATCAAAATATGCAAAGGGAGCGCAGTGGCTCATTGGTAGAGTGCTTGACTCGAGACCGAGGGGCCGTGGGTTCGAGCCTCACCGGCATCACTGTGTTGTGGTCCTTGAGCAAGACACATCTATCCTAGCCTAGTATTGGTTCAACCCAGGAAGACCCGTCCCTGTTTAATTGAAAGATTTTCGATGGGATGTAAAGAATCAAATCAAACAAACCAAAGTATACAAGCAGGTAAGAGAGTAGACAACAAAAGTTGTGACTGGAGGGAAAAAGGGATTTGCATGGCTTTTCTATATATTTTGCTTGCTGGCTTTATTCTGTGTTTTGCTTTTAGTTTTGGTATAGCTTTTCTTCATATTTGCTACACAGGTACAATCAGATGGCATTACAGCCACAAAGGTTACAGGGTGGTAAACTCAACTGGAAGTTATTGTATCAAATTGGATGGTACCGTGCAGTCCCTTTATAACCCTATGTTTGTGGTCCATTATAAGGAATGGACAGTGTTATAAAGAACAATTTTGCAAAGGAATTCTTGGACATTTTCCTATTTTCCTTTGTAAAATTCAATGGTAACAAGAAATATCTTTAAAAAAGATATTCGGCTGCATTTCAATGATGGAATTTGTTTATATATGTATTGCTATTTGTTACACAGAGTCATCCTACTTGATACTCTTACAATGCAAACAGACCAATGGTTTTGTTATACCAATACAGGGCATAATTCAAAATCACTGCTAAGAACAGCCCCTTTAAACTAAACTGAGCCCAGACGACATTTTAAGAATGTTTTGATATATATATATGATATAAAAATATTGGATTACACATAGGTGTAAGAAGTTTTAGTGGTGAATTTTCATGACTTACGGTAAATCTTGTATTAGTTGGTACACTCGAATAGTTCGTACACCATAAATTATTCATGACCGGTGAGCTCAAAATGTCATGTATTAGTTCGTACAGTGATCATTTTTCCTATTTGTAATTTTTAATAGTTCGTACACAACGTTTTTTCCGTTCATTTGGTCAATCAGTGTGTCTGTCTACAATGCTGTCGTTTTTCGTCGAGCACATCAGTTAACAAACATATGAGCGGAACAGGAGCGTTTCGCCTGTCAGTGCGTTTGTCAGTGTCGCTTATGCGCGTGCATCCAGCATTGATGTATGCTAAACTTTTATTCAATGATAAACTCTAGGTTCAATGCTAAACGTCGGACTGATGCAAATCACGGAGATATTTTGTCCAGTCATAACAAAAATCAAATGCATGTACACAACCACGCGCGCATGCACACAGTGTCCTACGTGTCTGTGATCATTGAGCCTTTCTGTGTCATAAATATGCCCAAGCGTTGTTTTTTTTTTTTGAATCACTGGATCCGAGCATGATGAAACCATATCGGCTGGTGTTTATCACAAATGTTATCAGCCAAGGCTCAGGGGAGCCTGTGCTTATGTGCAATCTCGTCGGGTAACTCAAAGTTTTGGAGTGGATGAAGAATCTAGACACCTACGTACTCCCACTAATTAGCTGTGCTTTAAATGTGCGTGCATCAATTTCATTTCTTTCACCAAAACGTGCACGCAATAAGCGTAATAAAATAACTATATACATTGTATATATCCGATGGAACTTTTTATCAAACAAAGACGACACTGATGAGCCTAGCGCGGCGTCCTCATGAAATTGTATTATGGGTCTTACACATTAAATGATTCCTGTGGATCATCACACGTACGCACAGACGCACAAACCAAGATGAAAAGTGATTTATGCATACTTCTGCATCATGCTTTACATTGGGCTGTCTATGAAACGAGCCAGTTCATGAGATTATGGTACCTCAGCGAAGGCTCAGACGAGCCTGCACATCCGCACAGTCTTGCCAGGGGCAAATAGCTCACACACAAGGAATGTAGATGAAGGTGCATGTCTAAAGTTAGGCTTATAGTCCCACTAACACAGCAACAATTGCTTGCTTTCAGATAAGAAAAAAATGGTCAAAAAAGCCTCTTGTTTACTGTCCGTGTATATTTAAATTTGCAACTTAGCTTTTTTGCCCAATTCCGCGAGAAACTTTTTTGTATGCAAACAACAAAGGCGCAGATCAGCCAGCGCACCTGCGCAGTTCTACCAATTATCTCTAGAAAGTATGATAGCTAAACCTGCTACATGCAAAAAATAAAAAATAAAATTCCTGTCAGACATGTGTGCGCGGATCCAGACAATTCCAACAGGGGAGGGGGGGGGGGGGGGGGGGGGGGGGGGAGGGTCGAATTGCTTCTCGAGGGAGGTTCGTACCAGTTTTTATTCTAGGAAACAAATGGCAACTTATGATTTTTTCATGGGGAGGTCCGGACCCCCTGCCCCCTCTGTCTCCGCCAATATCAGAGTTTCAAACAGTTTGAATTCATATTTTATTTATTTATTTTTTTGCTGGGCCTGGTCAATTCACAAAACGTCTGCTCATTATATCAGCTGACGCCAAGGGCAAAGACAGCATGATCCTTTTCAAGATCAAAGAGACCGCGCACATCAATTCCGGCCACGTGTTGTTTTAAAGTTTGGGGTCGCACGTGATAATGGCCTTGACGCAAGAAAATGTACATTAAACAGTGGCCCAGGCGTTATGAACAAGTCGAACAGGGTTCATGCGCGGATCCAGGAATTTTAGTCATGCGGGGGGGGGGGGGGGGGGGGGGGGGGGGGGGGGGGGGGGGGGGGGGTCAGGCCCGACGGCCAGAAAACAGTCTGGACGTTTTTTTAGTCTTCAACTTATTTTACAGTTTACAGAGTGGATCCAATGGTTTTATTACAGAGGGGAGGAGGGGGTCCAACTTCTTCCAGGGGAGTGGGGGTGTCCAAATAAAAACCCATATAACTTGGACCCCTAACCCCCCTGTGGATCCGCACCTGGGGTCGCCTGACGCCACTGTTTGCTTACAGAATCATGGTCTATCAAAATTAAAATAAAACTGAAAAATACCACCCAGCGACAACTAAACGGAAAACAGCTATCTCCTGCTGGTCGAGATAGCAAGTGCGGATCTAGAGGGGGGTCAGGGGGTCCGGGCCCCCCTGGAAAATCACAAGTTATATGGGTTTCTATAGGGTATAAGCAATTGGACCCCCTGGAAAAAGTTGGACCCCTGGATCCGCGCATGGAAAGCAAGGTGTACACGGGATAGCATGGTGTTCAAATAGCAGTGCAAAGACTAGCATGAGCATCCAACCCTGTTTCTGGCTGTCAGCCTCAAATCACGAAAGACAGATTTTCTCATCTAATGGCTTTTCCATGGTCAAGCTACCGAAGATGACAAAGTACGGGAATCTGGTTCTACATTGATCGCCATTATCATAATCTTAGAATGCTAACAGCCTAACACCGAGCTATATTGGGTCCGAGCTAACACGTAAGGGGGTGCGAACAAGCTGAGCATGTTATGTCGCCACAAGGAATACGACGTATGATGAAGACTCGAACCAACCAACCTATGCAGAAATATAGGTGTTCATACAAAGCCTTTAAATGGAGTAAGCATTCGCAAAAACTTAAGTTGTGGGTCTTTTTACAATATGAGGGCAGAGAAATGTACTTCTCTGATTCATGAGAGTTCTGCGTTCCAGTTGTTCATATTTCATATTTAGAAGTCGCCATTTTCATTTTCAGTTTTCATTCCAAATCAATGAGTGTACGCGTACTTCTAACCTGTAGGACTGAATGTACGTACATGTATTGTCTTGTCTACTTCTATACTGCATTTTCGAGGGTTCTAAGAAAATAAGAATCTACATCATGACCAAAAACGAAAGCTGCGATATACATTGCTCTGTTACGTTGTAGAGCTAGCCGTCGGTAGTGAACAGAAGTTGTATTTTTGTTATGATTCCTCGGACCCGACCCTTTCCTCGGACCCAGTGGGTCCGAGTATGATTCCAATCAAGACAATCGTCATAGAACAAGTCCGACATGACATCTCTTCTGTAAAGCAGGCCTATGTAAAGTTGGCCTGTAACCGGTTGATATCGTCGGGTATATCGCACATTGCCTGTGAGTCGGTTGAAACGGCAATCCGCACTTTTATGTTTGGCTTTTTATTTTCAATCTTTCACCATGCTATTAAGAATGTTAGTTTAATTGAAAATACTGATCAGACATTCAGCGTGTAGTTAGGCTAAAAGGATAAACAGAAATTCCTCCCTCTTTGGCAATTTTCGCATGTTTTTGGTCCTGTTTTTAGATCTTCAGAATTTCATTTTATTAGTTCGTACAGTCCCGTTTCTCAGAAAAATAATTTTTATTAGTTCGTACACAGCGAAAAATAATTATTTTTTACTGTAAGAACTAATACAAGATTTACCGTAATTACATGTATGTTCATCTGCATTACAATAGATAGATTTGTCTAAAAATAGAAGTCTACTTTCAGTTTCGTTGACAATTTCAGAGATGAAAAGTGCAGTCTGTATCCCTAGTTTCTGCATTAATTTTCAGTGAATTTTTCATCCAAAATGAGCTTTAATGGACAGTCTGGTAATTAACCAATGCAATTTTTCATATTTGAGCTTGTACTCGAATATGCAAATTCCTTGCCATTCCTGATTGGTTGAATGGATAAAGTGGGAGTGAAAACATACAGCAGCCGGGGGAAAGAAATGGAATTCACAACATGACCATCTAAATATGTGTTATAGGGAGGTATGTTTTAAAGGGACTGCACTGTATTACTTCACAGTACCGGTAATCAACCAAATAGCCTAAATGCTCTTGGAACACACCTTTAAGTACATGTACTTGATTAGTCTGTTTACACCATGTGAACTTCTGATTTCCATTCAGTCCTAAGTGGTGTAACTTCAGTATCAATATGGTTTAATTGTATGGATAAAAAGTGTAGATCCTGAATATCTAGCTTCATCAGAAACCAGCCAATCTGGATTAACACTATTTAAAAAAAATATTTAGATTTTTTTTACTAAAGTATGCACACAGTGTGTTTATTATGTCAAATTTATTAAAGTGCAAAGTTTAAAAGAGTTAAAGACAAATAAATATGAAAATTTAAATAAATACACATTAAGAAATATATGGCTTACTTACTGGTAAAGGTGGGATTCCTAAGCCCCAAACCCTCGCAGAGGATTAGCAGGTACATAGTATGAAGGAGCTAGTAGGCAGAGCTTAGAGACTGTGCAGATTAGACCACCAACATGAACTAGCTGATAAAAGATAGCCATCAGGCTACTATTCATGTATTAGCTTGTCATAAGGTCACTTGCCACTGAGCTGATAAGAGCTATCAATCGTTTCAAAGGTAAAATACCCATCAAAGCAACAACCAATCAAAATAGAGATATAGCGCTAGGAGCTCCTTATCCTTTGGTGGCTTTTGGTCAAATGAGGAATTGCATAGTTCTAGATAAACAAACTTTTTATGAATATTTTCTTTTCCATCAGTTATCAGTTTTAACATATGTTTTGGATGCTCATTAGAACCATCTTAATAAAGAACTGTCTCTGTCTCTTTTGAGAACTGTTTTTGAGACGGTTCTTTTGAGTACCCACAATATGTTTTAGATTAGAAACACGAAAGTTAATTTTCAATTATGCACTGTTATCTAGAGGCCTGAAATAGGTACCGGTAGGTAATATTGCTTTTTATAGGCTAGCACACTCCTGTCTTTAAGAAAAGAAAATTGCAGCATTTACATGCTCATTTGGGAGCTCTGCTTATAAAATGACTATATAGTTTGAATTAAACTCCATTTACCCTGCGTCCCATCCATGCTAGTATGCCTTCATGTATTTCATCATTTTGTTAAAAACTAAGGACCTTTGCTCAAAAACATATGATTTTTGACTTAAATTTGAAGATTTTCTTTCGCTCCCGAGATTAAGTTAAGCATACATGATTATGTTATAGTGATATCCACACTTCCACATAATGATATCCACATGTATGACAGTCATAATGCATCAGGATGACCCTTTCCATGAAGCAATATTTTGTTTATGCACCAAATCAGTCAAGCTGTCAGTGACTAAAGCTGAACTGGGCACTGGGCAGGATGGTCTACCTTGATTGGCATCTGTTCGGCTTCGTTCACAAAAACTTTGGACTCAAGAACCACCAAGTAGCCAAGTGCTAGACAAGCCATTGGAAAGAGATTGGGCATTGGTTGAGTATTTTGAAATGATAGTGCAGAGACCTAATTCGGTCTCGATCAAACTAAACACATTGTAGGCTTTGGTTTGGTGGAAGTGTGGTTGATAATGAAAAGATTGTATTGAGATCCATTCAAGTCAAGATGAAAATCTCTTTTCAACATTTACAATACCCAGGACTCCTATGTCTTGCTTATTTACATATCCCACTAATATTTTTTGACCACAAAATCACTGTAGTCATACCACTACGGGCATTTGGGTCTCGTCACATATTCCGGTGTTAAGGTAACTTTCTCATCATGTTCAATTTATTCATTTAATGACGGATAAACGCCCATAAATGCTGGGGTTCCGAATGATTTTTGTTCATCAAAATTACATTGTATTTTTTAGCTTTAAAATTATATGAAAACTTTAACGTTCGATGTCTAGGCATGAAATAGCTAATTACGGTTTCGTCATCGTGGACAATTAATCAATGACAAAACCGTACAATTATGACTAAACCGTAATTGACATTTTTTCAATATAACTGTAAAAACACACATTTAAAATTTGATTTTATCTCCGTTTTGACAAAACAACACAGAGGTTGTTAACTAGATGATGCAATCTCGAAGCAAACATATTGGAAAGTTCTCATTTTTGTCAGCTTTTATTTGAAGGTAATTTTACTATAACACCGGAGTGGATGACGAGACCCAAATTGCCGTAGTGGAATGACTACAGTGAAAATGTTGTCTGCTTATTACATCTGCATATATTCAAATGCAATCCAGGCTAATTTATCACACAAGCAAACACTATGAACCGTTATCAGACTGCTCCTAATGCCCAGGTCACACATTCACAGATTTGAGGCAGGATTAGCCACGGATACGATCCCGCATCATCCCTGGCAATCTGTATTACTCTGTATATTTCCTTATTGCATCCGTAGTAGTACTTGCGTTGTGCATCCGTATCGGACTACGGAAATTGCCATTTCCGGGGTCATCCATGGGATTTGATCCGTAGTGGAACTGGCGAGGTGATCCGTGAATATGTGACCTGGGCATAAGGGAAAAGTCTGATCTGGGTTCATAATGTTTGCAATATAGGCTGCTAAAGTACATAAGCAGAAGAGAGAGCAGGCGACAATTGTCATGAATAGTGGGGAAACAGGTTAATCCTTTACTCCATAATAACGCCTTAATATCAAGTCTTTGAAAATATCATGGAAAATGGAGCATTTGCTCTTTTGGAGCAAATGCTCCATTTTCCATAATATTTTCAATAATATACAAAACTTACCTTAAATTTTCTTGAATTTTTACAATGTCTAAAAATAGAAAATAATGTCATGGTCTAAAAATAGCCTATTGAGTAAAGGGTTAAAGCTCTCTTTATTTGTGTTATTTAGATAGCAGGAGCTTTGGCTGAGGAAGGTAAAAGCCTTGAGGAGATAACAAAGTTGGCCAAACTAGCCACAGAGAGAATGGGTAAGTTGAATTCTGACTCAAATTTACCTAAGAAAATTTTGTCTGTGCAGCCCTTTAATCTTCTTCGGACATATGGAAATTTTCTTAGACATATTAAGAAAGCCTGCCAAAATGGAATTAGATTTGTATCCTGTATTGAAAATAGTGTGGATCCAGATGAACTGGCTTCTGAGAAGCCAGCTGATCTTGATCCACACTGTTTTTCACTCTTCTTGTTAATACATGTACATGCTTATAACTGGAAATTGTTTCAGACCAATTGTCCTACTTGGTTAATAAGGCCTCAATTACTTGGAAATATTTTCGGGCTATGCAGGAGGGGCCAAGGCTTAATTGAATCCCTGAGCTCATTTTGTTGGTTTTGTCATGCACATGATGTACTGGTTAGGAAGCTTAAAACAATGATATACAGTCGAAGCTCATAAATTCAAAGTTCTAGAGACTAGAGATTTATATCGAAAGTTCGAATTATAGGGAGGTACACATAAGTATATAACCCCCTAAAATGATTATTATCATTTTTTCCCTATCAAACTTATGTTTTTATGTGCGTAAAAGAAAGTCTCGGGGAGACGTTTCTTTTACGCACACAAAACATATGTTTTTATAGATATTGTTTAGAATATACTGACAGGCAAATGAAATGCTACAGTAAAATATTGTATTTTCGAGGTTTTAGTATTGTAAATGTAATTTCAGGAACTATTGGATTGGCCCTTGGTGCTTGCTCAGTACCAGGCTCATCGGCACCTCTCTTCAAATTACAAGCTGATGAAATGGAACTGGGACTTGGTGAGTTTGCTATTACAAATAGAGATATAATTTAAGTCAAGATAAAAATAGAACGGTTGCTCAGTGGTAGAGTGCTTGACTCGAGATTGGGATGATGGCAGGTTCAAGTCTCACTGAAGGCAATACTTTGTGTGCTTAAGCAAGACACTTTAGTTTATCCTCCCTGCTAAGTACTGGTTCAACCCAGGATATGTCCCAACATGACTGAAAAATTGTTGACTTGGACGCAAAGCATCAACACAAACAAACAAAATTCAAGATTAAGAAAAAAATTATTTCTATTCAACCATGATCCAATTATGAATGGTGGTATTAGTATAGTGTTTTTATGCCCCCGCCATGGAAATGGCTGGGTCATTTTAAAAGTGTTACCCCTGTCTGTCCCTATGTAGGTCACACCAAAGACCTCGGCTGTCTAAGTAAAAAAAGGTTTGATCAGAGTTTCATAAAACTTGGTCATAATGTTTAGTACCATAATGTCTTCTTGAAGTTTGTTAATGGTCCATATCGCATCATGCCTTCAGGAGCATCTGTGTCCCCTTGACACATTTCTAGTTCGATTATGGTAGTAACATTTTTGAAAGGATTCATGATACTGTCATGTTTGAATGCGATGACTTTAACATGCCTTTTTCTATCATGTCATTTCTTATTATTTTTTTTGCAGGCGTCCATGGGGAAGCAGGTGTTAGAAGAATGAAGGTAAATGATCAGTGGCATGGGATATCCAACAATGTGGTATGTGCGACCAGCAAAGCCTCAGATCAGCCTGCGCATACGCGCAGTCTGATCAGAGCCTTTGCTAGTCGCTTGAATATTTTATGAGTGTTAAGCTACTGACTGAGCATACTTTGGAGTTTCTAAGCTTAAAAGGAGGCTGCACAGGCTCGTCTGAGTCTACACTTATCAAAGTGCCACATTGTTGGAAATCACATGTTGCGACTCAAATTTTGATAAGTTCTATCACCATCACTGGATATCTCTGTACATTTGCTCTATAAATCAAAGTCACATATGATAAATTATTCACTAGAATTTAGCTTCCATGCACCCCACTTAAGACTAGGCCCCATAGCATAGTCTAGAGCAAGTCCGACTGCAGATCCAGGGGTCACAAGTGTGATCTCGGCCCAGTTACATACTTTCGTGGAGTTTGATCATGAAATAATATCTACGGTCATTTTCCTCTTGCCGGTTTGAGATGGGTTGTTGACAGTAACAAGTGAAAGTATTTGCACAAAGTACTGGTTAACCACTTAGTTAAGCTTTCCCAGGAAAAAAATGTGGTCAGGTGAACTGACCATCTTGACATGACCATATCTGTTGACTGGGACGTAAACCATTAAAACAAACAAACAAAACAAAGCGCCCTTCTTATGCTGGCCTAATCTGGTATGCTTACACATAAATGCATTTTGGAGATTTTTCTAATAAGAGCTTTGGTATTTGCAGAAAAGATAGTCTGTGACATTGAAAAGATTTAAGTATTGTGCCCTTAGACTTAGATATGATATTTGACATGTGGGACTTGTGTCCTGAACTACTCTTGCAGCTACCAAAATAAAACCTGGTCCAAGCCACCATTAAATGGCATTGTTTGAAGGTTTGCAAGACATAATTTGTGCCAAGATTGGGCAAGGCATTCATTAATAATGAAAATTATAGTCAAGATACCCCTAAACAAAACTTTTGAGCTAAAGATTGTGAATATTTTCTTATCCATCAGTTTTAACATTTTTTATGGGTGCTCAAAAAAGGGGTCTCATCGGGACGTCTCTTTTGAGTACCCACAACATAAGAAAATTTCAATAACACACTCTTATTTAAAGGCCTGATTGTTGTGTGTACTTACAGTCATAGACAATTTTTTTTTGATTCTTTGCGCCCCACCTCTGACAAAGATCAGATATCTGATTGCCAGAGTATTGGAAGATAGATAGTCAGCAGTTTTTCAGTCATGTCCGGACAGTTTCTCCTGGGTTGTCTTGCTCAAGGACACAAAGCAGCCCCCCTTGGTGAGGCTCAAATCAGCAACCCCTAAGCACTCTACCATTGAGCTCCTCAATAGACAATGTGTATTAGGTACTGTTGTATACAGTATATATTTATCATCTTGATTGACTGTTCTAGTTTTGTCATCTTTCCAGGTTCTCACAGCAAAAGAAACGGTAAAAGTCATGATTGATCACATGACTAATCCAGCCAATAGTACCCATCTACCAATCAAGAAAGGTAAATACATGTATAGCCATTGTTATGCTCCCAGAAGAGGTCACATATAGTCGCCAGTTTGTCTGCCAGTTTGTTTATCTGTATATACCCAGTGTACACTATGGTACTCAAAACCTTTGCATCAGCGTTTATTGCAATTAGGGTAGTTTAGTGGTATGAAGCAGGGATAATTCTGGAAGAGGCCCTATGCTAAAAGCCCCCCTTAATTTTCTGAAAGGCCCCTTCTAGAAAGTATGGGCCTTTTTACAAGTTAAGTGTATATGGAAGTGCTGCTGTAGGAGTACTTTTCTACAAAATTCCCTCAAAAAGGCCCATTGTGTATCATACAGTGAGCCAGAATTACACCTGCCAGAAGTTAGTTTGATAAATATGGGGTAAACAAATGGGCCGGCACATGAGGTTTTGGTACTTTTCGGGTAAAATGTTGGTTAACAGGACAAGAATTCATAAAAGGCTTGTCAGAATAGCAAACAGGGAGAAGATCAAACATCTGAAGAAGCAGTCAGATCTGGGTCTGCACTGTTTTTCTAGGCCTTTTTGGCAGGCAATTAGTGTTCAAAATTTTAGAACATTTCTCCGTATGACTGGTACTTATAAGATTAATGTCTATTTACAGGTGACAAGGTGGCATGCATGATCAACAATCTCGGTGGAATGTCTGTATTAGAAATGAATATCATAGCAAAAGAAACATTGGAATATCTTGGTGAGTACATATTTTACCAGTAATTTGTAAGGGTTATTGCCCCTTGAAGATTGAAAAGATAACTTCCCCTGCAGTTTTTACCTTATAGATTCAACTGAAATTTGTTGGATAGTTAAATCATGATGTGATACAGGCCATATTATATAGAGAATCTTACATGAGTGTTCATGCATTATTGAATTTATTAAATGAGTTGAGGAAAAGAGATAAAATGTGAGGCTTGAAATGAGTTTAATATATCTAATAATACAAGAGTATGAGTTCTAGATTCTATTTATCATATGATGTTAAAAAAATATTTTGTAATCACGTTTTTGATGTGAAAAAGTCTAGCTATTCCATATATAGACGACATTGTCTAGTTTTTGCCATATATATGCAACATTGATATAGATGTCATTTCATAACCTTGTCAAAATTTGTAAACCACTAGTGGTTTATTGATTTTAATGGATGGCGTTATACCACTCACAGACAGGACACTAAATGATAAAATTAGGTAGCAGTCAAGTTAATTAGTCCCCTCTTTGACGGGTTTCCGGGGGACTATAGATTTGCTCGATTCTGTCCTGGGCTAGCTGAAATGTTTTTGGAATCAAAAAAAGTAATTTTGATACCCTTCTATTCTAAAGGTATGATCAAGTCTTATCAAATATATCAGGCCATCAGAAAAAAGTGCATAATTGAAAATTATTTTTCTTATTTCTCAACCAAAACATCACTGGAAAGGGGATGAAGGACGGAACAAACATATGTTGTGGGTGTTCAAAAGAACGGTCTCAATGAGACGGTTCTTTTGAACACCCAAAACACATGTTTAAACTGCTGCGTAAGAAAATAATTGCAATTTTACACTCAAAAATGTTGTTTATCTGGACCGGGATACCCTTCTATTCTAGAGGTATGATCAAGCCTTATCACCATTTTTTTTCAGGAAATATGGGCTCGTCTGTAGACCGAGCTTATTGTGGACCATTTGTCACATCACTAGAAATGGCTGGAGTTTCTATAACTGTCCTTCACCTTGATGATACATTCCGAAGATGTCTTGGTATGGTGCTTGTAAAACCTGTGTAAAATGGCCACTCAAAAATAGACAAAACAAAGGTTTTAATGACAACTGGTGGCTTAATGAAGGTTGAAAGTTTTGCAGAACAAAACAAAGGTCTTAATGACAACTGGTAGCTTAATGAAGGTTGAAAGTATTGCAGAACAAAACAAAGGTCTTAATGACAACTGGTAGCTTAATGAAGGTTGAAAGTATTGCAGAATGCTCCCCTTGGAGCATTCTGCAATACTTTTGACCTGCATTAAGCGATAATTGGTCTTGAAAACCAATTTGTTAGTCTTTTTAGAGTGGCTGATTTACACAGGTTTCACTGTGCTCCTTTGTTTAAGAAATTTAACTTGACATGAAATAGAATCAGGAACTCAAAAAGACATCTCTATGCACAAAAATTTCGTAGTTGTGAGTTAGATTCATTGCTTTTGTCAAGATACACTAAGGCCGAAAAAAAAAAATAGGTGTGTTTACGGTTTGCCGACGACCCTGTTTTATAGCTGCCGACCCTACCATTTTTTCTCCAAAAATAAAACAAACGAGACTGTTGTCCAACCCTGCTCGAGCGGTCCCGGATTTTAGTACTGGTATTCAAAATTTTCGCTGATTCTATTCTATTCGGTATGTAGTCAAACCTTTTACGGATACCTTCGGATTTTGTCAATCCAAGATGGCGACGATCTCGTTGCTTTTCGTTTCCAAAAATGTGATCACCAAGATCAGAAAAGCTTGTTTGAAGCAGATGACTTGAGATATTTTATGACAACTATCCATGCAATGGCGTCTTTCTTCTTTGGGTTTATTTCCCTCTTCTGTTGCTTGACGCTGTAAATAGAGGTTTAGAACTATCGGAAGAAAGAAAGTTAAACGCTTTTATCACTGACTACATTGACTCGTGCTTTATTATTTACAAGAGTGCCAGGTATACCTTGTTTGTTCCTTTTGTTCAGTGTCAAAGGTAATGTAGGGGAAAATCTGTGCTTTGCCTTTGGACTTTGTCATAAATGAACCAGCCAATCAGTTTGATTTTCAGTTTGAGAATGTTTTCTTGTTTTATAAATTCCAGTCTTTTTTCATCTCAATATTCTTTGGTCCAAGCTTGGATCACATAAAACAAAACAAACCAAGTAATTTGCAGTCACTTTTTATTTTTTTCTTTACAAACCTTGGTACATAAATACTAAAAAAAAAAATTGAGTAAGAAAAAAAAAAATTCGACCTGACCTACCCACCCTATTTCAAATAAAAAAAAAATAAAAAAAAAAGAAAATCGACCTACCTACCCTGTTTCAAAGTTTCATCAAATAGTAAACACACATATTTTTTTTTTTGGCCTAATATATCTTGATTATGTGATATGTGATTATTTTCTAATCATATGTTTTTGGTTCTCATTGAGACTGCTCCTTTGAGTACCAACAATAGTACAGTCTCTTTATAACACACACTATATAACACAGATTTGGATATAACACAGTCAAGTTATGGCTCCCAAATTTTTTTCACCATTGAATTTTACAAAGGTAGTATAGGAAAATGACCATGAATGGTCATTTTCCTATAATTCCTTTGTAATTTTGTCCCTTTATAACATGGTTCACTTATAACACCCTCCACACCTATGGACCCCAAACATAGCATTATAAATGGACTGCCCTGTACGTTTGTTTGGTAGAGAAATAAGAAAATTAATTTATATTTACCCTCTCTTATCTAGATGCCTAAGTGAGTCTCATTTAAAGAAAGTTTGTAGCAAAATTTTATAGTAATACTGCTTGGGAAAAAAAAAAGAACTTTTATATGTTAACTTAGGTAACAACACATGTATCAGGTCCATATAAACACATTTTTTGAGCATACTAAAAACTGAAATTTTTTTTTATATATCATTTTTAACACTTGTTTAGGGTGCTCAAAAGAACCATCTCATTGAGAGTTTTCTTCAAATTTAACACTTGTTTTGGGTGCTCAAAAGAACCGTCTCATTGAGACTGTTCTTTTGAGTATCACCAACATGTGGTTTGATTGAAAAATAAATTTTAATTGTGCACTTTTATCTGGAGGCCGTATGTATACTCACAGTTGCTATATTATCACATATTTACACACAAAATCTACACAATTTGAAAAAAAAGGCAGACCTGGTTTAATTGAGTCTGTTCATGAGAGTTACTAAGGTCTTGATAAAAACTTGATTCTTTCAGATGCACCTACATCTGCCCCTGCCTGGCAGGTTCCACTCTTAGCTCCAGGGCAGACAGACAGACAAACACCAGAACCCATGCTACCAGTACATGGTCAGACAGAAGAAACACACGCACAGAAAAGTTTCACTGTGTCACCAGGTAAGTTTTCATCCTCACAGGTTTAGATAAACGAAAATTTTCAGCGTAAAATTGTAAATATTTTCTTACCCATCAATTTTAACATATTTTGTGGGTGCTCAAAAGAACCGTCTCATTGAGATGGTTCTTTTGAGTGCCCACAACATATGTTTTGGTTGAGAAATAAGAAAATTAAATTTTTGTTACGCACTCTTTACTAAAGTCCCGATCCTGAAAATTTCCGCTTACTATGTCTGCTGCATGTATTCAAATGCACTTCAGAATGTTTTACTTTGGAAGCAAACATTATGAACCCTTAGCAGATCTTTGTCCATAGTGTTTACAATATAGGCTACAAGAGTTTCATCCTGAAAATGTTGTCTGCTTATTATGTCTGCTGTATATATTCACATGCATTTCAGAATGTTTTACTTTGGAAGCAAACATTATGAACCCTTAGCAGATCTGGATCCATAGTGTTTACAATATTGGCTACCAAAGTTTCATCCTGAAAATGATGTCTGCTAATTATGTCTGCTGCATGTATTCAAATGCTCATCAGAATGTTTTACTTTGGATGCAAAAAATATGAACCCTTAGCAGATCTGGATCCATAGTGTTTGCAATATAGGCTACCAAAGTTGTCATCCTGAAAATGATGTCGGCTTATTACGTCTACTTCATGTTTATACCCCCGGTACGAAGTACATAGGGGGTATATAGATTTTGCCTTTTCTGTAATTATGTTTGTTTGTTTGTCTGTTTGTTTGTCTGTAAACTTTTTTTTTTCGTCAAAGATTTCTCAGCAACTACTTGGGTTAGGATTCTGAAATTTGGTACAAAGCTTGAGTCTGATGAGTTGTATTGTGTAACAAACAAACAGCCACATATTGCTTATCAGTCTCTTTATTTGTTCATTTTTCTTTCTCTCCAATGGAAATTTCTGTCACAGATTTCTCAGCTCCTATTGGAGCCAGTGTTTTCAGATTTTGTGTACACCTTCAGGAAGGCAAAGTGTACTGTGTAATTGGGAATTAAGATGCTAATCCTCATTTTGCCTTCTTTTTTCAATTTTTCATTTTTTCCTTCTTTCACTCTTATGTAATACATATGGACATTTTTTTCTGTCAAAGATTTCTCAGCAACTACTTGAGTTAGGATTCTGAAATTTGGTATAAAGCTTGATAGTGATTAGTTGTATTGTGTAACAAAAGAACAGCCTTATATTGCTTATCAGTCCCTTTATTTATTCATTTTTCTTTCTCTCCAATGAAAATTTCCGTCACAGATTTCTAGGTTCCTATTAGAGCCAGTGTTTTCAAATTTGGTGTACACCTTCAGGTAGGATTAGTGTATTGTGTAAATGAAAATAAAGATGCTAAAGCTCATTTAGCCTTCTTTTTCAAATTTTCCTTCTGTCACTCCTATATATAACACATATTGACGTTTTTTTGTCAGAGTTTTCTCAGCAACTACTTGATTTAGGATTATGAAATTTTGTGTACCCTTTCAGGTAGGCAAAGTGTATTGTGTAAATGAAAATTAAAGTGCTAACCCTTGTTTTGCCTTCTATTTTCAAATTTACAATTTTTCCTTCTATCACTCTCATATAACACATATGCACATTTTTCATCAAAGTTTTCTCAATTAGGATTATGAAATCTTTGACAATTTTGTCTTTTCTCTGAAAGAGTTAAAATCTCTGATGGCTACCACCGGGGGTATGTGAGCTTTGCTCACTTCTTGCTATATTTTCAAATGCACTGCGGATAGTTTTACTTTGTTAGCAAACATTATGAACCTTTAGCAGATCTGGATCCATAGTGTTTGCAATATAGGCTACCAAAGTTTTCATCCTGAAAATGATGTTGGCTTATTATGTCTGCTGCATGTATTCAAATGCACTTCAGAATGTTTTACTTTGGACGCAAACTTTATGAACCCTTAGCAGATCTAGATCCATAGTGTTTGCAATATAGGCTACCAAAGTTTCCATCCTGAAAATGATGTCTGCTTATTATGTCTGCTGCATGTATTCAAATGCACATCAATTTGTTTTACTTTTGTAGCAAACACTATGGACCCTGATCAAACTGCTCCTAAAGGAGCAGTTTGATCTGGGTTCATAGCATTTGCAATATAAGCTACCAACGTGTATAAACAGGTGAGAGAGCAATGGCATTTGTCATGAATTGCAGGAAAATTGGTTATAACTAATTGTCTAATTGCAATGCAAAAGTTCCATACACTTTGTCAGTAAAAGTGTTATACGATCTGTTGAGTGTATTGTTAAGTTCATATGAACCAATTTCACAATATATTTTCAGTTGGCCTAGGTTGATAGTAAACAATTCTGATCTCAATTTTTTAAAGCAGAGGGGGCTATACTAGATTTTCATTGTCCTTGCACCATTCTGTCAATCTGTCATTTTGACACACTTTATAGTGGGTAACATGTTTAGGTTATTCCTTCTACAGTTTTATTCTACTAACTTTGAAAAAAAATTTGGGGGCTTGTCCACATTTTTTATGCCACCAACTTTGAAGACACTTGGTGGTCATGGATATTTACTTCCGAAAGAATTCAGAAAATAAACCTAGAATTATGGCCTGTGTTTAAGAAAAAGTACATTCCACCCTTATGGACAATAGCGGTAGGCCAATTAATCGAGTTCATCAATCATTGGTCATTTTCAGTGATCTGATTTGGTGATTGGTAGTTTTTCAATCACCCATTACTCGGTATAGAAATTCTGCTACATATGGCCTTAAATTTTTAGCTTGGTGCAATTGTTTATGGCCCTTTTCTGCATTTCAGTTTCAGGTATGGACAGCAAATGGTCCAAATAATGTAGTAAAATGTGTTCTTTGTTTCTAGGGCCCTGTTATTTGACACCTGGCATGGGTGGTCAATCAGCTGGATGCAGTAAGGCATCTTAGAAGTAGCATAATATGTCAAATATTATGTATTTCATTTTAGTCGATTAATGATCGATCATTGGTCACCTGTTATTTCCGATGATCGATCATAAAAATCCAGCCGATTCCTACCACTAATATTGGACAAGCATACAGATCATTGTAAGGGGCATATTGTTTCACAACCACTATTTCCAGTTTTCTCTGTTTAATAGCTGAAAGTCAGGTCCTGTATGATGTATTAAAGAATGCTTGTGACCGACTGATAGCTTCTAAAGACCTTCTCGACAGTCTTGATAAGGAAAGTGGGGACAGTGATTGTGGCTCAACTATAGCTAGAGGAGCTAAGGGTAAGTCTTTAACTCTTTGCCTTCTGGGAAATTGTCCATGCTTTTTTTTCGTCTGCTGATTTTGTTCGAATTTAACTTTTTCGAAAAATTCTTTCAGGAATACCATCTGAGTGTCAAACAGATTGAATCCAGATCAGGCCCTGTGCTTTGTCCAGCCTGATTTGGGTCCAATCTCTTTGCAAAGGTTATGAGCAGACGACACTAGTGACAGCTTTTATTGTCTGCTGATAACCTTTGCAAACAGTTTGAACCCAGATCATGACCCACATTTTGTCGGTCCTGATTTGGATCCAAACCATTTAACACTCTGATAGTGTTTTTAAAAGGTGAATTTTGAGAGAAAAGTCCGCACACAACAACAAAAGCATGAAAAATTACCCAGCATGTAAATAGATAATCCACCTGCTGTATTCAACATAATAAGCATACATGCTCAGGGATTCTCCTAAATAGTGAGTATGATAAGGAAATACCACAATCACAAACTGCAGACAAACCCATGGCACCGCGAGGAAGAGCCACACAAAAATCACGAGACACTGAGCCTGTTTTGGGGCGGGATATCAGCCCCTTCCCAATTCAAAAATGTGCAAAAACTTTCCAAAATGGTGTATAGCATTCCCAATTTCTTAGTTCTCCATTTTGGTGAAAATTTCATGAAAATCGGAACAAAAATAGCAAAGTTTCAGATCCATGAAAATTTTCATAAAAATGTGAATGAAAACATGTTGTATATTTTTCAGCTATATTAGACAAGTTGGGTAACAGTTCAAGTCCAGGTCTTCCTACTACAAGTCCCTATGCCTTATCTCTGAGTATAGCCAGTATAGCAGAGAATGTGATGGGAGGTGCCTCAGGAGGGGTAGGTGGCTAAATTTTACATTTTGTATGAATCATGTCACAGGCAGATTTGAGGCACATTGCAAGAAAATTTACCTTGAAGTATGTGCGAGCTACCAATGCCAAGAAACCTCTGAATTTTGTTCAAGCTCACCTGAGCCACATATTGCAGTATTGTATCAAAGTCTACAGTGTTTGCTAAGACAAAAACGATATGCAGAGAAAGAATTACAATATTATTTGTGAATTACCACCTGTGACCCCTCAATATAGACAATGAACCATCCCAAATTTATTGTTTCAAACCAGAAGGAAGAATTCATTTGTACACAAAGGGTTAAAAGTTAGGACCAAAGTGTGTAGGAACAAGCAAATTTTGACAACGAATTGATATCCCCTGACGAAATAATGTGAGATCTTTTTCATTGAAATTAAGGCAACTAAAGAGCAATAACTCATGTATATCTAAGGACATTCTAATGAATATTCATGTGCATTGCCCAAACTTCATTGATATTTAGGCAATCAAAGGGCAATAGCTTCTCTACATCCAATGACATACTCATAAAACTTCATGCATTATCACACTATCGTCATATATACTTAGTATAAGTTTCATGAAATTCTTTCTATTGCTTGCTAATTTATGGCTGAGGACAGAAAAAAAATCATTGACCTTTTGAAATCAAAAGGGCAATAACTCTTTCACCTAGGTTATCCTTACAAAACTTTATGCGCAATACTATATTATGGTCAATATATACTCAGAATAAAATTCATGCAATTCAATCAGTTGCTTACTTAGTTATGGCTAAGGACTGAATAAATTATTTAAATTTAAGCAATCAAATGGCAATAACTCCTCTGTTACTTAGGTTATCCTGATGAAAACTCATGTGCATAACCACACCATGGTCATTTATACTCCATTGCTTACTAAGTTAGGGATGAGGATGGAAAAAAATTATAGGCAATCAAAGGGCAATAACTCATATAACAGATTACATCCTGATGAAACTTCACGTGCATAACCACACCATGGTAGTTTATATTCAATATAAGTTTCATGAAATTCTATCCATTGTTTACAAAGTTATGGCTGAGGACGGAAAAAATTATTGAAATTTAGGCAATCAATGGGCAATTACTCCTATAACTGACGACACCCTGATGAAATTTCACATGCATAACCACACTATGGTCATATATAATCAGTAAAAGTTTCATGAAACTCCATCCATTGGTTACCTAATTCTGAAAAAAATCACTGAAATTTAGGCAATTAAAGGGCAATAACTCCTCTATAACTGATGACACCCTAAGAAATCTCACCGGCATAGCCACACCTTGATCATGTATATTCAGTATAAGTTTCATGAAATTTCATTGATTGGTTACCTACTTATGGCTGAGGATAGAAAAAAATATTGAAATTTAGGCAAACAAAGGGCAATAACTCCTCTATAACTTATGACACCCTGATGAAATACCATGTGCATAACCACACTATGGTCATATATATTTAATACAAGTTTCATGTAATTCCATCTATTGGTTACCTATTGGTTACCTAGTTATGGCTGAGGACAGAAAAAATCATTGAAATTTAGGCAATCAAAGGGCAATAACTCCTCTATAACTGATGACACTGATGAAACATCATGTGCACAACCACACTCTGGTCATATATATTTAGTATAAGTTTCATGTAATTCCATCTATTGGTTACCTATTGGTTACCTAGTTATGGCTGAGGACAGAAAAAAATCATTGAAATTTAGGCAATCAAAGGGCAGTAACTCCTCTATAACTGATGACACCCTGATGAAACATCATGTGCATAACCACACTCTGGTCATATATATTTAGTATAAGTTTCATGTAATTCCATCTATTGGTTACCTATTGGTTACCTAGTTATGG
The DNA here is from genome assembly GCA_964019695.1 of Loripinus fragilis. Classification (NCBI taxonomy): domain Eukaryota; kingdom Metazoa; phylum Mollusca; class Bivalvia; order Lucinida; family Lucinidae; genus Loripinus; species Loripinus fragilis. The sequence goes on from OZ026514.1 coordinate 74,721,651, forward strand.
CTGAGGACAGCAAAAAAACATTGAAATTTAGGCAATCAAAGGGCAATAGCTCCTCTATAACTGATGGCACCCTGATGAAACATCTATACACATCTAGACATATATATTTAGTTTAATTTTCATGTAATTCCATCTTATTGGTTACCTATTGGTTACCTAGTAATGACTGAGGATAGAAAAATAATTGAAATTTAGGCGATGAAAGAGCAATAACTGCACTATAACTGACGACACCCCAATAAAACTTCACCTGCATAACCTCACTATGGTAATATATATTCAGTATAAGTTTGATGAAATTCCATGCATAGGTTACCTAGTTATGGCTGAGGACAGGTAGACAATCGGATGTTCACCTCCAATCCTGCGGGCAGGGGATAACAAATGGGATTCACGATACAAATGCATTATTAGGAATATCCATTTTACATGAATACATGAATTAGTTTCCATAGAAAGTTAGTCTCAAAATATTAACTTCTGATTTATTTTCATTTTATCTAAGAACAATTTACCATCTAAACTTGAAAGTTGTAAGCATACTGCAGAATTTAAAATTTGAATTTCTAACGTTCAGGATTTTGGAAATTTTGAACTTTCACCCTTGATTTTTTAAGTATAGCCACACTATAGCAATATTCAATTGTTTTCATAAAATGTTGATCTTTTGGTATGTTTTTTTCATAGCTGTACAGTCTGTTTTTCACATCAGCTGCTGTGTGTCTCCAGAAAGATGTGTCTCCGCCGAGCTGGCTGGCAGCATTGAAGGCTGGCATAGCTGCTATACAGAGGTATTAAAATCTTTATCCCTTATTAATTATCCATCAGCAGGAGATTTTTATTAAATATCAAGTCTTTTTAGTTTCTAAAAACAGCAACAAATTATGAAAATGTTATCTGCTGAAAAAAATGTTAGGTTTTAGTCCGTTAGGTGAGACCCTTAAAAATAAGTTTTGTTGCACCGCCCTAGGTACCAAGGTTGTTATATACCATTTTGTAGGTAATTTTGTGCTGAAACCAATAGGCAATGTTGTCAACCTGACAACCTGTGCAGAAATTGTGTAAACAAGTATTTGTAGGGCAGGGGTAGGGTAAAATCTTAACACAATAAAACAACCATACATAATTTTGATATGTGTTTCCTCTTTAAAGAGTTAATTAAACTCTTCTAAAAGGTAGCCTGTATCATTCAAAAGCATAAATATTAAATTAAGCTGAGAATAAAAAACAAATGCCACCAGGAATCCTTGTTTTTTCTGTATATTAACTATGTTACCACATTTATGCTCGTTTTCAAAAGCATGTTGCCTTCAAAAACTGTCTGCCTAAAGAAGAAAGTATTCTCTTCGACCCCAATTTAAAACAGCAGTATTACAATTTTTTGCAAGAATGCATAAACTGCTTATCCTTGTAATACCTTGGTCAAAAGCATTGCATTTATATGTGATAGCTTGTTATCTACGTTACGTAATTGATGTATGCAAAAAAAAAGTGTCAGCTTAAGTATTGTTAACTAATCATTTTTGCCTTAGGATATAACTGAAGCTAAACATAAAGCTAATAATAATTCCATAATTATTATAGCTAAGTGAGGTAATGGTTGTCATAATGTAACATACGTTACATTATCAGGAGAGCAGTAATATATTTTTTGGTCACAGGTTAAAAGTAATCTAAATTTTACTAATGAGTGCGATGTTCAACTCAGTTTACTTCTATGCTATGCTAAAATCAATATTCCAATTCAAAACAGATCTTTATTTGAACTAAACCTTCACAACACTTCAGTAATTACATGATGTATGGCTTATCATGTTACATTATGTACTAGTCAATGTATACAAACTCATAAGTACTCATAAAGCCTCGCTGAAATAGTTTATGTTAGACTTATATCGTCTGATCAGATATGATTTTTATTCATATTAATGTCTTTGAGCTTAATTTATCATTTCTTTCAAATACTTTATTTTTCTTGTGCTCTCTAATCAGATTATATTTGAGTCGGCATAAATTAAAATTCTGGACTAGAATGTTAGCATAAGATAAGGTATGGAATGGTAGCGATTGGTATGGATTCATAGGAGCACTGATATCAGTCTTTGTTTATGTTTGCCAAAACAACTCGCATGGGCATCAACAAAAGTCATTTTAAAACATCCTTGCATTTGAATTGCATAATATCATAATTGTAACATATATAACAACAGTAATTGAATCATGCTCACATCCTTTTTCTCGCTAAAATTGAAGATTAGTTGCTCCAATACCATCATGTCATAGATTCCATCTGTCTTTTGATATGGTTTTTGGTGGAGCTCAGTGGCTCAATTGGTAAAGCATTAGATCGGGAATTGAAGGTTTACTAGTTTGGGACTCACCACCTGTGGAGACACTTTATTCTATCCTTGAACAAGGCGCTTTATTTGCTGCTAAGTACTGGTTCAACCTAAGAAGACAGGAACTTTTCTAGACACAATTGAACAATCGTTGACTGGGACTTTAAGCATACAAACAAGCTAAAACAAGAGTTTTCGTCATAAACATAATCTTGGAATTCAACAGTCATAACTCAGTTAATTTGGTTATGACAAAGCCCACATAATATGTATTGCCAATACAAACACTACAAGAACATAATCTTGGAATTTGAGAGATTAACTGTTTACATATCGGTAAGTTAAATGGCATCTTTTTCCAAAGGGAGATAATAATAATTATAATGAAATAGAATTTTAATTGGCTAGCATAGAAGTTCTGAATAGCACAATCACACACAAAACTTGAGTCAATGGAATGCCAACAGATGTATCCTATTTCAAATCATGTATATATTGCATAATAACTGGCTTAAGAGCTATATGTATGGGAACACACAGAGAAAAAAACTTTAAAGATGCAACATTGCTCACCACAGTTATTTTCTTTCATTTTAAAATGATCTTTGGATAGGCAAGAATCAGTATAGTGATTTAAGAAGTACTATAACCAAATTTCTGTCACATACATTATTACTTCAATGTCATAACAACATCAAATTGTGATAATGTATACAGCAAGTTATAGGTAATTCAAATTAGTGCATACAGCAGAACAATTTAGATAAATGTCATTAGATGTAGTGTTCACATATCTTAGAACATCTGGCAATATGCGTTGAGATCATGATTTTGGTCATTTCATTATACGTAAATGTGATGTATGTTACATTAAAGAGCTAGTTTAAGTACTTGCAAATGAGGACATTTTAGGGACTTTGTAAATGATAAATCATAAAGCAGAAAATAAATGCATAATCTTACAAGGCCCACCCATGTTTACATGCACAGGTATTTAAATAAATGACGTTTCAAACAATGACACCAGCCCCAATGACTATGGAAAATCTGGGGATATCACCATGCATTACTATAACGTTTCTTGAATACTTTGCCAATAAACAAAGTATTGAGACAACACTAAATGAAAGCTGTTGTTCTCATACACCCATAATTGTTTTCTTGACCAGTTGTGGTTTAGATGTGGATAAAAATACAATTACTGTTAAACAAGTAACATGATCAATGTTGTCTATATAGCCCCTAATGAAACAGGTAAATGGTAAAGTCACCTGGTTCTGTCTGTCGTACAGAAAAAAAATGGTCCCAATGCCTGAAGGTATCTTTTGCATGCTGGTGTTATTAACAGTCTCTACTGTATATTAGACAGATTTGGTTTACGCTAAATTGGTTTAATCACTAAGTAATTGTAATTCTATGACCATCCTAATGTTGTAAGTATGCTGTGGTTTTCTATGTTGGTCGATTTGGTTTTAGTTTCTTTGCTATTTTCACCTATGTATAATGATGATATTATAAAATTTAGTAAGGTTTAAGTAGCCAAGTGACACACCTTTGGGAAAGGTGCTGAATTCGTTAACATCCTCTTTGTGTTATGTCTATTTTCAATCTAAGTCCTATCCCATTTTGGTTTTGAGGGCAGAAATTTGGTTCTGATTGAACCAGTTTGTGGCAATCGCTTTCCTTTTACCTTTTCTAGTATGACAGGCTAGCTGAGTTGACTGTACGGTTGTGTTACAGAGTAACAGATAATATTAAGTTCTCAAAAATTCAATAATCCACTACATTCCAATAACTGTCACAGTGTTTGTTTGGGAGTATCAGTTGTTTAGAATTAATGAGCTACATATACATATTATATATAAATGCTTTGTTACATAATACATTATCAAGGTTTGCTATGTAATCCAAGGATTGTCAAATTAGATTAATTGATATTCATCATTATTTGACACAATCTATCAAAATATTGCAAGTAAACAGTAGATCAGGTAATGTATACAACAGAAATATGTATTAAAATAATTTCAAAGCTAAGTTAGTTCAGAACAGTCGAATTACATAGGCTTTAAAAATCTATATTCTTAATTCTGCAAATTGATACCCATAATTTGACATAATCTATCAAAATATTTACTATTGAACATAAGTAAGAAACTGTTTTAAAGAAGATGTTTTAATGCTATGAATTCAGAATAAGGAAATATTTACTTTTATTTTGAATGATTGCTTATTGACTAAAGCTCTGCAAAGTTTCATGTTTGAAACAGGATCTTTGCAAACTATTCATACTGTTTATGTGCCATTTGAAAGCATGGCAAATGGTTTTTAGAGTGAGGTGAGGTTTGCACATGCTGTTCATATAATATATGTCTATTCTGAATTCATGTATTTGACACAAGGAATGAATTTCAGACACGATATTTCAAAACAGGGTATTTACGCTTTGTTTTGGAACAAGAAAAAGAGGAAAACATGCACTTGGTAATTTACAAATCTTCTTGAGTTGTTTATGAATATATTTGTGCCGTGGTGTCAATTACCCCACCCGCCAGTGGCAAGTATCATTGTTGTTTACAAAAATAAAGCAAAAAATGCTGCTTCCAAGCTCTTGTAGGATATCTTTAATATATTTTTGCATATATTTACCATCATAACGATATTTAATAACTTTAAAAAAGAAAATACTTGAGGTTACCTTTAATTGCTGTACACAAAATATGGGAAATCTTTTCGCTTACCATTCATCGCTATTTGCATGTTTACAAATAACTACACAGGTTTACAGCTTGACAACATCGTGCATCATATTCAGTACACGTTCAGCTTTAAAATGATATAGGAACCTTGGTACCTAGGAGGGGTGCAACCAACTCCTTAATTAGGCCACTTATTTCATTTCACCTAACGGACTATTTTGACCTTAAAGTGTTTTCCTTTTAATTTAGCCTAACTATTCTGACTTATAAACTTCTAACTGTCCATATCCTAAAATTTGAATAAGATCATTTGACTACCACGTAGTAAGGGGTGTAAAATGCAGTGATGAAATAGCAGAAAGTGTAACAACTGATCAGACAGCTCATTCAGGAGCAAGATAATCAGAGCTCATCACTCAGCTACCAAAACTCAAGGTCAAGGTCACACTATAAGGTCGTGGAATTTACCCATGAACTTGGTGTCCGCTTCATATCTCCTTGAACGATTTTCAATAAACGTCACCCAAATGCTGCTCTCAGTGAGACGGTGTGCAGTATTTATGACTTAGCTACCAAGACTCAAGGTCACACTTCAAGGTCATGGGATTTACTCTTGAATTTTCTGTCCGCTCTATATCTCCTGAACCTTACAAGGATATTCATTAAACTTCACCCAAATGTTCTTCGTGAGACGGTGTGCAGAATCTATGACTCAGCTGCCCAGACTCAAGGTCAAGGTCATAGATTTACCCGTGAATTTTGTGTCTGCTACATATCTCCTGAACCCTTTGAATGATTTTCATTAAACTTCACTCAATGTTCCTCTCAGTGAGTTGGTGTGCAGAACCCATGACTCAGCCATGCAAACTCAAATTCAAGGCCACACTTCAAGGTCATGGGATTATGCGGTGGGGGATATGACTGTCCTTCAGACAGCTGTCTTTTTTTTAAGAAATACTACCTGTGGCAAGAGACACATTTTACTGATACTGAGGAAAAATCAATATTGGATTTATGGAATGGAGAGTGCCTTTTTAACAACCGTAGATCAAATGCAAGAGGAGTTGCAAAAAATTTAGTTTTGTATACTTACAAGCTACACATTTGTTTTGGAGAAATGGGATTTATATTTTGTGGTTAACATCCTCTCCTTGTGACAAGAGCTCAGGTGAGCGATCCAGGGTCCAAGGGCCCTCTTGTCTTAACAAAACCATATATGTACGACAGGATCCAGACTGTCGGGGAGAGTATCAATTAAGGGTGCTCAATTATGTATGTAGAGTATCTGAATGTATGGCTGGATACACTTCTGAAAATGTCTGGATTTCAGAGGTGAAATGTAACAGGCTTGGATTATAGAAAATAAAAGGAACATAACAAAAATAATCCAATATAGGGATCAAACATGTTTTTCTATGCATTAACATCTGCTGGACTCTGAGGGTGGTGTTGAATACCAAGCCGGAAAGGCGAGGGTTTTAACGACCCCCGAGGGGTCTAGCAGATGTTAGTGTATCAGAAAACCATGTTTGATCGTTATTATTGCATAAAGTCATTTTGTCACTTGAAAACTTTGGAAAAGCACTTTGAAAAGTTCATTTTTCTATTACTATAATGGCGCCCAAAAGCATGAAGGATTCATAGGTTTTATAAAAACCTGTTCCAGAGCATTCTATGCACGTTACTGTTGATGACATCAATTTTTGTGACGGCCTAGAATGCGTATATGTTAAGTACAAAAGCCATGCATCAACAGCACATGAATTGCCTGATTTATACATTGGTTTTGGCCTGTTAAAACATGGCTGTGAATAGTGTGCGGCACAGCTTTTTATGCAATAATCAGAAGTAATGTTACATTCACAAGTGCCAAAGTTTCTATTTTTATTTTTGTAGATATGGTGGTGCTGAGCCAGGGGACAGAACCATGGTAAGTCTTGCTGGTTATTGTTTTTTTATTTACCATACAGTATTTTCTCTAAATATTTGGATGGACAGGGCTGATTGAACAGTGTAGACCAGAGAAGTCTGATCATGGTGTACAATGCGTGTCACAACATCATTAAATTTTTGACAAGAAAAAGATGGGCTTGTTCAACTTTTAGGATAATTGTAAAGATCAGTCTGATCTGGGTCAAACTGTTTACCATTCCATTACAATACTTTTAGCGCCTCTTCAGGTAGCAAAATAAATGTCACAGTATCTAGGTATATATAAAAACACTTCTACTGTCTTGCGATAGAAGCTGGCTTTTACAGCAATGTGGAAGAGTGTTTGCCTGTAGATCCAGCGACCTGGGTTTGATTCCCAGGTGGGACCCTTTGAAATATTTTCGCTCTACGACACGAACTTGATCAAATTTTAACCCTTTGCCCCCTTGGAAATTTTTCATGCTTTTTTGTCGTCTGTTGATTTTTTTCTAAACAGGGCTCTACAGTAAGCATGTTCCTATGGTACCTGTACTATACCCGACAAAAAAAGAAACGCACCACTTAGAATTGTTCAACTCTCAGGAAAATCACAGGTGATAGGCCAATTAAGTTTATATCAGTGCAAAGGTATGTCAGGTACTGCTGCGTCACATGTCTTTTGCAATCAGGCGCCGAAATTGTGTTAAAGAAAATTGGTCACAAACCAAGTGGGGGTCAAATTGTAAAGTCACAGGAAATAAGAGTTTTTATAATGCTCTCTTGCTGGATAAGTTCAAGCAATTGGATTTATCTCAGTAGTTCAAATTGTACCCAGACACTTATTCTTTGCAAATTCTATCTTTAAATTCATCATTCGCGATAATTGAACGCTAGATAGCCCATGTATTGTGACTACCCTTTAGATAACGATTCCACACTGGAGATTAACCATACAAACATTTAAAGATTTCAACATTGTTTTAATCAATTTAAATGACCCTATCTAATTAAAATGGATTTTGGAATACTAAAAAAGCTTCAATAAACACATTGGTCATCTTACATAACGACAAAATATTGTTTTCATACTTTGCTAATGTAAAACATACTGGGAATTTCATGTAGACAGTGGCGTTGAATTAACGCTTCCAAAACTCCTTTACCCTTCGCATTAATGTGTTTTGTACCCATACAGTGCAAGTGCAGATACTAATCTACGTCACATTTAAGTTTTAGTAAAATTTTATCTGAAATGAATATTTTATGTCAATTAACATTTTCGTATTTAAAGGAGATCTAAATGGGAAAATCGTAGTGGTGCGTTTCTTTTTTTGTCGGGTATAGTATAATCATTGTCAGGACAAGTCAATTCTGAGCCCTAGTTGTCTGATCGGCTTGTTAAAAGATAAAAACTATCAAATGTAGCAAAAAATGTTACTCCCCAAACCCTTCAGAGGTCAAATTCCGAAGAAACTGACGGTTTTTACAGGTCAGGGTTAGTGCATTTTAGGTCAGGATAAACTTGTACATTTTTCCAGGTACTTGACTGACCGAGCTAGTGGGTTAAAAAGTTAACATAGAGCCCTGCAAAATCAACTTTTTCGGAAAAACAAATTCAGGGATACCATCTGAGTGTCAAAATGATTGGATCCAGATCAGGCCCAACATTTTGTCGGGCCTGATCTGGGTCCAATCTGTTTGCAAAGGTTATGAGCAGAGTACACTAGTAGACTAAGAGTTCAGTTCCAAAATCAAACGATTTCTGTTAGAAAAAGTCTGCAGCAGAAGACATCGTCAGACAAGATTTTCAGGTGGTTTTGGTTTGGTTCGTGGTTTAATGCCACAGTCAACAGCCATGGTCATGTTGAGACAGTCACTTAACCTAAGCACACTTTTCCTGGGAAAGCTTAGACTAAGCAGTTAGCCAGTACAGCTTCTAAGCGCTTGCTCTTCATATATCAACTCTTTCCCCAATTGCACATGCTTCCAGGCCAACTTCCAGGTGGTGTGGAAAGGTTATTGTACCCATCCAGCCTTATTATGGGAAGTTCATTGAAAATTATCCACATTAACCCTTTACTCCATAGGCTATTTTTAGATCATGACTTCATTTTCTATTTTTAGACAACATTGAAAAAAATTCAAGAATAATTTAAGTTAAGTTTTGAATACTTTTGAAAATATTATGGAAAATGGAGCATTTGCTCCAAAAGAGCAAATGCTCCATTTTCTATAATATTTTCAAATACATGATATTTCAAAGGCGTCAAAAGGCGTAATTATGGAGTAAAGGGTTAAATCATTTCACTTTTACAGTTGGACAGTTTATGTGCTGCCATGGTTACTCTTGAGAAGAAACTTGATGATAAAGTTAATCCACAAGAAGCATTTAGTGAGGCAGTCAAGGTGAGTACAGTCCAACCTGTCCGAGTGACCACAGGGATCAATTATCTACTCACCACGTAAACCAGTTGTCACAGGTTCCATCCCTGGCATCCCTTTCCCAGTCTGCCGGATGAGACTTTAAGCTGTTGCCCCATCTCCATATGACCTTAGCTGTTGGTAGACCGTTAAACTCAAAGACACACAGGGATCAAATTAAAGATTTTAACCACTGGCTAAAAGTAGCAAGTGACTATTATACTCACTTGCTAAGGCCAGAATATTTTTATTAGTTGATTTAGGGGAAAATAAAACAGATTTAGGGTCGGGGGACAGAAAAAGCACAACAAAAAAAACCTCTGAAAATGACCAGTGGTCATTTTCAGAGCTTTTTTTTAATATCTCCAGAACAAAGAGTAAAACTAGTAAGGTAAACCAACAGTCTATATTAAATCTTTAAAAATTTCATTATTTTTCTAAAAATCTGGATAGGACAATCACTTTCAACAGTGTCACTCTCAAAAGTACACAAACAGAACCTCAAAAATATATTATTATTTTCAACGAATAAATAATATTAAAAGAGTCTGTGGGTAAAATGAAAAATAATTTTAGAAATTAATTATTTTTTTTCTACTTTCCGGAAAATTACAGTAGGAGGGTTTGTAAATCAACTAATTAAAAGTTCTGGCCTAAAGGTGTTTATCAACAGCTTATCCACTGAAAATGGAGTTAGACCTCAATTTTTACCAGCTATATCTCTAATTAGAAATTTTAACATGTTCAGTTATGTTCAGGTCAGGTCTGTATAGCATAGATGGGGTGTCTTGCATTTGTACCTCATTCCGACCAAAATTGCCCCCCAAAAGCTTGTAAAACAATAAAATAGCTGCTTTTCTTTCATTGGATCTCTTAATATAAAATGATGTCAGCTTATAAACTTTCAAATGTCACAATGTCATTTCCACATGAATTGTTTTCATGAGCAAAAGTGTCAGTGAACTAGTAAAGCCATGCAAAAACTTTATCCATAGAACATCAAGCGAACAAATCAAGGCTCATTTTAAGGATTTAAAAAACTTCATACAATATTATTGCATAAAAAGCCGTGTCACACGCTATTAACAGCCATGTTTTAACCGGCAAAAACGCATGTATTAATCGGGCAATTCACTTACTGTTGATGCACGGCTTTTTGTTATTTACATATACTCATTCTAGGCCGCCACAAAAACTGACGCCATCAACAGTAACATGCATAGGAATGAACGTAATTTAGTGAAGTTAGGATGACGTAAGTCTTTGCTCTGGAACATGCGTTTTCAAAACCTACAAATCCTTCATGCTTTTGCACACCATTAAAGTAATACAAAAATGAACTTTTCAAAGCGTTTTTCCAAAGTTTTCAAGTGACAAAATGACTTTATGCAATAATAACAATCAAACATGGTTTTCTGATACATTAACATCTACTAGACCCCTTGGGGTCATTCAAACCCTCACCTTTCAGGCTCGGGTTTCAACATCATCCTCATGGTCCAGCAGATGTCAATGCATAGAAAAATATGTTTGATCCCTATAATAAGTGAACTCCTCGATTTGAATATGGATTCAAATAATTTGTCATTGCTTTAACACTCTGCCTGCTAGCGGCAAATTTTGTTTTCTTTTTTTTTATCATGTATATCTTTATTTAGAATAGCATTTACACATCACAATCATGATACATATTGGAACAGCATATTCAACACTGCTCAACAAAAGTTTTGCACAAGTATCGGTCAGGGGCATAACCTGTGTAAGCCAAAAACATTTATCACTTGAAAAAGCCAAAAGGGTATATTCCCAAAAACGACCTCAAAGCGGGGCCACAGAAGGTACCTTGTATAGGTTATATCTGAGTTTACCCAGGCAAAGGCCAAATCCACATGCCCAAAAATACAACCTATTCAAGCTAGAAAGTAACTTATTTTCTGATTTTCAATGACCCTGCGTACACATCTCCAGACAATGCGCAAGGAATTTTATTGCACAATTGTAAAATTATGTAATAGGTCTTTCAGATAAAATTATACGCTTGATCATGAAAACTGCTGTAAATCTAGAGTATGAAGACGAAAAAAAGACACTTCCACTCAGACAGGCTACTTTTGATTTTGTTGCAAAAATGATTATATGCTTCAAGTGATATAATTTTTTAACTTTTGGAGGTTATGCATCTGACCGAGTATCAAGGATTAATTTATATGTGGTCCACTTACGCATTTTTATATAGTGCCGTTTGTAAGTTTTAAATATTCAAACGTGGACGCGATTTTAGAGTCGGTGCCAAACTTTTATTGAGTGTATATAACATCACATGCACAATATCACTTAACATTAGATAACAATAATTTATTTCACAATATGATGTTTGAATGCAATTCTAGATGTTGTGGAAGGGTTTATGCAAATTTGGAAAGTGGTAGGAGATAAACCCAATACAAGACTGAGGAAGAGAAAGAGAAATAAATATATAAATATAACAAATAAATAAATAAGTAAATAATAATTGTAACCTTTATCTATCCGCATTTAGCACAACACATGTCTCTCGAAGTACTTTGACTTGGCAAATGACATTGTAAGATGCTTAAAGGATATGAACAATATTAATTGGTTATGGCTTGGATCTGATGTAATTGCGCTGAAAACAGTAGATATACATTTTTGAGAGAAGCAAGCATTTTATTTTGAAGGTTGTTTTATTGTGCTGGAGAAACAAATTGCATTGTTATAAGACAGTACCTAGGAAACCCCATTTCTGATTATGATAATCAAGTTTATCTTTAGACAAGGCATTGTAATGTTCTATTTCTTTTCTTTGTTTTAGTATGTTTTTAAAACCTTCAAAATTTGGTTTTTGCTGTTTGTATTTTGATGCATAAATGTAGTATTTCGCTAATAAAATTATAAAATTAATCATTTCATTTTTCATACTATTACGATTTAGTATTCCAAAACTTATATTCAGATAGGAAATGTCAACTTGCATATTATTGTCGTTTAGAAAAATTCTTATGTGCGACCAAAATTCTTGAGAATATATACAGTCCCAGAATAAATGTGCATTGTTCTCTTCTTGCATGGAGCAGAAATCGCATAAAACTGTCGGTGCTATTTTGCATTTAAATAAATATCTGTTATTTGGTACAATGCGCATTAAATATTTATATTGAAAGTTTCTTAATTTTACATCATTTGTACATCGAAACGCCATCAAATATGCAGAGTCCCAATCGATATTTTGGTCTAGAAATTCGTTTGTCCATTTCATTTCTGACTTTTTATTGCTGTTATCATGTGTTTGCAATTGAACACTGTATAGAAATTTGGTTATTTTATTTTGTTTTGTATTCAATAAATTAAGTGTTTTTGTTTGTTTATTTGGTTCCTGTGTAAGTGGGTTTTCCTCTTTAAGCAGTGCTTTCCAGTCTTCACGAATGTTATTAACAATGTAGTAATATTTAAGAAAATCTTTATCAGATATGTTGTATAAATTTTGCAGTTCTTCAAAGTTATAAAATTGCTTTATTCTGTAGTCATATATGTGCTCTATGTATTTGATGCCTCTTTCCTGCCATTGTTTGTAATAAAGGATAGTATTGGAACATTTAATGTCGGAATTTTTCCATATAATTTGTTTGGATATACTTTTTTGTGTTTCGCTATAATTTATTTTACACCATGCAATCAGTATATCTTTTAAAAATACATTGTTTTTACATACAATCACTTTCCTTTAAATTACATTCTAATATAAGTTTGCCCCCATATTTATCTAGTTTTTGTGGATAGAACGTTTTCCAAATGCAGGGTTCATTTTCGTTTTCAAAAATTCGTTTTAACCAACTTGCTTTTAGTGAATAAATAAAGTGTTCTAAATTTATCAATCTAAGACCTCCATTTTTATAATCTTGATATAATCTGGTTCTTTGAATTTTGTCTGGTTTTGAATCCCATATGAATGAAAATATTTCAGAATTTAACTTATTTATTATATGTTTGGTAGGGTCAGCTAAAACTGTAAAAGGGTATATTAACTTTGGAAGTGCAAATGTTTTTACTACGGTGATTTTGCCCATTAATGTCAATTTTCTGTGACTCCAGCATTTCAAACAGTTGCTAAATTCACACATTTTTGGCAGAAGATTATATTCTTGCATGCGCTTGCTCTCAGAAAAAAAGTAATGCCCAGTGTTTTGGCTGATTCAGAAGACCAGGAAAAATTAAGATGTTTCATGTATTCAATTTCAGTATTTCTTTAGGATCCTATCCGTAATACAGAGGTTTTCTTGTTATTGAGTTTTAAACCTGATATTGATTTAAATGCTTCTAATATATTGATAAGCTCATTGAATGATTTCAGAGAACCATCCAGTGCAAACGTTGCGTAATCTGCAAAAAGTGTACTCTTAAATTCTTTATTAAATATTGGTATTCCTTTGAAATCTTTATTTTCTCTTACAGCTGCAGCAAGCAGTTCGATGCATATAATAAATAGATAAGCTGATAAAGGACAACCTTGTCGTAAACCTTTTTTTATATCGAAAAAGTCTGTCATATGTCCTGAATTAATGACTGCACTTTTGGCATCATTATAAAAACATTTAATCCAATTTATTATATCGGAGCCAAAGTTGAAGCATTTTAAGCAATTAAACATAAACTCATGACTGATACTATGAAGCACTTTTTCAAAATCTGCAAACCATAAAAGTCCTGGTAAATTTTCATCTTCTAGCTTTACAATTGTTTCTTGTATGAGTCTGATGTTCTCACCTATGTATCGACCTTTAATAAACCCAGTCTGTGACTGCTCAATGATTTTTGTTATATATTTTTTTATTCTATTTGATATGGTTTTTGTTATAATTTTATAATCTGTATTCAACAATGTGAGCGGTCTCCAATTATTTAAATTGCTTAGTTCATTATTCTTTTTTGGAAGTAACAAAATTAATCCTTGTTTTTGCATAGCTGTCATGTTCCCGTTTTCAAAAGAATAATTTAAGGATTTTACATAATAAGATTTTACATCATTCCAGAAAATTTTATAGAATTCTGTCGTTATTCCATCAGACCCCGGATAATTGTTATTTTTCATGCTTTTAAGGGCTATTGTACATTCATATTCAGATGCAGGGCCTTCAATATTATTTTTTTCTTCATCTGAAAGTTTTACATTTATATATTTATTAAATTTGGTAATGTTATCAGCATCTAATTCTTGAAAATTATACAATGTTTTATAGTATTGTTCCAATTCTTTTAGTATTAGTTTATTGTTTGTTATGTCTTTCCCATTTTTATTTAATCTATTTATAGTTTTTGCACTGGCTCTTTTCTTTTCTAAATTTGCAAAGTAGTTAGAATTTTTTTCACCCCCTTCAACATATTCTGCTCTTGCCCGCACTATAAACCCATTGACCTTTTTTTCTTGTAATTCTTGTAACTCAGATTTCTTATCTTGAAGTTTTTTAATGTCGTCTTCCATTGTATTGCTTGTGGGTATATCTCTCTGTAAATTGTTGATGTCTTCAATGAGTTTTATTTCGTGCTCTTGATTTTCTTTTTTCATCTTTGAAGCATATTGAATTGTTGTGTTTCTTATAGAACCTTTTATTACTTCCCATAATACATTTGGGTTTGCATCTACATTATTGGTAGCTGTTTCACTAATTGTATTTTTTATTTGTTTCTGATATTCACTTTGTAAGAGGAGACTATTATTTATTTTGAAATATCCAGGTCCACGTTGTTCGTTTGTAAAATAGTTACTATTGAGTGGTCTGATTTAAATCTAGGAATAATTGTACAATCACAAACTGTGTTAACCAAAGAATTTGACACTAGAAAATAGTCTAGTCTTGAAAAAATATATGGCTTACTTGAAGAATGCCACGTAAATTGTATATTATTGCCATTAAACACTCTCCAAATATCATTCAAATCAAAGTTTTCTATGGCTGTTTGAATTGTTTCTCTGCTTTTAATATGGGTGTTTGGGTTCCCTCCCATTTTATCGAGTTTAGGTTCTAATACTGTATTAATAAATTCATTTTCTTCATTTTCTTCTAAGAAGTTGCATAGTAGTTCGAAAAAGGTTTTATCATCTGCATTGGGTCCATACACATTTATAAAAACAACATTACATTCATACATTTTAACTTTAAGCGCTTGAATTTTCCCAGGGATTATTTCTATGTGTTCAACAAAGTCGTAATCAGTTTGCTTATCTATCATTATACAAATACCACTACTACTACTGCTTCTACCACTGAAATAGAAATTATATGGGCTGTTTGCAGCCCAGGCTGTTTCAACATCTTTTGTTGAATGCGTTTCTTGAAGAAAACAGACATTAAATTGTTTAGTATGAAGGTGGGTAAAAATTTGTTCCCTCTTTATTTTTTGACCCAAGCCTCTTACATTAAATGAGCATAAAGATAACTTCATTTTTACAAAGAGAAAGTGTGATTGCATTCTGCCCTTGATAATTTCATGCCTAATGTACAGTACTTGTACATAAAGCGTTAATTCTATTTTGATATTCGGTATCCCCACTCTGTCAACCACGGGTACCCGAAAGACCAATGTAAACCCGGATCAGACAATGCATAATGCAGCGTCTGTCTAGAACCTACATCGTCTTCAGCAAAAAAAACAAAACAACAAAAAAATCAGAAACTAAGCATCCGGGGGGACAGTGTGGACCCCGATCACGCCCAACACAATGCAGCATCCGATCCGAGTCTATCCTATTTCAAAAAGAAATACTCACTCAAGAAATAAGCCGAAGAGACAAATCATTAGGTGAAAACAAGTGCATACCCAGACCAGACGCTACACAATGCGACATCCGATCAGGGCCTCCAGTTTCGAGAGCGTATACTTCACCAGATAACTAGCTAAAACGATAAGTCCAATGCTGGCAGAAAATAATTCAATGATGCGAAAAAGCACCTGAGGAATGCAGACTCTGATCAAACACCGCACAATGCCGCGCCTGCCGGGGTCTACACCGTTTCCAGCAGAAAACGATTCATCGCCACTAAAGCTCCCGTTGAAAAACCGTGAGCAAACCCCAACCAAACGCCGCACAATGCAGCGTCTGATCCGGATCTACTCTGTTTCCCACGAGAAAACAATCAAACCAATTCCAATTAAGGTTCCCGATGAAACACTACAGACCCAGATCAGACGCTACAAAATGCAGCGCATGGTCAGGATCTACAGTGTCTCCAGCGTGAAAACTTCCATCTCTCCAGCGAGAAGAAAATAAAAACTCCATCAGAAGCAGATATAAAAGGAAAAACACTCTATAATAATAATGCCTACCCGGACTAGACACAGCATAATGCAGGGCATGATGAGTCCCCACACTGTTTCCGGCGCGCATACTTATCAGAAAACATAATCAATGGAATAGAGCACCCAATGAAAACAATGCAGATCAGATCAGACATTGCATAAAGCAGCGTCTGATAAGTGTCTATATAGTTTTCGGAAAAAAAAACTAGCTCAAAGCAAAGAGACCCATCATGCTACCTCTACGTGTAGCCAGGGACGGACTCCCTTAATCAGCCAGGATGGTAAAGTTAACTTTGCCACGTTATCAATAAAGAATCATCAATAACTATCTTTGTATACTATTTTGGCTGTGTACTGTAGATATATTAAGTTAACTTGCACGAAAATCTTGAGCTTGAAAAGTATACTAAACCAAAAAAAGACAGGAGGTGCAATGCATGTTATTTTAAAAAAAATGCAAAATTAGTGCTGCACCGATATTCAACACTTCATGCATTGAAGACCCCGATCAGGTCTGCATAAGGCATCCCGATATGGGTCCTCACTCCATGCTTTTTGCCTTTTTAGCGTCTATATCTGGGCCAGGTGACAATAATTCAAATTTATCGGCTTAAGTGGCCAAAAACTACAAATTCCATTGCTCATTTGGCTAGGGAGGTCACCGTTCAGACTGCTTTGTCTGATCAGAGACGTCGCCAGCCGTCTGAGTCGGCTACAGGAGCCTCATCTGCTGTAAGGATGGCCGGACCGCCTAGCTGAAATAAAACCTATTCAGAGCGGATCACATCTGCACATGTTTTGCATTACCGGTTCAACTAACTTTACATTTGACCCGCGCCATGTGGTTTCCAACAATGTGGCAGTTTGACATGCGCAGACCCAGACGAGCATGCGCAGCCCCCCTTCAAGTCTACAAAACTACAAACGCCGCTCGGCCAGACGCCTAACAGTCCTAGGACACCCAAGGGACCAGCAAAGGCTCCGATCGAGTGTGCGTATACGCAGGCCGGTCTGAGACTTCTCTGGTCGCACATACCACATTGTTGGGAATCTCATGTTGGGGCTCATTTTCTTGTCATCTAGACTATAGGGACCCCGTCACACTTTCTAGTGCACAAAGTTTATACTCCCAGTACACTTGGAGTTTGCAGAGGAGTATCTTACAAAAGTTGAAGGACCAAAAAAAGATGTAATTGTTGCTTTAAATGTCATCACCTATGCCCTGCATTGCCGAAAACTGAGCAGACAACGATGAGATTCTGCATCTAACATACAGCGCCTCACCGATGCCAGCAACGTTTTATTAGGTGTGTTTTGTCATCTGAAAGATGAGCTACGACATTTTAATTTTTTATGTCCATGTCGCCAAATTTTTGGGACGGATCCTCCTACGCTGTACTACGACATGATTATAGAAGACAGAAAAATAATATGGAATATTACCGGCCCAGATAAGAGTATGTGGTCATTTTTTGTGTATGTTCTTATTTCTCAACCAAAAACATACGACGTGGGTACTCAAAAAGGCCATCTAAACGAGACGGCCCTCTTGAGTACCCAAAAACAAGTGTCCAAGCCATTGGATAAACAAATTTTGACAATTTCAGTCATGTCGGGACGGGTCTTTTGACATGTTCTCAGAATAACAGAAGATTAAAATGGAATAACAGACCTCCAGAGTTTGAAGTAAAATGGGGTGTTTTTTTTACTTCTTAATCAAAACGTATGCTGTGGGTGCTCAAAAAAACCTCTCAATAAGACGGTTCTTTTAAGCACCCAAAACATGGGCTCAACCTATTTTAAGCCGAAGTGGATTTCCTACCCCGATCAGTAGGACGAGCCTATATTTAGTTTTAGGGGTGCCGATAGCATTTTTTATTTTTTATTCAAATTTTATTAGAATTTTCTGTAAGCAAACAGTGGAGACCCAGATCAGACACAGCGTTCTGCAGCTTCTGATCTGGGTCTATACTGTTTGTCTATGTCCCACAAAAAAGACCATATGCTTTCGTTGTAAGACTGATGCATAAGCAGTAATGTCAATTTTTTACCAAAATATTTGTTTATCGAGCCTGGAATATTAAGCAGAAAAACAAATGCTCAACCAGTTTTTAAGCCGAATTGGATTTCCTACCCCTATCAGTAGAATGGGCCAAATTTCAGATTAAGGGGTGCCGGGTAGTAATTTTCATTCTTATTCAAATTTTAATAGATAAGCAAACAGTGGAGACCCAGGTCAGACGCAGCATTCTGCAGCCACTGATCTGGGTCTGTATTGTTTGTTTTTGTCCCACAAAAATGATGCTTAAACTGATGAATAAGCAATAATGCCAACTATATACAAACTGTTTATAGGGCCAGGAATAATAAGCTAAAACGGGAACATGTTCATACAGCACATAACAATGTTTGGCGTCTTATAAGGGCCTTCACTGTATATTTTGTTTTTGGTTTGCTATGTGACTAGATTTCTAAATTTTTAGGTTGGGTAGTGTTTAAATCAGCACAGAGGGGATGGCACTCAACAACGCGGTTCACCATCAGGGTCAGCACGGTTTCTTTAACGATACTTCTATGATGGAAGTCTGAACTGTGATAAAAACAGGAAGGGTCTGCCAGTATTTTGCACTACTACACTAAGGCCAGCACTGTTTTATTTAATTACAATTCTCATTTTAAGCATAAGCATTAATAACTCAGCTGGCAATGCCCGGCATTGAGCAATAATTAGAATGCACGACCAGGTTATCTTCTATTTTGGTAATATGTGGTTGTTTATGTTTTTCTATTATTATTAGTGGCATGACCCAGATTGGGCAGTGCCATCAAACAAAAAAGTGTGCAGGTCCAGATGAGTCTCCGCATCACGCAGGGGCTGATCAGGATCTGCATCAGTTTATTTGACCAATTATTTACAATTCAGTTTAGCTTTCACATTTATCAACACATTTTAATTAAAGCCTAGTTCGATTCATGTTCATTCTTTCATGCTGTCTAACCACTCTGCATAATCATGGAATTCTAGTTTCTTAATAGTGCCAGTTCCTTTCCATTTTACAAATATTATGCCGTCAGTTGTCCACGATTTTTCAACTTCATCATTTTTCCAGGTTGCTTTCAGCACTGCTAGATTAAGTTTTGTTACGTCTCCTTGGATTCTGATGCCGGTTCCTTCGAGTTTCTTTTTTTCTGTCTTTCATACATTTGATTTTATTCATTCTTGACGTGAACTTGGCGATGATGCATCTATCTGCTTGATGTCATGTCTTTGGTCCAAGTCTATGGGCTATATCTATGTCTCTATGTTGTAGATTGAGACCCATCTTCTCATTTAACGCTTTGGTCACCAACGTTACTGTTGTTTCAGCTGCTTCATATTTCTCACCTTGTTTTATTTCTTCGGGTATGCCCCATATTCTAATACTGTTTCTACGGCCATGTTGTTCTATCTCGTTGGTTCTGCCATAGAAAGCTTTATCGGTATCTTCGAGTGATCGTTGAAGCTTAGATATCGTACCGGTATTTGTTTCTATCTCCTTCTCTAGTCTCTCTATATGTGCACTAAGCATTTTATTCTCTACACTTGCATCATGCAGTTCACCTTCAAGTACTTCTATTCTGTGGGTGACAGTTTCAATTATTTTGTCTTTCATATGAGTCATCAGGGTTTGCATCTTCTTTTCAAGTAGATTGGTAAATATGTTCTCTATTTCTGTCTTGCTCACAACTTTTGTAAATACTTCGCTTATCTCCGATAGTTGTGTCTGCACACTCTCTTTAAAAGACACATCTAGCCACTCATCATCAGACTCATTTGATGTTTTTGCTTTCTTCGACTTCTTTTTGCTTTTCTGTTTCTTTTTATCTCTCTTATCTACGCTTTCTGTTTGGACATTGAGTTTCTTACTTTTATCTTGACCGACAGAAGTGTTATGCTCACTATCACCAGTGATGCTTGTGTCTGCCTCACTTGTACTTGTAATGGCTCTCTTTTGCTTATTGTTATCGTCGACATTGACAGACGTGTTTACTTCCATTCTGTATTCTGTACTGTATTAATTTTGATAGCACGGAAGTTCTTATCGTATAATATATAATATGCAATTCTCCAAAAGTGATTGTTTATTTAAGAACCATGACGCTGCTCTCGCTCTTGCATATCTTTTTTTCTACAGTATAATGATGTTCAACCAACCGTATCCGCAATGTCATTAGAGCCACGAAAACCGATTATTTTGAGACTGTTTATTGAAAAACAAATTAAAAAGACTCACATAACTTCAGATCCATTTATCCTGTCCTAAATTCCGTTTTCCTTTTTAAAAAAATTCTCACAAAATCTCTCGAATCACTCAAAAGAAATTTAAAATAGTAATTTTGTTTTCTTCTGATGATCTTTGCATACAGTTTTGACCTAGATCAGGCCTGACAGAATGTCGGACCTTATCTGGATCCAAGCTATTTGAAACTCTGATGTTATTACCAAAGGAATATTTTGGAAAAAAAACGATGTTGAAAAAATATCTGCAGTTGACAAAAAATCATGAAAAATTACCCAGCATGCAAGGAGTTAACCCTTAAAGCGCCACCTATAATTTGCAGCAGACGGCGATCGAAAATTTTGCCGCTTTTTCAAAAATAACATAATGGCATGATATTTCATGAGAATCGTCTGCTGGCAGACGATTCTCATGTAATATCATACCTTATTTTTGTTGAATATTGGGAAAGGTGTCGCAAAATTTGTCGTCTGCTGCAGTCGTGATTGGCGCTTTAAGGGTTAAAATAGCTTTGAGTATACGTATATATGCAAGAATAAGACATGTTTAACTCTTAAAGCGCCAAGAAAAAAAGCATCTGAAAATGTCGTCTGCTGAAGTCGTCTGCTGCAAATAATTGCCTAACATTACTTACAAATTAAGTATAGAAGCAAACAGCATGGTCCCAGAACAGACTGCTCCTATAGGCCTCATTATCACCCCCCATAAACATTTCAACAGACGAGAAAAGCAGACGACTTTTGTTGCGATGGGGGCATTACAGGCTAATTGAAATGAGTGATTTAATTTCAGGCAGCAGAAGAGGCAGCTGAAGACACTCAGTCTATGAAGGCCAAGGCCGGTCGTGCCAGCTATGTCAGCGCGGATGTTCTCAAAAATCCTGATCCCGGAGCCACAGCTGTAGCCATCTGGCTAAGAGCAGCCTTTGATACCCTGTCTAAATAGAATCACAAATAAGCTCATTATCACCCCATCCCCCACCCATGAAGGCCAAGGCAGGTTGTGCCAGCTATGTCAATGCCGATGTTTTCAAAAATCCCGATCCCGGGGCAACAGCTGTAGCTATCTGGCTTAGAGCAGCCTTTGATACCCTGTCTAAATAGAATAATAAAATAAACTCATTATCACCCCAATCCATATACAGTTTAGTCCCTTTATAACACACTTCATTATAAAACAGGTTTGGATATAACACAGTCATGTTGTGGCTCTCATATTTTTTACCATGGAATTTTACAAAAGAATTATAGGAAAATGACCATTTAATGGTCATTTTCCTGTAATTCCATTTGTTAAATTTTCCCTTTATAACATGACTTGCTTATAACACAGTCCATCCCCATGGACCCCAAATATAGCGTTATAAAGGGACTGCACTGTATATCAGTGATAAGGGGTGGGGGGGGGGTTCAACTGTAAAATGGTAGTATTTTTGTTATTCTGATTAGTTATCATTTGTTGTGGGTACTCAATGCAAGTGTATCATTGAGACACTTCCATTGAGTACCCACAACATATTGGCCAGCTTACACGATTTTGGTACTTACTGTATCGAGAAGCAGCGAAGGCTCAGACAAGCCTGAGCAACTGCAGTCTGACCAGAGCCTTTGCTTCTCGCAAACGGAAAGTATGGAAGTAGAGGAAGGCTCAGACCAAATATAAGACCTCAAGTTCTACTAGATAGCTGCACATGTTTGTTTAAAGAGTGACTATGTGTATGCAATTATCAGTCACCTCTCCAACTAACTTCATTGTTGTATGTTGACCTGATAATGTTGTACGTAATTGACCAGATAAACGTTGCCTATCTCACAGCATGTGCCTTTATTAGGTCATCATGATGAACTTCACTTTTTGAATGACGTCTTCAATGCCATTGAATCGACACAAAACTCGATAATGACGTCATAATCACAAGTTTGAAGAGTGAATCAACTTGTAAACTGATAAATAGAATACCAGGCTTGCGTCTTTTGATATCAAGTTTACCAGGCATGGCTTCGAGAATGCATGTTGAATCACTCGGCAAGCCACCCGATGTCAACAAATTTTCTCAAAGCCTTGCCTGGTAAACTTGATATCTAAAGACACTCACCTAATATTCTCTATTTCTCTTTTACAGTAAGACCTGTGTAAAAGGGCCACTCTCAAAAAGACTGAAAATTGGTTTTCTAGACCAATTATGGCTTAACACAGGTCAAAAGTATTGCAGAATGCTCCAAGGGGAGCATTCTGCAATACTTCTGACCTTCATTAAGCTACTATTTGTCATTAAGATCTTTGTTTTGGCTTTTTTATGAGTGGCTGTTTTACAGAGGTTTTACTGTACTGGCCCATATGATCTCACAGAGAAATAATAAAATGTGCAATTCCTCTCTTATACAAGGCAAATGGTGAATTAGCTGGGCCGAGTAGGGCAGTCGGTAACGTGTCTGACTACAGATGTGCATCTGACTGCAGATCTCGATCCTGGCCCCGTCCCATACTTTCGTGGAGATAGATCATGAATAACTTCTACATTCATTCTTCCCCCTCCCGCTGATTCATTCAAGAAGGGTTGTTGTCAGTTACAAGCGAAAGTATGTGCACTAATTACTGGTTAACCGCTTGTTCAAGCTTGCTCAGGAAAAAGTGTGGTTAGGTGAATTGACCGTCCCCCCTTGACCATAGCTAGCTGTTGACTGGGACGTAAAGCAACAAAACAAACAAACAACCAAATGGTGAATTATCTCATTTAAGTTGGGATTTTGTGTAAGTTCCCTAGTCATAACTAATATACCAAAGGTGCAGTCCCTAGTCATAGCAATTATTAGTAAGATTTTCTGATTATGGTGAATGCTGTTTTTCTATTATTTCAGTCACATTGTAAAAACTGTTTTTGTTCTATGCAAACAACAAAGGCATAGACCAGCCTGTACATCTGTGTGGCCTGGTCAGTCTTTCTTGAGAGCAAACTGCTTTGATAATTTCAAATTCCATCTAGTCTCCGTAACTAAGCAATGCCTTTGGCAAACCTTGAATTCATGGGTAAAAGTTTTCAGGATTATTCAGGCTGACTTTCCACAGAAAGTCAACCTCAAAATACTGAATCAGGCAGATTGAAATAGCCTCTCTGATTTAATTTCAGTTTATTTGTTTGTTTGATTTGATTCTTTACGTCCCATCAACAGTCTTTCAGTTATATAGGGACGGGTCTTTCTGGGTTGAACCAGAACTAAGCTAGGATAAATGTGTCTTGCTCAAGGACCACAACGCAGTGGCGCCGGTGAGGCTCGAGCCCTCGGCCCTTCAGTCTCGAGTCAAGCACTCTACCACTGAGCCACTGCGCTCCCTATAATTTCAGTTTATCTAAAGACAACTGATCATTTATACTTGAAACTGTCAACTCTTTGTATTCTGATGGATTTTCCCATACAGACTGATACAATAAGGACTGGACTACCCATTGAGTACTTTAAGGAGTCACTGGTATAATTTTCTAAATTATAATGTTTTTCTGTCCATGCGGGTTGTTTTTATCTTAGCAAAAAGAGCAAACCTGATGAAATGCAGCATTATGCTCTATTTTCATCTGGGTCTTCACTATTTGCCTAAGTACCTGTCTAGGGGTTTCTAGTATACAAAGGGTTAATATTCTATGGGTATAATGTAAATTTTAAGATTTGAATTTCCTAATTTCAGGATTTTGGAAATTTTGAACTTTCACCCATGTGACGGTTTTCATGCAATGAGTCTGGATAAAGAGGAACTATATTTAGGACCTGATCACAGTATTATGATAAGCTTTTATAATTATGTTAAAAATGTTATAGATATGTTTACAATTTTACAGCATTATTTTAGATGTAAGATCTCATTATTTCAGTTTAATAAGATTTTCTTGTAAACGAGATATAGCCTTCAGTCAATTATCCAGACTGGTGGGGGGCTTTAATTTTGTCTCAAGATTTGATATATATTTCATATAACCCTCTCAGACAGTCATTTATCAAAACTGGGTGGGAATGGAATTTTGTGTTGGAATTTGATATAAATTGTTCATTATTACTTATAAAATTCATGCCACACACTTTTAACAGTCATCTGTCTGCCAGTACAAACCAATGTATTAACTAGGCAATTCACATGCTGTTAAAACATGGATTTGGTACCTTAAATACACTCGTTCCAGGCCACTATGCCAGAAACATAAACAGAGAATTCTTTCACAATGTTGGAAAAGAAACAAAGATCAATAATGTAGGGGCAACTCTGTCAACTAGAGACAATAAACTATATATGCAACTGCAGAAACTGGACGTTTCGATAACCATTATAATACAATTAATGGCTCAACATTTTACGACATTTGATCTTTTTATCCCTCTAATACATGGCTTGGTCCTTAAACACTCATCCATACACATACTGACTGTGAAACCGCACCAAAATATAGTGCCATATTTTTCATAAATTAGGTTAATATATTGCTGAATTTATGCAATAATAAAGATCAAACATTGTGTATTAATGCATTAACCAGGGAATAAGCTTTTTTAGGGAGACTTATTTTCATTCTGTCACCACACAAATGGGGATGTTGGTTTTACCATGCACTGGATTTTATAGCATCTTTTGCCATTCAGCAAACAGTAGAGTTCAGTGAGCTCTGAAAATGGTATGGATGGATGCTCATTAGAGTATTTATGGTAATATTGATGATTTCCAGTCTAGTTGTCATGTCATTAAAAGGGCAATCTGACACAAATAGTCACAAATTCATATTTGTGCTGAATAGCCAGTTTATTTTAAGATATTATTTCAAGACTTTTTACAGATTTCTTGTGTATTTTTATAACGGTATTTTAGTCATTCATTTTCAAATACTATGTTTTGGTCCAAATGTTAACAGATTATATTGTAATATGTGGTAATGTTTGAAAAGATTAAATACTGTGCAATTTTATAACACTATGCTTTGGGTCCATTAGAATAACCTCTGCGGCAGTCAAGTTGACTGTGTTGAATGCAAAACCACATTATAATAAAGTGTCCTTCCTTGGACACACAAGAGTACAGTAAAACCTGTCTTAAAAATAGACAAAACAAAATGTCTTAATGACGGATGGTAGCTTAATGCAGATCGAAAGTATTGTAGAATTCTCCTGTTGGAGCATTCTGCAATACTTTGACCTGCATTAGGCGATAATAGGTCTTGAAAACCAATTTTGGTCTTCTTTTGAGTGGCTGCTTAAGACAGGTTTTACTGTATTCATACATAGGCCTTGTCAAGAAAAACCCTTATTTTACTTTATGCAAGCAACAAAGGCTCAGATCAGCCTGCACATCTTAGCAGTCTGATCAGCACCTTTATTGTTCCCTCTCAAAAAGTTAAATGGCTTAGCTTGCTATATTCATTACACAGGTTTAGATAAGCAAGCTTTTTGAGTGTAAAATTGTAAATATTTTCTTGCCTATTAGTTTTAACATATGTTTTGGAAGCTCAAAAGAACCATCTCAATAGAGACAGTTCTTTTGAGTACCGACAACAGATGTTTTGACTGAGAAATAAGAAAAATACTTTTCGCGACACACTCTTAACTAAAGGCCTGCATTAGCTAGTCTATGTTGCTGAGATGGTTGGTTTGAATTCCAACTAGTCTCAAACCTCAAAGACAGATTTCTCATGACATGGCTCACTCAGTTTATGCATTGGCACCTAAAGTCTTTTTTAACTCTACAGTTAAACCTGTGTAAAATGGCCGCTCAAAAATAGACAAAACAAAGATTTTATAACAATTGATTGCTTAATGAAGGTTGAAAGTATTGCAGAATGCTCCACTTTGAGCATTCAGCAATACTTTTGGCATGAATTAAGCGATATTTGGACTTGAAAAACAATTTTTTTTGAGAGTTGCCGTTTTACACAGGTTTTACTCTATTTAGAAATATTTTCATCAAATATACCATTCTTATAATTAGGTGTTGCCTTTACCTGTCTAATCAAAATGCACTGCTTATTTTGCAGTATTGTTATAGTCATATCTTAAGACTAGTTTTAGCTCTTTTCTATATTCAATTTATTGTTTATAATCATGAAGACATATTTTGTCTTATGCAGCTAAGTCAAGAGTCCCATCTTGTCAGTTTTTTCAGAAAAATTAGTCCCACCAGATCAGTATATTTGTTCTATTTGTCAATTGTTATATGATTACAATGTAGTTTTGTCTTACCAGTATTTTTTGTCATTCATTCATTATATAGTAAAGATATGAGCCACTTTTTAAGATTACCATTTGGTACTAATCCTATATGTGCCTCGATGCAAGAAAACTGTCTTCGGGGATTTGCGAAAAACATAGGCGCAGACCAGCCTGCGCATACGCGCAGACTGATCAGCATCTTTGTTGTTCACTTTTTGGTAAATATATCTAAACTTGCTACAGGTGAAATTTCAATCTTCTAGCTAGTATCTGTAGCTGAGGAGATTGGTTTGAGTCTCGCTTTGGCGGAAACCCAAAGACAGGTTTTGCTGTGACGAGGCCCATATGTGACCAGTGAAGTCTGAGATGAGGCTGCCCATTATTGTAGTTTAGTGGAGCCAAAAAGAGACATAGATGAAGGTTGAGGCAAATATTAATGAGCCGCAGCATGAGATTTCCAACAATTTGACATTTTGACAAGTGTAGACTCAGATGAGCCTCTGCAGCCTCCTTTTAAGCTTAGAAACTCCAAATGGTGTTCAGTCAGTAGCTTAACAATCATAGAATACTCAAGTGACTAGCAAAGGCTCTGATCAGACTGCGCGTATGCGCAGGCTGATCTGAGGCTTTGCTGGTCGCATATAATACATTGTTGGAAATCTCATGCACTGGCTCTTTAAGACTCTCTTCTCACTAGATGGCTGTGCATGTATGTTTAAAGCATGATTTTACATGAATGCAGTTAGTGCCTAAATCTTGCCAACTGGCTCTTATAATTCCAGTACACTGTTATCCCATTATTTGTTTGTGGTTCAAAGAGTGAATTTGATCACAAATGGAAACTCTTCAAATTAAGATTGGTAAGAAAACAGATCGAGTTAAATGGACTTTTTGCCAGAAACATCCAGCCATTTTCACCTACACAATTTGTTTGATGTTTCTGAATAATCTTTGTGATCTTAGGCTAGTCATATTTCTGGATGGTAGGGTTTAACAAGACCATTTGATGTCATTTTATAAATTGTTGAACACAGCTAGTCATAATTTCTACCTGAATATTCTTTTTAAAAAATCATTTGAAGGAACTGTATCACTTTCAATGGCGGATCCAGAAGGGGTTAGCTTAAACCCTGCTCCCCACCCCCCTTTTTAAATATCTTATGAAAATGAAATATTTTGGTCTCAGTGAGACCAAATTATTTCATTTTCATGGGCTATTTAAGTAATTTAGAAAAAATCAGCAAAGCGAACCCACACCTTTATACATATGAACCCCTTTTCCTGGATCCGCCCCTGACCTTTAACCCTTTGTATACAGCAAACTTGTAGGCTCACACAGAATTTTCTGCCTTTACTTTATGTCTGCTTACCTGAACTTTTGTTAACCCTTTGTGTTCTGATAGATCAGCCCATACATATTAATACAATAAGTATAGAGTTGTCCATTTTATATTTTAAGGGGTCACAGGTCGAAATTTCTATAAAATGATGCATTTTTGTCCCTAAAAGTTGTTTTAATCATAGCAAACAGTGCAGACCCTGATACTGCATTTCATCTGGGTCTTCACTGTTTACAAGAGTACCAATTTAGGGGTTTCCAGATTAAATGATTGGGTATAGGTTATGGTTATTGATAGATTTGTTTTGTTTAGATTTTTAGCTGTATACATAGTAATACATATATATTCTATGTTAAGATGCCAACTCAATATTTGATTAGTCTTTATTCAATCCTTTCTATAGTAATGGACTCTTCCATCTGGTTTGGTAAATTAGTTTGGAACTGCTTTTGATACATTTCAAGGGTTTATTCTATATGGCTCTGCCTTATTTGGCCAAGTTTTTAGCTCACCTGAGAAGGCTCAAGTGAAGTAGTATGGCAATGGCCCATCGTCGTCATCTGTCCACACTTTCAAAGTAGTATATCTAAAGTCAGTTGGCCAGTTATTATCAAATTTCATCAAAAACATCATCAGGTAGGGGGAAAGGCTGCATTGTTTTTGGGCTGATTGGATTGGAAATATGGTTGCCATGGCAACAAATTGTTAATGGGAAAACTTTAAAAATCTTTTTCACTGGAACCATGAGGGCCACAGCTTATATAACAAGTATGTAGCAATGTTTAGTGGTCCTCTACATAAATCCTGCCAATCAAGTCCCTGGGGTCCTACCTGGCCCCCACCCCAGGGATCAAGTTTCCATAGACTTATAATGGGAAAAACTTTAAAAATCTTCCTTCTCTGAAACCATGAGGCCCACAGCTTATACATGTATATTTAATATGTAGCAATGTCTAGTGGTCCCCTGTACAAATCCTGCCAAACCCTTGGGTCCAAATTGGCCATGCCCTGGTGGTCTTTAGCTCCCATAGACTTATCATCAGAAAAACTTAAAAAATCTTCTCTAAAGCCATGAGGCATTAAGCTCATACATTTAGTATGTAGCAATGCTTAGTGTTCCCCTACGTAAACCCTACCAACATGGCCCCAGGGATCCAAATTGGTCACTTCATGAGGGTCATTTGCTTTGTATCGGCCA
Organism: Loripinus fragilis; assembly: GCA_964019695.1. Classification (NCBI taxonomy): domain Eukaryota; kingdom Metazoa; phylum Mollusca; class Bivalvia; order Lucinida; family Lucinidae; genus Loripinus; species Loripinus fragilis. Next base: position 74,751,335 of record OZ026514.1, read on the forward strand.
CTTCATGGGGGTCATTTGCTTTGTATTGGCCACTTCATGGGGGTCATTTGCTTTGTCAACACATAAGAAAAAAACTTAAAACATCATTCTCCGAAACCATGAGGCCAACATCTCACGTGAGCAGTATAGGCTCATTGAGCGAGCCTCTTGTAATAAAGTATAGTGCAGTCACTTTATAATGCTTCGTTTGGGTTCCATATGAATGGATTATGTTATCAGTGTATCAGGTTATAAAGGGACAATGGAATAGACTCCTTTCACATTGTTACCTCCCTTAGCAATCGCTCTTCAATTGAAAAGTCGATAAAGTCGTTTTTGCAAATGAAGGGGCAGATTGCCTATTAGTTATATTGGCAAAACACATATTGTTCCTTAATAAGTCGCTCTTTGGTCTTTAAAAGCTAGAATGGGATTGCTATATTGATGAAATAAGATACAATCTTTGTTTACATATATATTTTCTAAGTCTTGCGTATTATTTTCGCAATAATTAGTGTAAAATATACTCTGATATCAAGCTAAAATCGGCGCACAACTATTAATGCTCAAATGAAATCACGAATTCACCTGAACTATTTGTAATACATGCATGCGAACTAATATGCGAACATCGACAACTCAGACGAGCATATGCAAATACAAAGTAATCAGGGCATTCGCTGCTCACACACACCTCGGACCCATTGTTTTGTCCGAGCGCGCACAAAGAAAAGCGGTATACCGAAGCCCAGACAAAAATAGATCTAGCCCCACCAGATAAGCATGCACACTGCTGCATGCATGCTAACAGATAGACGTGCGAGCATGCTGCAAGCACAACAGTGACGGATCCAGGATTTCTGGAAAGGGGGGTTCATATGTATAAAAGTGCATGTGGGTGTGCTGATTATATCTCTTTTTTCTTAAATATCCAATGAAAATAAAATAATTTGGTCTCACTGCGGCCAAATGATTTCATTTTATAGGATATTTAAAAACGGGAGGGAAGCGAACCCCCTCTGAATCCGCCTCTGCACAATGACTATAAGCATATGCGATTAAAGCGATCTCATAAAACAGAAATGTCAGTACTGAGTAGGTATCTCCATTCATAGACCCTTTATTCAATCATTTTTCGTACGTGGTATAATTCACAACGTCCACTCACGCGCAGGCTCGCGAGAGCATTCGCTGTTCAAACACACACACACAAATTTTGGATGCAGATGAAGACTCACATCTCACGACCAACTTTAAAGAAAGCTACTTATCACCTCATAAATCATCCAGGCTTTGAACGCGTGCCGACCGGCGGACGTGTGTTAGATTTTATTGCTTTCATGCCCTGGGCATTGCTAAAATTCACACATTGAAGAACCGGATGCATAGTACTTAGAATTGACATGATGCGAGAAAATCCGACTTTGGTGCATGTAAACAACAAAGGCACATGTCTGTCTTCTTAACCACGTAGTCTGATCAGCGACTTCACTAGCCGCTTGTTGGAAAGTATTTAAACACTTGCTTCAAGCAAAATTTCATTTTTCTAGCCAGTCTCCGTAGTTAAGCAGACTAGTTTGAGTCTTTCTCAGTAAGAAACCCTGAAGACAGATTTTCTCGTGGGATGGCCAAAATGTATTTTTACTGGACCCGAGTTTTAGCCCAAGAAAGACCATGTTTAAACGTCAAGTGTACGAAATGCAACCATAAGTCTTGGATAAACATGAACTTCACTGCTCGCATACTCAAAATATGGAATTATAAATATGGATGGAAATTATTGATATGATAAATGTAAGTAATCTTATTTTAAATGCATGCAGATTTTTGCTTAAGAATGTGTAGAAATAGCTCGGACCCAGTATCCGAGAGAAATAGTGAAAATGAGCCTGTGGGCTTTGACTTGTAGGCGCATTCTAAAACAATATTTGAACTAGTTCATGAGATTTGTGCACTAATTCCATATGCGCATAATAATTTTCTAAACACACGAGCACAACTTTGACAGATTATATTTTTAAGCAATAGAAATAAAATGATTAAACATGAAACGATATATTAAGAAATAAATAGGCCTACACCAGCTCATTCGAAAAAGTTAGTCTTGGATGCTTAGAAATCAGTTATTCTGATCTCAAATATTCCGTTTTATTTAAGAATATTGGAATTAACCAGTTATTTGGTTTTATTTCTACTATAAGTCTAATCTTTATTTGCAAATTTATTTTTCTTTTCATCTTTTCCATATTCCATTGTGTAGCGTATCGGCAGCTGTATAAAGGTTGCCCCTTCGAGTGTAATCTCGCGGAGATAACGCGGAACGAGACAGTTTGGCGCATGAGCACTAACAATGTGAAAGGAGTCTATTTGTCTATAATTCCTTTGTAAAATTCCATTGAAAAAAATGTGGGAGCCACATGAACATATTATATCTAAATCTGTGCTATAACAAGGTGTGCTTTAAAGGGACTACACTGCATTTTTTGTTTGAGTTGTTCCAGAAAATGCTCAAGAAATGTTATCATTGAAGTATCTATTTTGTTAACCAAGATTTTTCTAGTTATTTAGTCATTTTACATATGAGCCAGCACATGAGATTTTGATACTTATAACATTGTCCAGTATTGGGGAAGCGCAGTGGCTCCGTTGGTAGAGCCTTAGACTGGGTATCGAAGGGTTGCTAGTTCAAGTCGTTGCTGGTGGAGTGATTGTGTTGAGTCCTTGAGCAAGACACTTTATCCGCTGCTTAGTACTGGCTCAACCCAGAAAGACCCGTCCTGACTGAAAAGTTGTTGACTGGGAAAATGCTCAGCCCCGCCAGAGCATTCACTGCACACATACTCAAAAGTACAGATGTAGATGAAGATTCAGACCAAAATGTAGACCTCTAGCCTCACTGGATAGGTCAGCACGACATGAGTATTTAACCTAGCGTTGTCTTCTGATAACTTTTGCAAACAGTTTGGACCCAGACCAGGCCCGGCAGAACGTCAGGCCTGATCTGGATACAAACTGTGGACACTGGTTGTATTCCTGAAATTTTCAAAAAAGTTGATTTAAAAAAATCAAAAGACAACAAAAAAGCATGGAAAAAATCCCAGGGGGCAAAAGAGTTATATGCAATATAAATTTCACGTGCTCGCTCATATTAATTTAAATAGTAGTATTAGGACAGAAAAAGCTCAAGAAAAGTTACCATTAAAGTATCTAATGTTATCCAAGATTGTTCTAGTTAAATAGTCATTTATATATATATAGACTTATTTAAGAAAACGCTCAATAAATTGTTACAAATATCTTCTCTTTCTTGTGTTCAAAATGGTCAGTCTGAATAGTATGCCATATTTGACCAAATATGCACATGCCCCTATATGCACACACAAGTACTTTATGGGTTGTTTACACTATATGAACTACTGATTTCCAGTCAATCCAGGGGTGTAATGAATTAATACCAATTCGGCATGTGGATGAAAAAGTGTGGCTCCTGATCAGCTGGCTTTAGTAAAGGTATGCAGGTTAAAATTGGGGAGTGAAGTACATAAAAATGTTGAGCATGACTAGGGTTAAAGTTACAATCACAAGCCTGGCAAGTTTTGCCCTATCTTTCAGAGTCTTCCCCGTTTCAACACATGAAGTATGGACAGAGATGTTCAATTGACAACCCCCCCCCCCCCCCTTAGCGCTCGAGAAAGAAAGAATCTGATCTGTAGCACATTCCAACCAGCAGGCCACTGCAAGAAGGGAATTAACTCTTAAAGCTTCCATCATAACAACTGCAGACGAAACATATTGTAATATCTGCCTCAATTTTCTTGTAATTTCTGATGATTTGACGCATTTTGCTTCCTCAAGTAGGGATGACAAATTTTGTGATTCCTTTTGCATGTTAATAAGGCATGGTTTTCTTAACTCTGTCTACTAGTGTCGTCTGCTGATAACCTTTGCAAACAGTTTGGACCCAGATCAGGCCTGACAAAATGTCCGGCCTGATCTGGATCCAAACTATATTCCTGAAATTTTTTTTCAAAAATGTTGATTTCGAAAAAAGTCAGCAGACAACAAAAAAGCATGAAAAATTTCCCAGTAGGCAAAAATAAGAAGCAACACAATTTGAAAATGTCGTCTGCTGAAAATTGTAGATGGCACTTCAAAAGTTAAAATTGATAAAAAACCTCAAGTCAACAAACAGTGAATACTTTAATGTTACAAAATATCTGACAATTCATTTACAAGAACAGAGAGAGTACTACTATATGTATTCTATCATCATAGAGTGGTATTCTATCATTAAAAAGTGGTATTCTATCATGATAGAGAGGTTCAATACTGTCTAAACTCCATAACAAGCAGATCACACTAATCTATCAAATATGGCCTTGTTTAGAGTGTTACAATAGGCTGAAGATAAGCTATGACTTCTGATTAAAGGATACAGCCTGATCTTGATCGATATGGCGCCACCTACAATTTCAATCGGACATTCCTCAAAATTTCGATTAACATCAAAAATCATTGCCTATCAACAACCATGACATATTAATGATAATAGTATCCTATTATGAACCCTAAAAATAAAACTAAAAATTATGATCTGAGTTATCAGAAAGCTTATTAAAAGCACATTGTGCCATGAGTACAGACTGGTAAAACATTACAAACAAGACTGGTTACATTCAAAATTCATTCCCAAACGTCGAATACAAGTCTTGTGCAAATGTAATGAATATGTCTAGTGAGCGACTCTCAGCCTCTATCATGCACTATGTGACCCATTCTTCTACAACCCTGTCTTCTACAGAAGTGAAAAGCAGATGATATTCTTTTATGACTGATGGAAACTTCCACTCAGTTTCACACAATAATGTTTTGTTGGGACATTAGGTTAGAAATTTTAAAATCAAAATTGCATTTCTGTTCCTCAAAATAATTTTTCTTTCATGACTTGACCAATTCTCCACTCGTCTGCTAGTCCACTTCTCTGGCAGAAGATCAGGTCAGTGGTAATGTTAGTAATGCAATCAAATTTGAAATGAAAATAAATCGATTTTATTATCAAGTGACTAACTAAACTAAATATGAAAATTCATCCAGCTGAATAAATTACCCATTTCACGCAAAAAATCAGACTGCTCCTAAAGCTCCCTTAGGAGCAGTTTGACCAGGGTTTATAGTGTTTGCTTCCACAATAATAAGCAGACTTCCATTTTCAGGGCAAAAATTTGATAAGGAAAAATCTACAAATACCACTTCTAAATTCTAGCTCGGTCAATTGGGTGAATCCATTTAATACCATGAACTCCCCATCTCATCGCTTAGTGTTGGATACTACCCGAGAAACAATCCTACAGCGACCCAGGCGTTACACAATAACTCAAATAAAAAGCATGGATTCATATGCTTAATGGAAAACAGTGCAGATACTGATAAGCTGGCTTCCAGCTGATCAGAATCTATACTGTTTGCCAGAAACAATATATCCATATCCAGCAAGACGAGAGTTGAATATAATAGTATGTATGATTATGGAAAGGGTCGATAGGTTAAACAATTTTATACAATGAGCAAAACAATGCATGACGCTTGAAATGGAAGATTATTATTGTGGCAATGTTTACTAAATCTATGCCAATATGAATTGGAAACATTGCTCACTTTTCAGTGAATAATTACTGAAACTAAGATGAAGAAATGAGTGAATGAGCACAAAGGGAAAAACAATCACAACCCTACTGGTATATTTGGGCTAATCAATCCATTCCTGTACAGTTTCATCCTTGCCTGTGCATGGACAAATGACCCTGAATACTACTTCAAAACAAAAATTGGTAAAATTATAATGATTTCTCTGTCCATTTCAACTCAACCAAACTGCAGCCAGAAAAAGCCCAAACTCACACATCTTTGAGCCAAAATAAATGAAAGCATATTAATCACCATTTTTTAAGCCACAGAATATGTCAAGAGAAATGTCATGCTCCAGTGTCTAAAAATTAAAAACTGAAGGTAACGATTCTTGTAAGTCAAGAAAACTGCTGATTCAAAACCAAGAAATTTATAAGTAACGATTCTTGTAAGTCAAGAAAACTGCAGATTAAAAACCAAGAAATTTATACTTTTTATCCTGTATAACTTTTGAGCCAAGAAGTACTAAAAAGGCTCTATCATTTAGCTAAAAAAGAACACATTTCTGAATCACCCAGGTCTCCAGATAAGAGTGTGTATTGGAAAATTATTTTCTTTATTTCTCATCTAAAACATATGTTGTGGGTACTCAAAAGAACTGTCTCAATGAGACGGTTCTTTTGAGCACCCAAAACACATGTTTATATTAATGGGTAAGAAAATAATTAAAATTTTACGCAAATAAAATTTCCTTATCTGTACCTACGATCACCTACAAGTGACCGTCTCCCTCATAGAATCAAACAAAGATAATTTGTTTGTTTGTTTTGTTGCCTTACGTCCCAGTCAACAACTACTGTCATGGCGGGACGGTCAGTTCACCGAACCACACTTTTTCCTGGGAAAACTTGAAGAAAGTGGTTCATCAGTACTTCGTGCACATACTTTCACATGACAACAACCCTTCTCGAATCAGCGGAAGGGAAGAGAATGACCATAGAAATTATTTCATGATCGATCTCCACGAAAGTATGGGACCGGGCTGGGATCAAACTTGCAACCCTTGGATCTGCAGTCAGACACGCATCTGTAGGCAGACACCGTTACCGACTGCGCTATGCGGCCCGGCACAAAGATAACTAAATTGAACAAAATGGTACATATAAAATAATCTTATGACTCACTCTTTTTCCGCCAATCATGACTTGCTGTCTGCTTTCTCATCTGCTAATATAGTTTAGTAGCCTATATTACAAACAATATGAACCCAGATCAGACTGCTCCTAAGGTAGCAGTCTGATCAGGGATCAAAGTATTTGCATCCATGATAAAATTAGTCCCGTGAATTTGTATATTTGTAGCAGATGTAATAAGCAGATGACATTTTCCAAAAAATATTGGCTGGCAGGTTCAGGGTTAAAGAGCAATGGGTGAGCAAAGGGGTGAAGAAAAGTATTCAAAGTACTATGGAGAACATCTCAGCAAAGAACACAGCAAAACAAAAAGTGAATGAACTACATGCAGAGCATAATATAATGATGTGCATACAAACTGAACCTAATGCACTCAGAATAGCAACGACTAGGCCTCGAGGTCATAAAACTTTAATTCATTTTCAAACTCAAAATAAAGCGCAATGATTGGCTGCTTGCGGACACGTGTCCGCAAGCAGCCAATCATTGCACTTTATTTTGAATTTGAGACTGTACTCAAGTTTTATAACCTCGAGGCTAGGTTTGCCATTCTAAAGCAATGGGGTTTGGTAAAAAGATAATGTATTGTTGATGAAAGAGCCATTTCATAAGTGTTTTATTAAGCATAGATCATAGCCATTTTCATTGTCTTTTAGCACTTGAAATAAACTGAAGATGCCTTCACAGAATACTTACACATGCACACTTAAAAGGTGGCTCTACATATATGAGGGCCTGGATGAGGTATAGGGATTAACGATTTTTGGCCATATTATATAGTGATTAGCAATTTTTAGCCCCCCCCCCCCCTCGTGCAATAGTGCATTGGGTCATCCACAGCACCAAAGGGTAATAGTTTGACTATACTACAAACAGGCATGAAATAACTGTTTATAACCCAACCCATTTGCTGACGTTAAACTACAACTCTAAACAGTTTCACTGAAATGGAGATGCTGTCGACGATGCTGTTTTGTTGCAAAACAGAAAATTCCGCCCAATCTACTCAATTTTGCTCTCAGAGTGTTGCACTCATTCTAACTAAGAAAATGAGTACTCACACTTTATGTTTCTGAACATAAATAATCAAAGTTATTGGGAGTTTTAAGTTGCCAAACCATGCCTCTACATATCGTCTCCCGACCTAAACGAACTGCACACGCATCATTGTCGCGCATGTCAATAAGCGCTTTGTGTTATAAGCAGTCATTATCCAAAATTTTTCCGCGGGCAATAGTTCAGAGACTCAGGCGATGGCAATTACTCCGTATTTAGACAGTTGGGTAATAAATGTAATTATACCCTCCATATTCAAGTACTGTCGACCTAGGGAACATAACTTTAAAGGACCATATGATACCAAAATCAGCGAAAGATTAGTTCACTCAACAGATCTGTATTAGTCTGGAATGACCTAATCTTCCCCAGTTTTTGATACAATGCCCTGGAGCTAGTCAGACTATAATACAATCATCACACATCAAAATAGTCTTAACAAGAACCATGCAGCAGCAAAAACAAGAACCATACAGCAGCTAAAAATTACCCAGGTTTATAAACCATCAGTATCCCTGGCAAAACAAGCAAATTCTCTACAGATTTAAAAAAGACTGGCAGTCTTCATGGTGAAATTAGCAATTTTGAAAATTAGCCATCATTCTGTGAAAATCAGCAAATTTCTACGCCATCATACAGTGAAAATCAGCAAGCTTTCTGGTGAAATAAAAAATTTCCTTGAAAAAATCAGCAACATTCCAGTGAGAATAAGCAATTTCCCAGTTAAACCAGCAATATCCTTGGGGGAAGAAGACAATTTACAATTTCCTGGGGGGAGGGGGGGGGACCTGGCAATTTACCAGAGAGGTAAGTAGTCTTTCGGGGAAATTTGCCAGGGAAATCTACTATATCCTAGGAGAACTAAGCATTTATCAGAGACCAGGCAGTTTCCTAGTGAAATCTCATGAAATGTTAGTAAGACCAGCATGTACCTGAATGCAGCCTGGAGACATCACATTTAGAAATGGATTCTTGTGTACATTCACAACATCCTAATAATAATCATCTAAACCTATGAATATGCTTTGAAATCTAGCTTTTGTGAACTCTTTGAATGTCACCCTGACCCACAGTATATTAAGTATCAGACAAAAAAACTTAAAATAAACACTCGGATCCACATAAACAACAATGGGACATGAAAATATTAAAATACTTAATCAAGTATTGCCTTGTCAGGATGGTTTCCTGTCTTCCATGCTTGAACCAGTACTAAACAGAGGATATTGGATGTGCTTCTTCAGACACCACTTTTCAGATGGCAAACAGCATATACCGGAAACCTAGTGAGATGCTGCATTATAGGGATCACACATATGTTCATGCATTAACATTTGGCGGGTCCTGAGGAAGCTGTTTGAACAAGAGGCCTCGTGTTAAACAGCTTCCTTGGGAACAGCTTCCTCTGGACCCGGCAAATGTTAATGCAATGAAACAATCATATGTGACCATTATTCAGGCATATTTTACCTGATTCCAACCAAAAGCCCCTGAAAATACTGCTAGAACCTTAAAATATCATTTTCTTACACTGGATTTCTCCAAACAAAATGGCATCAGCATTAAACTTTCGAACGTCATAACGTCGTCATAACACATGCAAAGATTTCGCGAACAAAAACGTCAACGTAATGATCAATCCGGGCAGCAGTGCTTTCCCATGTAATGTCAGACAAACAAATTAGGGCTCATTTCAAGTATTATCAAATTAAAACCCATGTTCTAGCAGCATATGAATCTCATGATTTGAATATGGATTTTCGTTTGACAATGGCTTCAAACAGCTTTCCATATCAAATTTTATGCAAGAATATCCTTTTTTGACATATCAGTTCAGAAATTTTTACCATATTCCACCTAATGAATGCCCATGCAGTGCATTAGCACACACTGTGCTTTAATAGTAGTATTTGCTTCTGATTTCCAGTCATCTACTGTTGTGCCAACCAAGAGTGACAGTGACGTAATATTTTGTTTACAATTGCAAAATCAAACATTAACTTGTACACACCACTTGAGCTAACGCGAATCAATAGATCACTCGTGTGTTAATCCTATCCTGCAGATAGGATTAATACACAAGTGATTTATCTATTACAAATACCTGATAACATTGTAATTAAGACATGTCGTCACTGTCACTCTTGGCTGGCAGGACAGTAGTGGTGTAATTTATTTATCAATATGGATTCATCGTTTGGAGATAAAGGTGTGAATCCTGATCTACTCTTTCGAATGAGGGCTTACAATGTTGAAAAAAGTTACGCCTGCAGTGCGCTTATGATTTATTTTCACTGATGCTAGTTATTATAGTTTAAATAGGGCTTTGTATCTGTAGTAACTTATAAAGGGATATTGCAGTTTCCTTTGGCAACCAATAACACTATCTCTTCCTATGCCCGCATGGCAGATTTTAGCCCAATTTTTTTTACAACTTCTCAACATCCTAGGGGTGTGGATGAGAATGCTCAGTGCCCAAGGAGGGGTCAAATATGAAGAGAGGCTAATGCTAGATCATATTTTCAGATGGAAAACTGTGTGGGAATTTTCAATCATTTGCCATCAAAGTCACTTTAGTCTTGACTTTCGATCAAATTTTGTCAAAATTGAAATTTATCTCTTTAACTTGATTGTACTGTGGCAAAAACTCAATAGAGAATCAGCCAATCTGAGTATAACAGGGTTAATGATGCAACATTTTGTGGCAGGTGTGGCACAATCCTGTCACAAAAATGTTATAAACCATTTTTAAGTTATGTGATATATAATGAAGCTACATGTTTATGATTTCTAATGTACCTATAAGCATAATGTACGATATACTGGAGGACGGATGATACATTATTTATGGCTACTAAAATAAAAAGTTAACAATTATTTATAACCCAGATCAGATGGTATTCCCAGTCTGATCATGGTCTACACTGTCACTCTGCCTTCATTTATTGAAGAAAAAAAAGTGGAAAATGTAGCTATTAAAGCTTAAATCCATTATGGAGATGTGGGTACTTATTGTGTAAGCCCCAAGTCACTCTTAGTATATATGTGCAGCTATCTAGTGGGTAAATAAGTACATTGTTATATCTGAACCTTCATCTGCTTCCTTGCTTTGTAATTAAAGAGCAGCAGGGGCTCTGGGGAGACAGTGAGATGCATGACAATGTGATAAGTACCAAAATTCCATGTACTGGCTCATATGGGTTACTGATTCAAATAAGCCACTTCAAGAGATTGTAGCTAGGTAAGCAAAAATGTTGGTGTGTGTGTGTGGGGGGGGGGGGATTTAATTATTTTGCTTGACCACATAATACATGCATCTGCAGCTATCTTGTGAGATTTTGGCTTGAGCATTCATTTTTGTGTGTGCAAGAAGTGAAGGCTCTGGCGATAAGACTGTGCATTTGCATTAAGGTAGCACAAGTACCAAAAGCTCTTAGACCCTACCACAGTTTAAATTCTAGGCTGTTCGATGTTCAAAAAGATATTTGAACCAGCACACATGAATTTGGTTCTTACAGCATATTCATACTTCTGTAATATTCATACTGCCCAGTCCCTTTATAACTCAACTCATTATAACACAGATTTGGGTATAACATGGTCATGTGGCTCCCATCTTTTTTAACCAAGGAATTTTACAAAGGAATTGAAATGGTCATTTTCCTAGAATTCCTTTGTAAAATTGTTCCTTTATATCATGGCTCACTTATAACACAGTCCATTCCTATGGAAGCCACACATCATTATAAAGGGAAAGCACTGTACCATTTTAGCTTTAGCTGACTCTATGCTCTCAGTCAAATGATTATCATACTTCTGTAAAATTCATACTTTTATTGATATTCATACTCCTATCAGCAACACCACTGATCTGCTCGTGGGTAAAAACTCATGAACAGTACTACCACTAATGTAACAAGACGGGGACAATCACGTGACAATTTTTGGACAGTTTATTGCATATCTTTTGCACTATATCACTCAAACTGTTTACAAATGACAAATTCTAACAAACCTTAGATCTAGATAAGCAGGGTGTGTTATGGTAGTTTTGCCTGAAATTATCAGTTGGCCAGCCAGCCAGATGAACCAAACCATCTTGCCCTAGTGATCACAACCAATATTTTCACACATTTATAAGATATATTAACCACATAAACCCTCAAAGCGCCACCAAATATTTGCAGCAGATGATCTTCTCAAATTTTATTGCATCTTTAACTCTTTAAGCGCCAATCGCAACAAAATTCGTCTGCTTTTCTCATCTGCTGAAATGTTAAGAGGCCTCAATGGCAAACAGTGTGAACCCAGATCCGACTGCTCCTATAGGAGCAATCTGTTCTGGGTCCACGCTTTTTGCTTGTTTACTTAAATTCACCAGTAATGTTTGGTAATAATATGCAGCAGACGACTTCAGCAGACGACATTTTCAAATGCATTTTTCTTGGTGCTTTAAGGGTTAATAATTTAAATAATGAAAAGCTGTAGATGGGTACTGTTGCAAAATGAAGATACATGTACATCAGGGTCTGCACCATTTGCTTGAATACAGCCAAAATTCAGAGACTGAAATACATCTTAAGTTGGCTCTTATCTGTGTCCAGGCCTTCAGTTAAGATTGCGTAAAAAAAAATATTTTTCTTATTTCTCAACCAAAAAAATATGTTGTGGGTACTCAAAAGAACCAGCTCAATGAGACGTTTCTTTTGAGCACCCAACACATGTGTTAAAACTGATGGGTAAGAAAATATTTACATTTTTACGCTTACATTTTTTCTATCTAAACCTATATCTGTGTCCCCTTGATATGCACAATGGACCATCCCAAGTTTTCAGTATCAAACTAGATAGAAGAATCCATTTTTTTAAAGGGTTAAGACACCAGGCTTGATATTTCCTTGAAATCGCAAAACATTTTAAAATATATCTCTTCTTTAAGAAACCAATAAGACTTGATATTCCATGTGTCTGCTAGACAATTCACATGAAATATCAAACCTTAAGTACTCTGCAAATGAAGTAAGATGGTTGTCACGAAATCTGTCTTCTGAGTAGTGATTGGCACTTTAAGGGTTAACTACTTCATAAGAAAATGTTATCATATACGCTGTTGAATAATTCCTTCACTCCTAGCCTCAGATTGCTTTTTTCATTATTCCTTCATGAAAACATATGTTGTGGGTACTCAATGGATGTGCCTTAAATGATGAGTAGAATTTGGTGCGGTCCCAATAGATCCAGATAAGGAAATTTTATGAGCATATAAAAGTAATTATTTTCTTACCCATCAATTTAAACAGGTGTTTTGGGTTCTTTTGAGTACCCACAACATATGTTTTGGATGAGAAATAAAGAAAATAGATTTCCAATACGCACTGCCTGCGGTCCCGCAGGCCTCAGCCAGTCAGCACCAGCACTGGACCCAGGAGGGCCTTTTCAGATGGGCACCACAGCAAATGTTTCAAGTGAGAAATAAGAAAGAAATCTTCGTTTTTGGAAAGAAAAAAAATTATAGAAAAAATAATAAAGACTGTTTACTGTCCACTATTGCCGGTCAAAAAGGTTCTCAAATATTATGCACAATGTTTTCAGGATCTAAACTGAGTTTTTGCCTTTCTGGATACAAATGGGCTTGACCCAAATACATTAGTCTTATAATACTTATGACCTGAAAGGCTTTCCTTAGTGAAAACTTAAAATGAAACTTTACCATGCTAAGCCCGACATATCTTGTTTTGAAAACAGTGTAGATCCAGATCAACTGGCTTCTGAGAAACCAGCTGATCAGGATACACTCTGTTTTCCACCCTGCTTGATACTTCATGCTAATAACTGGAAATTTTGTTTGCAAGTTAACAGGATAAAAATTGGAGAGAAGTGAAGTTCAAAAAATATCCAGCATGGTAAGGTTACCATAATATACCTGGTTTTGTAAGCATCTGCTTTAGGCAAACAGATTTAGATTTGCCAATCAAATAAGTAAAATCTGCTTACTCAAAGCAGATACTTAATACAGTACTATTGTATATCATTGAAGGATTTTATCCAGTAAAGTATTTTCAAGAAAATGGCTTATCTAGAACTATTAACATTTTAAAACAAGCCTAAGACCCATTTGCTTGAAGCATTTTTAGCCTAATGAAATCAGCAGAAGTCGGATTACAAATTTGACAATCAAAGTTCTAATTGAAGTGGCCCAAAGCACAGCTTAATAGCACTGGATAGTCAAAAGGCGGGTAGTTATTTTTGATAAATTTGGCTAGACATATTCTTTATGCAAAAATTGCTTTAAGCCAATGGAGTACCTGTGAAGCAATGTGAAAAATGGCCCTTAGCAGAAGTTAACATTGATGACTATCTAATCAGGGGGCTTTACAAGCTATTATTGAACTCATCTGAAATTTTGGTTAATCAGGTCCTTTAAGTAGAATATGCTTGATGGTATGCAAAGTGTAGATTTTAAACAGAGAGCTGTCTGACTTTGGTAATTAGCTGGGGGTAATTACAATATTTTGCTTTTTCTTATATCTCAACCAAAAACATACCTTGTGGTCATTCAAAAGAACAGTCTCGACGAGCCGGTTCTCTTAAGCACCCATGACAAATGTTTAACCTTTAAACGCAGAATGTGGCATTTAATGAAGGGTCTGTACTGTTTGCCAAGATGAAAACAACCTACAGTGACTTAAGTACAATTTAAAAATTCTAGCCTGTGTCCCCTTGACATGTACAATGAACAATCCCAAACTAGATGGCAGAACCTATCAGTATATAAAGAAAGGTTTAGCAGATGGATTAGAAAATAATTCGCTTAAATTTTTTGCTTATCTGTACCCACAGGTTTAGCTAAACAAAAATTTTCGGCATAAAATTGTTAATATTTTCTTACCCACAATTTATAGCATATGTTTTGGGTTTTCAAAAGAACCGTCTCATTGAGACAGTTCTTTTGAGTACCCACAACATATGTTTTGGTAGAGAAATAAGTAAAATATTTTTTTCTGTTACACACTCTTAACTAAACACTATTAACCGTACACCTAAGAGGAGCCCTGTCCAAGTCTTCTATGTACTTATGCCACAGGGACCATTTGCATTGCTTATTCCTTTCTGGCTTCATTATTGCTGTCTAAAATCTAAAAGAGCTCAAGGGTGACAACTTCTCCGTATTTCGGGCAGGGGCCTCTCAGCTCCCTTTATATACTGCAACTGTCATACAATACTAATATCACTTTCATAACATTAACTGAATGCAATGTAACATTAACGGTTTAACAAATCTGCCCTTGGTGGATATATATATACTCTAAAATAGTGACACATCAACAGTAGTCTAGTTAAAGGGAGATAATAGCTCAAGTTGAAGGGAGGTAATTAAATACATTTTTATTTTGTTATTTTGAATGAATGTTATTTTTGCATGAAATCTATTATATTTGCATGGAAAACTATACTGTGAGTATTCATTGAATTAGCCACTATCAGTGAATCTAATGAAATCACCTGGCCAATTGCAAAACAATTATTGCATTCACTTATTTATCACTTTATCTCTGACAGAAAAAAAAATCATTTTTTATACATCAAAATTATTGTGGAATTAGCATTTTTACACATAATATTCTGACAGGATTAAGCAAAAGATGTAGACCCTGATCAGACTGCTCAGCATGAGCAGTCTAGTCTGATCAGGCTCTACACTGTTTGTTATTCCTTCACAACAGAATCCTTATTAAATATAGTCAAATTGACTTGTTCAAATTTAATGATAAATAATTTTTTATACATCTAAATTATTGTGGATTTAGCATTTTCACCCTTACTTTTCTAACAGGATTGAGCAAACAGTGTAGACCCTTATCAGACTGCTCATAATGGGCAGTCTGATAAGGGTCTACATTGTTTGTTATTTCTTCACAACATATTAGAATTTTTATTATATATAGTCAAACTGACTTGTTCAAATTTTATGAAAATATTGAAATTATTTGATAGCAACTGAGTTGGGTATATTTCTTTATCCAGACAACTTGGGTCAAGTAATGATAATGTCCACTATTAACCGTACACTGTTTCGCTATTAACCGTACACTGACTACTGTTTCACAAAGAATTTCTATGAATCATGGTAGAACAAAATGAAATTTTCTAACACTATATATAAGTATGACTCATGCTCATGCATATCTACAATGTACAGTAAAACCTGTGTAAAACGGCCACTCAAAAATAGACAAAACAAAGACCTTAATGACAAATGGTAGCTAAATGAAGGTCGAAAGTACTGCAGAATGCTCCCCTTGGAGCATTCTGCAATACTTTTGACCTGCATTAAGCAATAATTAGTCTTGAAAACCAAATTTTGGTCTTTTTGAGAGTGGCCGTTTTACACAGATTTTACTGTAATTCTTAATGTTATTCAAAACTGTTAATGTTTTAGAGATTTCAGTGGTATGAAAAGATTAATAAAAAGGAAAAAAAAGTTGAAACTCAAGAAAATGTTCCTTTGAGCAAACTATAAAGGTCAAATTTACCGAATTTAAAGATAATATTGGCTTGAGCATTCACATTGTGCTGACACCTTCGTCTGAGAGGGTACTACATTCCCTACACTATTAAATTGTGGTAAATGATTACCCAGATTAGCTCTGGGCAGATACCCAGGCTGATATTGGCATTCCTCGCTGGTACATACTTGAAAGGACGATTTCTCGCATAGTAATTTGTTGCTCTATTAATTTGGACAAGCATCAGTTATCAAAGTTATCAGTGAATGTCCAGATCCAAGTCTGCCCTGTCACCATGGACAATCAACGACTGTCACCATTGGAATCAACGAGCCACAAGCTTCTTATAAATGGGCCTCGACGCGAGAAAACCTGTCTTCGTGGGTTAGGGGCAGAACAGCCTGCGCATTCGTGCAGTCTGATGAGCACCCTTGTTATTAGCTTAATGGAAAGTATCATATCTAAACTTGCTACAAGCAAATTTTAATTTTCTAGATAGTCTCTGTAGCTGAGGAATCTGATTTGAGTCTCACTATGTCAGAAACCCTGAAGACCTGTTTTGTTGCGTCAATGCCCAAATATTGAATTTCCCTTCAAATATGGAATGTGAAAATACGTTGAATGACATGAAATAATAAAAAACAACAACAGAGGTTTAGATAAACAAAAATTTAAGTAAAAGTGTAAATATTTTCTTACACATATTTTTTAGCATATGTTTTGGCTGCTCAAAAGAACCGTCTTATTACGGTTCTTTTGAGTACCTACAACATATGTTTTAGTTGAGAAATAGGAAAATTATTTTTCTGTTACACACTCTTAACTAAGGGCCTGAAAACAATAATTTCATCTTCATGTTCCTATACATTAATTCAAATTTGTTTTAATGCATAAATTAAGTGCAGTACATATATCTTTATAACACTATGTTTTATGTTATAAGTTAATCATATTATAATGAGACAAAGGAATTATAGGAAAACAACCCATTTCGTGCCCACGTAATTCTCAAATTCCATCTTTAAAGATAAATTCCATATTTGAGCCGTGACATGTGATTTCCAAAAATTTGACATTTTGACAAGTGTAGACTCAGACAAGCCTCTGCAGCCTCCTATTAATCTTAGAAACTCCAAATGGTGTTCAGTCAGTAGCTTAACAATCATAGAATACTCAAGCGACTAGCAAAGGCTCTGATCAGACTGCGCGTATGCGCAGGCTGATCTGAGGCTTTGCTGGTCGCACAAACCACATTGTTGGAAATCTCATGCACTGGCTCATTTATAAAATATTGCATTCCTAAATAAATCATTTCCATCTCCAAAAATAGGCTTGTGAAGAAAATTATTGAATGTATGACTGTACTGAAAGAACTGGACTATATGGGTAAACAGTTACAAACCTCAGCTTCAGGGACAAAACATCAGGCAAACATGAAAACTTGAGCACAAAACAATCTATGTAGGAATTTGGCTCTTCAAAATACAGAACCTGTGACAAGTATTCAGGCGGTTACGATAAGTGTATTTGATCAAATTTTCATTTACTTTTTTATTTTATTTTAAAGCTGTCAACAGTCAAACATATTTCTTTCTAGAAAGAACAGAAAATTCATCAATTTATCTCATTCTATACAAGGGAACTAGTTCTTGGTTCCTGGCGACACCAACAATGGTCTTCGGTATTATTAAAATAAGTGATGCCAAACTGGTACCAAGCCTTTAAATACTTTATGCGCAAAGATTGGCCAAAGTTTTATCATGGGTAATACACACAGGGGAAAAATGAGAATTTCATTAAATGGCTGAACATTTCTGAAACAAGCTCTTAACCTTGGCTGCTTACATTCCAAGCTTTAAGTATAAGATAATGTCCATCATTTTAACATATCATTTGAAGGAATTATTGTTATTAATGCACCAAAACAAAACCTTATGAGTATTGACGGAATAAAGGATCCTTTATAAATTAAAATCCATCACATTTAGAGTGATGATATTAGCTATTCTTGTTGAAATTGAATAGAAAAATCATTGGATATAACTATTCAAAGAACCTAATTTTTTCTTTACAGAAAAAGCATGAGCAAACAAAATAGTAACAGATCAGGGACTACTTTTCCACACAATCTTGCTCATCATCAGCACGGAAAGATTACCGTAGAACTAACAATATCTAATTAATACAATCTGAAAAGGATGTACCAACAAAATAGTTCAAGGATGGGCTAATTGTTTGCCTTCTTCAGCAACGTTGCATGCTGGGTAATTTTTTATGCTTTTGTTGCCGTCTGCTTTTTTCAAAATTAACTTTATCAAAAAATTCTTTCAGGAACCCTATCTGAAAGTCAAATGGTTTGGATCGAGATCAGGATCAACATTCTGTCAGGCCTGATCTGGGTCCAAACTGTTTGCAGTTTAGACTCTAACTACTCCAACAGGAAATGTATGGGCAAACAAAAGTCCTTGGCCTCGAGGTTATAAAACTTGAGTTCATTCTCGAACTCAAAATAAAGCACAATGATTGGCTGCTTGCAAGCAGCCAATCATTGCGCTTTATTTTGAGTTTGAGAATGTGCTTAAGTTTTATAACCTCGAGGCCTGTGGTCAGACAGCTCTAGGGGAGCAGTCTGATCTGGGACTATTTGTTTGCTATCTGCTAGCAACTTAAATCATCTTTAGCATGGAAAGTTTAGTCTGGTACACCCATCTATTTAGGTTACTGTAATAGTGTCATGAAGGCAGGGTACCAGACTAGTTAAGTTGTCTAAATCAATAATCAAATTACTCAAACAGGAAATGCATGTGCAAACAAAATAATTCCAGATTACCAGGACTACTTTATTTGCTGTCTTCAGCACACACAGATTAGTCTTCATCAATAAAAGAAGTTAACCTTTCTTACATTAGTAATACATTAGCATTTGCTAAAAATGTCAAAAATGTGTTATTAACAGACCTTATGTAGCATTACCATACAATCTAATTTATGATATGTAAACTCTAACAGCAATGCTGTTGTTTTTTTTGACAAAAGGGTCAGCTTCAACATAAGGTGGGGGCCATTTTTGTTGACATCTACCAACAAAGACTCAATGGCATATCTCAGAGGCAATGTAATGATTCCCAAAAGATACCTTCTATCTGTTTTCCATCAAAATCAAAACATTTTGATCTCCATATTAAAGAAAACAAACATGTGGAGCCTGTATGTGATGATTTTCTAGAAATGGAGTATATTGCTCATAACGTTTCAAAGCTTGTGATAAACAGAGTACTCAAACACTTCCATACTCCCAATAAATTTGGCGCCCTTAAAGACACCCAGTGTCCTTTTTGATCTCATAACAACAGTTCAATGATATAGTCAGATTTTATTTTTCTTAAGTGGGATATCCAACAATAAGACAAAAACAGAGCATGAATTTTTTTGTATTTTTTATCCCTTAACCAAAGCCTATTTTGTAAACACTCTATAAAGAACCAATGATTCTTTAGAGCATCCACAATATAAGTTTTCCTAAGAAAATAAGAAAAAATCTGAACTAGCGTCTTAAAGAGTCGTGATCAGAGTACAAGCCATTGAGTTCCAACAGTATAAAGCTAGGCTAACAAACTGCCCATTAGATAAAAACAAAAATCAGACTATATCAGAAACCTAAGTATTCAGTGATTAATTGTAGCATAAATCTCTCCAATTCTTCATAAAAACATTTGTCATTCTGCTCGATGGGAGTTTTCCATTGAACAGGTACAAAATGACTTTTATGCAGAAAAGAGGAAACTTGGTACAATTATCATCAAACACCTTAAACTCTTTGCCTACTGGGTAATTTTGCTTGCCTTTTTGTCGTCTGCTGATTTTTTTCAAAATTAACATTTTCGAAAAAATTCTTCCAGGAACACTATCAGAGTGTCAAATGGTTTGGATCCAGATCAGGACCGACAGAATGTCGGTCCTGATCTGGGTCCAAACTGTTTGCAAAGGTTATCGGCAGACGACAAAAGTTGCCGCTAGCAAGAAAAGAGTTAATCAGCTGTGCATTCACAATCCATATAAAACATACCAGAACAAAACCCTTCACGGAGACAAAACAATATCTCACAGATTTTATTTACCTCCATAATACCATGATTTATCCAGAGCTTTTGAGTTTCAACCCTTTGTATAGAAATTAATTCTTCCATCTGGTTTAATAGGATGAGCCTGGGATGGTTTCATTATACATATCAAGGGGTCACAGGCTAGAATTTCTAAAGTAAGATGTACATGTACTTCAGTCCCTGTAGATTGTTTTTATCTTGCAAACAGTGCAGAACCTGATGAAATGCCACATTATGCAGCATTACATACTGGTCTTCATTGTTTGCCAAAGTACTTGTTTAGAGGTTTTCAGTATACAAAGGGTTAATTTGAAGTGTCCATGCCCAAGGAAAAGGAGCTCTTAATGCACATAGGTATAATTAAAACCCTGATCAGCATAGCTGCAGTCTAGTGCTACTAGACATAAGGAGTACTAAGATCCTAAGTATTCTAGCTTCTCCAACAAAATATATGTTGTGGGTTGTTGAGCTTCAAATGAGCACCATACAAACATTTTTCATGGAGATGTAAGAATCACTATCCCCTCATGCTGCTCCAATTCAAAAAGGGAGTTAATAAAATAAAGTTTCTCAACTAAAAAGCTGTTGTCTCAATACTGAAATATGGATTTCCATCCCTTTTGCATTGGAACAAAAAACGTCCACATACGAGTAGGAAATACAACAAGTTTATTTTTCTATTGAATTTGGTGAAACACAAAACTGTATCAAAATTGACAGCTTACAGTGATATTAGCCCAGAAAAGGTCTGTTACAATTGTCAAATATGTCCTTTATCATTTTTACTATTTTTACTACAAAGAAGCAATAATCTGACCTATGTTGGTGTACCTCTTGCTAATTTTAGCACCTTAGACAAGGAAAGACGTCCTTTTGATAAGCAATCTGACAGTTTGACTTGTGATATTGAATATCAACAAAGATAATCTTAACCCTTAATGCGCCAATCGCAACAAAAGTCTCTACTTTTCTCGTCTGCTGAAATGTTTAAAAAGCCTCTATGACAAACAGTGTGGAACCAGATCAGACTGCTCCTACAGGAGTAGTCTGTTCTGGGTCCATGCTGTTTGCTTCTATACTTAATTTGTCAGTAATGTTAGACAATTATTTGCAGCAGACGACTTCAGCAGACGTAATTTTTCAGATGCATTTTTTCTTGGCGCTTTAAGGGTTAAATTTGGGGTGCTGTCATGTTAATTTCTTTTTTTCTCTGTTTTTATCGATACACCAACAGGACAAAACTCATTAGAAAAAGAAATTTGTTGTAATACTCTTACAGAAAGTCTGAAAATCTATAACAGAACAGGAAAGGTCCTGACAGGACTACCTAGAGTGTATGCTGGTCCCTGATTTTGCTTTACTGTCCCTGGCACATTAAGGGCTCTCTTCTCCGCACATGGTTTATAGCAGTTCTTTACTTCTACCTTCTACAGAATATATTTTATTCTATTTACAGTACAAGAGACCGTTAAACTTTATAAAATAATAAATAACTTAATAATGTGCTACCATACAACCGATGAAATAAAAGCCAGCCAGCTCAGGTTAGCTCCGGTTAGCTCTGCATTACGAGAGATTTACACAGCCCTAGGAAGGAGATTATCCAGACACCGTTTTTTCTCATATTTGTATGAAAATGTTTGTTTTGGTGCTAATTGGGAGCGCCTCAATGAGACATTCAAATGAGCACCAAAACAAACATTTTCATACAAATATGAGAAAAATATCGTTATTTTTGGCTGAAAACAAAAGTGTCTAACCTAAAGCTGTGGATCCAGCCTTGCTGAGTTATCTCCCCTATCATACATATTCACATATGTACGGACAGAAGCTGCCATTTTGGCACAAAATGACATCCCCTATGCAGCTTCAGATAAGTAGAAAACCAGCTTAGGGATCTCATCTTCAAGGTATCCCATACCACATTTTCATGTCAAAGTAAGGGTAGTTCATAACCATAGTTTGGAGGGAAACTCATTTTACTCAAGATCTATTCCTATTTCTCAATAAAACCCCTAACTATTGGGTATTCCTTTGAATCTTCTCAACTGAACAGTCTGAGTGAGTAGTACTGAATACCACAACTTATGTTTTTGATGATAAATAAGCAGCCAATCTTCAGATTTGGGTAAGAATAATCAGGCCTCCAAATAAGTATGTGCAATTGAAAATGATTTTTCTTATTTCTCAACCAAAACATATGTTGTGGGTACTCAAAAGAAACGTCTCAATGAGACATTTCTTTTGAGCACCCAAAACGCATGTTTAAACTGACAGATAAGGAAACAATTGCAATTTTACGCTCAAAATTTTACTTAACTGGACCTATGAATATATGAATTTATCTGGAGCTATCATTGCCTGCATCAAAGCACTCTCTCGAATCTATATCAGTAATTATCTTTTGAATTGCCAAGATAACATCAGAGACAAAACATTCTTGGTACTTTCTCTACATTTTCCCCCAGAAAACGACTCCTACATTTTGTACTTTCTATATTTTGTGTGATTTAGCAGACTCAACCCATAAAATCTCATCTTTTTGTTACCTATGAAAAACATATGGGAACAAACAGAAGGGTTTTTTTTTTTTAGAAAATTCTTAGGGTTTTTTTGGAGAAAATTCTTATGTCACCCACAATCCAAAAAGATAATACGCAATGTGTATCTGAAAACAGAGTCAAGGTCACTGAAACTAAGCCCTTGTTCTAACTGGTGGTGTTATTCAAGCATACTATCACTTATTTGTTCGCTGAAACCACCAAGTGCTGACAGAGTTAACAGAACAATACAAACACAACCCCAGAACAACAAAACAGCCCAGAGCTCTTCTCCGACTTCTCTCTAAAGACCTTTATTGCGGGTGTTCAAAAGAATCATCTAGGCATCACTTAGATGATTCTATTTATATACCCACAATATACATCTTAGCGACAGATTAAGAAAATATTGCAGAAATTTTAACCTTTCATCTGGAGCTTTATATGAATGAAACAAGTACCTATCAGAAGCTCCCTAGGAATCATACCATAGGTCCAGTTACAAGAGGGAGGTTGAAGATAATTTTCAATAAACTTTCAGGTAATTTTCAATGAAGTTTACGATAATTTTCTGGGAATTTTCAGATTATTTTCCATGAAGTTGCAGATAATTTTCAGTGAATTTTCAGACAATTTTCCATGAAGTTGCAGATAATTTCAAGTGAAATATCAGATAATTTTCTGTGAATTTTCAGATACTTTTCTATGAAGTAGCTGATAATTTTCAGTGAGGTATGAGATACTTTTTATGAAGTTGCAGATAATTTTCCATGAGGTTGCGGATAATTTTCAGTGAAGTTTCAGATAATTAATCCTTGTCCTGCTGAATTAATCTCATTACCAGCCAATTTATCTTGCAGGATTCCATTTTTAGTAACAGAATTACAGTTTAGTCACAGGATTCTAGTTTAGTCGCATTCTAGTTTAGTTGCAGGATTCTATTTATACAGCCTAGCCAGTTTAGTCACCGGATTCCATTACTGAATTCACAAGTAGGATGGAAAAACAGTGCGTTTCCTCATCAGCTGGCTTCTTCAGAGGCCAGCTGATCAGGAAACACACTGTTTCTAAAGACTGAATCTGAGCATAGCATATGAAGGGCAGGAGATAATAATGATTGATTTGTTACACCAACCTGTCTTATGGCTAATCAATGGCTTAATATTAAGAATACAACCACCATTGAGCATCCACAAGTAACGTCTTTGATCGAAAACTCTCAAAAACAATTCCATTTTCCCCAGCACTGAACCCACACAATATCTGGGTCGTCTCAACGCGATGAAATTAAAAATTATCTTTCACGGACAGATCAATTATCCCCTCGACCGGACCTGACGTATGTTTGCACTATTATCTCTCTGTAGCACGCAAGCAGACAGACGGACACACACTATACAAAAGTTTACACTGTTTACAGTCTTAGGACACATTGTTCACCATTTGTTTTTTAGTATTTCCTTTCACTTCTTTCACTTCTAAGTTCTCCAATTTTTTCCACAAATCTTCTCGATCTTTCTCCTTCTTTTTCTCTCTGAAGTGACAAAAATAAAATACAGTCAACTATTGTAAAATATAGGGATGACACATATTTTATCATGCATTAACATTTGCAGGGTCTTGAGGAAGCTGTTTGAACATGAGACTGCTAGGCAGGGTATTCAAGTATCTCCCATAAGATTAAGCAAGCGTTAGTGTAATGAAAAAATAGTATGATGCTTATTTTTCCATATTTTACCTTATTTCAACATATTTTACCTTATTTCAACCCAAATCACACTGAAAACGCCACTAAAACATTAAAATATCGTTTTTCTTACAATGAATTTCTCGAAACAAAAGGGATCAGCTGTAAGCTTTCAAACATCCTCTCGAAGTCATAGCTGAAAAAAATTATCAGCAGCAAAATCAACAGACTCCTCAATATTTTGAATCCCCCCCCCCCCCCCCCCCCCCCCCCTATTTTGTAGATGGAGGAGGGAATTCATTTTCAAGAAAAGACACTGGTTTATAAATATAGATGTCACAACATTTGTTGTCTGCTGCAGTCATTATTGTCTAGTCAAAGGCTTATGCAATCAGAACTGCCTCGGCCAATCAGACCACGGATGTACATCTACTTTGATAGGGCGGGTAATAACGTGACGCTGACTTTACATAACATGACGCTGACGTCACAGAAACAATGTTATGGCGCTGACGTCACAGAAACAACGTTAACACAATAACAAGCGTGACTGCAGCAAAACAAACGGCTTAAATGAAGTTTATGTTTTTTTAATAAAATATCACTTTAGTTCTGGCTAACAAAATGGAGCTTTATGGTACATAGTACAAGGCGTAATGCTCCTTACATACACCCGAGCCATGATTCGATTCTCAAATTGTTGTGGACTTTCCCGAATGGGGCTTATGTTGTTGTTGTGTTGGGTTTTAACGCTAGTCAGTGATATCATGATGGCCAGTTGTTTTAGAATACCACACTATTCTTGAGCAGACATGTCAGTGATTAACCAATACCTAGTGTATTCATACTTCTCCAGTACTGACAAATGCTTTACTTGAGTTACAGTGAGATAATAATACAGTTTAGCCCCTTTATAACACACATCGTTATAACATTGATTGGATATAAGACAGTCATGTTGTGTCTCCCAATTTTTTTACCATGGAATTTTACAAAGGAATTATAGGAAAATGACCATGAAATTCCTAACCCGACTTTTTTCCTGGGCAAGCTTGACTAAGCAGTTAACCAGTACTTCGTGCACATACTTTCTCATGTAACTGACAACAACCCTTCTTGAATCAGCAGAAGGGAGGAGAATAGCCGTAGAATTTATTTCATGATCAATCTCTGCGAAAGTATGGGACTGTGCCAGGATCAACATTGCCACCCCTGAATCTGCAGTCAGACATGTTACAGACTGCGCTTTGCGGCCCGGTCTGGACCCCAAACATGGCATTATAAAGGGAGAGCACTGTATCTACGAAAGTGTGGCCAGACAAGGGTTCAAACTCAAAACGCACGTCATTACTGCCACAGATCAGCAATAAGACTCGCTACCAACTTCACTACGCTGAGGGGCTGGTCAACTAAGGTTTTAGGTACTCACTTCTGTCTTTCTGATTTGTAATTTGCTGTCAGATCATCAAATAGTTTACTATTCATTTCCATGAAGGTTTTAAGAACATTGTAGACGAGGGCAACGATAGTCTGGTTCCAGTGTTCTTTGGAGATTTTGTAGAGAGCCGGGAACATGATAGGAAGTACTACACTCGAGTTCTCTTCTATCAAACTCATAATGTAATCGTTGTTCCAATAATATAACGCTCGCTCAGCAACCTACAATTTCAGTAAACAAAGTTCATAAGACACCTATACCCCCTTTGAATATACAGTAAAACCTGTGTAAAACGGCTACTCCCAAAAAGACTGAAAATTGGTTTTTAAGAACAATTATCACTTAATTCAGGTCAAAAGTATTCAGCAATACTTTCGACCTTCATTAAGCTACCATTTGTCGTTAAGACCTTTGTATTGTCTATTTTTGAGTGGCCGTTTTACACAGGTTTTACTGTATAAGCCAGGTCTCAAGGTAACACAACTTTTTTTTCATGCATTACTCAGCTGAGCATGAACTTTCAAATACTCATAAAAGGTAAAATGGTGAAAAAATAAAGATTCTTCTTGCTTTAAAACTCTCATATGCTGTATTTATCCTGCTAATAAATGTTAAACTGCCAACAATGGTTGGCATTTTAGCATTTATGATAAGGATAAATTTCATGTTCAGTTGAGCTGAGCCTGAAAAAGTTTTATAACCTCAGGGCTAGGGAATGACAAAAGCACAAAATGACATGATAGCCCTGCTAAGACTGATCAGCCTGGGCATTTCATCTGATCTGAGTCCATATTGCTTACAATATAGGCTACATAAGACAGTAAACAGATGACAAAGCAGATGACAAAAGTCCTGACTGGCAGGTAGAGTTAATATAATGAATTTTCAAGAGTTAAAATTACACTAGAAACTCGTAAATTTGAAATCCTTGGGACTTAATGTTTTATT
The DNA here is from genome assembly GCA_964019695.1 of Loripinus fragilis. Classification (NCBI taxonomy): domain Eukaryota; kingdom Metazoa; phylum Mollusca; class Bivalvia; order Lucinida; family Lucinidae; genus Loripinus; species Loripinus fragilis. The sequence continues at coordinate 74,778,411 of OZ026514.1, forward strand.
TCAAATTACCAGTAGTTCGAATTATAATGAAGTAGACATAAAAACTATATAACCTTCAAAATAATATTATCATCATCATTTTCGTAATAAACATATGTTATGGGAACATAAAAGAAACATCTCTAAGAGACGTTTCTTTTATGCACCTAAAACATATGCTTTTATAGTTAGACTGTTATTAAAATAGATTGTGGATAGTTTCTATTCTCTGAGTCTAGTGTGTCCCAAAAAAATTTTGAATTAGAGAGTATTTTGAAAAATCAAAGTTCAATGACAAATGAAGCATTAAGGAATTAATCAGAGTGGAAAATATTTGCCAGCTTCAAGGGGGGGGGGGGGGGGGGGGGGGGGGCTGACATGGTATTAACGATGCAGTCTTATCTTTTCCGCCTGGTGGCCAGTTTATTTCCATCCAATAAATCTACTTTTAAAAGTATACGTTGTCTTGGTTTTGAGTCATCCTAAAATAAACATATGTTATGGGTGCGTAAAAGAAACATCTCTTAGAGACGTTTCTTTTATGCACCAAAAACATATGTTATTATAGACTGTTATTAAAATAGATGGTGAATAGTACCTATTCTCTGAATCCAGTGTGTCCCAAATTTATTTCAAATTTGCGAATATTTCGATACATCAATGTTCAAATTTTCGAGGTTTTACTGTAATTCAGAAATTTGTGGGGAATAGAACTCTTTCTCATCTGTGATTTATTTTTTATTTTCCTTCTCTGGTTAATTAATATGAAAATTTACCGATCTGTAAAGTAAATTGTTCATCTAATTGCAACTAAATATACCCCTAAATCTTGTTATAATCTGTTACATCACACAATTGAGTGAAAATTAGTGCGGAAGCATCAAACTCAGACACAATTATGCTTTAAGTCATATGTTAAACCATTTTCCCGCTAGTAAAAACTTTTGTCTTCTGCACTCTCATCTGCTTCTGTTCTTACCATATCAAACAATATGGACCCAGGACAGACTGCTCCCTTGTTTCATGGTATTTGCTTCCATGAAAAAATCAAGTTTGAAGTGCACTTGTTCTTAGATAGCAAAAAATATGGACCCAGGACAGACTGCTCCCTTGTTTCATAGTATTTGCTTCCATGAAAAAATCAAGTTTGAAGTGCACTTGAATATATACAGCAGACGTAAAAACATACATTTTCAGGACAAAAAAAATTGACGTGATAAGGGTTAAAGAAGAATGCACAGGCTTAACCTCAAGAATTAACTTCAAATTTTCGGTCTTAACCTCAATCTACTTCCATACTTAATATGTGCAAGCGGTCTTGTCTGATCTGACAGGTTTGCCACCATTGACTAAATTCCAATTCCCTGACAATTACTCATTGATTAGCTTTTTAATATGGACTTCTGACTACAACCAGTAAACTGCCAAAGCCACAACTTTTAATTTTTATATAAACATTTCAAAATTTTCAGATTATCCAGGAATGTGAAATTTCCTTGACATTTTCCTAATTTTACCAGACTTTTCATTGACCTTGATTTTTATTTTTTTAAATTTCCCTGGTTTTTTCAAATAGATCGCAACATAGAAGTCTCCCCAGCTTGCAGATGCAGTAAGTACACACATACCACAAGTTTACTCAAATTTTCTTCTTTGATGGTAAAGTGTAGTACCTTCAAAACAATATGTTTTGGGCCCATAGAAATGGATTTTATTATAAGTGAACCGGTTATAAAAAGGACAATTTTAAAAAAGGAATTATAGGAAAATGACCATTTCCTGTAATTCCTTTGTAAAATATCCTGGTAAAAAATATTTGGCCGCCACAACATGACCTTGTTGTCCAAATCAGTGTTATAATGAGATGTGTTTTAAAGGGACTGCACTGTTTGCTTTGTATTGATGCTTTACATTCCAGTCAACAATTTTTCAGTTAGGTTGATTTCCTGTCTTCCTGGGTTGGACCAGTAATAAGCAGCAGATAGTGTTTTTCTTTCTTTCTCTATATACTGCCAGACCCTCTTTCGAGTATTATCGGCAGGTGTACTTTGTACACTCCAGGGTTGCAGGATGAAAGCCTACAAGTAACCATATCTAAATTACCGTAGGGTTCTTTAACCTACACAAGGGGTGACTCTCCCTGCACAGGGGACATCCAGTTAACGTCCCGATCCGAAGGACGATGCACTTTTTGCTCAAGAACACAACACAGCAACCCTTCAATACCCAGTATAACAGGGACTGCATTGTAATTGCTTGCTTTGAGAGCACATACCTGAAAATGTGGACTTGATACACAACGTGAAATTTGTCTAAACAGTGGCTCCATAATCTTCTGGAACTGTGTGGGCTCTATCACATCTAATATCTCTTCTATCTCACCAAGAAACATTACCTGTGTAAGATAGTACATTTTATATTGTCAAGAGCTAAAGGAATGTCATTATGGTATCAAGCAAAACACTGGCCTCTTATGAGTGATGGTGGTGATGCATTATGGACATAACCTTGACAAATGACTGATATTAGTCTTAGACAGGGTTCACACAAAAATTCAAAAACACAATTCCATGATTTTTACATGATTTTCCATGATCAACAATGTAATTTCCATAAGGATTTAATACATGGCCTTCAACCTCCCCCTTTAGCGCCATCTTCACCATGCTGAGTATAAATACAGAATGCAGCAATAGGCATGTTTGTAGACCATGCATGCATTTTGAAATAAAACTTGAAACCATCAGTAGCCAGAAAACTAGCTGTCAGACACACAAGTTTTGTGTGTCTGACAGCTAGTTTTCTGGCCACTGGTGGTTTCATCAAATTAATTCACAAAAATCCATGATTTTTCCATGACTATTCATTTTTTTTCTTCAAATTCCATGATTTTTCCATGCATGAAACTTTTTTGGGTGATTTTCCAGGTTTTCCATGATTTCCAGAGCTTGTGGGAGCACTGATTAGAGTGCTTTACAGTTATGCACTCTTATCTGGAGGCCTGGACTTTTGAAATTTGGCACTTAAAAGAGACAATGGTTCTACTACTAACTTGTTTGGACTTCACATTATATGTTTCAATCATATCATGATGGTCAGTAATCTCAGTAATTCACCAGTACTTATTTTGTCAGTAACTGATAACTACCTTTCTGACAATTACTCTACTTGAATCAAGAGTATGGGTGGTATGCTGGCAGCTTTCAGAGGGATTGCCCTGTCATATTTGGCTTGTTGGCAGGATGAAATTTGCTTCACTTGAGGCCCTTTTAGTCTATCCCATTCTTCTTTTCTGTCTCCCTGTCTCTGGGAGGAGTCCCGACATGACTGAAATATTGTTGACTGGGACTTTAAGCCTTGACTCAATCAATGAATCAAGAGGATAAAAGCATATGAGCAGACCAGAATAATTCAGTCCCATCCTCGAACCATAGTAGTAAAATTGCAAATAGACCCACTTACAATTAGGCTAAGCAGCCTTGCACTGACTGAATGCTAGCATCTAATTATCTAAATCACCATCATCATCAGGTTATTGAACCAGGCCGCGTAGCGCAGTCGGTAGCGTGTCTGGCTACAGATGCGTATCTGACTGCAATTCCAGGGGTCGCGAGTTCGATCCCGGCCCGGTCCCATACTTTCGTGGAGATTGATCATGAAATAATTTCTACGGTCATTCTCCTCCCTTCCGCTGATTCATTCAAGAAGGGTTGTTGTCAGTTACAAGCGAAAGTATGTGCACGAATTACTGGTTATCCGCTTGTTCAAGCCTGCCCAGGAAAAAAGTGTGGTTAGGTGAACTGACCGTCCCGCAATGACCATAGCTGTTGACTTGGGACGTAAAGCAACAAAACAAACAAAATCAGGTTATTGATTAAGGTGCAAGGGTATCATTAACATCAGGTAGCTGGCTAAATCTAAACATAATAAAGCTTTACGAATCATACTCCGCTGAAATATTATACTGAAACTGAAATATCATACTGAAGTTTTTTCGAGGAAAAATCAATTGTACAAACCTCTTTTTGACTGCAAGTTTTCGGCCAGAACTTTAAAAGACCCTTTATTACCTGAAAAAATAAGCATAATAAATTAATACAATTCAATAATTATAATTATGATAATATTTGAATAGATATATATAGAAAAAACAAAATGTAAAGTCTTGTAAAAATCTTCAATACTCAAAATTCTCTTTTCTGCAAATAAATGCCGTGTAAGTTGCATGTTGGATTTTACATAAACTGCTTTTTTATATAATATTTTTGTTTGAATATTCCCACAGGGTATCTTAGGAAACACGGAACATCCAGATGAGATGTCAAATTTGAGAATTAACTAATCTGATTTGTTATCCATTCATTACAACTCAGATAATTATCAAACTGGATGGAAAGGATTCTTCAGCAAGAAAAAATCCTAAATGGTGGAAAATGCAACAATGCATGAATTTTGTAGCAACAGTAACAAACAAAACAAACATTTAAGACTAAAACATGACTCTCAAGTACAATGAAACATTTATTAAAGTGATCCGAGTTTTTAAATATTTTTTTATTTAAAAAATTTATAATACAGTTAATACAAAGTCACAAAGTTTTGAGAAGAAAGATATTCACACAAGACATAAGACATCATTAGACAAACTCAACACAGTGCAGAGAACACACAAAGGATGAAGGTTTATGTCTCATTTTTCTAACTGGGAGAGCTGCAATCAATTTTTATTAAATAATGGTACTTAAAACTGTTTTTGTTTTGTTTGTTTTATTTGATTCTTTATGTCCCATCAACAATCTTTCAGTTGTAAAGAGACGGGTCTTCCTGGGTTGAACCAGTACTAAGCTAGGATTAATGTTCTTGCTCAAGGACACAACGCAGTGACGTCCTGAGGCTCGAACCCGGGGCCCCTCGGCCTCGAGTCAAGCACTCTACCACTGAGACCTTGTGCTCCCAACCCCCCACCCCCCCCCAAAAAAAAAACAAAAAAAAAAACTGTTTTAATTAGCTGGTTTTATTATCCATTATTCCAAATAAATGTTCACATCTGTTCAAGTTCAATCTAAATCGCTACAATTTGCATGAAGTCTGCCAACATTTTTATTGGAATTTATTGTTTTTATTTGTAAGCAAATATCTGACTACATATCATTGTAAGATACATATCATTGGGGAGTGAAATTAATTGCTGAAAAATAAATTACTTTGATATTAGGCAGATTTTTCAAAGCTGCCTACTGGCAGGGCAGCTTACCTATAGTAACTATTTCCCATTTCACAAGAATTGTAAAACATTGAAAAGGCCAAACGAAAAAATATGTGTGTTTCAGGTAACGGGTCCAAAAATTTTGGGTAGGGTAGGCACACACATTTTTTTTAATTATTTTTTTTTCTAGAAAAAAATATATAATTTTATACATTTTGAAAGGCATTTCACCTTTCAGAATGTATAAAATTATATTTTTCCAGAAAACCTGAAAAAAATTCTAGGTTTCACCAGTAAATTTAGGAAGGGTCGGGTTACCCTAAACACAGGTATATTTTTATTGGCCTAACTTCATCATTGTTACATTGCCTTAATGTGAAGTGAGGCTAAAATCAAACAGAGAAAAACAAACCTGAAAGTTCTTTATCAGTTTGAGAACCTCTTCAATAAGAGTATTTGATAACAAACAGATTTTTTTCATTTCTCCACAAAAGCATATGTTGTGACTACTGATTGGTGCCTTGTCCAATAGGAACTCAAATGCAGGTTTCATGAAGATTCTGAGATACATATTCTTGACGCATAATTAAGTACTTCAACTTAGCAAGAGGGCTGAGAAAAAATGTGTTTTAGATAAAAGTGAATCATGACACTTCAAAAACTTGAAAGTTAAGATGCTTGAAAAAAAGTTCAACGACAAACTCACTAGTTCCCCAACTGGAAATGGACCTTCAAGTTTGTTGTGCATTCCTCGTTGCTTTGATGAAAAAGTAGCAAAACATGAGCAAATTCAGGAGATAAGGGTACTAGTCTCTTTTTACCCACATCATGCTAGATATTTTATGTACTACACTCTCCTCAAACTAATAATTCAATTACTTTAAGGGCTCCTGTTATTAACATGTATTTACAAGCAGAGTGGGAAACTGTGTGTGAATCCTAATCAAATGCCTTCTGAGAAGCCAGCTGATCAGAATCTACATTTTTCAAAACAAGATATAGCCATGTTTTCTGTTATGTACTACAATCCTTCCCAATTTTATCCAATAAGCTCACAGGATTCTAGTTATAAACATGCATTCCTAGCCACAGTTAATCAGGATCTACATTGTTTTCAAAAACTGGATTAATAATGGCAAGTGCTTTAAGCCTTATGTATGTATACGTCAGTGTGCTTGTCTACCTGGTCTGCATTCTGTGACATCAAATATCGACCAAGATCAGGCAGAACCTTTGTTTGTGCCTACTGTATTTGACATTCAATTTGATGTGCTGTTACGGTGTGCTTTTCTTTTCCTTTATTTGATTTTCACCTTAGTTGGGAGAAAACATTACACAAATCAACTGGAAAATTAGATTTTATAGGCAGGGGACAAAAATTCCACTCGTCCGCTCATAATTACGAGTGAAATCGAGACAGGACAAATAATTCTTCCCAAAGCACTAGTCCTTGGGAAAGAATTACTAAAGGGAGTCATATTACGTATTACTCCCTTATGTTCTTAATGCATACGCTTTTAAAGGACAAGTGCATGTGTTTGCAGGATGAGTGAAAATTGTAAGTCACTCGTCCTGCAGGACAAGTGCAATATTAAAATATTTTTGTCCCCTGAAAGGGTTAATACCTGAACATATTTGTTGCTTTAATTAAATGCTGCAGAAGCACAAATAATAATGTTTTATACATGGGAAGAAACACAACTGTTTGGTGAGACATAGTTCCAAGTTACAGTGACATAAAATATAATGTACTACTTACATCTTCTGTTAAACTTGCATCTTTCTCCAGAAACTGTACAACACAATATGCCAACTGTAAATAAACAAAAACAATAAATAAGCCACGACACGTGGCTTCCAACAATGTGGCATTTTGACAAGTGTAAACTCAGACGAGCCTGTGCAGCCCCCTTTTAAGCTTAGAAATTCAAAATGATGTTCAGTCAGTAGCTAAACACTCATAGAATACGTAAGCGACTAGCACAGGCTCTTATCAGTCTGCGCATATGCACAGACTGATCTGAGGCTTTGCTGGTTGCACATACCACATTGTTGGAAATCTCATGTCCCAGCTCATTATGTTAACTGTTTGTATACTGGAAACCCCATAAGGGGTACTTTGGCAAACAGTGATGAAATAGATGAAATGCCACAAAGTGTGGCATTTCATCAGGGTCTGCACTGTTTGTTAAGATAAAAACAATCTTCAGGGACTGAAGGTCATATTTGGAAATTTCTAACTGTGACCCCTTAAAATCTTTTAATAGTAAATTACATCCTTATTGTATTAATCTATATGGGAAAATCCATTAGAATACACAGCAGTGATTTTATTTGGGATTTTAGGAAGCTAACTTTTCCTTCAAATTTGGGAAAATATTTTATCAAAATTGGTAAAATAATTGCTTAAATACATGAAATTGGGAAAATAAAGGCCACTTTTGCATTGGGAATGACTCCCATATAAGGCCATAAATATGGCCAAATATAATCACTGCTGACAGGGTTAACATAAATGCAAAAGATTAGTTCTCTACAATGTACTTATAAACTGACCACTTTAAACAAAAATTGCAAGATATATTTTTTAAAATATAGACTTAAAGTTGGCAAAGTTTTTATTATGGTAACATTTTAAGTGCTGAATTTCTAAAATGGAATCTTCTAATGATCTGGATTAATCCATCCTGGATAAACAATATGCTGAAGAACACAAATAATCCCTGATCAGACTGCTCAATGATTCATTCAAAGGTAGTCTGGTCAGTGAATTATATGATACAAACCACGATTGAACCATAATTGCAACAGTTGACAGATTCAACATCATAATTCCTCATTTTCAGAGTAAATAAGCATTGATATTTCATGTGGCAGATGCTTCACATAAATATTAAGGCTTATAATTTTGACCATATTATAAAACGTTCCTTCATCTGTCTCCTGCTGCAAATTTTAAAGGGTTTTTTACAACTTAATCTGAACAAATATGAATGATAAAGACAATCCACAACACATAATAAAGTTGAAACTCAACCCGAACTTCAATCAAGTAATTCTTAACTTAAATATTTTTTGTGGATCTATTTGGTGAAAGCATTATTAGTTAAACCCTTATATCCTGAGGTAGATAGTCTAATGTGTGAAATTATTGTTTTAAGCCTCTTAAAATATGTGTCTGACAAGATACTTTTATCCTTCAAATAAAACATTGCTTTGGATGGAAAACAATGGGAAATGAAAGAACTCCATAAACTAGACATCCTAAAACAATTTCTTCTGTAGAAAGGCTTTATTATAAATTTTGAAAAATAAAATAGAATACTTTTCAGCTTCAAATAAAACATAATGATGAAAACTGGCAGAAATCTGGAGACATCCCAGAACAATTTCAATGTAACCTTTAATTATTGTAAATTAAAAAAAAAGAGCATACAGAGACTCATCAAGAAAGTCCAGGTTGAAATGCAAACGGTATAGTCAATGATGAAACTAAATATGTGCATACACTGATTTCCAAATTTCCATCATTTGTATTGCTATTGTTCATTTGTTTATATTTTTTCCACTGCTAGTCTTTAAATGAACCTTTACATTTGAGATGTGGTTCATACCTTCATGAACAAATCCATTTCAGCCACACCCACATACCCGCCATTTGAGCCGGCTAACGTCAAGCCAGCCAATAGTGTTGCTTGTTTACTGATGTTTGTGTGACGCTGAACACGTATCGCCATGATGTTAAGCGCGAAAAATTGGCGTTTTGGCTATTCCATACCCTACGTTTGGTCTGATTTAATTCAAAATATCTGGAAAACCAGCCAAGTTAGGTAAAAATTGAAAATTGATACTTGACTGATAATTAAAAATATAAATATAAGTAATAAATTCAATTTTTGGAATGTTCATGGAATCATGAAATACTTCGGGTCTCTTGCAAAGTTAACTGAAGCCCGAAGCTTCACTTACTTTGCACGAGACCCGAAGTATTTCATGATTCCATAAACATTCCAAAAATTGAATTCATTTCTTAAGTATTTAATGTGATATTGGGACAGAACCACAGATTAAAATTTCATCAAACTAACTGGAGAATCCACAGATAAAATCCGTAATCCCTGGTTTACAAAGCGAGTGGTTTATCCTCTACACCACCATGGCTCCTTGTACTGCTATTTAAATCAGACAAAGTATTCAAGAGTAGCTGCTCCTACCTTTAAGTCTTTTTTTTTTTTTTTTTTTTTTTTTTTTTTTTTTTTTGATTAATCAGTTTGTAGGGAGCGCAGTGGCTCAGTGGTAGAGTGCTTGACTCGAGACCGAAGGGCCGCGGGTTCGAGCCTCACCGGCGTCACTGCGTTGTGGTCCTTGAGCAAGACACATTTATCCTAGCTTAGTACTGGTTCAACCCAGGAAGACCCGTCCCGCATAACTGAAAGATTGTTGAGTGGACGTAAAGAATCAGATCAAACAAAAAATTAATCAGTTTGTTTAGCTAACAATTCTTTTAACAAATAGATCCTGGTTAAAATACAAACCTGACTTCTGGACTAAAGGAAAAACAACAATACAATTACATCTAGCTGCAGCACCCATGTGTCGCTCAGCAATATGCCATGCTTATATACATTATCAATTTTTTATAAATTCAACCGTGTTGAGACAAAAGTTTTATTTGAGAAACGAATTTCAGGGGGTTCATGAAATCCTGGTTAAAATACAAACCTGACTTCTGAACTAAAGAAAAAAACATGAATTAAGCTCAAAGTAAGTGCAGACCCCTAATAATTATATTTTTTATTTCTAACCTAAAACATATGTTCAGGGTACTCAAAAGAACCGTCTCAATGAGACTGTTCTTTTGAGCACCCATAACATATGTAAAAACTGATGGGTAAGAAGTTATTCACAATTTTTCAATCAAAAATTGTGTTTATCTTGACATATGCATGTGACACCCAAAGATTGTCACATTAACTTTGAAATGAAACCAATGAATGGCATTTATCCTTTCATGAACCTCTGAACAAAATACCTGTATCTCTTATTATTACATTTTATAACAAATATCTATAGCATTGTTTTATACTTTAGGATACATAACAATTAGATATCTAATATTTAATCATATTTACTGTTTTGTTGGATTGTAAATCATTTTCAATCTTTCTGATTTTTGATCTATCAAATCAAATTGTTTCTACAAAAGAAGTAAGAAACTTTGCATATTGGTTTCGTTATATTAACTTTTGGCTGAAAAAAATCCTAAGTTATGGCTCTTCCCAAATCCATTCAACTTCATATGTAGATTTCGATTAACGTTCATATCCATATGTATCAGTCTGAAAAAATTGTTTGAAAAATCTCAGATTTTTTATCAGAATTATGCTTCCAATTCAACTGAAAATGATGCCATCAACTGGGCTAAGACCCAACTGGCATATTTCTGCTATCATGACAACTGGATATATAGCTCCCCATTCCCCAACCCCCATAGGTTGGCCCAATATAAGTATTTCCTGAACAACTTGTGTACAAACTATACATACCTGAGCATGATAAAGGCTTAGGCTTCTAGCCTTGTGTAGTGGGATTAACACTTTCATTAAAAACTGTTTATGCTCTGCTTTAAGGGGTAATGCAAAACCATTGATAATGCTGAAAATAGACAGAAAACAAAATATATAACAATATTACAATATTTCTTACACACCTCGCCTATAGAGTCAATGCTAAAAAGTGTGATATATCAAACAATAATTCACAGTTTTGAAAGCGCGCAGAAAGTACATGCTAGATGATGTCATTTCTAGTAACAATTGACGTCATTCATGTAGTTAGACGGTGTAAAGCTGTTTTAACGCTTGAAAGACGTTACAAATACACGTAAACGAATGTAACGTAGTCAAAATGTTGGCGGGAATTTTTCAGTGCAATGACGTAAAGTTGGAAGAAGCTGAAGACTTCAAATGTGTTTTCGTCGTTTATTGTGTGTTAGAATCGAAATAGATCAGCTCTAGTGCGTGAATTGTTGAGTAATAATTAAAGGTTTGTCGGTCAGTTGTATGAAGATAAATCACTCACGCTACGCGTTCATGATTTGATCTTCTTTACAACTGACCTCCAAACAGTGAATTATTACTCAACAATTCACTGCTAGAGTTGATTTATTTCTTAAATATGAGAAGCAAATTATGTTACACATTCTTAGGTCTCTACAGAAGACTAAAATAACATTTTTTTGCTATTGGTTTTTGTTTTGAGAAGCGTTTATAGAAGGGAAGAAAAATGCATATACTAGTGACCTTGAGACATTGGGGTCGTCCCTTAAACCTTATCACTACTTCACCCTACATCAATGATTTATCCATTTTATTATGATAAAATGTCATGAAATTGCTGTGACCTTCACATTGTGTGACACTGTCACTATTCCGTGATTAGTCAAAACTTCTCTCAAACTTTTCTTGAGACCAAATAACAAGATTAGCTCGAGCCCTGGTACACACACTAAACCAGGTTTATAAATGGCAAAATTGTGGAGGCTGATCTAAATCCACATTGTTTTCAAAAGATATACAGTAAAACCTGTGTAAAACGGCTACTCCCAAAAAGACCACAAATTGGTTTTCAAGACCAATTATTGCGTAATGAAGCTTGAAAGTATTGCAGAATGCTCCAAGGGAATCATTCTGCAATACTTTTGACCTCCATTAAGCTACCATTTGACATTAAGATCTTTGTTTTGTCTATTTTTGAGTGGCCATTTTACCCAGGTTTTACTGTATTGGCCTCAACGCAAGAAAAACTCTTCTAGATTTCCGACAAAGCAATACTCAACCCAACCTGCTTACAGTGCTTCGCTGCAGAGACTAGCTAGAATATCAACTTTTTTCACTTGGCAAGTTTAGCTTTTATACTCTCTAGACAAAGGTGCTGATCAGCTTGCAAGGATGCACAGGCTGGTCAGCACCTTTGTTGTTCCAATGCAACAAAATCAGGTTTTCTTGCGACAAGGACCCTTATTTAGCTTCAGCATGACATGGGTTCTGGCATATATGTACTTACCTGCCTAAAATCTCTAACAATTCACCTACACCATTAAAAGATTCTGTTTCATATATAAACCTGCAAGAGAATGAAATTCATAGTAAATTTAATATACCATCGACAGACATACAATAGCATCAGGTATTAAATTAACTCTTTCTCAGTTGGTGTCATCATCATCAACCTAATCAGATTTTTGATTAACGTGAAGGTGCATCATCCACATAAGTGCCCCCCCCCCCCCTTCCAGATAGCTGGCTGGCTGCACACATAGCATATGGGTGAAAGTTCCAAATTTCCAAAATCCTGAACTTTTGAAAATCAAATCTTAAAACTTAAAGTATGCCTATAAATATCAACAATTTCAAGTTTAAACGGTCAATTGCCTTTAGATAAACTGAAATTAAATCAAAGAAGCCATAAGAATCTGCCTAATCCAGGATTTTGAGGCTGACTTTCTGTGGAAAGTCAGCCTCAAAATCCTGAATTCAGGAATAATCCTGAAAACTTTCACCCATGCATAGCAGATCTCACACCTGATCTCCAGGTGTTCCTTTCGTGGGGGTTGACTGTCATGAGCTTCCACTCGCCTACTGAAAAATTTTGAAAACAGTTTGGATCCAGATCAGGCCCGACAAAATGTCGGGCCTGATCTGGATCCAAGCTGTTTGACACTGATGGTATTCCTGAAAGAGAAATGGGCCAGGTCATGAAATTTTGGTATTTATCGCATAATCCATGTGTGAAGTAATTTTTTCAAACATACGCAAATGAGGCATTTGTCCCTTCATTGTGAGTGTGACCGGCAAAAGCCCTGATGAGACTGCACATTTGCGCAGGCTGGTGTGAGCCTTAGCTGCTTGCGAATACGATTGATGTCAAAATCTCATGAGCTGGCATCCATTGCATTTCGAAAAAATCTTTTAAGGCTAATGTTTTTGGTTCAGTAAAAGGATAGAAATCAACTTTTTTTTCGGATGATTGGGTTTAACATTTCATGTGGACAGACATTTTGGAGACAGAAATTTACTAATGAGGGCTGGCAACCATAAAATATCACATTTAAATATTTCCTTAACTGATATGATCCTAGAAACTGGTCCAATTTTTATGGTTCTATGCCAATCCATGAGACACTTGCATTGTGTCTAAGCCTGCTACACTTCCATTAGCTAGAGACAATTCAGATAGACATGGTTGTTTTGAGGACCTCAAAACAACCGTGTCTATCTGAATTGTCTTTAGCTACAGAGGACATGTACCTACTACAACTTATGGGCCAGCTCATCTCATGAGAATCGCAATTTATCCTATATGCCTTAAAACATTTTTTAAACCTTTGTATACTAATGGGTTCTTCCTACTGGTTTGATCAAATAAGTTTGGGATGTCCATTGTACATATCTAGGGGTTAAACATTCATGCACAGCTAAATTTCAGGACTACAGTGTTATAAGCCTAACATTTGGCTGACCATTTATATTTATAGCATTGTGTGTTTGTTGGTTTTTGTTTGTTTGTTTGATTTGATTCTTTACATCCCATCAACAATCTTTCAGTTAAAAAGGGACAGGTCTTCCTGGGTTCCTAGGATTAATGTGTCTTGTTCAAAGACACAACGCAGTGACGCCGGTGAGGCTTGTACTGCCTCTAGGTCTAGAGACAAGCACTCTACCACTGCGCTCCCTGTTTGTTGGTAAGGTTTGATTCCTTATGTCCCAGTCAACAATTTTTCAGTCATGTTGTGACAGGTCTTCCTGGGTTGTACCAGTACCAAGCAGAGGATTTTGTTTTTTTTGTTTTTCGTTTATTCAGCTTTTGGGGTTGGTGGTGGGAATGGGGAGAGTACATTAAAAATAATAAGTATGAACAGTAAATGTCCTAATGTCGCAATCATAAAACTAGCCTATCAGATTATTCTTGTGTGGTGGGGGTGTGAGGGGTGTTAAAAAATGAACATGAACAGAAACAAGTAGCCCAATGGGCAACGATCGCTCACCATGGAGCCAGCATAATGTTTGGAGACACCATAATTTACGATGCTCAAAGGCAGATAACTCTGAACTTGAAACAGTGACCAGGAATTAATTCAAAAACATAATATATTTTGCCGGTTCTAGTTATCTGCAAGTATTAAAAAGATCTGAATAAAAATTGCATTGGAAACCTGGTGAAAGTGTAGTTTTCAGATACTCAAGGGCAGCTAACTCTGTAGTCAGTTATGGGATCTGACCGAAATTCAAACTCATCCATACTTTTATGTATGTCCTGGTAACCTACAGGGATGAAGAAAATCAAATGAAAAATGAAGGTGCTAGCATGGTCACAACATAATATAGTTATATTTTAGATGCTCAAGGGCAGCTAACTATGTAGCTGGTGGATGGGTGTGGCGGAATATCAAACTCATTCAAACTTTTATGGAAGTCCTTGTTACCTATAAATGAGGAAGATCTATTCAAAAATTAAGGTGCTAGAGTGGTCACAACAGATCTCCCATTGTAAGTCTATGCAGATTTTTTATGATGCTCAAGGATAGTTCACAGTCTATAGTTGGTTCTACATTTTAAATTAAACTCATCCAAGTTTTTATGGTTGTCCTTGTTACCTGCAAGAATGAAGAAGATCCAATCAAAAATGGAGGAGCTAGAGTGGTCACAACATTATTCATTAATTTTTAAGATGCTCAAGGGGAGCTAACTCCAAAATAAAAATATGTGATGGGATCTTGATGAAATTCAAACTCATCCAAGCTTTAATAGTTGTCCTTATTATATGCAAGAATGAAGATGATCCATTCAAAATTGAAAGCACTAGAGTGGTTGCAATATTTCTCCCAGTATAAGTCTACAGGGATTTTTCCAAACGCTCAAGGGCAGGTAACTCATAAGCCCCTGGTCGGATCCTGCTGAATTTCGAACCCATTCGAGATATTATTGGTTTACTTGTTGTCTGCAAGAATGAAGAAGATCAAATCAAAAATGAATAAACTAGAGTGTTCACAACATTATTCATTATTTTTTAAGATGCTGAAGGGGAGCTAACTCCAAAATGTGTGATGGGATCTTGACAAAATTCAAACTCATCCAAGCTTTAATAGTTGTTCTTATTGTATGCAAGAATGAGGAAGATCCATTCAAAATTGAAAGAACTAGAGAGGTCACAACATTTCTCCCATTATAAGTCTATGGGGATTTTTCCAAAGGCTCAAGGGCAGGTAACTCATAAGTCCCTGGTCAGATCCTATTGAATTTCAAATCCATCCGAGATATTATGGGTTTACTTGTTGCCTGCAAGAACGAAGAAAATCCAATCAAAAAAGAAGGAGCTAGAGTGGTCACAACATTATTCATCAATTTTTCAGACGCTCAAGAGCAGCTAACTCCGAAGTCAGTGAAGGAATCTTGCCGATATTCAAACTCATCCAAGCTTTAATAGTTGTCCTTATTGTATGCAAGAATGAGGAAGATCCATTCAAAATTGAAAGCACTACAGTGGTCACAATATTTCTCCCATTATAAGCCTATGGGGATTTTTCCAAATGCTCAAGGGCAGGTAACTCATAAGTCCCTGGTCGGATCCTGCTGAATTTCAAACCCATCTGAGATATTATGGGTTTACTTGTTGCCTGCAAGAATGAAGAAGATCCAATCAAAAATGAAGGAGCTAGAGTGGTCACAACATAATTCATTAACTTTTCTGACGCTCAAGGGCAGCTAACTCCAAAGTCAGTGATGAAATCTTGCCGACATTCAAACCTATCCAAGCATTAATGATTGGTCTTGTTATCTGCAAGAATGAAGAAGATCCATCCAAAAATGAAGGTACTAGAGTGGTCACAACACTTCTCCCATTATAAGTCTAGGGGGATTTTTCCAGACGCTCAAGGGCAGCTAACTCATAAGTCCCTGGTCGGATCCTGCCGAATTTCGAACCCATTCAAGATTTTATGGTTGTCCTTGATACCTGCAAGAATAAAGAAGAACAAATCAAGAATGAAGGAGCTAGAGTGGTCACAAGATTTTCCCCATTATAACCCTATGGGAGCTATCTGTTGCCATGGAAACCAGAGTTCTGATCCGATCTAGCCGAAAACCTAATACAGTCAATCCCCCACCCCAATGATGCTTCTGATGAAATTTGATTATGATTGGCCAGCGGTCTCAGAGATATTAATGTTTGAAAGTGTGGACGGACGGACACACGGACGCCGGCTCGAGTCCCATACTATAAGCTCACCCTGAGCCTTCGGCTCTGGTGGGCTAAAAATGTTCAGATGCCACATTTATAGATGAACCATCTGCTTGTTTCAAGTTGTTTGTAAGTCAATCAATTTCAGAGGATTTTAACCCAGACCTGACAGGGGTATTGAAAAATGTAGACTAATTAAGGATATATCATTCATTTACTTACTAGACACTGAAATTAACTCTTTGCCAACTAGTGTCATCTGCTGTTGACCTTCGCAAACAGTTCTGACCAAGATCAGGACAGACAAAACATCAGTCCCAATCTGGATCCAAATTGTTTGACATGATGGTATTCTTGAAAGAATTTTTGGAAAAAGTTGATTTTGAAAAATCAGCAGACGACAAAAAATCATGCAAAATTACCCAGCAGGCAGAGTTAACCTTTGAAATGCCAACTTCATTAGACACCATCGTCAACCATTAAAATGCCAATCACAAGATTTTCTGAGAAAATGAGAATTCACATTTTATTTGAATCATCTCCTAGAGATGATTCACATGAAATGTAAATTCTCATTTTTTCAAGAATAAAAAGAATAAAGTAATCAGCAGATATTTACAGTATGCATTAACTCTCTGTCTACTCAGAAAACTTGCATCCTTTTTTGTTGTTTGCCGATTCTTTTCAAAATCAACTTTTTCAAAAAATTCTTTCAGGAATACGATAAAAGTGTCAAACAGTTTGGATCCAGATCAAGCCTGACATTCTTTTAGTCCTGATTGGGTTCTGTTTGCAAAGTTTATCAGAAACGTCACTAGTAAGCAAAGAGTTAAGGATTAATTGGCATGCAAAGTTAATTAGTATCTGGAAAATATCTCTTCAGAAGAAAGCCTTATAGCCTTGTGAGAATAACTGCACTTTCATTCACTAGACTCCATGCTACAGGGACAAATACTATCAGTTTTATATGACATTAGACTTTCAGAGGGAGACAGAAAATGACCAGTGTCCAGTCGTGAGCAGCTTTGTTGGCTTAATAAAGTCATAAGCATTGGAACAATTAAGTTGTTTGCTGCAGGGACAATTACTTTGTTTTGTTTGATTTTTTCTGGGTTGAACCAGTACTAAGCAGCAGATAAAGTGTCTTGCTCAAGGACACAACCCAGTGACTCTGCAGGCGCTGAAGCTTGAACCAGTAACCCTTCGATCCCCAATCTAAGGCTCTACCAACTGAGCCACCATGCTCTGCACAATTTCTATCACGTATTATAGTATCGTGTGACGGGTTAATTAAGAATTATCTATCTAATCATTTTTGTATTATATCATTACATCAATGACTCGACTTTCAGATATTTTATTTTGCCAAAGGTAGACAGGTCTAGGTCAAGTTTTTCAAAGCATTGTTGGCTTGATAATTTTTTTAAAATAGAGCGGGGGATAGATTGTTTTGCACCTTTAAGTCACTTTCAACAAACAATAAAAGCACCGCAAGCACTGCATAATACCCCGCCACTGCTGGGGGCACCAAAATTATTTTGTGAGATATATAATGCCTAAATAGCAACAGAACTGAGATAGACAGTGATATGACGTCCTTAGTCACAATATGTAACCTTTGATGGTCAACATATCTGTGAAGTTTCATTCAGATATTTCATATAGTAAACGAATTACAGGTCAAAAACATTTTCCAGATTAATCAAGGGCGGATAACTCATGAACTGGAAAGGTAAGAGTGACGGTCCTTCGTTGTAATATGTAACCTTTGCTGTTCAACATATCTGTGAAGTTTCATTCAGATATCATAAACAGTAAAAGAATAACAGGTCAGAAACCATTTTTTAAAGGGAGAAAGGGCAGTAACTCCATCGAAAATGGTCGGATTTTGCCCATTAACAATCCCATACCACTCATCCCCAATAACAATATGTATGCAAAATTTGAAAAAATACTCAAGTTATCGATCGGAAACAGTGAGCACGGACGGATGAAATGAACAACAGGTCAAAAACCAATTCTCAGATCAATCAAGGGTGGATAACTCACAATCTGGAAAGGTAAGAGTGACGATCCTTACCCACAATATGTAACCTTTAATGGTCAACATATCTGTGAAGTTTCATTCAGATACTCCATATAGTAAATGAACTACAGGTCAAAAACCATTTTTCAGATCAATCAAGGGCAGATAACTCATGAACTGGAAAGGTAAGGGTGATGGTCCTTACTAAAAATATGTAACCTTTGATGTTCAACATATCTGTGAAGTTTCATTCAGATATTCCATATACTAAAAGAAACTACAGGCCAAAAACCAATTCTCAGATCAATCAAGGGTGGATAACTCACAATCTGGAAAGGTAAGAGTGACGATCCTTAGTCACAATATGTAACCTTTGATGATCAACATATCTGTAAAGTTTCATTCAGATATTCCATATAGTAAATGAACTACAGGTCAAAAACCATTTTTCAGATCAATCAAGGGCAGATAACTCATGAACTGGAAAGGTAAGAGTGATGGTTCTTTGTCACAGTATGTAACCTTTGATGTGAAACATATCTGTAAAGTTTCATTTAAATATTCCACATAGTAAAGGAACTACGGGTAAAAAACATTTTTAATTCAATCAAGGGCGGATAACTCACAAACGGGAAAGGTAAGAGTGACGGTTCTTAGTCACAATATGTTACCTTTGATGTGAAACATATCTGTGAAGTTATATTCAGATATTCCATATAGTAAAGGAACAATAGGTCAAAAACCTATTTTCAGACCTATCAATGGCGGATAACTCACAAACTGGGAAGGTCAGAGTGACGGTCCTTAGTCACAATATGTAACCTTTGATGTGCAACATATCTGTGAAGTTTCATTCAGATATCATGAACAGTAAAGGAATAACAGGCCAGAAACCATTTTTCCAATACGAAAAAGGGCAGTAACTCCGTTAAAAATGGACGGATTTTGCCCATTAACAATCCCATACCACTCATCGCCTATAACAATATGTATGCAAAATTTGAAAAAATTCCGTGAATAAATACTCAAGTTATCGATCGGAAATGGTGAGCACGGACGGACGGACGGAAAGACGGACAGACACCGAAGGGTATAACATAATACCCCGACACTAAAGTGTGGCGGGGTATAAAAACCTCAAACAAGCCTGTGAATCTGCATCTTCTCATCAAAGTCTCCGCTGCTTGCACACAGTATTGAATTAGATGAAGTTTCAGGTCATAAATTAGACATCTTTCCCGACTAGATAGCTGTGCAGTGTACAGTAAAACCAATGTAAAATGGCCACTCAAAAATAGACGAAACAATGATCTTAATGACAAATGGTAGCTTAATGAAGGTCGAAAGTATTGCAGAATGCTCCCCTTGCATAAAGCGATAATTGGTCTTGAAAATCAATTTTCGGTCTTTTTGAGAGTGGCCATTTTACACAGGTTTTACTGTACATGCACCTTTAACCCTTCACCTCATAGAAACGCTTTAAACACGTTTGCAAACAGAGCAGACCCAGATCAGGCAGCTCTTGTTACAGCTGCCTGATCAAGGTCTACTCTGTTTATTTATGGAGATTTGATATATCTGATCCTACACTAGTGGACCTGACAAGTAATTTCTTCTTTCTATGTACCAACATGAAAGTTTATTTATAGAACTATTCATAGTGGGTGGAGCCTTGTGGTTATAGAATGGATTCTTGCATGTGTAATATTTTAAGCACCAGTTTTACACTCATATGCTCATATACAGTTCTCATATGCTGGCTCATTAATATTTTCAAGGAGACTGATCCACATTTTTGGTTGAAAAAAGTGCCTGATATAGGACACTTCCTACACAAAGAGTTTACTCTGCATGCAGGGTAATTTTTCATGCTTTTGTTGCTGTCTGCCAACCTTTTTCAAAGTTAACAAAAATTATTTCAGAAGCACTATCAGAGCGTCAAATGGTTTGTATCCAAATCAGGACCAACATTCTGTCAGTCCCGATCTGGGTACAAACAGTTTGCAAAGGTTCTCAGCTGACGACAAAAGTCGCCGCAAGCAAGGAAAGAGTCAAAGAAGCCTAACCATTTTATGAACCTAGGGGAATAAGAAAGCCAGTCATTTTCTTGAATACTAAAAATCTTTCCTTTCAGAAGTGACTTGTTTGTATGGCATAAGACCTCATCTCAACATTATCAAATTAGCATAAATTTCTCATCATTTACTGTCTAAACATGTTTGAGCTCAATTTTCTTTATTCCTGCAGAAAATTTCATTATTGTGACGAGAATTATGATTAAGTTGGTGCACTCAGGCAAGCAATCGGCAAATTATCATTTGGACCAGCTCATAATTTTATTTTATGTGTGTAACATTGTATTTAACTAGCAATCCTTCGATCCCCAGTCTTACGCTCAACCAACTGAGCCACTGTGCTCCACATGCTGGCTCAAATGTACATTTCAAATTTTAGGACAGTCATGATGCAGGAATTATTTTCAGGGGAGATAGTGGAAGATTTGCTCATTTTTTTGCCAAAAATCTAATTGAATTTGGCATGACGGGAGAAAATCTCATAGCAAAATGTCATAATGCTTTGGCTTTTGTTAAGATTTCTCACTAAAAAATGTCTTTTCTCGTCAGTTTTGGTTCAATGAGATATTTTCTCTCGAGAAATTATGAGACATAATTATCCCTGTACACATGGTATGAAAGTTGTCTGAATTTTTAAAGGATATGTAGTGTCCCTTATAGCTATGTGACTGAGCATACTTACCTAAGAAATATATTATTAATTTGTTTTCTAATGAAAGCTCTTAAACCCAAGAATTTTCCATATATTCTATGAAGTACTGTTTTTAGAAAGTCCCTCTCTCTGGGATCCTCACTGTCGAATAAGTCTAACAACTGGAAGAAAGAAAATATATAACATGGAAATTTTGGCCATTTCGAGCGTAACAGGACTATAACTAACATTTATCACACGATGTCGCGTCTGGGAGTGATATAAAATCCATAAACCATCAGTGGTTTACATATTTTGTATAGTTATGTAATGATGTTCATAAAAACGTTGTTGATATACAGTAAAACCTGTGTAAAACAGCCACTCTCAAAAAGACCAAAACAAGGTTTTCAAGACTAATTATCGTTTAATGTAGGTCAAAAGTATTGCAGAATGCTCCAAAAGGAGCATTTGCAAAACTTTCGACCTTCATTAAGCTACCATTTGTAATTAAGATCATTGTTTTGTCTATTTTTAGTGGCCGTTCTACACAGGTTTTACTGTATGACCAAATCTTGGAGTTTTCACACTAAAAATGCAATTTCAAATAAGTTTTAGTGTCATGTGATAAACAGAACCTAAAATTCATGCTCATGTATTATTGACCTTATTAAACTCTTTGCGAAAAAATGATAAAAGGCTTGGCAAGCCTTGCATTTTATCACTTTTCTCCAAATTCTTTAATAAATTCAATGATACTTAAGCACTCATGTAAGAACCTCTATGTACTACATAGAGGCTCTTACATGAGTGCTTATGTATTATATTGTAGTAATTATAAGCCTTATTTTTCAGCTTTACGTATAGGACATTTTCCCATATTGGCATTTACTGTGCCTTCCAAATAACAAATTCATAGGTCCAGATAAGGATAATTTGTGCACCTAAAACTGCATTTAATTCCTTACCAATCAATTTTAACATGTGTTTTGGGTGCTCAAAAGAACCGTCTCAGTGAGACGGTTCTTTTGAGTACCCACAACATATGTTTTGGTTGAGAAATAAGAAAAAATAATTTTCCAGTATGCACTCTTATCTGGAGGCCTGAAATTTACTTGTTGAGGAAGAGAAAGCTTGTTGCTTTATTTTAATTGTGTTCTTGCTGTTGTATGGCTCTCAGTGAGTTATGTGTCCCTTCCTCGAGGTTCCATGGGTTGGTCTGCAACATATGATTGTGGCATTTCTTGATCATACTCGCTGTTTTTTAGGTGTTTTTCTGCTAGAAGTGATATATTTGCGAAGTAAAAATACACTAACTATAGATGCACTATTTGTTTGCAGTGATTTGTACTGCAAAACTTAATGTCCTTTCTAGTTTTTGGATCATCTCAATGCGAAAGAGAAAGCTGTTGCTTTAATTTGTGATCTTACTGTCGTGTGACTAATGGTGTTTTGTGTCTCTTCCTTTCTGTGCCATGAGTTGATCTGCAGTCTGAGATTGTGGCCTATCCTGTTCATACTCGCTGGCTTTTTATGTGTTTTTCTGTGTCTTGTAAAAATACACTTAATATGCATTCTAATGCACTTGCAAATGTAATGTGACGTCTGATTGGATAACAAACCTGTGATATACTGTCGCAAACTTGACGTCATAATGTCACGTCGCATTTCATTGACTGGCAAGTGGTTTTATGCACCTGGTAAGTGGTTTTATGCAGCTGGCAAGTGGTTTATGCAGCTGGCAAGTGGTTTTATGCACCTGGTAAGTGGTTTTATGCAGCTGGCAAGTGGTATTATGCAGCTGGCAAGTGGTTTTATGCAGCTGGCAGCCGCAGGATGTTGGTGCAAAGTACTACAGGTTTACTTTCTTTTTTAAGTAAAAATATTACTAGTGCATTAGAAAGAGGATAACCATATTCAAAATTTTCATTTGGGGAGGTATATTGTCGGCTATACATTCGGAAATAACAATTTATGGCTCCTTTAACGTGTCGCTGTAAAACTTAATATCTGACCGTATATCCGACTATATACCTCCCCAAATGAAAATTTTGAATACTGTTATCCCCTAACTACTTGTTTGAAGTGTTTATTTGTACGCATTTCACTTAACCCTTAAAGCCCCAAGAAAAACAATGCATCAGAATATGTCATCTGCTGAAGTCGTATGCTGCAAATAATTGCCTGACATTACTGCCGAACATAGGTATAGAAGCAAACAGCGTGGACGCAGAACAGACTGCTCCTATGAGAGCAGTCTGATCTGGGTCCACAATGTATTGTCATAGACTCATAGAGGCCTCTTAAACATTTCAGCAGACGAGAAAATCAAATGACTTTTGTTGCGATTGGCGCAAATCACTTACCTGGAGAACGAACTTTTGATCGATAAATTTTTTAGCATGGCTGGGTTGAAAATCTGGAGATTCAAGAAACCGTAGAAAAAATTCATAAACAATCTGAAAACAAAGAAGGCAATTGCAATCATTATCATTAACCCTTTATGGACCAATGGACTTTCCTTTAAGTTTGTTACAGTTAAGTCAGTATGGTCCATTGTATAATATTGAGGGGTATCAGGTTTTAATTATTAAAACCTGATACTCCTCAATATTACACAATGGACCATACTGACTTGACTGTAAATTGCCATATAAAACTTGTTTTTCTTTCTCTGAAGACTGTTTTTGTCTTTTATAGCAAACAGTGTAGACCCTGACGAAATGATGGGTTTCACTATTGAACACCTCTCATTCTTTACGTCCCATCAACAATATTTCAGTTATGTAGGGAGTGTCTTCCTGGGTTGAACCAGTACTAAGCTAGGATTAATGTGTCTTGCTCAAGGACACAACGCAGTGTTGCCGGTGAGGCTCAGACCTGCGGTCCCTCAGTCTGGAGTTGAGTACTCTACCACTGAGCCACTGCGCTCCCTATGGTCCATTGTATAATATTGAGGAGTATCAGTTTTTAATAACCAAATATAAATTATTTTTCTTTCTCTGAAGACCATTTTTGTCTTTAATAGCAAACATTGTAGACCCTAATTAAATGTTGTGCTTCACTTAGCCATATTAAAGACCTCCCAAAATCTTCCTATGGTAGTATGTTGATGGAAAAATGTAGAATAATCTTGGTACATGTATTTTCAAACATATTTCAGAATCTTCCAGACAAATCCATCAATATTAACTCTTTGCCTGCTGGGTAATCTTGCATGCTTTTTGTCGTCTGCTGATTATTTTCAAAATCAACTTTTTAAAAAAATTCTTGCAAAAATACCATCAGAGTGTCAAACAGTTTGGATCCAGATCAGGCCCGACATTTTGTCGGGCCTGATCTGGGTCCAAACTGTTTGCAAAGGTTATCAGCAGACAACACTAGTAGACAAAGAGTTAAAACACAGACCAGATAAATCAAAAGAGACGCACTAAGATGATTTCTTCTGTTATCTAAATAATGTGTGGGTAGTGTGCAGACTCCTCACGGGCATGTCCAAGGAGAGTGCAGGGAGAAAGGTATCCATAAATTGGGGAAAAGATATCCTTAAAATCTCCAAAATTATCGCTTCACCAATTGCCTAATCTGGAAAGGTAAATTATCAATCACTTGTAACAGATATCAGTCAAAACAGCATCTTCTATCAGAATAGACACTCTTCAAATATTTTTCATACTATATGACATTGGCAACATGAGGAAGTGGATTTTCTTACAAATTTCAATTTGGGGTTAGAGGGTTCTAAATTAATACTTTTATTAAAACTTTTTCCATGCTGGGTAAATTTTAAAAAAGTTTTATTGTCTGCTGATTTTAAGAAAAAAATTAACGTTTTCAAAAATTTATTTCTGGAATACTGTCAGTGTCAAACAGTTTAGATCCAGATCAGGTCCAACAAAAAAAAAGTCCAAAACTGTTTGAAAGGTAGCAAAGCTTTAAAAGCAACACAAAAAATTTGGAGGAGATGATGTTTTCAAATATTTGTTCATTCCTGTGAAGTTTGGCGAAATTCCACTCAGTAGTTTAGAAAGAGATGTTGTTAAAGCAAATTGTTGACAGACAACAGACGACAGATAGACTGATGGACATCCTTCGATCACATTAGCTCACCTTGAGCCTATGGCTCAGGTGAGCTAAAAAGCATATAAGACAATACAGTTAAACCGGTCTTAAGTGGCCACTCAAGTATACACTGAACCGAAGTTCTAAGTAGCCACTTTTCAATTTCTTTTTTTCTGACTAAGCCCTAGTGATATTGAAATAAATTTTTGCCCAAGTATGTGCATTGTTATGGACTAAAATTAAGCGGTGTTTTAGGAAGAGTTTTCTATAATTTCACGATTTTTGGGTTCAATAATGCAAAAATCAACTTTTGAAGAAAATAAGCGTTTTGAGATCAGTTTTTATCAAATTCAAGTACACGTGATTGCGAACCTGCCTGGTCGACTTGAAAAAACACCAAACATATGACATTTTGCTTATGACAGATTTTTTATGAATTTTTAAAAATTTAGAATTTTCCGATTTTTCCGAAATTTTCGGAAATCATCAGCTGCACATTCTAAAATCATTGTATGTGTTTTATTTTATGTTAATATGTTTAATAAAACAACATGCAACTTAATGAGCCCATTTTCTAACGATATTTTGTACTAATTGGGTATCCAATTCCGATTTTAACTTGAAACTTTAAAGGTCATTTAAATGGCATTTGTTAAAGATTTCTTTTAATTTTTAAGCAGAACAGTGACACTAATTCATAATGGAAAACCCCTGAAAATTGCACTGCTGTGCTGGAGATAATAAAGCGTACAGAGCAATGTAAAGTGAGTATGCAAACTGCATGGTTAAGCTAAAATCCTTTGATTAAGTTGTTGACCGTGGCTGTCTTCATGTTAACGTAGAATAGAAATGGAGTGTTAAATTGTCAAAAAAACTTTAGATTCTTTTCATCTTATATCACAGCTGTTATAAACATCTTCAAACTAATTAAAATAAACGGATAACGTATCTGATTAATAGTTTATATCACACTAAAAAGTGTGACGTTTTGAAAAGAGGGTACTAAGACCTTGTCTGTGTACGATCTACCAGTCATTTCGGAATGACAAAATTCGCAGTGTCTCGACAAAGCCTTGGACCTTTTAATAGAATTCAAATTTTGTGAGATTGATTTTTACTTTAGGAACGGGAGCAAAAACTGTATGGTGGCTACTTATAACTTCGGTTCAGTGTAGACAAAACAAAGATTTTAATGACAATAATGGTAGCTTCATGAAGGTCTAAAGTATTGCAGAATGCTCCCATTGGAGCATTCTGCAATACTTTTAACCTGCATTAAGCAATAATTGGTCTTAAAAACCAATTTTTGGTC
The DNA here is from genome assembly GCA_964019695.1 of Loripinus fragilis. Classification (NCBI taxonomy): domain Eukaryota; kingdom Metazoa; phylum Mollusca; class Bivalvia; order Lucinida; family Lucinidae; genus Loripinus; species Loripinus fragilis. The sequence goes on from OZ026514.1 coordinate 74,804,940, forward strand.
TTCGTTTTGAGTGCAGAGATGCAAACCCTAAATGGCGCTCTTCAGGAATATGAAAGGCATTTTTCAGGAATCTGGGGACATTTTCCGGAATGCCGCATATTTCGTCATAAAAGTACAAAATGCACTCATTCAAGTTTCTTGTCAGACGAGCTTCAATAGTGCCTAATACAGATTCCTCTTCTTCCCTCCCAAATGCATGGCTGAGAGCTTTATTTCAACTTCATGCATAACATTTTACGGCCTTCAATTGGCTTCAGTAAGGGCCAAAGATTTGTATAATCTGATGAATTTCTGCATCAACACAATATTTTGCCAAGGAATCCATTTTGTTTTGTATCACAGGCGGGTTCTCGGACTTGCAACTTTTTTACGTGCTAAAGTAACGTTTTACCAATAAGTTACGCCCAAACCAGTCTGTATTTTATTTTACAACCGGTGATCAGGTATAACCAGTGTAGAGGTAGCAGTAAGCCCCGTTATTTTATCTGGTACCATTTTTATTTGTTATTTGTCGTAATTTTGACATTCAAATTCGTAATGCGGAAATCAGCCATGAAAATCAGTATGATTCCGCAAAGATCGGAATGGTTGTCATCTCTGTGAGTGGCCACTTAAGTTTTACTGAAGCTCTTACTTGTAAATGGGGCCATGATGCTTCTAACGTTGGTTCATCTTCCTCTGGGTCAAACTCTGGGTTATCATTTGGTGGTAGCGTCCGAAATATATTACATGCAATCTGAAAAACATAAAATAGAAACTATAGTTACAAAGCAAAGAGAAGAGTACATGAAAAATCTAGGTAGCTGGTGAGGAAAAAACGAGAGCGAATTGGGTCAGCTTTAATAATTATGGTAAATGTTGTAAAATTTTGAACACTTTCCTCTTTCTGTTCTCAAATAAAATTTTGTTTTTCAGGGCTGGTATTTACAAATTGCTTGTCGGAAGATCCTGATCATGATTGCTTCTTCAGATGTAGTCTGTTCTGGGTCTGCTTTTTTTGGCAGGCAACTAGTATTCAAAATTTAAGAACATTTACCATAAGTGAGCCATGACATGAGATTTCCAACAATGTGGTATGTGCGACCAGCAAAGCCTCAGATCAGCCTGCGCATACGGGCAGTCTGATCATAGCCTTTGCTTGTCACTTGAATATACTATAAGTGTTAAGCTGCTGACCGAACATCATTTGGAGTTTCTAAGCTTAAAAGGAGGCTGCACAGGCTCGTCTGAGTCAACACTTGTCAAAAAGCCATATTGTTGGAAATCACGTGTCGTGACTCATGTGTGCAAAAGCCTCCTTTAGACACCTATTATGACCTATCAAGCAAGGCAAGGTCTAAATTTTGGTCCCCATCACATCCATACTTCGAGTATGTGAGCAGCTAAGGCTCTTAAAAGTCTGCACATTTAATTAGACTCTCCTGAGCCATCGTTGCTCGACAATGCAATAAGTACTGTCCTGTCAGCCAAGAGTGACAGTGAGGTAATATTTTGTTAACAATATTGTTAAGTAAAACATTAACTTGTACACTCCACTTGGGCTAACGTGAATCGATAGATAACTTGTTTATTAATCCTATCCTGCAGATAGGATTAATACACAAGTGATCTATCAATTTTTCCTGCGGATAGGATTAATACACAAGTGATCTATCGATTATAAGTCACTGATAACTTTGTAAACAAAACATGACATCACTGTCACTCTTGGCTGGCACGACAGTACCAAAGTAGTGTGTTAGTGGCCTAATAATTTGCTTGTCCATTACTTAAACAAGGGCTATAACTTGGGTAATAATCTTTGGAATTCCTTCAAATTGAGATAATATACTCATCACCTCATCTCAGCTTAGTTTCAAGGCTGTAACTCTTATACTTTAGAGTGCGTAACGAAAATTTAATTTTCTTATTTCTCAACCAAAACATATGTTGTGGGTACTCAAAAGAACCGTCTCAATGAGAGGGTTCTTTTGAGCACCCTAAACATATGTTAAAATTGATAATTAAGAATATATTTACAATTTTACGCTGAAAGTTTTTGTTTATCTAAACCTGTGTATGAGATATCCAGCTAACAAGTTTTAGTGATGGACAGAAGGATGGATGAATGGACACGCTGATACATTGTACATTTGTCTCATCAACTTTTTCTTTTCAAGTTGCGAGGGCATAATGGAAGGAAGAGAACGCAACAAACCCTCCTCCCCCACCGATCAGCCAGCAAGATGAGCAAGGTTTCTGATTCACACATTCTTACTTCTATTTGGCCTAAATTAATTCACAAGACATTTTTTGTAATGAAAAGATTCCCTGTTTGTTGACAGGATACATTGTCAAACGATGTCCATTCAGATGAGATTTCACAGAACATAGCATCTCATCAGTGCCTGGATAGAAATACAATGTAATTTTAAAACTGGAAACCGTGACCGCTCCAATAGAATATAGAGCAAAATGGAATATTCTACCTATGAAAGTTTGAACGATTGCATCTATATGAGCTGAGGGTCCAATGATCAGAACATCCATTGATTGATATTAAAATTGATTCATAAATTGAGCACTGCTTACCTTCAGATAAGAGTGCATAATGAAAATTGTCTTATTTCTCAACTGAAACATATGTTGTGGATACAAAAAAGTACCATTGCAATGAGACAGTTCTTTTGAGCACCCAAAAATGGATAAGAAAAATAAAATATGTTCATAATTGTTGTTTATCTTGGCTTATGCAAACGACCTCCAGATAAGGGTGCTTAACCAATACCTTTTTTCGTTTCTCAACCAAAACATATGTTGTGGGTACTCAAAAGAACCGTCTCAATGAGACGGTTCTCTTGAGCACCCAAAACATATGTTAAATACTGATGGGTAAGAAAATATTAACAATTTTACGCCTCCAATTTTTGTTTATCTTGACCTATGCAAACTTATAAAGGTATTGATGAAGCGATGCAGACTGAGCTGCACCCAGTGCAATATCTCTTTCCTGGCTAGCGGCGACTTTAGTAGTCTGCTGTTAACCTTTGCAAACAGATCGGATCTAGATCAGGACGGACAGAACTTTGATCCTGATCTCGACCCAAACCGTTTGACACTCTGATAGCGTTCCTGAAAGAATTTTCTGAAAAGGCTAATTTTTGAAAAAAGTCAGCAAAGGACAGCAAAAGCATGAAAAATTACCCAGCATGCAAAGAAGTATTGGCTTTACTTTGAGAAATCCTACAGCTGTGTATATTTTCACATCATACTTGCTGCCTCAATAGCAATGGCATGACTGGGGAACATTTTTTTTAAATAGGAAGAGATGTTTTGAGCATGTCTGACATTTGTATCTACTATGTCATACTGTATTCCTGCTAATTACCTTACATGCTCTAATAAGCACACACCAGTGACCTAGAACATTTTCAGAACATTTTTAACTCTTTGGATGCTTGGAAATTTTTCATTTTTTGTTTGTCATCTGCCATTATTTTTTTTTCTTGTTTTGGTTTTTTTTTTTTTTCAAAATTAACATTTTCGAAAAATTCTTTCAGGAATACCATCAGTATATCAAACAGTTTTGGATCCAGATCAGGCCCAACATTTTGTTGGGCCTGATCGTGGTCCATACTATTTGCAAAGGTTATCAGCAGATGACGTTAGCAGGCAAAGTTAATATGAGCCAGTGTATGACAAAACAACAAAATGTTTCGTGTGCACATAGATCAACCTGAAAGATCAATCCTGGCTGTGCACTCTATCGGTGATTTTTTCATACAGACAGCAAAAGTGGATGCCCAGGCTGATTGGATTTGTCGCAGAGCTCACAGATGATTTTGTCAGTTTTGACATGCAAATGGAATATTCAAATATCAATAAATATTGCATCTGCCAAAAACAGATGCATATTGCATCTATCAAAATCAGTGACATGTATCAAATATAGAACATTCTTTAACGGAAACATATAAAGCTGAAAGTCAAGATCTGTCACAGTCAGCAATGAATGAATGAATGAAAATCTTAACCAATGAAGTGCCAACTATTTTGTTGCTGTTTGCTAGCAACAACTTTTGGAGTCTGCCAATGGCGTAGCTAGAACGCTGAAAAGTTACACACATCAAAGGGACACTACTGTATCCAGCAATGATTCTCTACAATTACGTCCCTTTTCAAAATGGGAACTTCTCTTAAAATTAAAGAATATGCTCTCAGAGGGAGCGAATTATTTCCTTTATGAGAAGTTCCTTATAGTATGGAAAATCACTCTATCACATTAAGCTACCTCTCTTGAATGTTACTATTTTTATTACGCATGTCAGGGATTTTTTTTTCGGGTGTCTCAGGGGCCGTTATAAGGCCCCTGTCCCAATGGCAAATGCCTACATTTTTTCCCAATTTGAACAAAAAAATTCCCAATCAGAAGGTCATTTTGGGAGCGCAGTGGCTCAGTGGTAGAGTGCTTGACTCGAGACCGAAGGGTAGCGGGTTCGAGCCTCACCGGCGTCACTGCGTTGTGGTCCTTGAGCAAGACACATTTATCCTAGCTTAGTACTGGTTAAACCCAGGAAGAACCGTCCCGCATAACTGAAAGATTGTTGAGTGGACGTAAAAAATCAAATCAAACAAACAAAAGAAGGTCATTTTTATGTAAATCAATATAGTTTACAAATTGCCTTCATTTCCAACGGACTTTTAATCAAAATAAAGCATATGATCAGAAATAAGAGTGATTCAATGCAGTTAAAGCGTCCCTGTTTAAGAAAATACTATAAAAATGAATGAAGAAAATTTCCCAATTTCGGTTAAAATGCCGAAAATTTCCCAAAGCAAAAGGCCCTAGGGCCCCTTCCCAAAAAGGTTGAAAAAAATCCCTGCATGTGCGTATACTGCGTAATGGATGCTACGCCAATGTCTGCCGATAACCTTTGCAAACAGCTAGGATCCAGATCTGGACTGACAAAACTTCGGTCCTAATCTGGATCGAAGACCACAACAAAAGCATGAATTTTTTTTACCCAGCATGCAAAGAATTAAAACACCAAACAAGGTTTGATATTTCCACTCTGCTGTCAATGATTATACATAACTATGTAACATGCAGTCTACTGGCAAGTTGCAAACCAGCCTGTTCAAGAGCTTGGCAATCTGAGTGCAGCAAGAATGACTATCCTATAATCCAGACAGTGAACTTGTATGACTGAGCAGTAGTGCAGGCTGACCTGCACCATTGTTTCCCATATTATTACAGCTATATGGGAAGGTCACATCTTTCCTGGGAAAGCAGCTACTCAGTGCCAAGTGCACATCCTTTTGCCAGTCACTGACAACTGCCTAATATTTAATCAGTGTTACTGTCATGGTTGGGAGAGAAAAAATCTCAATGAAAGAATGTGACATGAATCAATAGATATAAACTTCTACTGTCGTGCCAACCAAGAGTGACAGTGACGTAATATTATGTTTACAATTGTTAAGTAAAACATTAACTTGACACTCCATTTGAGCTAACGCGAATCGATCGATCACTTGTGTATGCGGATAGGATTAATACACAAGTGATCTATCGATTATAAGTCCCTGATATCATGATGACATTGTCACTCTTGATAGGTAGGACAGTAATGAGAACTAGAGTTCTAATTATAAAGAAGATTACAGAATGTTTTTTCTTCTGTGCTATTAACTCTTTGCTTGCTGGGTAATTTTGATGCTTTTGTCGTTTTCACAATTAACTTTTTCACAAAATTTATTTTAGGAACACTATCAGAGTGTCAAACTGTTTTGGATCCAGTTCAGACCAAAAATGTTGTCAGGTCTGATGTTTGCAAAGGTTATCAGCAGATGACCAAAGTTGCAGCTAGCAAGGAAAGAGTTAAGATGGGATTGATCAATGGACGTAATTGAGCTTATTTCACTTTCTAATTAAACAGTGCTTAAGACATAAAAAGCTTTGTGGAACATGTTCATATTTTATAGTAGTTTTAAGATCATAAAATATTTATTTCAGGAAACTTAATCTTGATCTTTTTCTGCTATGAAAAAAAAAGCCGACCCACTTTTAGACGGGGAAAAAAAGCCCACCAATCGACCCCAACTCAAATTCGGTCGGTAAACAGCAAACCAACAATTTTTTATGGTTGGCCCTACTTTTCACGGTGATTGGGGTGGGCGTTTATTAGAGGCTACAAGTGCGAGAAAAGTCATTAAAACAGCATGTAGTTCCAATTTCTTTGTAAGGGTCCCCATCTTGAAAAAGCTGCTAGTGTCACAAAGTCTGTAGAAGACTATTGACACGGTAAACGGTTGTTTTGGCGATAGGTATCAATAAAACTTTAAATATGCACTTTCCAGGGCAAAAGGAGTGGCTTCAACAAGGTACAGGGTTCACTACTATTTACGGCCAAAATGATAGTAGAGTCAAAAGAGGGACTTTCCTTGGAGGCGGAGGAGTACACATTCACTGCTAATAACAAATTCAAGACTTTGCTGCATAGGACCGATTTTTATTCTCAATATTCGTGGGTGACTGTTTGTTTGAGGCTCGATTTATTGGGAAATTTGCTTGAAAAATCTGCATTTTTGGCATCCAAACTGGGGGACGGGTGTCTATTGGTGCATGGGCCTCTAATATAAATTTTATGGTACCAACTTTTTTTTACTACTAACATACCCTTTTGAACAATGCTGCAAGAAAACCTGTATGCAAGCAAACATCACATGTGCAGATCAGCCAGCTCAGATATACAATCTGACCAATGTCATTGCTCCATTGTATAACCGCTGCATGTACACCTGCTCCATTCAAATTTTCAAAACTCACCAGTCACCAAGTCTGCATAGATCCAGATCAGGTCCAATATTGATCTGGGTCCAAACTGTTTGCAAAGGTTATCAGCAGATAAGAGTTAAACAGATTACTTCCGAGGTCTCAAACCAGGAACAAAGGTTTTCTTGCAACCTAAGGTATAAGGTATAAAAAGTGCACTGTTGACATCTAAGAATGCACCAAAAGTGATGCTTTTTCACGCCTAGAAATGTTTTAAGGGGCAACAAAATATTTACAGCTATAATACTGGTAAAGTCACAGTATATAGCAGCTGGCTAGATGGGCCATACCCACTTAATGTATTTAACACAAAAAGCACACATACTTTTACAAGCACATGGGTTGTTTACACTATATGAGCCAATACATACAGGGAACAAGCTAGACTCAAAATACGTAAGCGAAGTGACTTCTCTGAGTTCTCTCTCAAGTTGAAATAGGGAACACTTTTGCAGAAATATATGTAAACATTATTATACAGTTATATATGCATGTAATATTTAAAACATTTATTTCAGTTCCTTTCGTTAATAGCAAGCAGAAATTGGCAAAAAGTGGACACTTGACCCATAAAAACATAGGACAATACATTTGTAATTGTCATCTTGGAGCATGTTTGAACAATAAAATTCAATCCATTTAATTAACTCAAGTTAAATCACTTCATAACTGTATTCCAAATCATTTTTGCATAAAATATGAGGAATCAAACTGACTTTGATAGTATTTTTGGAAAAAGTCTCCTAAAGAACCAAGCAAGTACTGACTTTCTAAAACTTAGCGATTTTCAAGGAGGTTTGGTGAAGTCTAAGCACACTGGGAGACCATTTCACCCAACGGGCACTGTGCTCTAATCAATAATGAGCTGTGACACATGATTTCCAACAGTGTGGTATGTGCGACCAGCTAAGGCTCAGATCAGCCTGCATACATGCAGCCTGATCAGGGTCTTTACTAGTCGCATGAACATTCTATTACTCCTAGGCTACCGCCCGATTATCATTTGGGATTTCTAAGCTTTAAAGGAGGCTGTTCAGGCTCATCTGAGTCTATACTTGTCAAAATGCAACATTGCTGGAAATCACATGTCACGGCTCAATTTCTATTTCTAGCACCCTGCATGTATTTTATCTAAACATCTTTGTACTTCTAGCCTTGCTTTATCTACATGTAGGGCATTTGAGCACAGTTGTGTTGATGACTTGATGTGGTCCTGTTTTAAGGCGATGTGTGCATCATATTGAGCAATGTGATGTTCAAGTCAATTAAACAACAGATCAACCCATTTTTGTGAAGGGGTGAAACATATTAAGTCAAGACAAATTTGGACTTATTTAGATAATGGACAATAGAGAGGAATAAATCATTTGTAGCCATACTCAAACAACCTCATTAAAGCCCACCAGAGTCTGGGCCATAACAATTTGAACACTACATGTAGCTGGCTCCCCAGATTTGTGCTCTAAATGGGTGCAACCCAGACTTAACTGTGCTTCCTTAGACTAGGCATTTGAGCATTACCAGCCGTGTTTCTTTTTTAAGCGTTGAGAACTGCAAAAACTATCAGAATCGTTTACTCCAATGTAATAATAGTGCTAGATTAACGCAACCACTACATGTTGCAGAAAATTACTAGTTTCTCTTTTCTAGATAACCCCTCTTCTGCAGAAGAAATAAATTTGCAACACTGTCAATCAAGACATAATACTGGTATTCAATTCCAAATGGCCCCTATTTCATGTCCTGTGGGCAGAGCTGAATCCAGACAGAACATATCTTTATTGACATAAAACTCTGGCCACTCACAGGATCCCAGGTGGAACATTGCTGTTGCACACATCAGAGCTTTGATTGGTAAAATTCTTGATAGAGTAGCAAACAGTGTTACCTGGTTTGGTTTTGCACTGTGTTTCTAATCTTTTTGCCTGGTAATAGAATTCTAGACCATTAACGGTAATTTTGGTGCTTAGGAGCTTTTTATGTAGAATATGACCTGATTATCTTTCAATAATGTTGACAGAAAGTTAGTGAAATTATTTTACAATAATTCCCAAGCATTCAGCTGTGTCCCAACAAACTACTCTATTTTTTATCAATGGAAAATATTCTACTGAATTCCAATATTTCTGTGCTTTCATCTAGTAGCCCTTGTTCTGCCTATCAAATTTTATCTCAAATGCTCACCCACTTTTACATTTCTACCAATCAGATGTCTTGATCTGCCGAATGACACAAAGTTGATTACTAAGTGACAAACTATAGATCCTGCTCTGTCAGCTGCTTTAGAAGACAGCTGATCAGGATTTGAGCTGTTCAACAGTCTTAAAGAATGGGTATATCGCAGCTCAGAGAGACAAGTGTTAAAGCCTTATCAGCCGCAACGGACATAACTTCATTTGCATTTATGATGGCTTCTGTAACAGGCGTATCTACATAATCTGATTTCATATCCTGTCAAGTCTTGCAAATACCACACTAGTTCAGACAATAGGGAAGATTATGTTTCTTATTTCATGTAAAGTTTGTTTGTTTGATTTGATTCTATACGTCCCAGTCAACAATTTTTCAGTTATGTTGGGATGGGTCTTCCTGGGTTGAACCAGTACTAAGCAAGGATAAATGTGTCTTGCTCAAGGACACAACACAGTGATGCCCGTGAGGCTCAAACCCACAGCCCCTCAGTCTCGAGTCAAGCACTCTACCACGAGCCACTGTGCTCCATATTTCATGTAAAGCCCAAGAGAAGACACATATTGTAATATGGCCACTCAAAAAGAGGCAAAACAAACATCTTTATAATAACAATTGGTAGCTTAAATGAAGGTCGAAAGTATTGCAGAATTCTCCACTTGGAGCATTCTGCAATACTTTTGACCTGCATTAAGTGATAGTTGGTCTTGAAAAAAAATTTTTGGTCTTTTTGCGAGTGGCCTTTTTACACAAATTTTTACTGTAGTCTTTATTTTCAACTGAAAAATAGTGATTTTTTCTCTAATATAGGTCAAGATAAACAAACATTTTGAGAGTATTACTTAAGAATTGAAAGTTATTTTTCTGCGTTTCACTGAGGTATGAAATGTCGGGAAAATTACATCTAATTTGCATGAAAACCGAAGGTTTTCATGCTAAAATTAGATGTAATTTAAACGACATTTCATACCTCAGTGAAACGCAGAAAAATTACTTTCAATTCTTATAATTACAACTTCTTCTCTATTCATTCTTATTCAGTATTTTTAATTATGTTTTCCTTAAAAAAATACTTTCCAGCTAATAATTTGTTTCGCGCATTTAGACTATGACGTGCGTATGTAGACGTAACGATCGCGACGTTCAAAAATCAAAATGGCGGCCGTTCTCCAATTGAAAATAAACAACTACTTTTTAGAGACTAGAATTTCGTTTTTAACCGAAAAAACTTAACATGGGTGTTCAATATGTACGATAGTTACGTCATCGGATATGACGTCATTCATTTACATTGGTGACGAAAAGCATCATCTGTCAAAATGGCTTGGAAAGGAAAAGAAATGACCCCCAGCAAAAAGAAATTGAGCTATCTTTATTGAGTGAAATACAGAAATTGAAGAATGCAAAGACGAATTGCAATTGCAAAAGATGTTGGATAAACCAGGCAACAGTCATGCAGTAAGTTCAAGAAACGATTTTATTGCGGGGCTTGACTGAAAACATACAAAGAAGTTGCAGGAAAACGAGCACATGTGCAAGCCGAGAGGCGATCGCATCATTTTGCGGACTGGGAAACTAAATAGATAGCAGCCAAGTGCGGATCCAGAGGGGAGGGGCCAGGGGGTCCGGACCCCCCTGGAAAATCACAAGTTATTTGGGTTTCTATAGGGAGTAAGCAATTGCCCCCCCCCCCCCCCCCCCCCCCCCCCGCCTCTGGAAAAATTTGGACCCCCTCCGGAACCTTGAAAAATGATATTTCTCTTTGAAATTAACCATTTGACTTCTGTAAAATAAGCAGAGGACTAAGAAAAAAGCAAAAAAAACAAAAACAAACAACGCTGTCAGAGTTTATTTTTGTCAGATTGACGTGCCCCCCCCCCTCCATGACGAAAATTTCTGGAACCGCGCATGGCAGCAGACAGCCTGTTCATTTAGGCGTCGTATGTAAGTTAATCTTTGTTTTTCTACCTGAAAATATAGGTGTAGGTGTAAGGTAAAGTGTCAGTAATGTTGTTGTTGTCAGTAGTTGCAGTCTGTCCATTTCTCTTCATTGAAGCATTGCACAGTATCACAAAAGTAGTTCTGTCGTGAATGACCCCGCCCCCCTCATGAATACGGACCGGGTTCATTGGAAAATGAAATACAGGTCAATGCGATCAGATGACCGTTCTTGACCAATCAGATTAGCGGATCTCAATAAATGTTATGACAGTTGTAATTATACAGGTTTGGATAAACAAAATTTTTCAGGGAAAAATTGTTAATATTTTCTTACCCATCAGTTTTAACATATGTTTTGGGTGCTCAAAAGAACCGTCTCATTGAGACGGTTCTTTTGAGTATCCCCAACATATGTTTCGGTTGAGAAATAAGAAAATTAATTTACTGGTGCGCATTCTTAACTAAAGTCCTGGTAAAATTGTGAATATTTCTTTAAACATCACACGTTTAGGGTGCTAATGAGATGGTTCTTTTGGGTACCCACAACATTATGTTTTTGTTGAGAAATAATATTTTTTTAATTTTATTTTTTTAATTACGCATTCTTATCTAAAGGCCTGTTCACTAGGAAAACATTACCACAGAGCTTAGGAGCACAGTGGCTCACCAGAGGCACTGTATTACACTTTATCCTCTCCTAAGTACTTGTTCAACCCTGGACACGTACATCCCTACTGACCCAACATTTGTTTGTTTTATTTGATTCTTTACATCCCATCAACAATCTTTCAGTTATATAGGGACAGGTCTTCCTGGATTGAACTAGTACTAAGCTAGGATTAATGTGTCTTGCTCAAGGACACATCGCAGTGATGCTGGTGAGGCTCGAACCCGCGGCCCCTCCGTCTCTAGTCAAACACTCTACCACTGAGACACTGCGCTCCCTAGCTAACCAGACATGACTGAAAAATTGTTAAATGGGACATAAAGCATCAACTCAAAATTACCATAGAGCTTGATCACTGCTTGCTTTTTTTTTTACTCTTTCGGATTTGTTTTTTTGCACCAATTTTGATACTGGAGGCTTAATGGTTTTTTAAAGAATGTATCTGTCATTTAATGCCAAACATGCAGACGGGAAATGTGCTTACATTGTTGTCAGTATTTTCTTTAGAACATTACTTAAGTGAATGATTTCTGTGAAAACACATTTTGTAACCAGGTGTAAACAAGCTGCTTGAATGGAATTTTTGCTGTAAGACTATTCCCTGCAGTAAAAGATAAGCATCTCTGATCATCAGTGCTGTAGCTTCAACCAAAGCTAAAAATAAATCCAGAATCCAGATCGGAAGAAAGTAGCATGGAAATATTTTTCTTATTTCTCAACCAAAATATATGTTGTGGGTACTCAAAAGAACAGTCTCGTAGAGACGGTTCTTTTGAGTACCCACATAATAGGTTCTGATAGAGTGTTAAGAAAAGTTTTACGCTCAACTTTATTGCTGGCCTAGAGCTGAGAATAAATATTTCTAAAAATAGCTCTAAGAACTCAGCATCACGCTGCAGGTACAGGGTATAATAATTGTACTAAAATTTATGTAATAATACAGGTATTAATAATCATAAAATATATTTTGGTACATCCGTCAAGCCTCCATATAAGAGTGTGTTTAAATGGAAAATTACTATTCTTATATCTCAACCAAAACATATTACTCGAAAGAACCGTCTCAATGAGAGTTCTTTTGCGCATTCCAATTGATGGGCAAAAATCTTGTAAGAGCTGCCTGATCAGGGTCTGCTCTGCTTATGGAAATATTATCAGATATGATCCTACACTAGTGGACCTGACAAGTAATTTCTTTATTATATGTACAAACATGAAAGTTTATTTATATAATTATTCATAGTGGGTGGAGCTTAGCATGAATATTCATGAAGGAAAGGGTTAAGGGTTTCCAGTACTATACAAGGGATTAAAGCCACAAATTTCTGCTATTTTTTTTTCTTTCATTCATTTTTCAAGAACACACTGTCCCATTTAACATTAACCATGATTTACATGTCATGGTTGCAAAAACATATAAAAAAATCTGTCTACAAGTGACATAAAAATATATGAGCCAGCTAGCTCATACAAAAATGGACCAGTTCATACGTTCAGATAAGCGAGTTATTTTAACCGTCTTATTAAAATGGTTCTTTTGAGCCCCCACAATTATGTTTTGGTTGAGAAACAAGAAAATAATTTTTTGGTACAGACTAAAGGCCTGTCATCAGTTCAAAAATTGTGTTTCTGGTGCTCAAAAGAATAGTCTAATTGATAGGATTACCCATGATATCTGTTTTGGTTAAGAAATGAGAAAAATTACCCTAATTACTCTCTCTGGTACACTGTCAAACTTCTTAAGTTTAAAATTGTAATAACAATGTATTTTCTTATCCATCATTCTAAGCAATGAGATGGTTCTTTTGAGTCTCCACAACATATGTTTTGGAGGAGAAATTTTTTATTTTATTTTTTATTTTCACAATATATCATTCTGGTGGCATAGGTAATGGTTTTTAATAATCTAAGACTTCCCTGTTCAGTGGTGGACCCTTGAATCCTGCTTTGAGACCTATTTCTTTTTCATGGAATATTTAAGAAAAATTAGGTAAAACCAGCAAAGCAAACCCCCTTTCCAGAAATCCTGGTTCAGTCCCACATAGTATGGAAGTGTACCAAGGTTCAGACAAAAACTCAAAGCTTGCATCAGATATTTGTGTAATATTTCATGCTTTTGCTGTCAGTTGCTGATTTTTTTTCAAAATTAACTTTTTTTTCAAAAATTTCTTTCAGGGACATTATCAGTGTGTCAAACGGTTTGGATCCTTATCTGGGCCCAAACTGTTTGCAAAGGTTAGTCATTGCTAGCAAACAAGGAGTTAATGACAATCTGTGCAGTGATTTTTTTACAAATTCGTTTCTATGAGTCCCGGGACTCACTAGGCCAAAATTCTTTGCATCCCAAACTCGAAGTTCTGCATCCCATATGGGGCCCACTTTGAATCATAAATTTTATGTATCCATACAAATCCGACCCATTCATAGAAGCCAATTTGAGAAACAAGACACTGTCATACTTACTTATACAATAAAGAGCAAGCTTACTTTGTCATGTAAAATAATTTTTAGAGACCAGGCCATTAGCTTGTGTTCATCTAACTCTGCATGCCTACAAGTGTACTGCTGGAAGTTACTGAGCCCTTGGACATACGGTGATGATACCATATTAATTTTTGTTAATACCATCTGTTCACAGTACAGTCCCCGTACTTCATGAGCCTGCAGTAATACTTTAACAATTCTATTTGCAGAGTTGATTCTAGGATTTGTCTAGAAGGGGCCAACTCTCCCCCCCCCCTCCCCCTGTGTTCCCAAAAGGGGGCCAACCTGCAAATCAAATGGGTAATGGTAATTTTCTAAAAAAAAGCCCCACCAGCCCTTCCCCCCCCCCCCTAAAAAAACTAAGTCCACACCTAAAGAAAAATCGAGCAGGGGTTGTCTTTAGGCGCTGGCCTGTTCTGTTCACCCCCAACCACAATAACCTTGGCCTTCAAAAGTGTTGGACAAAGACAGAGGGAGAAGAGTGGGAGGGGTGTCTGATTTGAATATAAACAAATGTAATCAGAGCACCCTCTTCTCCAGAATGATAGATTTTTGGAAAATAGAGTACTAAATGGCACATACCTGGTCGGTAGAAGACAATTTAATATTCCTCAGAAATGTCAGACTCTAATGCCATGCCATTCGTTTATTTCCAAGTTGGGCCTCTTGCTAAGAACACCATTGTGGGCTGTTTAGGGTCTATTTTTGGAGACATAATCTTCTCATGAAAGCATGCTGTGTTCATTATGGAGGGGCATTATGGAAAGGGTGTTTAAACTTGCGGGTAAAACGCATTATTCCAATGCTTCATTTTTGGTCGGTACTGGTTTATCGGCACTGGCTTTTACCAGTAAACTCCCCGTGAATATCTGAAAACACATGTTTCCCAAGGGAAGTAATGATCGCTAAACTGTTGGGGAGTATTTCGGTACCGGTTTTTACCAATATTATTCAAGACACGGTGCGCAAGTAAAAAAACGTTCAAAACAAAAGTTGCAAATTTTTAAATGCAGACTTTTCGCCACAATTTTTAATGCGTCCTGTGGGATTCACATGGTTTAAAATCATGCGTCCTTTGTGAGAATCATGCGTCTGAGACGCAGGACGCGCAGGTAAAAAAATCACTGTCTGTGCCATTTTCTCATGACAGGGATCCATAACAAAATCTGCGATCATGTGAAATGAGGCTTTCTAAAAAATCTGGACAGCAAGGAGCAGATCAGCTTGCAGAGCTCCACAGGCCCAGAATCAGAGCTTTTATTGATGAGACCAACAGCAATATATGCTTGTAGTTTCCCTATCTTAATCTGGCCAAAAATAAATTAAACCATGTCCTTAACATTTATTGTCCTATCCATATCCAAACAGACCAACTAAAATGCCTCACAAATAATGTTTGATCCAAATGAGATGGCTCAAATGACACTGTTTTCATCACCGGGTTCTTGGTTAACATGCAGGTGCAGGGGCATCATCCACATAATGGATGATGAAAACAACATACAATACAACAATAGTCTTAATAAATCCAGGTAGCTGGCTAGCTAGACACATAGCAAATCTCACAACGTTCCTTTTGAGGGGACAACTGTTGTGAGCTCCCACTCACCGCAGTCGTTCTCCATTAATTTCTTCCCTGTCAGGCCTCCTAGGCGGTGGGCTAGGCCCATGCCTTCCATCAACCTCTATACCACATGCTGTTCTTAACTTCTGAGTGCACATGTCCATACCAGCAACTCAAAATGTGGTCAAACTACTCGAGCTCAAGCTTTGCCAGTAACTCTCTTGACCTTACTGTGAAAACGTCCGCAGAGGCAGAACTGTCTGATCATGGCCCTGTTGCTGGCATGGAGCACCAAGCTCCACATAAGAGCAGTACATATGGCCACAGGTCTTAGAAGAGAGGTGGCAAGATGTGAGGACTGGCAGCAGCTCCCTTAACTTCTTCCATGGGTAGTGACTGCCAGATCTCAGTCTCCAATAGTGGAAAGCATGTCATCTAGATAGCAGAAGGAAGCTACCATCTCCAGCTTATCAGGTCCAACCTGAACTTCGCTCTGCTGCACTTCTTATTACACCAAAGTTTGCAGCCATTGCAGTAGCTACTCCTGTACAACAGACAGCACATGGAAACTCAGGTACCTGATCTCTGCATGGTATGGGCGGATCCAGGAATTTTCGTCAGGGGAGGTCCAGGTTTATCTGACAAAAAAAGCTCTGACGTTTATTTTTTTTTTTTAGTCCTCAGCTTATTTTACAGGAGTCGCATGGTGAGGTCCAGGCCTATATCACAGATCATGATCTTTGTTTTTCCTGCATTTACCATCAACCCCTTCTCCATGGTTTCATTCCATATCAAAAGCCTCCTAACATATTCCTCCAGATCATGGTAGGACCTGTATCACCTGCTGCTCTGATCATCTCAACCACTTTGCCTGATGGGTCTGCCTCTTTGCCTGATTTCACCTTTGTTTTGAGATGGCCTTATTCACCATGTCGATAGTGATTGGGATGGGTGGGCCTTCTAGTCAAACTCAAGGTTGTGAAGCCTTTCATAATGTTCAGCACTTTCTGCTTTGCCTCCTCCACAGGTTTAGATAAACAAAATTTTTGACACCATATGTTTTGGTTGAGAAACAAGAAAATTAGTTTTTCGATACGCACGCTCAATTTAAGTCCTGCTCCTCGCTCATAAACACTTCCTCAGAGTCATTCGTCACTGGCTTGTCACCTACATCACCATACTCTTACACTACTGGTTGGCCAGGTGGAAGATATCAGACGACTTGTGATCAATGCTCTCATAGACCACCAGTCCTTGTCTGCTTTGTGGCATGCTGAAGATTGGGATTTTCATTCAGTCAACACACACACACAAGCTACATGGTGACATTCTACTACCATTGCATCTCTCCTTCAATTTAATGGCAATAGTATGTTTAATAGCTAATTTGAAAGGCACTAGGAACCCTTCCCAGATTTGCCAAAAAAAATCCCTGTGTACCAAGAACCTGCATACCTGGACTAGTCTGTTGTTGTTGTTTTTTTTGGGTTTTTTTAATAATTCTATCAGAAGCCAGCTGATCACAGGATCCACTGAGTTTTCCATATTATCAAAGAAATTGGGCCACAGCTCAAAACAAAGATCTTAATGACAAATGTTAGTTTAATGAAGGTCGAAAGTATTGAACATTCTGCAATACGTTTGACCTGCATTAAGCTATAATTGGTCTTGAAAACCAATTGAATGGCCGTTTTACTGTAATTGGAAATCAGAAATTTGTATAGCATTTTGATTCACAACTCGAAAAGTGCTCAGCATATGATTATAAGAACATGTATGCTTATAAGGTCAAATACCGCCCTCATTTCCCTAAGGGTGTTGTTCATTTCAAGCTAGAGTTTCCTAACAAAGAGCAGTTCTGCTGCCTCTAGAGAAAAGCTTGGGCTTTAATTTTGATTATACACCAAAAGTATATCCTTGCTTAGTACTGGTTCAACTCAGGAAGACACGTCCAGACATAACTGAAACATTGTTAACTGGGACGTAAATAATCAAATCAAACAAAAAAAAAAACACCAAAAGTGAGCCAGATAGCGGAAGTTCACCCCCTTTCACCCCTTCCTTCCTCCTACATGTACATGCATGCTGAGCCCCTGCAGTTTCAATAATAATCCTTTGACTTGACTGAAACAAGTTGGACTGCAGATTGTCATTTTTTAGAACAACTTCTAAAATTTCAAGAGATTTTTTCTATACTGACTGACTTGGGTTACATTTATATCTGCCATAAAATTGTGCAAATTTGCTCCTTGTGGCTATTTGATCAGTGATCAATGATTCGAGGGTAACCCATAAACTTTTACAAATAGCATTAAAGTAAGTGCAATGGAATGCTTTGAAAATTGGAACATTCAACACTTTGCATGCTAGGTAATAACTTTGCATGCTTTTTTTTAAATCAACATTTTCAAAAAAGCTGTCAGGAATACAATTAGAGTATCAAACAATGTTTTGGGGAACCTGATCTGGGTCCAAACTGCAGGGTTATTCCTGGTCCAGAATATGGAGGTGCCATGAAAATGGGCCAATGGTCCACGTCCCATTCATTTGCATGCAAAAATCTAGATTTTGATGTACCATTTGAGGTTTTGATGGGCCATTTGGAAAAAAAGATAGGCCCAAGCACAGGAGCTTGAAGTTCGGTCTTTAATTCACCTATATACCCACACAGTGTCATTACTTAGTAATGACCAGGGGTGATACTAAGCTCTCGGTAGCCATTCCGGCTCCAGTTTCCAGTCAATCAGCAGTGAATGTTGCAACGGCAACGTCAAAGTGTTCGATAACTTTTCTTCTACGTTATGATCAGGATGGCAATGTTTAGGGAAAACAGGGCAATGTCTGAAATATACCTTAAGTCGAAAAAGTACCGAAAACCTACTTGCTGAGGCATAAACAATGAGACAATGACGTTTTCATCTACAAAATAAGCCCTAAGACGTTAAAACTTGACGTTACCCTTTGTACGCCAAATGGGGTGTGACGTTGACATCACATGATCTTTGAAAAACAACGGTTTGAATTTCCGCAAATTTTATGAAAAACAGAATTTTTTGTGATAAGTAAATGTAAGGGTTTGATTTTTTTAATATTCTGAACACATTTAACTGATAGTTTAAGTTTTTGGTTGAAGAATTTGTAAAGTTTTGAAATGTATTTTCTGATTTTCTCCAAGTGTAACAAAGGCTCCGATTCACTGCGTCGAACCGGAAACTGGAGCCGGAACAGCTACCGTTATTTTTTCCTTATTTTCAATCGCAGATTGATGCAACTTGGTGATATGTCGGGAAAAGTTATCCATGCCTCACATGACCTGTTGATGTAGTTTTTATGGTTAGATGAACAGCTTTCGCCAAAACTTCCTTGTAACTGTGATTCAATATGAGAAAGAGAAAAGCGCTCAAAATTTTAGAACAATTATCGTATACTGCCCTTAATTGGGCCTCGTCGCGAGACAACCTGTCTTTGGGGGGTTGCGAACAACAAAGGCCCAGACCAGCCTGCGCATCCACGCAGTCTGATCAGCGCCTTTGTTAATCACTTATTGGAAAGTATCATATCGAGACTTGCTATGTGTGAAAATTCAATTTTCTAGCTAGTCTCTGTAGCTGAGGAGACTGGTTGGAGTCCCGCTTTGTCGGAAATCTCGAAGACAGGTTTTCTCGCATCAAGGCCCAATTGAAAGAGGTTACACTAACAACTTACCATTCGGACCACTTCTGGATATACTGGCTCTGATAGAACACCCCGCGTTGCTGTGATATAATCCACAAGTTCATTGAGGCAAGCTCTTTTCACTTCTTTGCTCTTAAGGTCTGAGACAGGGTCCATAAAATCAAAGACAGCACAACACTGCTGAAGCTTCTTAATGAACAGATCCTGCTGTTCTGCTGGAGGGGTGTCTGCAACAAAAATAACTTCCCTTTTAACCCTTTGTATACTAACAAATTCTTCCATCTGGTTCGATACAATGAGCCTGGGATGGTTCATAATATATATCAAGGGGTCAAAAATTTGAATTTCTTAATATATGTAAAGCTGTAGGCCAAATAAAAAATATGTGTGTTTCGGGTAACAGGTCTGAAAATTTTAGGTAGGGTAGGCACATATCTTTTTTTTTCAATTAATTTTTTTTCTGGAAAAAATATAACTTATGCATTTTGAAAAGCCTTTCAAAAAATTCTATTTGTTTTCCACAAAACCTGAAAAGTCCTAGGTTTCACAAGAAAATTTAGGTAGGGTCAGGTTACCCTAAACACATGTATTTTTTTTATTTGGCCTTAGCTGTACATTTACTTCAGATCCTGAAGATGTTTTTCTATCTTTGCAAATAGTGGTGATCCTAATGAAATGCCAGATGATCGGTATTTTATCCGAGAATCCACTGTTTGCCATAGTACCTGCTCAAGGGTTTCAAGTATACAAAGGGTTAATGCTTAAAAAAAAAAAAGATTTTTTTTTAATTTCTCCATAAAGCATTTGGTCATTTGTACCACCCATACATGTAAGTTGGCTGGAATCTGATCAAAAACCTATGGAGAGTGTATTTGCCGAAAGCATATCTTTGAGAAAAGTTCATTGAGCATCCCCTACAAGCCCTCCACAAAAGGAAGGTTGAACAATTTATAACAATTCTTTCTATCAAAAGAATTAGACCATTAAATACAGCCCGATTTGATTGACTAATCAAATTGAAACTTCCTAAACGTTTTAATCTGCTGTGTACGCGACAGTTTTCAAATACTATTGTGTTGATGAATTACAATGAGCGACAGGTTTATTTTTAAAGCTCTCGACTTGGGTACTTGCAATACAATGTAGTACCTTTCAATGCGGATTCAATGCAAACTAAAGTCCTTCGTTAAATGGGGTGCAAAAAACCCGCAGGCATAGGGACGCTTGTTGCTACTTCATCGTCCATCTGGCATTGAATCAGCCACACTTCCCAAGAAGTGTAAGCATACTACTTTTATTAATCGAAACATGATCACAAAAGTTCCTCTTAATTATTATAGCCAAAGCTGAAATAAGTTGCCTAAATCCCCGTTTTAAAAAGTTAACTTTTCTTACTGACTCAGTCAGTAAAATGTCCAGCCGCGGATCGAGAGCCAGGCACGTGCATGTTATGTCACTCAATTTGCTTACAAGTGAGAGCTTTATACATGTACCAGACTACCGATGAATCCGCTCTTGAGAAAACCGAACCACTTTCGCTTCGCTCTACATATGCGCAAATGCGCAATTGCCGACTTCGACTTCTAGTCAGTCACCCAAGAATATATTGAAACCGCCAGACGTATCGTACGATCAGTATTTCACTGAAACTCTGAAACTGTCAACGCATTCCAACAGATGCTTATTTGGAGGAATGCTTGAATAAGCGAGTGGCTCAATTTAAAAAATAACTCTCTCCTTGTTGATCCGCCGATGATGCATTGGTTACTTTGATATTCTCTCTCTCTCTCTCTCTCTCTCGCCCGCTTTAAT
Source organism: Loripinus fragilis (assembly GCA_964019695.1). Taxonomy (NCBI): domain Eukaryota; kingdom Metazoa; phylum Mollusca; class Bivalvia; order Lucinida; family Lucinidae; genus Loripinus; species Loripinus fragilis. The sequence continues at coordinate 74,826,087 of OZ026514.1, forward strand.
ATGTATGACACAACCACACACGAGCTGTTCGGTATAATTATACCTATCAAAGATGGGACAAACAGATAAACGGACGAATTTCCACTGAAAATATTAAACTTGTGATCGTGTTTTTTTTTTAGAAATTCACTTTTTCAAAAAGGACAGTGTTCGATTTTTTAGGATGTTTTAAAAACTTTTTTCGGCGATTACTTTAAGTGAACGTAATTATTTTATATAAAGTTGTGAAATAATCTGATTGATGCAGATAAATGTTATTGACACAAATGCTTAAATTGTCTCACCCTCAGCATATTATGAAGAGACTAATTTATTAAAAGCCAGAAGTTACATTCAAAGCAGTCAAAATTCAAACCATTTTATAAATGCGTACCAAGACCGACACTAATTGTTAGATTTTCTTCAATTCCTTTTCCCGCTTGTAAACATCGACCCAAGCCTGGAAGAGTCCAGTCTCACAACAGTGTAATTTCTTTAATTCTTATAAGATCGGACTCAGGATAGCGTATAAAATTTGGGCGTGACGCGAGAAGCCCTGTCTTCGGTGAGTTTGTGAACAACAAAGGCGCAGACCAGCCTGCGCATTCGTACAGTCTGATCAGCACCTTTAAACAGCATTAATACGAAAAAATTTGTGCATGCCGACGTAAGAAATTATTCAAAATTCTATTGGGAAGTAATTTCAAACCAGCGCACGGTGTTTTAACTACACACTAGGATCACATCACCGAGATGGTTCTGATGAGTATCCACAACAAACTATAGTTTTGTACATGCGTAATTATAGTATATGTTCTATTATTGCTATGTGTGAACTAGATTCCTGGAGAACTGCCTGAGTGAGTCTTTTGTTCCGAAAGGAATGCAGTTAAACCTTAAAATTCATATTGGAGAAGACTCAGACGAGATTCAAACTGTTGTCAACAAAATGCTTGAAAAAACATTGTTAGAAATAACCAGAGTGGTCAGAGATGAACACCAAAAACAGCTAGTTAACTCCAAACCTAAAGTGAAGGAACTTGAAAAGCAATTGAGAGAGAAAGTCAAAGACAGAGGTAAGATTTCTGAAATTGACTCTCAAATTTTCAAAATAACGGAAATGAAGAAAAATGAAATCTTAGAGAAACAAAACAAGAAACTTTCTCGTCTGAAAATTGCTAGAGATTCATCTGATGTATCTGTAAATAAACAGACAAATGATCTCCCTAAAACTGCAAAGACAACCACAGTCAAAGGTCGAAAGAAAAGGAAACACCCTAACAGAAGTAAACATGAAAAGTCTTCTAATAAGCAAACAGTACCCACCACTAAGTCAAGAAGTGATATGAACCATAATAATAATAGCCAAAAACCAGAAAATCCTAAAAACAGGGAAACAAAAAATCAGGGTAGCCCCGTCATTGACTTGACTAAGGAAACAGGGAAAAGCTCTAATAGAGATACCCATCCAAAAAACTACCAACCCCTCGGCAGCAATCAGAAGATCAGCTATGCAGAAGCCGTGAGGAGGGGAAACCAAAAGGCCAGTCTTCAGACAGCAATCTCAAACCTAATCACCTGTCTACAAAGCTTCCAAGAAACAGAAGGTTTGTCAGACTACAAAGCAGAAAAGAATGGAGGAAGGTCAAAAGGAAAAAAGCCGCATTACAGAGGGGGAAAGAAACAGTGGTAAATTTATCTTCAAGACCTCTAACTGACGAGGAATTCCGTCTTCTTGGTAAGGGATTAAAATTCTGTCCAAAACCTAAACCACATGATGCTATTAAACTGGCAGAAGAGACTTTTAAATTTTCGAGAAGAGTCCGACTGAAAGAATTTTTCGCTCCTGACCCAGAATATGAAGACAGCAATGATTCAGACACTGAAGAAGACAAATTTCCAAAAGTGAAAAAGGAACAGTCTTCTTTCATTCCTCCTGCAGGCCGAGATAGTAGTTTAGATTTCTATTTAGAAGCAATTACTCATGAAATTTTGCAGCACACTAAAAAGTACAAATATCACTGTAATTTAAGCCCAGGAGAGCGAAAGGCATTATTTGACCTTTCACATGATGAAAACATTATCATTAAAAAGGCTGACAAATCTTCATCAATTGTAATAATGAATCGTAGTGATTATATTCAAGAGGTCGAAAGACAACTGAAAAACGAAAAATACTACAAACAACTGAATGAAGACCCGTCTGAAAATCTTGCCACAGATATCAAAAATACAGTTGAAAATATTGCACAAAAAGAGAGAAAAGGTGATTTAAATAATCTGGTGACTACTGGTGCTAGGACTCCACAATTTTATGTGCTTCCTAAGATACATAAGGAACATAATGAAACTTTTCCTATTGGTTATCCGGGCCGTCCCATCGTATCTGCCTGTAACTCTTATACAGAAAATATATCAGGATTTATTGATGAAATTTTGCAGCCCCATGTCAAAAATCTTGGTTCTTATGTTAAAGATACTACAGATTTTTTACGCAAGTTGCAAAATGTTCCTTATGTACCTAAGAAAGCATTTTTAGTGACACTGGATGTTACATCACTGTATAGTAACATACCACATAACGATGGTATTAAAGCCTGTCAACACTTCCTAAATTCTAAACCTAGCAATGGTGGAATATCTACTGAATCTCTGTGTGAGCTAATTTCAACAGTATTAACTAAAAATCACTTTCAGTTTAATGGTGATAACTACCTACAAATTATGGGATGTGCAATGGGTACAAAAATGGCCCCTAATTACGCTTCCCTTTTCATGGGTAAATTTGAAGAAGATAAATTGAACCAATATCACCTTCAACCCCTCATCTGGCTAAGGTTCTTGGATGACATATTCCTGATATGGGAATATTCTGAAGATGAACTTCTTGATTTCATAAAGTATCTAAATAGTGCACATCCGTCTATAAAGTTTACATATCAATATTCAACCGAAAAAGCAACATTTCTGGATGTTGACATCAGTAAAAATAATGACGGTACTTTAGATACTTCAATACATGTTAAAAAGACAAACAACCATCAGTACATAGAATACTCCTCATGCCATCCTTTATCATGCAAAAAAGGTATACCTTTTAGCCAGGCAAAACGATACAGACGTATTATCTCTGATGATGAAAATTTTGAGAAAGAGCTTGATAAACTCAAAAGTTATTTTATGAAAAGAAATTACCCACAACACATTGTTGACCATGCTTTTCAAAAAGCACGATCTCTTTCGAGAGATGTAGCTTTAAGGGAAACTGCTAAAAGTAATGCAAAAATTATCCCTTATGTGATAACCTACAACCCCTCCCTACCAAGGATTGGTGAAATCATGAACAAATACTGGGGTTTACTTGCTCTATCTCAAAAATCTAGTGTTAATTATATCTTCCAACATAAGCCTGTGTTGGCATTTAAAAGACCACAAAACCTTGCTGACATTTTGACGCATTCAAAAATGAATTTCAGTAAATCTCAGACAGGGTCAGTATCTTCATGCAAAAGACGCAGATGTACCCATTGTAAGAGTATTAATGAATCAACAGAATTTGTTTGTTCCAATACAAATGAAACTTTTTTGCTTAAATATGATTTTGATTGCACTTCTGAAAATGTTATTTACCTAATAACATGTAAAAAATGTCATGCACAATATGTTGGTCAGACGCACCAAAAGGTTTCAAAGAGAATGAACAGTCATCGTTTTGATATTTGTCATTATCCAGATAATTTCACAAATGTTTCTTTACATTTCAATGAAAATGGCCATACTCCAAGGGATTTCTCATTTGCCCCTATTGATAAAGTTGAGGCTGAATGGCCTAGATTATTGAAAGAAACCTACTGGATGCATCGTCTGAATACCATTCATCCAAACGGTATGAATTCCAAGGTACTGTACCAAATCCCTTAAATCTTCGCATGCTATATTCTTTGTCGTCTGCTGATCAACCTTTTTGTTAAACAGTTTGGATCCAGATCAGGACCGACGGTTTGTTTGGTCCTGATCTGGATCTTAACTGTTTGAAATGGTGATCAGCAGACGATAAAAGTAACTGCAAGCAAGGTAATTTAAGTAAAACAATATTTGGTATGGATATATGCATATTTAATGTATACATATGCTGTTTGTCACTACTTATTTTCATGTTCAATAATTCCACTTGTAAAGTCTTTTTAGTGACATTTTGTATCATTGATCCAGCTAATTGTATTCATCATTATATGCACTTTTGCCATCTCACTATAACGTCACTAAATAGCGTCATTTATATTGGCGTTTTTCGACGTCATTTCATTTGGCGCTTATGACATCACATAGTGGTATTATATACAATCAACCATTTTGCACTGAAGAAGGAATAAAATCCGAAACTAGTTTGTAGAAGAAAAATTTGAGTTGTACTGATTTTATATTCCAATTTTATGATCAATCATCAGTACTAAGTATCTTTATGATCCTCAAGATTTTTTCTATTCAAAATGGATAAAATAAACATTGATCTACCAGATTGTGCCAAGGACACAGTGAAAGATCTAATGAAGATGGCGGACATACAAATGAGACATTCAATGCACACTAGATTCCTGGAGAACTGCCTGAGTGAGTCTTTTGTTCCGAAAGGAATGCAGTTAAACCTTAAAATTCATATTGGAGAAGACTCAGACGAGATTCAAACTGTTGTCAACAAAATGCTTGAAAAAACATTGTTAGAAATAACCAGAGTGGTCAGAGATGAACACCAAAAACAGCTAGTTAACTCCAAACCTAAAGTGAAGGAACTTGAAAAGCAATTGAGAGAGAAAGTCAAAGACAGAGGTAAGATTTCTGAAATTGACTCTCAAATTTTCAAAATAACGGAAATGAAGAAAAATGAAATCTTAGAGAAACAAAACAAGAAACTTTCTCGTCTGAAAATTGCTAGAGATTCATCTGATGTATCTGTAAATAAACAGACAAATGATCTCCCTAAAACTGCAAAGACAACCACAGTCAAAGGTCGAAAGAAAAGGAAACACCCTAACAGAAGTAAACATGAAAAGTCTTCTAATAAGCAAACAGTACCCACCACTAAGTCAAGAAGTGATATGAACCATAATAATAATAGCCAAAAACCAGAAAATCCTAAAAACAGGGAAACAAAAAATCAGGGTAGCCCCGTCATTGACTTGACTAAGGAAACAGGGAAAAGCTCTAATAGAGATACCCATCCAAAAAACTACCAACCCCTCGGCAGCAATCAGAAGATCAGCTATGCAGAAGCCGTGAGGAGGGGAAACCAAAAGGCCAGTCTTCAGACAGCAATCTCAAACCTAATCACCTGTCTACAAAGCTTCCAAGAAACAGAAGGTTTGTCAGACTACAAAGCAGAAAAGAATGGAGGAAGGTCAAAAGGAAAAAAGCCGCATTACAGAGGGGGAAAGAAACAGTGGTAAATTTATCTTCAAGACCTCTAACTGACGAGGAATTCCGTCTTCTTGGTAAGGGATTAAAATTCTGTCCAAAACCTAAACCACATGATGCTATTAAACTGGCAGAAGAGACTTTTAAATTTTCGAGAAGAGTCCGACTGAAAGAATTTTTCGCTCCTGACCCAGAATATGAAGACAGCAATGATTCAGACACTGAAGAAGACAAATTTCCAAAAGTGAAAAAGGAACAGTCTTCTTTCATTCCTCCTGCAGGCCGAGATAGTAGTTTAGATTTCTATTTAGAAGCAATTACTCATGAAATTTTGCAGCACACTAAAAAGTACAAATATCACTGTAATTTAAGCCCAGGAGAGCGAAAGGCATTATTTGACCTTTCACATGATGAAAACATTATCATTAAAAAGGCTGACAAATCTTCATCAATTGTAATAATGAATCGTAGTGATTATATTCAAGAGGTCGAAAGACAACTGAAAAACGAAAAATACTACAAACAACTGAATGAAGACCCGTCTGAAAATCTTGCCACAGATATCAAAAATACAGTTGAAAATATTGCACAAAAAGAGAGAAAAGGTGATTTAAATAATCTGGTGACTACTGGTGCTAGGACTCCACAATTTTATGTGCTTCCTAAGATACATAAGGAACATAATGAAACTTTTCCTATTGGTTATCCGGGCCGTCCCATCGTATCTGCCTGTAACTCTTATACAGAAAATATATCAGGATTTATTGATGAAATTTTGCAGCCCCATGTCAAAAATCTTGGTTCTTATGTTAAAGATACTACAGATTTTTTACGCAAGTTGCAAAATGTTCCTTATGTACCTAAGAAAGCATTTTTAGTGACACTGGATGTTACATCACTGTATAGTAACATACCACATAACGATGGTATTAAAGCCTGTCAACACTTCCTAAATTCTAAACCTAGCAATGGTGGAATATCTACTGAATCTCTGTGTGAGCTAATTTCAACAGTATTAACTAAAAATCACTTTCAGTTTAATGGTGATAACTACCTACAAATTATGGGATGTGCAATGGGTACAAAAATGGCCCCTAATTACGCTTCCCTTTTCATGGGTAAATTTGAAGAAGATAAATTGAACCAATATCACCTTCAACCCCTCATCTGGCTAAGGTTCTTGGATGACATATTCCTGATATGGGAATATTCTGAAGATGAACTTCTTGATTTCATAAAGTATCTAAATAGTGCACATCCGTCTATAAAGTTTACATATCAATATTCAACCGAAAAAGCAACATTTCTGGATGTTGACATCAGTAAAAATAATGACGGTACTTTAGATACTTCAATACATGTTAAAAAGACAAACAACCATCAGTACATAGAATACTCCTCATGCCATCCTTTATCATGCAAAAAAGGTATACCTTTTAGCCAGGCAAAACGATACAGACGTATTATCTCTGATGATGAAAATTTTGAGAAAGAGCTTGATAAACTCAAAAGTTATTTTATGAAAAGAAATTACCCACAACACATTGTTGACCATGCTTTTCAAAAAGCACGATCTCTTTCGAGAGATGTAGCTTTAAGGGAAACTGCTAAAAGTAATGCAAAAATTATCCCTTATGTGATAACCTACAACCCCTCCCTACCAAGGATTGGTGAAATCATGAACAAATACTGGGGTTTACTTGCTCTATCTCAAAAATCTAGTGTTAATTATATCTTCCAACATAAGCCTGTGTTGGCATTTAAAAGACCACAAAACCTTGCTGACATTTTGACGCATTCAAAAATGAATTTCAGTAAATCTCAGACAGGGTCAGTATCTTCATGCAAAAGACGCAGATGTACCCATTGTAAGAGTATTAATGAATCAACAGAATTTGTTTGTTCCAATACAAATGAAACTTTTTTGCTTAAATATGATTTTGAGTGCACTTCTGAAAATGTTATTTATCTAATAACATGTAAAAAATGTCATGCACAATATGTTGGTCAGACGCACCAAAAGGTTTCAAAGAGAATGAACAGTCATCGTTTTGATATTTGTCATTATCCAGATAATTTCACAAATGTTTCTTTACATTTCAATGAAAATGGCCATACTCCAAGGGATTTCTCATTTGCCCCTATTGATAAAGTTGAGGCTGAATGGCCTAGATTATTGAAAGAAACCTACTGGATGCATCGTCTGAATACCATTCATCCAAACGGTATGAATTCCAAGGTACTGTACCAAATCCCTTAAATCTTCGCATGCTATATTCTTTGTCGTCTGCTGATCAACCTTTTTGTTAAACAGTTTGGATCCAGATCAGGACCGACGGTTTGTTTGGTCCTGATCTGGATCTTAACTGTTTGAAATGGTGATCAGCAGACGATAAAAGTAACTGCAAGCAAGGTAATTTAAGTAAAACAATATTTGGTATGGATATATGCATATTTAATGTATACATATGCTGTTTGTCACTACTTATTTTCATGTTCAATAATTCCACTTGTAAAGTCTTTTTAGTGACATTTTGTATCATTGATCCAGCTAATTGTATTCATCATTATATGCACTTTTGCCATCTCACTATAACGTCACTAAATAGCGTCATTTATATTGGCGTTTTTCGACGTCATTTCATTTGGCGCTTATGACATCACATAGTGGTATTATATACAATCAACCATTTTGCACTGAAGAAGGAATAAAATCCGAAACTAGTTTGTAGAAGAAAAATTTGAGTTGTACTGATTTTATATTCCAAGTATATGTTCTAAGCACACATCAGAATCGCCCCGGTGAGACGGCTTTGGCGTGTATTTGGAACATCTTTTCTAATGAGACATGCTGAAAAAAACAAAACTTTTTTGTGGCTTTCCCTGGGTAGTAACCAGTACCGTGCCGGAGGGTTTATGATGTGTGTGTGTATTTTATGACAGGAGCATGTTCAGACAAAAAAGGATAGCGTCACGCATTCGGCATTGCGGAAAAGAACTTCACGTGCCATATATCCTATCTAAGTAGAATGAAACCTTCCAAATGTCGCCTGCTTACGTATGACACAATCGCAGGTAGAATTACACCGATTACTGTCTGATGCCACCGAAAATAACTTGAGTTCGTTATTTAAGAAAATCACTTTTTAAAAAAGGACAGTGTTCCGTTTTTTGGGGATGTTTTAAAAATTATTTTAGGTGTCCGTAATTATTTTCGAACATTTACAGTCTATAAAGTTGTGTGAGAATCTGACGCACAATCCCCTCTTTTTAGGGTGCGCAGGGGCTCAGTGGTAGAGTGCTATACTTGAGACCGAGAGGCCGTGGGTTCGAGCCTCACCGGCGTCACTGCGTTGTGGTCCTCAGGAAGGCCCGTCCCTGTTTCACTGAAAGATTGTTGATGGGACGTAAAGAATCAAATCAAACAAAACAATCCCCTCTTCAGATAATGCACTTAAATTTTAGGAACGGCATATTATTTTATTAAAAGCGAAAGTTACATTTCCTATTAGTAAAAATTGAAACTATTTTATTAACATTGTCGAATTATTGACACTTTGAAGCTTGCCCTGTAAACTAGGAACTTTCAGGTGAGGTTTTAACTAAATGACTTTAAAACACAACGGTGTTTAAATATTTAGATGGGACTCCGGATATGTTATAAAAATTGGGCCTTGACGCAAAAGGCGCATCCACACAGTCTGATCAGCGCTTTTATTTTTCGCTGACGCTTGAAAAGTATCATATCTAAACTTGAAACTAGCAAAATGTCAATTTTCTAGCTTCTCTCTGAAGATAAGGAGTCTGGTTTGAGCATCACTTTGTCCGGAAACACAAAGAGTTTTTGTCGCGTCGAGACAAAAAAACGGTACATGTAGTATTGGTTTTTATCAAAGTATAACAGGTAAAACACTTCTGTCTATAAATAAACTTGATTGTTTGTATTGGATAACGTTACGCTTTACACGCTAGAGCACAAGGTTAAGTTTTAGTGTTTCGATTACTCAATCGAATTGGGCTGTAGGATAAATCAATACCTATTGCCTAAAGAAAAGATACTAGGGCTTCAAAATTAGTGACTGAGTTACACAGAGCATGAACAGTATTTTGGTATGCATAGCCCGAAGTTTTTTCCTCAGAAATGTCACAAGTTGGAATTAGCAAATAATAATATATCTGTCCATGAAGATTTTACATGTAATTTCCTCAGCAAACAGTGCAAACCCTGATGAAATACTGCATATTGTGACATTTCACATGAGTCTTCACTGTTTGGCTACAGGTTTCCAGTGTACAAAGGGTTAAAACAAAGTTGTGGGTACTCAATGATGCAACAACATTGAGCAACTGCAGCCTATGCATAGGCTTAGATAAGCAAAATTTTTGAGCGTAAAAGTGTAAATTATTTCTTACCCATCAGTTTTTGAATATGATTTGTTTGCTGAAAAGAACCGTCTCATTGAGAAGGCTCTTTTAAGTACCCACAACATATGTTTTGGTTGAGAAATAAGAAAATTAATTTTTTGATACACAGTCTTTACTAAAGGCCTGCTATGTTGAGCCAATCACCCACAATTATCATCAAATTATCTTCCTAACATTTCTTCATGCCAGAGATCAATAATCATCTGTGATCCTCTAGTTCTAGTGCTTAAGATTCCTTGGGTCAATTCACTAACCCCCCATTGACTCTCTTACTGTCACATTAAATTTTAACTCTTTGCATGCTGGAAATTTTTCACGATTTTTTGTCGTCAGTCGATTACTTTTTTGAAAAATTCTTTCAGGAATGCTATCAGTGTGTGAAATAGATTGGATCCAGATCGGGCCAGACTTTATGTCAAGCCTGACCTGGGTCCAAACTGTTTGCAAATGGTTATCAGCAGATGTAAAAAATTCCACTAGCAAGAGAAGAGTTCAATTCCTTGGGTCCCATCTTCTGCTTTCTAGGCGACATGCTACATGTATGTGCTGGTGGAGGCTGTGAACTCTCCATCATTTAAATTAATTCGCTTTCGCTAGCAGGCCAATGGTGGCCCGATATTGTGTTTTGTTCGTTTGATTTTATACTTTACATCCTAGTCAATAATTTTTCAGTTATGTCAGGATGGGTCTTCCTGGGTTGAACCTGTTCTTAGCAAGGATTAATGTGTTTTGCTCATGAACACAATGCAGTGATGCCGATGAGGCTCGAACCCGCAACATCTCAATCTCAAGTCAAGCACTCTACCACTGAGCCACTGCGCTTCCCCCAATATTGTGTGCTGGCTGGGAATAGACTAAAAGGTAGCTGGAAAAAGGTTGCTATGGGCGATCAGACAAAAAAAGTCCACAAGACACCCTACAAAAATTGAAAAACAAGCCCACTGTGAGGATCTTGGTGGTATATTGGACTGCACCATCCTAACCTTCAGTGCAAACATTGGACAGCCTATAACAGCATGGTACTTATTACATGTATAAGTATTCACTTTTTAACCCTTTGTTTTAGGCCAAATAAAAAAGTGCGTGGTTCAGGTTACACCCTGAAAAAAATTAGGGTGGGTAGGTAGGTAGGATACTTTTTTTTTTATAAAACTTTTTTCTTGGAATATTGAGACCTGCTTGGAAATGAAATAAGACAAAACTGATATAAAAAAAGGGTCTATTTTTGAAGATATAGCCTTGTTTAAATCCCTTTTCTTCCAATACCAAAGACTGTACGCATAAAATTTAGATTTCTATTTCATTTTGATATGCATTTTTTCTCCAAATTCTGATGTTGGAAGAGAATAGCAGAACAAAATTATTTTGTTCTGCTATTCTCTTCCAACTTCAGAATTTGGAGAAAAAGTTTAGGGTTGGGGAGTAGCCGGAACCATACATTTTTTTTCTTGGCCTAATTCTGATGGATTTTCCCATTATATTGAGACAATAAGTATGGTGGATTTGTCCATTATGCACTTTTAGGGGAATTATGGTGTAAATCTGTCCCTTAAGGTTTGTTTTAATCCATTTATTCTTAGAAAACAGTGCAGACCCTGATGAAATGCAGCATTATGCTGCATTTTATCAGGGTATTCACTGTTTGCTAAAGTACCCATTTACGGGTTTCCAGTATACAAAGGGTTAAATTAAATGGGTATGCACATCCGTCATGTGGGTAGCTACAGATGGTGCTAGAATTTAGAAAGCCTACTTGCCTTTGTGATGAGTACCAAAATCTAGTGAGCTGGCTCATATTTATAATTAGCACATGCTATGGACAGGGCAGCCCATTAAAACTGCAATACTCACTACAAATTCAGTTGGATATCATGTTGTAATTGGGCCATCCTTAAAAACATTGTTTGCTGTCACCCTACTCATAATTTTCCAGGTGGGTAGGTAGGACGGTATATTTTTTTCTTCTTTGTCGGGTAAATTCGGAGGGTCTGCTAAATTCGGACAGCCACCCTGTTTGTTTCATATTTTTATTATTGGAATAAAAAATAAATTAACTAAGCAAACAGTGAAAATCCTGATGAGACAGCTCATTAGGAGCCATCTCATCTGAATTTCCACTGTTTGCAAATGTATGTTGCAATTTACCAGATGTCCCAAGTTACCCAACTTTACCCTAATTTGTGAAAAAAACATTAAAAATAAAAGAAAAAATGTCTCAAATTACTTGAAATTAGTATTTAAAAAATTATTTCTCAAAACCGCCATAAAATACTTTAGGTAGGTGCCATTTTGAGTGAGTTGGTCGGGTGACAGCAAACAATTTTTTAAGGGTGGCCCAGAAGTGTAAGGTAAATAATTGTTTCAATGGCAACCAGATGAATGAGACTATCTATCAGGCCACTTGGTGGATAAAAAAGAAAAAATCAAGACCATGATACAAAAAGAAAAAATTCAACCACCGGTTTATTAAGGGTGCAGCATGGGCACTAAATATGCCAATGGGCTTCAGGGGGCAGCACTGCCGCTTAGTCTGCATCGTCATTAAAACTGAACAAACAACAACGGTGGCTGTTTAATCAGTGGCCTATATAACAGTGACTGGAAACTCGATTTTTCAGCTATAGAGGTATGTGGCGATATGTACAGGGGACAAAAATATTTCAATATAGCACTTGTCCTGAGGGACGAGTGACTTACAATTTTCACTCGTCCTGCAAACACATGCACCTGTCCTTTAAAAGCGTATGCAATAAAGAACATAAGGGAGTAATACATAATATGACTTCGAGTAATTCTTCCCAGAGCACTCGTCCTGTAGGACGAGTGCTTTGGGAAGAATTACTCGTCCTGTCTAGATTTCATTCGTAATTACGAGCGGACGAGTGGAATTTTGTCCCTTGATGTAGGTGTGTCGATGATTCATCATAGAAACAAAATGGCATTGGCTGCAGCCTTGGAAAACCACTGTTTGTTTATTTGAACCTTTCTTCATTGCTTTAACAGGGTGGGTAGTCACGTGGTTTTTGCTTGGATACACTGTACGGATGTTCGAATACACTGTACGGACATTCAGATCGAATGTAGGTAGATTTCTCTATGTTTTCTCATCTATACCCAGAAAGTTATACACCATTTTCCAGCCCACATTTTCCCCTATCAAACGCTACCAGGATAGCATCTAAAAGCTTCTTACTTTGAGTACTAACTCTGTCACAAATGTTGTCCGTACAGCTTATTTCCAAATTCAGGCCCGATCTTCGCCGCTTAAAAATTTGTGACAGAGTCTGTACTCAAAGTAAGAAGCGTTATGAGGATATCCTGGCATCGTTAGATCGGGAAAAATGGGGGCTGGAAAATGGTGTATAACTTTCTGTGTAAAGATGAAAAAACACGCAGAAATATCTACTTACTTTTGCTCAAAACATCGGTGTGGAAAGAAGTCCACCATTTTTCCGTACAGTGTATCCTAACAGGAACCACGTGACTACCCACCTTGTTTAACTAAGCGTTTAATGCTCTATTTGGATAACAGAAATTGAAAATAGTAAATATGAAATGATGTACGTTTAATTCATGTTTATGGCATGTTAAAACTAATTCAATAGAATAATGTCAGTGTAAATATTGGCCAATAATATGAAAGTTACTGACTTGTCGTCAAATATGGCTGCAACAAAATCACTTTCACTTTGGTGAATAGGCTTCAAATATGATTTTTTTCTGTGCCTCTATTTAGCAATTTTCATATAACCATGCTCTGTCATTAATAATTAGTTATCATTATTAAAATATCTAATTTGGTCTTTGTTAAATGTGTTCAGTATATAGACGTTTCCAAAACAATATCATCTGGAGAGCTTGGTCTATTAGACTGTATAGAAAAGCAGGTTACAATATTCATATGGCAGAAAACTGTTGCATATGTTTTATTATGCAGTGTTCAATCTAGAGGGGGGCCCTGGGGAAATCGGCCCCCTTTTTATCAAATGATCCCTTGGGCCATCTTTAACATTATGTGAATGGACAAATATTGGGCAGTGTTTTATTTTCATCTGAAAGCAAATGAAAATGACTCCCTATTGAACACTGATTATGATATAAAGCAACTTCATTTTATAAAAAAAAATCAACAAAGAACTGGCTCCTACAGTTCAATCATTGACAATCAAATGATAGGTATTTACACAGATTTAACCAATGTATCCGCCATCGACTTACAGGCACACCCCTTCAAGCCACAAGACAGGAAGGCTAGTTCAGGGCCTTTTCCAGCAAATTTTGGGTAAAGGCCCCTGTCCGAAATTGGGAAAGAAAAGATCAACTTAACTTCAAAATTGGGAAAAATTAACGACATAGAACATTACAAGGGTAGCAAAATATATCCTCAAAATCAAGTTACTTTAGATTGTAATATGCCAAGCATACCACTTATGCACAAGTGTGAAGTTTCATTCTGATATGGGTCAGTGTTACTCATAAGTAGTAGTGGTCTCTAAAAAAAGTAAAAAAAAAAAAAAAAAAAAATTTTTTGTTTTTACTTTTCTTAATTGGGGAAAATCAGACATGGTATTGGGAAAAAAGGTGCCTATTTTTTATTGGGAATGGGGCCGAAATTCGGCCCCTAGAGTTTGTTTGTTTGATTTGATTCTTTACGTCCCATCAACAATCTTTCAGTTATATAGGGACGAGTCTTCCTGGGTTGAACCAGTACTAAGCTAGGCGGCCCCTAGAGATGGGCAGAAAAGGCCCTGTAGTTTCACAACACGCCCCGGAGGCAATGTGCCTGGTTTATAAAAATGTGATAAAATAGGGCTTACTATTTACATGCTGGCACAACACCCAAAAAGCGGCTGTGGCCTGTTTGTGCAAAGGAGAAAGTTGGGTTGACCTCCCCCCACAAAAACAAGCAAACAAACAAACACTGCAGGAACAGGCAAAACCATGCAGACAAAACTAAGCACAAGTGCAGGGACAAAGGTCCGTACCTGCTGGGATGGGGGTCTCAACCAGACAAGTTGCCGAAAGGGGAGGGCCAACAGGAACTACCTTTTGGGCACACTGTATCATTGCCAACTGTCAGTCTTTGACATTTTGGTGGCATGCCCCCAGTCCCACTTATTTCAGAAGCACCAGGAATACCCCAGTCCCGGCCCCTTTTTCAGAAGCGCCAGGAACCACCATCATAGCACTTACTAGCTCCACAGTGTGCATAGAAAACTCTCACTCAATCTGCATATTACCGCCAATTCCAACACTACCCCACCAACTCGCTTCCCAATGTGAGAAAACTAAATGTTCACTCAAATTTTTCAGTAAACTGTCTTGATCAGACCTAAACCAAGCAATATAATTAAAATACCAAACTTTGATAAATGTTTAGAGTGAACATTGAGCCTACCCTGGCAATTTTCTTTCTTTCAATACTTCATAACCTCTGCAGAGAAATAAATAAAAATACACGCTGCCCAAAAAGCATGACAAGGTAGGCTGGACTCGATTGACCCTCAATTATCTACAAAAATACCAAAGATTGTAACCGCTATATTTAGTGTTGTAATGAAGTTGTATCGATGATCGGTGATAATCAATTGAAAGTTTCTTTTGAATCACATAATAGATTGTGTTTGGTAATAATCGATTATAATCTAAAAGATGCCAACCTGACCCTGGGACCTGACCCTCTTGAAAGCTACTGTTCTAAATTTGTAACTTTGCTTAAATAAAAATGCAATCCATAACTTTAAAGAGTTATAGAATCATTAGACTGTGAGGAATAAAGAAATGAACTGTAACTAAAGAAGTCTTCAATGCACACCTTGAACTGTCAATGGCTGTTAAATTGAGTTTGCAGTCAGGACCAGTTGTGGTAAGGTACTCACTGTATAACTATATAAAATAACATGGAACTGACGCAAAAGTTTTTGTATAAAGATTGCAATTTCAAACAGTACAGATAATGAAAAATCCTATAATCAAACAGCACTAGTTATGATCTGGCCAAAACAACTGTAGCAGGGGGTGCCTAGATTTACCGGAAAGACTCAAATTACCGGAAAGACCGCCGAAATACCGGAAAGACCAAAGAATATATAGAACTTTGGACCATTTTATGTACAAGGGATCAGATGAACTTACGTTTTGCCAGAGATTTTACCGCTGCAATAAAGACTCAGCCGATTCTGCGCTTGCCACATACCCCCTCCCCAATCCTCAGCGCTATTTTTTTAAATTCCCTTATTGGCTCATCCAAGCCACTGATCAATTCATGATCAATTAACTGGTCAATCAATAGTTACAGATTTAAATCAATGAAGGGATCAGTTATGACCAACAAAAGTGCAGCCTAGCTATATTGTTGGTCATAATTACCCAGAGATTCAGTTTGGCGTCGGCCATCGGACATAGTCCGAAAATAGTTCCAGATGTCCGAGAGTTTGCTGTCCAATTTGGACAGTTTGTCCGAGACGATTTTCAGAAGTGCATACTGTACGGTAATGCACAGTGATGCAATAGTATTTTTGTTTTATAAAACGATCGCTGATTGGCCAAATTTCTGTAAGCGGTAGGCTGGTTCGCATAATTTTACCCCTAAAATACTTATTCACTAAAGCAAACCAGTCATGAAGTTTTGTTACGTGACGCCTGATTGGTCTATTGCATCCTGTAAACTTCTTACCTCGATTTCATCTCAAAGCGGACAGCATATTTGCATTGGCATTCGCCGATAAAATGACTAAAAAACTTAATTGCCACCAAGAAACAACGGGAACTCAAGGTTTTTTATGCCCCAAAACAGTTTGCCCGCTCCATCATTACCTGAACAGCCACTTTCCGTGACTAACGAGTCGTGCAGCGACCGAAAATAGCAGCAAAAAAAACAGTACCCCACCCACTTCCACCGATCAGCAAGCTCCAGTCGCCTCATTAAATAAAAAGCCGGCCAATCAATCAGGCCGCACCTACCATCCGAAATGGTAGCAAAACTACCCCTTGTTTCATTATGAGAAGGGCAGATAGCATATCGGTTTATGGTGGTAAAATGAGTGTCTGAAAAAAATGTCCTAAAAAATTTCCAAATGTCCGAACAATATTGGGGTTGCTCGGACAAAATGTCCGAAGCGAATTTTAGTCCAGCTGAAACACTGTTACCCCAATCAACGTGTCAATAAGGGTGGAACTTACCAGCCTAATTGAAGGACCTTTGTTAACACCAAGAACTACATGTAACAACCCTATCAATGTACATGTATAGTAAAGAAGTGAATAGTTGAAACCGTATATAAAAGCAATATATACTATTTATTATATTCATGAGGCAATAAAAATGTTTGCAATTCAATGATACACCAATCTATCTTTAGTCTTTCCGGTATTTCGGTGGTCTTTCCGGTAATTCGAGTCTTTCCGGTAAATCTAGGTACCATGTAGCAGGTGCTCCTCATTTCAGAAATACAGAAAAAAAATCCGCAATTTATTTACAATCACAAATTGAAAATGTCTATTGGTAAATGGGCAAGTTCACACTGTCTATTGCTAGACCCTGACCTTCCAGTCACTGTAGTATAGGTAACTGGTTTAATCAAAAGCAATCATTAAACTGAGGATGCAGTGAGGATCAAGCACTTAGCCGGAGTTGGGTTTAAAAAATGTGGTCTGAACATGTGATATACTAGGGTGATTTAAGCTCTAATAAGTCATGATAAATAATCCAAGTAATGATTACATTATCTGTAATATATTTACCTTTTAAATGAGGTAAAGCTTGCAGTTCTGGGGCATTTTTAGTCCTGTAATGTGACGAACCCTGAGATCGTTTTTGTTTTTTAGATTTGATCGACGCTTTGCTTATAAACGGGTCGATTCTATCCACAACCCCTGATTTAGATGTCATGGTGTCAAATGAGAGGACTCGATCGGTCCCAGAGAACTAAAAACAATGACTTTGACGCTTTCAAAGTTTCAAAACATGGCTATCCTTGCATGTTTGACAAATCCTAGAAACCATTCCATTGGCCGATACACTCGATTTACGTCCGTTTGCGAGACGTTATCTAATGAACAGGGTTTGTACTTTGCTGGAAACAAATTTTTCTTCATAAGCATGAAATGGGGATTTCATAAATGTCAAATATTTGTCAAATATTCTATTTTTCTCCTGTTTAGGTTGCTTAGTTCGGTTGTGCTCAATATCCAAATCTCGTCATGTGGTATCCTGACGTTATTCTACGAGATTGACCTCCTTTGCCCTTCAGGAAATTATTGGAATTTATTTTCAAAAATATTTATTTCCCCACATATACTTTCCGTTCGGCAGCATCAAATATTCAATTGATTGTTTAAATCGAAAAGAAAAAAATGTAAAAAAATATATATACTATTAAACAAGTACTGGCTTTAAAAACAGTTTTCGAGCTTCCAGTACTTTCAGATTCCCAATCAGTTGTAGGCATTCTGACTCGCATGGTGGCCAATAACGTGATACACAATTGGTAATCTCACATATTTATGACGGTTTTCGGATCGATTCAAGGTCAGTCAAGATTTTTTTTCGTGGGTTTTTAGATCGATTTCAGAAAAAAAAGCACTAAGTAAAAGATTGCTATTCCTTGGCGATATAAATGACAATGGTCCAGTGGCGGATTTAGGGGGGGGGGGGGTGCTTCAGCATCCCCAGCTGAGTCCATGGTAAAAAAATCTTAACCTACCTTTTTTTCTTCTCAATTTACGGCCGGTACCTTTTTGCGTGTTCTGTAAGCCCTGTTCAAAAGTCAGCACCCTAGAGGAGTAAACGGCTGTTAATTGTCATACCTTAAAATTAAGTTTGAGCAAACAGCTGACCAACTGCGTAACCAGGCAACCTGAGGTACCCATATCTTCAAGTCAGTGCGAAAAAGATAAATTCTAAACTCTGATACATTTTGTATAACTTGAGAACCCTCAAATTATGTGTTCATTAAAAATTGAAAATGATATACCTGCAAACCGCTGAAAGAGAAGGATATGCTTAGCGGTCATGTATTTGGAGTTTGACAATTTTTCATATGTAATGTATATTTTCACGCGTCATGGCCATCGACACGACGCATGCGACCTGATAGAATACCAGTGGTCGGTCTCTTTGATCATGAATCACCACTGGTGGTAACACCACTGATAACATTTCAGATCAGGCCCGAAATTTTGATAAGGTTTCAAACTGCTTACAATCGTGACGTATGTATACATGAACTCGGACCCGGTCCGAGCCAAGAAATATATGACAAGAAATATATTTTAAAAAGAAGTTAATATTAAAGTTTGCAGATTACAAACACCGAAATATCACTCAGCATGCAGAGTTGATACACAAGCATGACATAAATACTGGGTTTGCGGCCAGGTAAGGGACAATCCAGTTTCCTCAGCTACAGAAACTACATGTGGTATAGAAATTTTGCCTGAGGTAGGTTTATCTGTTACAATTTCAACAGACAAATACGCTAGTTTTGATAGCAGCAGGGACATTCTATACACACAGGACTGGAATCAAGCTTTCTCGTAGCTATCTCCCATAATATGATTTTTTCAAAGGATATAGTTTTAAAATCGGACGGTAGCATTAGCTTTTTCACAAAACCACATTTTTCAAATAAAAAATTGCCGACATTTGCCTTGCTGCTCTTTCCATGGGCTGTTAGCAGTCTTGCTGGGGTCTTCACGATGCGCTGACATACGCGGATGCGTGTTCTAATTTGGGTCATCCAAGCGAGAGCCTTCGCTGGGCAACATTGCGTGGGATAAAACGCTTTTATCATAGCACACGAGATTTTGATACTTATCGTTTTGATGATCAGAAATGCGAGTCTGTGCATTACGTGCGTGCGTGACACTGCAGCAAAATCAGGTTTCCTCGCCACAATCTCCCATAATGTGAAATTTTCAAAGGATATAGTTTTAAAATCGGAGGGTATAATTAATCATAAGCCCTTCTTGATGCCTTTTCTCCAACTGCACTTTTCTTTTTTTTTAAATCGTCGCAAACATTCGCCGTGATGCTCTTTCCATGACCTGTCCTCAAGTCTTGCTAGAGTCTTCATTTTTTGCTGACAAACATAGATGCGCACTCTGATTCAAGTCATCAAAGTTTCAGCCTTCCCTAGGCAACATTGCGTGCGACAAGACCTTTATTTAAATTAATTGAAACGAGCACATTAGATTTTGACACTATCGTATCAGCGATGCCAGTCTTGAATATTGTACGTGTGTGTGTCAAATCTGTGGGATGTTGGTCTGACTAGTGATCAGGCTGTCATGGGTTCGCTCTTCCTGTCAAGCACCATTCTATTGTTGAAATTGGTCATGAACTATTTTCTACAGTCATACCCATTTCTCCTTACTGAAAGGAGGACAGCTGTCAGTTACTGGCAAAACCTCCCTCCAGGTCCTTTTGTATCTATTAAATGGGAGCATTTAGTAATTTTTTCACTACCTTCGCCTCCAATCAACTGGGCAATAATCTGAATGCGGACCCAGTTGAGTAACAATATGGGCTCACATGAGCCCGAAAACTCATGTGAGGTTTTAGTATACAAATGGTCCAACGTTCGTCACGGCGTCTTCCGTTGACGTTATCAAAGAAGTATATCAGCAGACCAATTTTAGTTCAATTACATATAAAGCATCATCAGGAGTGGAAAGGGAAAGGATGCATGTGTTTTGGGGCTGATTGGTCCATGGATTGGAATTCTGGCATATAAAGACGTATAATGGGAAAAAACTTTAAAAAAATCTTCTTCTCTGAAACAGCGAGACCCACAGCTTATAGATTTATGTCCTGTCGTCACATACATAAATCCTGCCATTCATGCTCCTGGTGTCTATACTAGCCATGGAGTCATAAAATTTGGTTTTCTGAAACCATGAGACCCACAGCTTGTAATCCCATTAATTCTGCCAACCAAGCATCTTGGGACAAAATTTACCAAATACTTATGATCATTAGGCTTTAATAGCTCCCATAATCATAATAGGGAAAACTTTTTTAAATAAAACTTCTGTCCACAGCTAATACTTTTAATATGTAGCAAAGTTTAGTGTTTAGTGTTTTCTATACGTTAACCCAAACACGCACCTGGGGTCCAAATTGATCACTTGGCAGGGACATTTGCTATTATAAACAAGATAAATTGAAAAAATCTCTGAAACCAGGGCCCGGAATTACAATGCCTCCTTAAAGTTAATAAATAATGTGCCATTTTGGAGTTGTTCTCTGATATTTTACTAATATCCTTAAAGTTAAGGAAGACTTATGTTAAGTATTGATATTTCAACATGCTATATTAGATGCTAAATAAATTGCCTGGATCGATGCAGTACTTGTGGTCAAAGATATCATTGTGATCTACAGAAAAAAACGAAACTCTTTCGATTTTAATCAGTTTGAAACGTTATTTTTGGCATCCTGAAAAACCAATCCTTAACTTGAAGGAGGCCGCCCAGAAGGCCAAATGCTCAGGGGAGTGGTATATAGGCTAATTGAGTCTCTTGCTTCTATGGGACACAGTTCTATATGGAAACTGATTTGTTCTATAAGTGTCTGTAATACATTGACTGTCTGTGTCCACCTATCAAGCACCCCCAGCATTAGTGGTCCTGGATCCGCCACTGATGGAAGACGATGATAGGAATCACATGGTTAGGTAGAAGTCACACTCAAATCGACAATATAAAAATAGATAGGAATCACACTCTTTTTGCTAGCTAATCTGGCATTGATCGAAGTCAGTTTATGACATAAAATGTTGTCTGCTATTGATCGGCTATTTGCCTGTCTGTCCCAGTTATTAACTTAATATATTCTACATCTACCACAAAAGCATCATTTAAATTTAGCTGAAATCATGCTAGGCACCAGGCCAACAAAAGATACAATTTGCTGAAACACTCACACTATTATTTGCAAAATAACCATCATGTTGGCCTTATTGAAATTCTTCAGAAGATTTGTAACAAATCGTACTTTGGATTTAAATGAAGCTTGTGTTTTAATTGTGTTTTTGTCACTTTCCCATGTGGTATCCTGGGTCAGGTGTGGTACTTAACTGTATCGATTCCTGATCATTGCCACCTTTCTTACTTTGGTATGGTATGAGACATAAGGGATAAATCAAAATTTAGTAACCATGGCAACATGGCAGCCATTTTAAAATTCTTTAAAACACATTTCATCCTAAACAATACATTTTAATTGAGCCAAACCTTGGTGGGAGGCTATGGGGAACATGGTGTCTTAGATTTTATATTATGGCTCTGTTCTGGTATATTATATGGCAGTCACTTTGAAATTCTTCAAATTTCATCTAAAAATCATGTCGTTTGAACAGTACTTTTGTGGAAGGAATCTGGACAATCTGGATGTGAAGTTTTGCAAAAGAATAAATGGCCACCATGGCAGCAATAGTGACATTCTTACATTGACTTCTAGTCCCTGAGTTGCTTCAAGTGCGGATCCAGAGGGGGGGGGGGCAGGGGGTCCAGACCCCCCCCCCCCTAGAAAATCACAAGTTATATGGGTTTCTATAGGAAATAAGAAAGGTGTCAGGGTCAGGTGTGGTACTTGATTGTATCGATTCCTGATCTTTGCACCCTTACTTACTTTACTTCTATAGGAAATAAGAAATTGGGCCCCACTGGAAAAAAGTTGGACAGCCCTTGAAAATGTTGGACCCCCTCCGGAACCTTGAAAAATGATAGTTTTCTTTGAAATTAATCATTTTGACTTCTGTAAAATAAGCTGATGACTAAAAACAAACAAACAAAAAAAAAACGTAGTCAGAGCTTTTTTGTCAGATGACCTGGACCCCCTGACGAAAATTTCTGAATAGACCCCCTCCTTTCATATGGGGAATCTAGTTTATTAAAATTTTCTAAAACTACACTATATCAAACGGCAAATTGACAACGCAGTTGGGGGCTTTACTGCATAACAGACATGTTAACTACATTTAATAACCTATAACAAGTACACATCTTTTTGAGCAAGTACAATGCTATATCTAAATTTACTTTATCATCATGCTAATTGCCCTAAATCACTTAATTAAGAGCTGAAAATAGATGTAATGAGTTAAAACAGACGAAGTTTATGGTACTGCAGTTATATACATTACTTACTTTAAGTTTATACCACTATTAGTGTTGTGCTATCACTAGACCGTGGACTGCAAAAATATATCTGAAGGGGACTTGATTGTATTGATTCCTTTTATTGATACTTACTTTTATGCACTTTGATTACCTAAAACAACATTACATATGCCACAAAATAATTAAATGGCAGAGTTTGATACACTGCCCTAAATAATTAGAAATAAATAGTAGATATATAAACTGATGGTTATTCTTACATATCAGTTTGATCTTGAAATTGAAAGTTTATGACTAGCAGTATAATTTTAATTCTTTTATTTAGCTTTTATAACTGTTGAATTCCTTACATTATTCTAGATACATTTAGTACTATCAGTCTTTGGATAAGTATTACAAAAACTAAATTCACTTTAAATTTACAATTTTAGACTTAATTTTATACTGTTTTGACGACATTTTGGACACACATAGTACCTTATGATAATGCACGTTATGTTAACAGTTTTGTCCTTTTTGAAAGTTGTCCCTTATCAGTTATTACTTAAGAGCTATATTTCAGTTTTGCTAATGAGTTTTGCTGATGAGCAATTCACGTCTGGTTTAATCTTTCTTCCTTCATATGTCAAAATCTGACTCTGTCCACAGCTTTGTATAAGTTTGAATTCTAGCAAGCTCAATGAACAGGTGTCGCCCTAGTGTAGCGGATAAACAACTTGCACCGAGTTGTCCCAATTTCAATTTCATCTCCTCCAATTTGTAATGGCCCAGTCTCCACCCAGGGGGGTACACTATTTTTTTCTTCATACGTAGGCTCGGGCTCAGCATCTACTCTTCACCCAAAACAAATATCAGAAATTTCAAGTAGCCCCAAAAAATATTTGAAATTTTTGCAACCCCCAAAAATATCCAGATTCTCGATATTTGCGTTAAGAAAATACCCTAAAATTCATAAAAATTCCCCCTAAAGCTAGTCCAATTTTGGGATGACCACAAAAAATTATCCACAAAATTTTCATACCCCCAAAAATATTCATTTTTCTGAAAACCCCCAAAAATATTGAAATTCAAAATTTTGAACCCAAAAAATGACCCGCGCCTACGTATGTATGAAAGTATCAGAGTACCTTCCCCCCTGGGAGTCTCCATATGACCCTAGCTGTCAGTGGGACAGGAACACAAACTCACTTGCTAAGTCTATATTATTCATTGTTGCTTGTCATTGGGAATGTCAAATTTGCCAACGAAATCAGCATGGATTGCCTTTTTTCTAATGCCTAGGTCACACATTCACGGACTGGACGCCACAGATACAATCGGGCATCATTCATGGCAATCCGTATTGGTCCGTAGCTTTCCGTATTGCATCCGTAATCATACGTAGAAATAATTAATCATCCTTATATAGTGCATCCATATCGTACTACGGATTTTAGCATTTCCTGGGTCATCCGTGAGATTTAATCCATAGTAGAACCGCGAGGTGATCTGTGAATGTGTGACCTGGGCATAAATTGAAACAAAATACATATTAGCTTCCCGCTTATTATATTGTGGCGATGTGGTGTCATGTGTATAATAGGGTTGTGTAACTTATTAAATGTACTATGGAAACTACAGACCTTACTTGAATAAAGTATAGCGTATCCCATATAAGTAATAAAACATTCAATATGGGTGAGTATGTTTTTCGTTGATGGAGTTTGTTGGCTAGATGACTTTGGTGGAAGCCTTTGAATAATGTCAACTGCCAGACCAGAGTTACCTTACACATGTGTTTACTAGGCCAAGTGGCGAGTCAATACTTATGTGACCATTTAGTGTCACGTGTATAATACATTTTAACGTATAATATGTCTATATGGGCTATGCAACTTCAAACCTAACAATACAAGATAGGAGTAAAGGTAGCATGTATAATTAATAAATCACCCTTGGAGGGTGACCATGCTCTTCCACTGACGAAGATTGTTAGCTGGATGGCTCACTCTACAATAATATTCTTGAACAGCAGCTGTTAGTATAAAATCCATGTTATTTTCATTGATCAATTTACAAGTGTGAGACCTATCCATTTTGTTTGAAAACTTACGCGTGATTCCTACCAACTCAATTAGCACAACCTTGCAACGAATTTCAAGCGAACTATACCACCCTAGTCTAAAAGTACAGCGTCATAAGGAAGAACATTCAAGTCTGGGTACTCTGCACTCCACCAAAAACCAAGAAAATAATTGTCAAAACACCTTCAATCGAGCGCAAAATGTAAACAAAACATGTGAGATTATCACATGTGTATCGCGTGATTGTCCCCTTGTATTAATTTGATTTGATTGTTTTCCTGTTATAATATACTAGAGGACTTTGATCGCATCACCCAGGTTAAAACCTTTATTGCTTGCTCAAACACTTAGAATGTCAGCGAAATAATTGTTATAGCATATCATAGTCTGACCAGCTTTTAGTGTGCCCTATTAGATCCATGATTGTAAAATTGATTTAAGATATCGAAAGCGTATACGTTTAAGACAATGGTGGTCGATTTTGAAGGACACAAACTCAGCTGTGAGTTAACCCTCTTTAGTTTTGATCCCTGAGTCAACAGATATGTGTCCTGGGCTTTTTTCACAATTGCACATTCATCACTCATGTCACTGAACGCTTTGAAATGTATTGACAGTACCGTATGCTCAAATTAGCACTTCTTTAAAGGTGTCTATATACCATACCCGCCCTGATATCTATAGTCTAGCAATTAATTTCAACATCTTGAGCATTTTTTTTCGATTGGGTTTGTTGGGAGAGGCTAAGGGCATATTCAAATGACAGATTATGCATGAATTACGCTCGTATCACGTTGTTTTTGTAAGGTAAACTTTGAAGGCGCTTTCAGTTACCTGTCAACGTATCTCCTGCCATGGTTTACATTTAACGTATTCCCCCATATGATTGTCAGTGTAAGTAGCCAATGTCAGTAATGAAAGTAATGTCAGTAATGAAAGTGTACATAAAGGTAACTTATTGGAGATGTTTCTAAAAAGGAACTGTAAATTGATGTTCACATTTGGCGTTTTTTTCCTCGAAATACTGATGATATATTAGAAAAGACTATAAACTGCGTTACTGGTTTTGATATCATACACGCCACAGTATAAACACAAAATAACCAAAAAACATCAACTGACATTGCAGAATGATGCTGGATGCTTCATGTACCCAAAATAAGTCAAAATAACGACTGATTCATACCAATACTGGGTTGCGCATTAAAATAGGCGAGTTACTTTTCAATCGCATGTACCGTTTGCGAGAAAAGTGCAAAAATATGGTGATGCGTTTTCAAAGTCCTCTAGTATACTTTGCACAAGTCCAGAAGCCTCCACGTGAGCTAAACTTTTTATGTATAACTGTGAGTTTGTCACTTTCCCATTGGTATCCTTGGCCAGGTGTGGTATTTGATTGTATCGATTCCTGATCTTTGCACCCTTACTTACTTTTACAATTGCCTCAGCTGCTGTCTGTTCTAGGGCAGTGATTTTGTTGCTGTTGATTCATTGTCTAATGTTGCTCCCATTGTGTTAGTCTGGTTTTCCCCTAGGCCTTATATCAGGACACCAGTTTACTAGTCTGTGTGTGTGTGTGTGTGTGTGTGTGTGTGTGCGTGCGTGCGTGCGTGTTTTTGTGTTGGGTCCTTTTAATTCGTTTTGTAATGTAATTCTTAGTGCCATTTCTAGTTTTGCAATCATCTTGCTGAGGAAGAGAGAGCTAGTTGATTTACTTTAATTGTGTTCTGGCTGTCAGGTAGCTGTTCCATGTCTCTTCCTAGCATAGCTGTATTTTGGTCTGTGATCGGTGGTTGTGACATTTCCTGTTCGTAGCATACTCACTTACTGTTGTTTTTATCAATATTGTGTAAAAGTAGGTAAGGGTGCAAAGATCAGGAATCGATACATTCAAGTTACACACCTGACTCAGGATACAAATGGGAAAGTGACAAACTCACAGTTAGAAACCACAAACGAGAGCCAAGAGGTCAGCCCTTTCCCAGCAGGTGACCACAAAGCACATATAAACAGACGCGCACAAACACATAGCAAACACAAGACAGAACAAAAACATAAAAGATCCACAAAAGAAGTACCGCCTTGGAACGGTCAGTAAAATATTTTACTGGAGGGCTTAAACCAGTTTTAAGGCGTCATTTGGAAATATAAATTCTTGAAGTAGAGTTGAACGCTTCAAAAACGTCAACTGATAATAGTCAGAAAGAGACACCATCCAGATCAAGATAGTTTATCAGCTGATGAAACGCCAAAACTGACAATTATTCAACAGGACCTGTAATTGGGAAAATTAGTCCCTAGATCTCACCAGAGTACATAATCATCCGCAATTTCAGGAGAGGAATTTACAGGTTCTAGGAGGGAATTCCAATACCTTATATTTCACGGAAAGAAGCTGCCTTTATAAATATCTGTGCCATCTGTAGGAGTCTGAAATGTCATTAACTTGTGATTTTTCCACTTCGATCAAGATCAAAATAAATATAGTTTAATTACTGATGAAACGCCAAAACTGACAATTATTCACCAGGACCTGTAGTTGGGGAAATTAGTCGCTAGCTCTTACCCGAGAAGCAAACTTAGCAAATCAATCATCTGCAATTTACGCAGAGGAAATTACAGATTCTGGGAGGGTGCAATGTCTAATCATTAGGTGGCATGACTATCTGATTTGAGCATTGTGGGTGCGTGCAACATACTTGTTTACCAATAGCGTCATCAAATCATGTGATTTGCCCGATTGGTTGATTCAAACTAGTTATTGATCTGTGTCATCACGTGTCACTGAAACCATTTTTGACCTGGCCATGTGGGACATGTTTCAAAATATGTTTTAGTGTAGAAAATATTATTATTGTATCTCTAAATACTGTAATACCAATCATTGTTATTGTTTAGCTAGCAAAGGTTACTTGATGTCTCCATAAACGGATTATGTACAGCCATTCAGTACTTGCTACTTTTTTAAAGTAGTGTTTTTGGTAATGCACACCGCGTATTGACACAAACCCGACATTTCAGTCGTGATGTGCCTTAGCAGACAGGTCAATTCTTTGAGTAACGCGCCTGAGCAGACAATGGGGAGGGTTTCCCAAACCCTAATAGTCTGTGGAAAGAAGCTGGCTGTGAGTTTGTCACTTTCCCATTGGTATCTTGGGTCAGGTGTAGTTCTTGATTGTATCGATTGCTGATCTTTGCATCCTTACTTACTTTGTAAATATCTATGCCAGCTGTAGGAGTCTGAAATGCAATTGAGTGGTGATTTCTTCCACTCCGGGTTAAGGGGATGAGGCCATCTGTTGATAAACTGGATTTAACCTTCAGTCCTTTGTATAAAAGTATGAGTCTATTGTCTTTCCTCCTTTTCTTGATGTATTTCCAATTTATTTTTCCAAGAATGCCAGTCATACTCTCAGTTTCATAGTTGTAGTTCCCTGTTTCAAATCTGGCAGTGCGCTTTTGCACACTTTCTAATTCCTCTTGAAGAACAACACCTTGTGGATCCTTGGTCTTTTGTAAGTTGCCTCCTTTACGTCTTTGGGACAGATATAAGTTTCGCCTAAGGAAACCAAGGGTTCTGTTAGCCTTTGTGCAAATACTGTTAACATGCGTATTCCATCTCAAAATATTGTCCTTATGAATCTATACCAACCGCTTCCATGCCATATCTTACCTTATGCTAGCATGCCAGTCCAGAATGATCAAACATCTACGACTGATCAAATACACCTGACTGATAGTAGGGATTCAGGCTACTACAGACTTCAATATAGTGTTCCAAGTTAGGTAGGCAATCATTCACCAGGACCTGTAGTTGGGGAAATCAGTCCCTAATTCCCACCAGATAACTAAACTTAGCAACACAATCATCCGCAACTTCAATAGAAGAAATTACAAATTCTGGGAGGGCGAGGGCGTTCCAATCCCAAATAGTCTGTGGAAAGAAGCTGCCATTGTAAATATCTGTGCCAGATGTAGGTGTCTGAAATGCGATTGAGTGGTGATTTATTCCACTCATGGATATCATGAGACAGTCTGCATGCCTGGTTGTGAACCCAATCAAGGTTGGTAGTTATGGTTCCATCTTTAATTGCACAACGGTGGGTCAGGCCTCAGACTTAATCGCCCTGACGTAAAGCTTTAATCTGTTGGTTTGTGCCTGATGTTTGTAGCTGGCTGGGCCCATCGTAGCTCAACTTGAATCTTTCTTTATCTGAAAGGAGTCAGCAAGAGCAACAATCAGTCCCCTTAATTATTAAAACACTGTTTTGAATCTATTCTTAAAGTAAAAAGGGTGCAAAGATAAGGAATCGATACAATCAAGTACCACACCTGACCCAGGATACAAATGGGAAAGTGACAAACTCACAGTAGACACCACAAACGAGAGCCAAGAGGTCAGCCCTTTCCCAGCAGGTGACCACAAAGCACATATAAACAGACGCGCACAAACACATAGCAAACACAAGACAGAACAAAAACATAAAAGATCCACAAAAGAAGTACCGCCTTGGAACGGTCAGTAAAATATTTTACTGGAGGGCTTAAACCCAACCCTGCACTAACACAGTGACCTATATTAGAGTGACTGGACACTTCATTTTTCAGCCATATAGGTATGTCGTGGCATGTGTCACGTGACTAAAGCCTGGTGTGCATTTTATCGTACACACTCAAAATGGCGATGCAGCTTGTGAGACCGCTGCATTTATAGGTACTTTAAAGAACGTACTTCGTCTTTAATATCGCTTATTGGTAAATATTGTTAATAACAATCGAAAAAACATATATTAAATATTGCTAAATGCTTTGTTTCTGCGATTTAAAAACTAATCCGATTGAGTTATGACCGTGTAAATAACGGCCGATTTTAAGAAAGTTGCGGAAATCTGCAAAAAATGGCTTCAAAAATACCTCTTTCACTCTGACGAATAAAGGTTCAAACATGGCTATATCTGTGTCTCGATTTATCAATATTCATAAACTAAGATGTCCAATGATTAATAATTATCGTTATTATAATATTTCGGTGTTTATAAAGGTGTTAAAAGTTTAGGTAAACAATAGAGAAATTACGCTGTGTATTCCAAAACAGCGGTAAAAGCCAATCGTGTAGATAAATGATATCGAGTTTCCCTCATTTACCTGTGTAAGATACACGACAGTGCTATTTGAGTTGAGTATTGGTATTTTATTGGAGTTTCTAGTCACTCTTATATAGGTCACTGACTAACACTATGATCTTTTAAACTTACCTTACTATTTTACTTTGACACTTGCTAGAATCTAGCTTTTATCCTCGCTCTGACAGCGCAACTGCACTGTCACTCGAAAGAGGGTGCTGCAGGATGTTAAGATGGATAGGTAGGTAGGTAAGTAGGTAGGTACTAGGTAGGCAGGTGGGCGGGTAGGCAGGGAGGCAGCAGGTAGATAGGTAGGAAGGCAATTGTTAATAATACTATTTGCAGATGATAGAGCGAAAACAATATGGAATTACACCTCTAAGTGCCTCGGGAAATGAAAAATATATTTCTGTCGCGGCGAAATTTTAGCGCGACAGCACGGCGCGGTCATGGCTTTCATACCCGACCGTTCGCAAACTCCCCAACCGTTCGCGTGGCCGAAACAGTCTCTGCGCGAAAGGTGATTAATCTCGAAACTGGCAAGGTCTCGCATGCAGACACGGAAATGCGGATTCCAGCTTCTATAGGCGTTGCAGCAGCAGGTGCTGGGCTTTGTTTCATTGGTTACTGTATCTATTTTGATAGAAAACGAAGAAATGATCCTAATTTCAAACAGAAACTGCGTGAGAGTAAGTAAAAAAAAATCGAGAAAAAATATGTTTTCGGATGTAACATTAATTCGTACATTGCATCAGTTTTGTTTGTTTGAGTTGGTGCTTTACGTCTCTGTAAACAAGTTTCCCTCCTTGTAACCAGTACTAAATGAAAGATTGTCAGTTTTGCGCTTCATTAGTAAACTATCTTGATCTTGAAGATGTCTTGCTCAAGGACACCGCACCCTAAGGGGGGAGGAGGTACTCTGATATTTTCATACATACGTAGGCTCAGTTCATTTTTTTGGGTTTAAAATTTTGAATTTTAATATTTTTGGGGGTTTTCAGAAAAAGAATCTGGATATTTTTTTGGGCATGAAGTTTTTGGGGTCATCTCAAAATTGAACTATATTTAGGGGTCATTTCTATGCATTTTAGTGTCTTTTCTTAAGGTCAAGGTACAGAATGGGGGTATGTTTTTGGGTCGGTAAAATTTCAAGTATTTTTTTGGGGAGCTTGAAATTCCTGACATTTTTTTGGGGTGAACGGTAGATGCTGGGCCCGAGCCTACGTATGCAGAAAACATGAGAGTTCCCCCTTGGGCACCGCACAATATCTGGTGTCTCTACCTAAATGGCAATGATTTTTTTTGTTCCATGAATTTGGAATGTTCTCCTTTAAATTGGAAAAAAATGAATAGGTTCTGACATTGGGAACATGACCATTGGTCGTTAAAATGAGCAAAAGATCTGAATGCAATGATGATGATGTCATAACTGTTTTGCCACATGATGTTGCTGTTGGTTAGCAGCCAATGTTTTAAGGCCAAATAAAAATAATACCTGTGTTTAGAGTAACCCGACCCTACCTTAATTTACCGGTGAAAACTATTTTTTACAGGTTTTCTAGAAAAAAATAAAATTTTATGTGTTTTGAAAGGCGAAATGCCTTTCAAAATGCATAAAATTATATTTTTTGCAGAAAATAAAATGTGTGCTTATGCACCAGTCATTTGTATCCACCCCCCCCCCCCCCCACCACCACCACCACCTACAGGGATAGGGGTGGAATAGCCGGGCTATTGTGCAGGGCAAGTACTTTTTGATTGTCCCCGCAGTGCCGGGGATGGGGGGGCGGTTATAACATTGGGACACCTACTCCAGTGAGATTTTCTCTAGTGAAGGGTGGAGCTTAGGGTAGGGTTGTTACCATCACCTTGTCCCCACAAGGTTGAGCTTATATCAGGCCTCTGAAAAGTGAAGGGTCACTATCCACACCCATCCCCGTAGATGGGGGAGCAGTGGATACAAATGACTGGTACATTACCCTACCTAAAATTTTCAGAGGTCAATTACCCGAAACACACTTATTTTTTTATTTGGCCTAACTTAATGCAGACCGGGTGAGACTTTCTGAGGTTATTTGGAGACCAGGGCTAAAATGTATAAGAATATAAGAGGAATGGCAACAGCAAAATATGGTGAATTTTAAATGTACTCTGACAGGTCTATACCATGTATTTATTTATTTTTTCTTTCAATTGCAGGAAGAAGAAAAGCCAAGCAAGCACCAACATCTTCAGGAAGCAGCAGTGAGGTATCAGCCCCCAGTCATCAAACATTATACAATTATTGACTATTGAGGCATTGGACATGATGTGATGTCGACCTAAGAGTACCAATATTGACCGAGGCAATATTGGTATTCTCAGGTCCACATCACATCATGTCCAATGCCTCAATAGTCAACAATTGTTTTATTATATAATATCTCTAAGCAAAAAAGCGACAACAACAACAACAAAATCTTGGCCATGGACTAAGTCTTGGACAGTCTTGAATTTCTTTTTTTACATGTTGACTAACTGATTTCATTCAGTTAATGCAGAATTTATTTGTCTTCAGGTCCTCTGGTTTCTAAGTAGGCAGTCCACTAAATTTCTCAGTGAAATTTTCAACTGCATAAGTCATTCTTTTTAGATGGCTTTATTGTCTATGTTGTCACAGCTTTATCTTGCTCATTTTGGCATTAAAATTATCAATTGAACTCCGTTTAGAAATTGTGTGGCACCGGTTTTACGCAGTTCCTGATTTTATACGTCGATTTAAGTCGATGTGATAAAGTTAGTTGTGTAGACCTCCCCTAATTTTTCCAGCAGGTTTTGTGCCTGTGCGAGCTTCTGACAGCGCCCTGATATCTTGGGAAAAATCAAGAAATTGAGAAATATGCCAGCAGACTAAGACAATTTGACGTGTTTGAAACACCCTCTATGAACATATTTGGAAATGACAATATTTTCATTATAATATCTGGGAGTGGTTATTTCAATTGGCGTGAAATTCGTGGGAAATTATAAAGGGTGACTACACACCGTATAATTTTATCTGAAAAAAAAATTTAACACTGATCTGGCCTTTTACTTGCCAACGTTAGTGAAAAATAACATTTCCTATTATTACAACTTGAGGGTAACATAACTCAAGTATAAATCTTAAACATTTCTACCTGTTATTGTAACAGTTGTAGTTATTTTGTGGATCAAAACAATTGACCATAATATAGCTCTTAAAGCAGTTTAAAGGGCCTCGAAGATCAACGGCAGTTCAGCTGCTATTTAATTTGATGTCAAATATAAGTTTATTTTCAGGGTGTACATATTCCAAAAATAGTTCCCTATCCAATATCGTTTGAAAAGGTTGGATGTATAGTTTATATAAGGATATGAAATTATGAAACACAAATCAAGTTGTATTGTAGATTAAACCAAGCAATTATAAATGATTCCTATTAATAATAACATGCTGATAATGTCCTGTTACCAAGGTTTTACCTTTACTGCGTGAAAATTTCTGAATTTGTGATGAAGTTAAGGGCATACCTGTCGAAACAGAACAATAACAGTCCTGCTTGCCACATCCATGAACTGTTGAAAATATCTGCACGTCACAACGTGGGTTTATAACATGAGCTTGCTTGACCATTGCCTTGGAAGGACTCTCCTAGAACTAATAACTAATTGCCACCATTGCAGGCCCCTTGGCCCCCTTAAGAATCCCTGTTGATCCTTACTATGGGATGTTTTGTAGAATAAAGATTTGTTTTTATTCTAACTCGGTATCCTCACCGGCGTCACTGCGTTGTGTCCTTGAGCAAGAACATTAATCCTAGCTTAGTACTGGTTCAACCCAGGAAGACCCGTCCCTTTATAACTGAAAGATTGTTGATGGGACGTAAAGAATCAAATCAAACAAACAAACAAACAAAACTAACTCGGTATCGTCACGTTAAATATTCAAGTACAGGGTTTGTTGCATATGAGCAATTTAAAAATAAACCCAAGAGACGTGAAGCATATCGATGAATATTGATATATATTGATATATTTAATGTGGCAATTATCGTCAACCGGACTTAGTCTGTGGGCGCATTTCTAAATTTTCCTAAGAAATCAGGGCTTTGCCAGAGGCACGCACTGCCACGGAACCCGCTGGAGAAATTAGGGAAGGTCTTCAAGAATAACTTTCTCACGGCGATATAGGGCCTAAAACAGCGTATAAAAGCAGGAACTGCAAAAAACCGGTGCCAAAAATTTCTGAATGGAGTTTAATGACACATTTACAACATATTGAAACCATATATATAAACTCTTCTAAAACAGTATGAAACCAGATACATGTATATTCTCTAATTGAAAATCCATAATCTGAGGTCATAGTGCATGTTTGTTTGATTTGATTCTTTACGGCCCATCAACAATCTTTCAGTTATAAAGGGATGGGTCTTCCTGGGGTGAACCAGTACTAAGCTAGGATTAATGTGTCTTGCTCAAGGACACAACGCGGTGACGCTGGTGAGGCGCATCCCCTGGGAGTCAAGCACTCTACCACTGAGCCACTCCAGCACTCTACCACTGATCCACTGCCCTCCCATCATAGTGCATGTAATTAATCGAACCATGGAACTGGATCGCTTGAAAATATGGCCATGGATCATACACATAGCAATTTATTCAGTATGTTAAATAATAAACCAATTAAAAATTTTTGAACAATATAAAATAACACACAGGTTTAGATTTACAAAAATTTTCAGCGTAGAATAGTAAATTTTTTCTTACCCATAACTTTTAACATATGTTTTGGGTGCTCAAAAGAACTGCCTCATTGAGACGGTTCTTTTGAGTACCCACAACATATGTTTTGGTTGTGAAATAAGTTACACACTCTTAACTAAAGTCCTGAAATAATTAAATGTAATTGCTGCCTTTCTAAGTCAGAAAGGATCAGGGCTGTGGAAATACCATGCCCGACTTGTCGGACCTGGTCCCATTTCATGCAGGACAAGTTAGAAATTTCAAGTTAATTGTCCTGGGACAAGTTTAAAGAAAGTTAATATAATTCTATATTTCATATTCAATACGTGTTGTGGGGAAAACAGTGTGGATCCTGATCAGCTGGCTTCTTCAGAAGCCAGCTGATCTGGATCTACACGGTTTTCAATGGAGTTTATATCCGGTTTCATACAAATGTATTGAGTTTATACATGATTATTGTTTATGCCCATTAAGGGGCTAAGCTAAGTTCTCTGGGACAAGTAAAACCTGCTTTGGACAAGTACATGTACCGTGTGGCAATTTACTTGTCCCTGGGCAAGTATCAACTTTTGCTATTTCCACACCCCTGAGGATGTTTGTTTCTAATGTCCTGTATCTATTGTAGTTCCCCGATCCGAACAATAAAGAAGCATGCGAGAGGTTTTTCATTCAAGAAGTCCAGTTGGGGGAGGAATTACTTGCAGGAGGAGGTAAGTGCCGTGGAATAATTCCCTCTTATCATAGGGCCAGTTAAGCAAAACATTTCAGCGTAAAATTGCAGTTATTTTCTTATTCATCAGTTTAAACATATGTTTTGGGTGCTCAAAAGAATCATCGAAATGGTTCTTTTGAGTACCTACAACATATGTTTTGGTTGAGAAATAAGAAAATAATATTCAGTGACACACTCTTATCTGGGGGCCTGCTTATCATGGCTTTCCTTC
Organism: Loripinus fragilis; assembly: GCA_964019695.1. Classification (NCBI taxonomy): domain Eukaryota; kingdom Metazoa; phylum Mollusca; class Bivalvia; order Lucinida; family Lucinidae; genus Loripinus; species Loripinus fragilis. Next base: position 74,861,904 of record OZ026514.1, read on the forward strand.
ACTCAATTTAATGAATCCAGCACTTCCCAAACCATGCGCAGGCTGATATGAGGCTTTGCTGGTCGCACATACCATGTTGGAAATCTCATCTCGCACCTCAATTCATTGTTGAGAGAAAAAACTCTTTTCTTGCAGTCATTTAGCTAAGCTGCTAGAGCTGCACACTTGGTTTTCTACATGAAGATTGGAGAGTGAGTAATTATTGAAAACAAATATGGCAGCAGCATCATAGTCATTTAAGGGGACGGCAACCTTGAAGGCAAGTGCATCTCAAATGCAAGTCCTTAATAAATCATGCAATATGCCGCAAACGCTATCAAAATCAATTGTAAAATAAGAAAGTTATAGATGTTTATATTAGCAGACAATTGAAAGCAATGGACTGCAAGCCATTTTAGGCTGAGTGATGTCACACAGCCCTTATTAAATCTGTATAAACAAAATAACTAGTTTCCTGCTATGGATTTTCTGATTGCTGTAACTTTTTTATTTTATATCCGATTTTGATCAGGTTTGTGGTGGATTGAGTGGTTTAATAAGGGCTTATATGTCAGACTCACATGCTTTTAAGGTTGCTGTCCCCTTTGATAAGAAGCTTTCGCAATTGAAAAATGGCAATATTTTTCTTATCTTATCATGGAAACTTTGTTGTGATGCTCATGAGATGTAATGAGACACTTCCACTTGGCACTCACAATGTATGTTTTCGAAGAGAAATTAACAGTAAAGGGATATTGACCATCTATGAACATGTTAACCCTTAAAGCACCAATCACCACTGCAGCAGACGACAAATTTTGTGACATTTTTCCCAATTTTTGACAAAAATACCGTATGATATTACATGAGAATCGTCTGCCAGCAGACGATTCTCATGAAATATCATGCCTTATTGGTTATTTTTTAAAAAGCGGCAAAATTTGAAATTGTCGTCTGCTGCAAATTATAGGTGGCGCTTTAAGGGTTAAAACGTTATTGACTTATTGTTACAGGCATTGAAGAAGGTGTTGATCACTTGGCCAATGCTGTTGTGATCTGTGGTAACTCGCAGCAACTGATGCAGGTGTTTAGTCAAACATTACCTCCCCCAGTGGTACAGATGCTGATGATGAGAATACCAGTTGTTAAACAGGTAACGACAACTTTAACCCTTAATGCCCAAATCGCAACAAAAGTCGTCTGCTTTTCTCGTCTGCTGAAAAGCCTGAAATGTTTAATAAGCCTCTATGGCAAACAGTGTGGACCCAGGTCAGACTGCTCCTAAAGGAGCAGTCTGTTCTGGATCCACGCTGTTTGCTTCTATACTTAATTCGTCAGTGATGTTTGGCAATTATTTGCAGCAGACGACTTCAGCAGTTGACATTTTCAGATGCATTTTTTTCTTGGCGCTTTAAGGGTTTTAAGAGCAGTTTTGTTTTGCCATAACATCAGGGTTCAAGCTGGGCCCTGACAGTAGGGAGAAGTGACTTGGGGAGAAGTGACAGTCAAATAGGGAGAAGTTTTTATAGTGCAAAATTACGGCATTTTGTGTCAGTTTAGAAGCAAATTAGTCATTACTATTGTCATTTTTTAGGGAGACTCCCACTTCTCCCTGGGTCCCATTTAGGGTGAAATTTCGGCTGCTAGGGCAACTATATCAACCTAATCACCCCTAGCTTATTCCCTGAACATGACTATATATTAAGTCGGTCCTGTAGGGTTGACCTGATACTGAGAATAATTGTTCTATCAATAGAACCAGTCAAATATGTGTCCAAATATTTGACTGTTATAGCGTGCTTTGTATGATCTGTCACCATTTGTTTTCCTTGAGTGTAAACCCTTCAATCAGCAGGACTATGTAAGCAGTTTACAGATTTGTTTTCTTTTTTTGGAATGTGTAAGGAATGCATGATATTTCATGTTAATCATCTGCCAAATATGGAGCCAATATTTTCTACTAAGACACAATTTTTTTTTTCCAAAAACAGTAAAACCTGTCTTAAGCAGCCACTCACAAAGAAGACCAAAATTGGATTTGAAGACCTATGATCGCTTAATGCAGGTCAAAAGTATTGCTGAATGCTCCAAGAGAGCATTCTGCAATACTTCCCACCTTCATTAAGCTACCATTTGTCTTAAAGAGCTTTGTTTTGACTAATTTTGAGTGGCCGCTTAAGACAGGTTTTACTATACCATTCATGTAACATCAGCGTAAACCATTAGTACATGTGTCAGACAGCATAGAGAGCATTCTGCAATATTTCGACCTTCATTAAGCTACCATTTGTCTTTAAGACCTTTGTTTTGACTAATTTTGAGTGGCTGCTTAAGACAGGTTTAACTGTACCATTTACTGTACCATCTTTGTTTTGTCTTTTTTTGAGTGGTCGTTTTACACAGGTTTCACTGTATAAGCTGAGTACTTTATGGGTAGTTTACACCATATGAATGTTGATTAAAAATCGATCCATTGGTACTATTTTTTTTTTTGTACAATTTTAATATGGGTTTGTCATAATGAAAAACAGTATGGATTGTGATCAGCTGATCTGGAACTACACTGTTTTCAAAGGAATGTGTAGAAATAATAGAATTTTGAAAAGGTTATGCACGCAGTGTGTTTATAATCTTATTATGTATTTAATGTTGCAGAACATAATACAGCTTAGTAAGGCCAGAATTTTTTTTATTAGTTGATTTACAAACCCTCCTACTGTAATTTTCTGGAAAGCTAAAAAACAACAACTTAATTTCTAAAATTATTTTTTATTTTATCTGCCGACTCTAAATATTATTTGTTTCATTGAAAAAAATAATATAATTTTGAGTTTTTGAGGTTCTGTCAGTATGTTTTTTTGAGAGTGACACTGTTAAAAATGATTGTCCTATCCAGATTCTTTGGAAACTGATGAAATATTTTAAGATTTAATACAGACTGTAGGTTTACCTTACTAGTTTTACTGTTTGTTATGAAAAAAAGCTCTGAAATTGACCAGTTATTAAAAAAAGCTTTAAAATGACCAGTTAACTGGTCATTTTCAGAGCTTTTTTTTCTGTCCGACTGACCCTAAATCTGATAAATATTCCAGTCAATCAACTAATAATAAAACTCTGGCTTTATGTGGACTCTGCAGTTGCTGTGTGGTGAATTTTTCACACAATTTTCGATTGTTTTATTTTTTAGAGATTGACAGCTCACATCGCAGAATCAATGCCATCACCAAAGAAGGGACCAACTGTGACAGTGGTGGAGGATGATGTAGAGTAGACCATTCTAGAAGCTTCTTGAAGTTTTAACTTTTGATGTTTTATCTTGACCCTCTTTAGACCAATTGTCAGATTGATCAATTGAGCCAGACACATGATTTCCAACAATGTGGCATTTTGACAAGTGTAAATTCAGATGAGCATGTGCAGCCTCCTTTTAAGCTTAGAAACCTCAAATGAGGTTCGGTCAGTAGTTTAATAGTCATAGAATATTTAAGCGATCAGCAAAGGCTCTGATCAGTCTGCGCGTATGCGCAGGCTGGTCTGAGCCTTTGCTGGTCGCACATACCACATTGTTGGAAATCTCATGCCACAGCCCAATTGTATATATTAACTCTTTGTCCGCTAGTGTTGTCTGCTCATAACCTTTTCAAACAGATTGGACCTAGATCAGGCCAGCCAAAATGTTGGGCCTGCTCTGGATCCAATCTGTTTGACACTCAGATGGTATTACTGAAAGAATTTTTCGAAAAAGTTGATTTTGAAAAAAATCAGCAGACAACAAAAAAAAAAATCATGAAAAATTTCGCAGGAGGCAAAGAGTTAAGGAGTAACTGGTTTTCATTTCCAAAAAATATTGTATTTCCTTCTCTGAAGATCTTTATTCTCTTAGCAAATAGTGCAGACCCCGATGAAATGCCTCATTTTGTGGCATTTCATCAGGGTCTTCACTGTTTGCGAAAAGTACCCATTTAGGGGTTTACAAAGGGTTAAGAATAGTTCAGAAATTGTAACTTTAGAAGCTTGTTTGGAAAATCTAGAAGTAAAAAATTAGAAGATTCTTGAAATTATAATTTTAGAAGCATTTCAAATCAAGATGAAGATAACTTACTGATGAAATGCCAAAACTGACAATCATGCACCAGTACCTGTAGTTGGGGAAATTAGTCCCTAGTTCTTACCAGGGAAGTAAACTTAGCTACACTATCAATTGGACTCATCAAGAAGTTGTACATAGGTTTAGATAAATACAATTTTTGCGCGTAAAATTGAAAATATTTTCTTACCCATTAATTTAATCATATGTTTTGGGTGCTCAAAAGAACCGTCTCAAGGAGAGGTTCTTTTGAGTACCCACAACATATTGAGAAATAAGAAAATTATATTTTTGGTACGCACTCTTAACTAAAGGCCTGGTTGTAACTAGAAAATTCAAAAAGTTTAAAATTTAGAACATTCTAGGAGTAATTTTTCAAGATTCTAGATGTTATAACAATAGAAGCTTCTATGGAGGATTGACAGAGTTTTTTTTTTTGAGGGAGCGCAGTGGCTCAGTGGTAGAGTGCTTGACTCGAGACCGAAGGGCCACGGGTTCGAGCCTCACCAGCGTCACTGCGTTGTGGTCCTTGAGCAAAACACATTTATCCTAGCTTAGGACTGGTTCAACCCCGGAAGACCCGTCCCCGTTTAACTGAAGGATTGTTGATGGGATGTTAAGAATCAAATCAAACAAACAAACAAAATTGACAGAGTTTTATATTAAGAAGATTCTAGAAGTTAAAACTTTGGCAGATTTTTTAAATAAAAGATTCTATGAGTCTTCTTTTAAGAACATTCAAGAATTTTTTATTCAGAAGTTCTTGAAGTTTAACATTTATAAGATTAAAGAATGCTTAACTATACAAATTCTTCAAGAGTTATCTTGGGAATTTAAAAAAGAGTTTTGTAGCAGACGACTTCAGCAGACGACATTTTCAGAGAGTGTGTAAATAAAGTTCATATTATTATTTTCTCATCCAAAACATACCTGGCCGCATAGAGAAGTTGGTAATGTGTCCGACTGCAGATCCAGGGGATGCAAGCTCGATCCCGACCCTGTCCCATACTTTCGTGGAGATTGATCATAAAATAATTTCTACGACCATTCACCTCCCTTCCACTGATTCAAGAAGGGGTGTTGTGAGTTACAAGCGAAAGTATGTGCATGAAGTACTGGTTAGCAGCTTAGTCAAGCTTGCCCAGGAAAAAAGTGTGGTTAGGTAAACTGACCGTCCCGACATGACCATAGCTTTTGACTGGGATGTAAAGCATCAAACCAAACAACCAAAACATATGTTGTGGGTGCTCAAAAGAAATGTCTCATTGAGACAGTTCTTTTGAGCACCCACAACAATAATATGTTTTAACTGATGGATAAGAAAACATTTTTTGGCTAAAAAATGGGGCTTTTTCATTGAAAACAAACTCCAAAATCTAGATCAGGGTTCGCACAGGCTTGAAAAGTATTTGAATTTAGCGGGCTTTCTTTAAAAGTCCTTGAAAATTAAATCTGCCTTGAAAAGTACTGGAAAATCACTCATAAGCCTTGAAAAGTCCTTGAATTCTACTATTATCTGTAGGACTTAGCACAGTTGATAGAGACCTAAATCAGTATAAAATTGTTGTGCCTTTATTTGGTGCAGCATATGCTGCACCTAATTAAGGCACAATGATTTTATACTAATTCTTTTCTACTAATTTCTCCATTATCTCAATCTAGCATTTCTGAAGTAGAATTTAACACTTAGATCAGTATTTTTCATTAACTTTAAGTCCTTGAAAACTGTTGGAAAAGCTTTTAGAAGTCCTTGAATTTTACCCATACTTGTCTGTATGAACCCTATAGATCAATCTCTCAAAACAGATCAAGAACTTTGGATTGTTGGAAAAGAGGAAACCCTTATCTTTTAGCTGAATTATTAAAGTATAATTGGCCTCAGCTGGAGAAAATCTGTCTTCGGGGTTTTCGCCCTGGTCATGCTCTATTTAACCAGGCCTCAAGATAAGAGTGCGTAATTGATAATTATCATTTTATTTCTCAACTAAAACATATGTTGTGGGTACTCAAAAGAACCGTCTCAATGAGACGGTTCTTTTGAGCACCCAAAACTTAAAGCTGCATAGTCTGTAACTTTTGATATTTTCGAAATTTTTTATTTTCTTTTTTAAATCATTTGTAAAAGTAGAATTAAGTTATGTTTTCACAATAAATCTGTTCACTAGAGCTGAAAACTGCATGGAAAAGTGAATTATCTTATAAAACAGGTGTGTTTTTCTCTTATTGGTAATTATTTGCCGCCCTCCAAAAATTTTAGACAGTTAATTTTAACATAAATGCTGTTGTTTTGATACTGATAATTTGTTAAGATTTAGGAAATTGGTAAACTGTTTACCTGAATTTTAGTTATTTCACTGTGTTCTTAAAAAATAGAAACATTAGTTCTACAATTAAAAGATCAAAAGTTACAGACTATGCAGCTTTAAGTTTTAACTGAGAGATAAGCAAATGATCACAATTTTAGGCATGCAATCTGGACCTATGATTAAACCAGCCTGCTCAGCTACAGAGACTACATGTAGCTAGAATGTTAAAAATTTGTCTGAAGTAAGTTTGGGTATTATTTTTTGCAGGAAGCAAAGAACAAAGAACCTGATCAGTCTGTGATGATGGACAGGCTGATCTGGCCCTGATCAGGATGCACAGGCTGATCTGCTCCTTTGTTGCTTGCATGCAGTAAAGTCAGGTTTTCTGGCTAGGCCAAATTAGTTTTGGGGTGATTTTGTTAATTAGGCCTTTTAGCATAATTTTTCATAAATTCTTGGAAAAATCCATTTTTGTTTGCTGTTGGCTAATATATGGGCCTCGGCGCGAGAAAACCTGTCTTCAGGGGTTTGCGAACAACAAAGGCGCAGACCAGCCTGCGCATACACGCAGTCTGATCAGGGCCTTTGTTATTCGCTTATTGGAAAGCATCATGTCTACACTTGCTACAAGCGAATTTCCTATTTTCTAGCTAGTCTCTGTAGCTGAGGAGACTGGATTGAGTCTCACTTTTTCGGAAACCATGAAGACAGGCTTTGTCGCGTCGAGGCCCATATGTCAATTGTTCTGTCATTAAAATGGTTTAGAAAACACAGAAGAATCTGACAGTCATCCCAATATGCTCAGTTTGTAGAAAAATATTGATATCAGGAATATAGTACAATGAATTAGAATATTCTGTGATATCATAGAACAAATGTGCCAAAATATCAAAGTTGTCGAATTGAAAATAAATATTTGATGCTATGATATATGCAGTAACCAAGTAATGTAGTTTTTACCCACCTAGCAGTTAACAATATATGGCAGGATTATAGATATTAATTAATTTTATTATTTCTCAACCAAAACATGTTGTGGGTACTCAAAAGGACCGTCTCAATGAGACAATTCTTTTGAGCACCCAAAACAAATGTTAAAACTGATGGATAAGAAAATATTTACATTTTACACTCAATGTTTTTGTTTATCAAGACCTAATAAGGCTATATTGTGGGTACTCAAAAGAACCGCCTCAATGTTTGTTTCTATAATAATACTTAACTTTTTTAAATAATGTTAGCAAAAATTTGCAGCAGAGAACAAAAGCAGACAGAGTTTTCAGATGATTTTTTTACTGGCGTTTTTACGCTTAAAGTGCCAATTAGGACTGCAGAAGACGACAAATTTTGCGACATTTTCCCCAATTTTCGACAAAAATAAGGTAAGCTATTTCATGAGAATCGTCTGCCAGCAGACGATTCTCATGAAATAACATGCCTTATTTGTTATTTTTTAAAAAGCAGCAAAATTTTAGATTATCGTCTGCTGCAAATTATAGGTGGCACATTAAGGGTTAAAGAAAAAATATGTAAGACACTATCCAGCCTTGGCATTGATATGACTGAACAATTGTTGACTGGGAAGTAAAAAAATCAAAACAAAGAAAATCTCTTGAACCTAGAAGGAAGTGGCAAATCAAACATTTTTAAGCATGGCCTAACAAGAATCTTCAAAGTGCGACATATGATTCGAAAATTGTAACCTGTGATGGCAATCAAATATGTGCATTCAGATGGTTAAATTTATTACTTAAGCCTTAATTTATGTCTAGTTTTAAGAAAATAATCAAACAATTAGTTTGGCTGGACTTGAGTCATGATGTGCTAAAAAAAGCAGTGCTGTACACTTTTAGTATAATGTAATGCACTGGAAGTCACCAGTGTATTATAGTGATGCTTAACTCTTTATCTCCTAGTGTCGTCTGCTGATAACCTTTGCAAACAGATTGGACCCAGATGTGGCCCGACATTTTGGCGGGCCTGATCTGGATCCAATCTGTCTGACACTCAGATGGTATTCCTGAAAGAATTTTTGATTTTGAAAAAATCAGCAGACGACAAAAAAGCATGAAAAATTTACCAGGGCCGGGGGCAAAGGGTTTAAAGTCCACAGAGCTGTTGAAGGCAGATGGTGTCTTTAACTTTTTGATATAGATGGGTTTACAGTACAAGCCAGTGATTGTCTACTGTATTTGATCGGAGAGTGAGGAAGAACTCTGAATTTTGTAAGATACCATGTTTGCCTTTTGCAGTAGATTGTATTGAACAATACAGTAAATGTTCAAAATGTGGAACACTTTTCTCCTTCTGTTCTCAAATATTGGTTTTCGGGGCTGAAATTCACAAAATGCTTGTCAGTATAGCAAAAATGAAAGACTTTGATCAGACTGCTTTTTCAGAAGCAGTCTGATCTGGGTCTGCCCTGTTTGTCTGGACCTTTTTAGTGGGCAACTAGTGTTCGAAATTTTAGAACATTTACCATACTGTCTTACTTGTGGATGTAACTAAAGAATAAAACTAAAGAAATCTGGGTCATGTCTTGTTTTTACTTCAGAATATTGTTAACCCACATAAGCCTAGCACCCTTTTTGTGGGACATAGGCAAACAGTACAGACCCCGAATTAGACACCTCGTCTTACAGAAGTTTCTTTTAAAATCTAAATAAAAAATGAAAAATAGCACCCAACAACCCTTAAAACAGAAATAGACTGGCCCAATTGATAAGGGTAGACAAGTCTATTCTGCTTAATTGGGGTAGTAATACTGATGTTACATGGGCCTCGTCGCAAGAAAACATGATTGTTGCATGCAAACAGCAAATGTGCACACCAATCTGCGTATTCACTCAGTTTGATCAGCACCTTTATTATTTGCTATATGGTTAGTTTGTAAGCTCAAGTTGCTACATGCAAAATTTCAATATTCTAGCAAGTCTTTGTAGCTGAGCAGGTTTGTATGAGCATCACCTGGTCGCATACTCTGACATGTCTTTAGCAACAGAGCCGAAGGCTCGAGGTGAGCTATTGTGATTGGTCTTCATCCAATTTCCATGCATCTGTAAACTTTCCATTAAACCTCATCTTTTGAACCACTGGAACAGTATAAAAGGTTTAACCCCTATCATTCTGATGGATTATCCTATACATATTGATACAATAAGTATGCAATTGTCCATTTTGTATATTAAGGGGTTTACCGGTCGTAATTTTTGTAAAATGATGTATTTCTATCCCTGAAGATTGTTTTATATTAGCAAACAGTGCAGACCCTGAAGAAATGTCGCCTTATGCAACATAAGGCGACATTTCATCTGGGTCTTCACTGTTTGCCAAAGTACCTGTTTGTAGGTACCCGGAACGAAAAGGGCAAATGCATTTATTATTATACAGTAAAACCTGTGTAAAATGGTCACTAAAAATAGACAAAACAAAGGTCTTAATGAAAATGGTAGCTTAATGAAGGTCGAAAGTATTGCAGAATGCTCCCCTTGGAGCATTCTGCAATACTTTTGACCTGCATTAAGCGATAATCGGTCTTGAAAACCAATTTTTGGTCTTTTTTAAAGTGACGGTTTTACACAGGTTTTACTGTACCAGCTTAAATTTTTGTCTTAATTCTAGGGTATCAATATCACAATCATCCATTTCATTAAGTAATTTTTCTAAGGAGGCCTCCTTCCTCTGTCTGACAAACCATGAATTCAGAACATGGAATCCTTGCATCTTCAGATCATTCGGGTATGTTCCTCTATGCCTTTGTATGACACTCTGTTTCAGTCCCAGTCTGATTCCAAGCTCTTCATGCTTACAGCCTAATTCTTCAGCTATATCTAACAGATCTTTATCACTGGGATACTGGGGGAAAGGTTCACTGTCTGATGAATGAAGGGAGCAGGAATTTAAACCAATATCTTTACTCCCACTTTCAGCCTTTTCCTGTGCGACTGTATGCTCTGACTTTTCTGTTAACATAAGCTGATCATTCAAGTTGTCACATGATGGCTTTTTAAATTCTTCCTTTATTGATTCTTCAATAGTGTTATGAACAAATCTAAATGAATTTTCAACACCAGTTCTAGAGCTTCTACTGAATGAAGAGTCTTTGTTCTTGGATCTTTCTAAAATACATATGTTCTCTGTTGGTGGCTTTATTTTATCAGGAGCAGCATGTAATCCAGATTTGCCATTTTTCACTTCATTATTAAAACAGTTAAAAGATTCATGAAATTGAGATTCTGATGTTTTTCTTGAATGTATATTAGAATTAGGAGCTGGTTGTAACTGTGATTCAGGGGCATTTAATTTATGTTCAGTCTTTTCATTGTTATCACATGGTATGATTTCATTATGTTTTCTGTTGTCAGTATTGGAGCTAAAGAGGCTTCTAAAAAGAGATGAAAACTTCACAGAAACTGAATTGGACTTTCTAGAGCTGGAATCAGTTCCTGCCATTTTATATCCATCCTGGTAATGATTTGAATGAGCTTTTGAATTATAAACCTTTGGTCTTACACACTCTTCATTTAAAATACCTGCATCCTTAAAGGGCACAGACTCTGTGTTGCTTGTCACATTCTCTGTCAAAGCTTCACACTCAGGATTTCTAGGTAACACCCTGTCTGTCAAGAACTTACACTCGGTGTTGCTTGGCAACAAACTGTCTGTCAAGGACACAAACTCGTTTGTGTTGCTTGGCAACACAAACGAGTTTGTGTCCTTGGCTGACATTGCTGAAGCCTTACAGGTAGTTGTACTGTTTTTAGAGGCAGATGTTGGTTCCTTGCTACTGAATAAGGATGGTACAGTAGACTGAGAACCAGAGTCAAGTGATGAGTCCGACTCTAAGTGCTCCACTGGCTCATTGATTAATGATCTTGAGTGAAGGTTAGATGATATAGTTTGATAACTATTTTCTACTGCTCTGGAGCAACCACCTTCGGCACCTGAAATTAAAATTTGAGTTATTGTAAACCCCACTTTTATAAATCAACACCTAGAACATTTTCATTTGAGACATAAATTTGTCTGATTTTCACAAAATGATGAATACAAAGGCCATTTTATGTAAGCGATGACCCAAGTCGGTCATGATTCTTTCATGAGCCTCAGAAGTATGAATTTCATCATCTTGTATTTACCGGCCAGGGCTGTGAATTTTACACTGATGAGCTGATTTCAGCCAATTGTTTGATTTTGCCTCAAATGTAATTTCTTTAAAATCAGCATTCAGTTCAACAATTTATTTTACATTTTCAGCAGTTTTGTCAAAAGCTATTTTCAATCCTGATTTACCCTATGCTTACTCATCTGTATTGTGAAGTTTCTATTTAAATATTGTGGCCTGCATGTTTGGTTATTGTGTTCAACAGTTGTCTCCATGATGTGATATTACCAATAAACGTTACATATGTCAATTATTCAACTGATGTACTAATCTGTGACATTGCTTATGTGGTAGATCACATAAACAAGAACATAAGTTCATCTAAGGAATTGTGTAGAGGATGTAAATATTGCTGCACTTAGAATTTTAGCAGTTCTCAAAGCAATAAGCGTTAGAGAACATGTTTAACAGTGATGGGCACTAGGATTTAGGGTAATCAGCTTTCAGAAATCAGTATAAACGATGTATAGGGAACTATAAGGTTTTGTTTGCAAATTAAGTGTGTGTGTGGTGGTGGTGTGTGTGTATGCAACTTTCTGTAAGGTGGTATCAAATCGGGAGGAAAAAATCAGAAATTCCACATATTTGTTAAGGACCAATTAATTTTCAAACCAAATTTTAAAGTTTAATCCGTGCTCTTTTATAAAAGAGAGAACTTAATTATTTCCTAAAAATGGTTGCACTACTTAGCCCTTTGTATTGGGGAACCCCCTAAATGAGTACTTTTGCAAACAGTGATGACCCAGATGAAATGCAGCACAATGCTGCATTTCATCAGAGTCTACACTGTTTGTAAAGGTAAAAATGAGCTTCAGACAAAAGAATACAATTTTTTTAACATTCTAACCTAACACCCATAGATCTGTACAATGGGCTTTCCCAAGTTATTGTATCAAACCAGAGGGAAGAATCCATTAGTAAACACAGAGTTAGATAACCAAAACATAAAACTTACCTAACACTTCCTCTCTTTGACCCTGAAAATATACAAGGAAATAATTCAATAGTCTTGAATATTTGAGCATCAATGCAAAAAACCTGTCCGGTGTTTCCTACAAAGTAAGGTTCAAACCAGCTTGCTCAGCTAGAGAGATTAGCTGGAAAAGTGAAATTTTGCCTGTAGCAAGTTGAGTTATTCTACTTTACAGAGAGCAAATGACAAAGGCACTGATCAGACTGCGCGGATGTCCAGGCTGGTCTGTGCCTTTGTTGTTAGCATGCAACTAAGTCTGGAGGCCCATTTAATGTTTTTAGGCATAGTTGAAACTAAATCATTATGCAGGATATTTTTATGTTCTTCACTTCTCTCCATTTTTATCCAATTAACATCCCTGGTTCCAGTAATTAGCCTGTATTTACAAGCAGAGTGGAAAACAGTGTGTATCCTAGAAGCCAGCGATCTGGATCACTGTTTTAAAATGTGATATATCTAGGTTTGGCATGGTAAGGCTTAAGATGAGAACTACTCACTATATGACCACAACGGTGCAGGGTTGAGAATTGCCCGTAACAAAGTCTTGAATCCAAGATGTCTCAATGAAGTAATGGTTAAATTCTTGGACACATCATAATGACAGGCTGAGTTGTTCCAGTGTCTGATATCCCTGTTATACAACCATATATTCTACCATATGTTGAATTATGGTGCTATAAATATTTATGATTGGGAGACCTTCTGCTTTCTCTGAAAACTTATGGCAGTAAAATTGATCATTTTTGTTTTGATACTGCATCCTGTATAGAAATTTCAAAGCTAAAGATGGATTGTTTATGACAGACTAGATACAGCACATTTTTTTTTTCTTGCACACCAGTTCGAAATTTACGTTGTTTCTCACATACCCGTACCAGCCCGTGAAAAAGATAAAAAATGAATAGCGGCATGTCGATCTGTAACGTCAATGTAATGTTAAAATGACGTCACCATGTTGCATCTTAGCGTATTAAGGATTTTCTGAAAGCCTTTTTTATGTTTTTCTAAAAAAATGTGGTATTTAGTGGTGAGCAGGAAAAGAATCCATTACTCGTGTGAGGCTGGGATAGAAAAATCCGTCCCTCGCAATCACTGTTAGTCATTACTGGGCAAGCCTCCTGATGCCAATCGGTGATCCTCGGTACAGATTTCTCTATCCCACCCTCAGACTCCTTATGGATTCTTATAATGTCTTAATTCTTACAAACAAAAAAAATGGTGAAAATACTGAAAATTGTTTGGGAAAATTTGATACTGCTGTATTTTTATAATAAAAAAAAATATCAGGGCCAATGGATAGATGATAAGGAAATTATAAAGCATTATTTTTCATATCAGAAAATTAATATTTGTGTAGCTCTGGTAACAAACCTGAAACTTTTGGTCAATATATGTTCAGAAGGTTTCTTATTTTGATCATTTAAAAACTTATAGGAATACCATCAGAATGTCAAAATGTTTGGATTCAGATTGAGCCCAGCCTTTTGACAGATCTGATCTGAGAACAAACTGTTTGCAAAGGTAATCAGCAAACAACAAAAGCGGGGAAAGGGTTAAGGACTAATGTTTAACTTACTGATACAATCCGAAAAGATGGCCATTGCATCATCAGAACTTGAGGACAAATAACATGCATGTCAACCATATTGTTTCCATGGTCACATGGCACTTCCTCCTGAGCTGACATCGTCTGCAAGCTTGTTAGCGGCCACAATCCACTTTTACTTTTCCAAGTTGACTTTTCACACCTTATAAACACATCAAATGCTGTCGCATTTTCCAGATATGCCTCTAAGTAGTCTTTAAGTACCGAAGTGAGTCTTACTTTAAGCAGTTCCATCTGTGCAGCTATGTCTCGACAACGTTTTAAAATCTGTATTTCTATAGTACATAGTGACACGCAGTGCAAAATGATGCACCTATAGATTTTGTCAGAAGTCAAGTTAAACATGGCACAGTCACGGTAACGACTGAAATCACTGTCTAAGGGAGACAACTGCTGGTGGCAGTGATTCACGATGCTGTGAAAATGGTGTTTCATCTGTGATTTCGCTACGTTACTGTACTTTAGACAGAGAATATTTGTTTTCTGTATCCATGCTGGTGGGTTCAAGGCTGTGCCTGAGACTGTTTCTAACTGTTCTAGGTCAAGTCCTGCAGCATCTAGAAGTAGAGAGTAAAAGGATGACATTAACCCTTAAAGCGCCAAGAAAAAATGCATCTGAAATATGACATCTGCTGCAAATATTTGCCTAACATTACTGACTAATTTAAGTATAGAAGCAAACAGGGTGGACCCAGATCAGACTGCTCCTATAGGAGCAGTCTGATCTGGGTCCACACTGTTTGTCATAGAGGCTTCTTAAACATTTCAGCAGACGAGAAAAGCAGACAACTTTTGTTGTGGGTTAAACTCTTTGCATGCTGGGTAATTTTGCCTGCTTTTTTTTTGTTGTCTGCTGACACAATCAAAGTGTCAGATGGTTTGGATTCAGATCAGGACCGACATTCTGTCAGTCCTCCTGATCTGGGTCCAAACTGTTTGCAACAGTTATCAGTAGACGACAAAAGAGGAAAGAGTTAAACCCCATACATGCTGGGAAATTTAACATAATTTTTTGTAATCTGATTTTTTTTTCAAAATTAAATTTTTTGAAAAATACCATCAGTTTCAAAGAGTTTGGGTCCAGATCAGGCCTGACATTCTGTCAAGCATGATCTTGGTCCAAACTGTTTGCAAAGGTTATCAGCAGACAACAAAAGTTGTCACTTGCAGGGAAACAGTTTTGACAGATTTTTATTTCCACTGATCAGACTATCCACCTCCTCTTTTATGCTTCATATGCATTTACCATGAATAATCATAAAAACACAGCCAAATTAATGCTTAACCCTTTACCTCATAGAGACACTTATAACACTTTTGCAAACAGAGCAAACCCAGATCAGGCAGCTCTTACAAGATCAGGGTCTACTCAGTTTGCTTCTGGCAATATGATTAGATGTGATCCTACACTAGTGGATCTGACAAGTAATTTCTTTGTTCTATGTACAAACTTGAAAGTTTCTTTATATGATTATTCATAGTGGGTGGAGCTTAGCATGAATATTCATGAAGGAAAGGCTTAAACTCAGTAAACAATTACTCATTACCTTATTATGCTCATATATGCATATTACATATTTAAGGACAAATTTCATATTTTAAAAATCTTGTATTTAGATTGATTCTCATATTAACATATTATCCACTAGTGTCATCTGCTGATAACTTTTGTAAACAATTTGGACCCAGATCAGGCCCAACAAAATGTTGGGCCTGATCTGGATCCAAACTATCTGATGGTATTCCTGAAAGGATTTTTCCAAAAAGTTGAGTTTGAAAAAAATCAGCAGATGCCAAAAATTACCCAGTATGCAAGGAGTTAAAACAAGCTATATTGTTACTGGCCAGTCATGTTGATTTGTTCGATTTGATTTTTTATGTCCCATCAACAATCTTTCGGTTAAATAGGGAGGGGTCTTCTTGGGGGTTGAACCATGGACTAGGATATATGTGTCTTGCTCAAGGACCACAACACAGTGACGCTGCTGAGGCTCAACCCACGGCCCCTAGGTCTCAAGTCAAGCACTCTACCACTGAGCCACTGCGCTCCCCAGTCATGTTGATATAACAGTTACAAACCTTTTCCAGATGGGAAACACCTGACCATCTCTTTCAAGACTGCTCCGTATTGCTTGTCATCATACAGGCAGAAGACAATGTGATCAATCTGAAAAAATGTTCATGTTCATTTGAGTCAAGTCTCCTGGAATCAAGAACTAAACTTGATTTTTTTTTGTTCACATTGATTTTTGGTGAGAACTTTTTTATTTTTAATTTTAACAAACATGGTTTGCTAAAATTTAAGATAAAAGAGTTATTGCCAAAAATCAATGTGGAAAACATAAAAAATCGAGTTTACAAATCTTAAAAGAACATCCTTTATTACAAGTCCGTTCCTTATAACATTAGCATGTAAATTTAAGCCCTAATCATGCTAACTCTGAATTGAACTTTTGACGTTTATTTTTGAAATGAGTTCAAATTTTGGAAAGTTCATGCAATCATGAATACTTCGGGTCTCTTGCAAAGTAAGTGAAGCCTTCACGTTAACTTTGCAAGAGACCTGAAGTATTCATGATTCCATGAACCTTCCAAAAATCAAATTTATTGCTTATATTTACATATTATTTAAAATAACTCATATATAGAAATTATTTATAATTTAGGAGATAAAACAATTTTGTATTTAATATTTAATCGTATTAAAGGCTTTGTTAGAGTACAGAACAGCCAGTGTGAACACAGACAGCCAATGGAGCAAACGAGAAGCTTGTTTTGCACGTGCAACTCAGGTGTGGCTGGCTGTCAATCACAACACTAGTGTCACTTCTGGCGAATGAGTTCGATGTTCGAAGCGTATTGCACGGGTAAGTGAACTTGGCAGCTGTCAATCAAATCTGTGTAATTCATGAGGCTATGAACAGTTGCAAAAATCTAATGATTTATTAAAGGATTGCTTCAAAAATGTAAATATAAAGTAATGCATGTGTTGAGTTCAAAGTAAGTGACGCCTGAAGGGTTTTACACGTTAAATTTGAACTGAACATCTGGTGTTCATTACTTCATAAACCTCTGAGAAATGAAATCCATCTCTTATATTTACATTTCTATAATAAATATCTATACCATTAATATATACTTTAAGATACAAAGTTTAACCATACAAAATGGTTTTGTCGGAGTGTAAAACGAAACAGGAGAACAGCCACCTTGAACATGGTCAGTCAATGAAGCAAACCAGAGGCTTGTGTTAAATGTGTGAACCAGTTTTGGCTCGCTGTCAATCACAGCATCATTGTCACTACATGTGAATGGAAATCGCTCTGTGAAGCATATTGCATGTGTAAGTAAGCTTATTTACAAAGGTAGCTGTCAATTGTATTTCTAAATCTCTTGTTTGTATAGTTTTAAATGGTTGCCAAAATCTTAAGATTCATTAAAGGTTTGCTTTGAAAATGTAAATATTTGTTAATAACATTGAACAGCCATCTCTATGACATGGCGTAAAATGAACTTTATGTAAGCCAGATTTACCTGGTTTCCAGCTTCCAGCCATTCTCTTACTGCAGTTATTGCTATCTTGACACCATCATTTAAACTGATGCCTGAAATTTTAAAAGATCAATCAAGCAAATTGATAGACAAGTGAAAAATTGACAAACTATATATGCAGTTCTTGTTTGCTTATGGAAATATGATTAGATATGACAAGTAATTCCTTTGTTCTATATGCCAACATGAAAGTTTATTTATATAATTAATCATAGTGGATGGAGCCTAGCATGAATATTCATTAAGGAAAGGGTTAATGGCATAACTATTACCAATATCTGTGCAATACATATAAATTCCTATAATACATGGTATGATCAAAAATTTCTTTGTCTTACATTGAAATATAAAAAAAAGAGTATACAGTAATACATGTATTTAGCTTTATAAAGGGGTCATGATGATAGCAATGGACTAGTAATGGAATCATGTCATAAAGGGACAATTATACAAAGGAATTATGGGAAAATGACCATTTCATGGTCACAACATGATCATGTTATATCTAAATCTGTGTTATACCGAGGTGTGACACTTATAGTAAAAGGTCTAATAATTTACCGACCAAATCTGATTAAGACTCTTATTTGCCGTACATCACCACATTTAACAGCTGTTATGGGATTTTTTTTTAATTTACATTCAAGCATCAAAATTTTCACTTGCCTTACAGTCTGAGGTATTCCTAAAGTGGATTTTTCAAGTCCACTGTGTGTATGCATGTGTCAGGGTTGGCACAGGCTTGAAAAGTACTTGAATTTAGAGGCCTTTCTTGAAAAGTCCTTGAAACTTAAATCTGCCTTGAAAAGTACTTGAAAAGTACTGAAAAATCACTCAAAAGCCTTGAAAAATCCTTGAATTCTACTATTTTCTGTAGGACTTAGCACTGTTGTATTGATAGAGACCCAAATCAGTATAAAATTGTTTTGCCTTTATTTGGTGCAGCATATGCTGCACCAAATATATGCAAAACAATTTTATGCTAATGTTCTAATACTAATGTCTCCATTATCTCAGTCTAGCATTTCTGAAGTCCAATTTTAACGCTTAGATCAGTATTTTTCACTAACTATTAGTCCTTGAAAACTGTTGGAGATGCTTTAAGAAGTCCTTGAAAAGTCCTTGAATTTTACTCATACTTGCCTGTATGAACCCTGTGTGTATGCATGTATGTGTGTCACTTACCTCCTCCACCCGTTCCTAGACAAGGAATTCCCTGAAATAAATGACAAAATAAATAAATTTCAGGATGAATTGTCCTCTAGTCAGCTAGACTGAAAAGAACAAGACCTGAGAATATCTCTACAATAAAACCTGTCTTACTGGGCCACTCAAAAATAGACAAAACAAAGGTCTTACTTAATGAAGGTCGAAAGTATTGCAGAATGCTCTCTTGGAGCATTCTGCAATACTTTTGATCTGCATTAAGTGATAATCGGTATTGAAAACCAATTTTTAATCTTCTTTTTTGAGTGGCCGCTTAAGACAGATCTTACTGTACATTGTACTACAAAATGATTTTACAAACTGGTACTATAAAACACTTATTTTTGGCGGGTATTTTATTTGGCCCTATTGGAGGTAAAAACAAAAATCACCAAAATTTGAGACAGTGATATTATATATTTGACAGTTTCAAATTCAGTTACACAATAAGCAAGAAATGTATACACACCATAAGTATGTTGGTATCCGTCCCAGGGTATCCGTATTGTGAAAAGTCAATTATGAATGGTAGAGTATGTTTCAATGTAGAGGTAGCCAGATCTTAAAAGGGACTGTTAATAAAGGAAAGAATATTCTTTCCTTTAAAAGCAACCCCTATTAGAATAGATAATAACTTTCAAGAACATAAAATAGAGAAACTGCCAAATTGAAACTGAGAAACTATGCCAATATATCGTTCTTTTAAAACCAACAAATTTTGATGCCGTGATAGGTTTGTGGATAGTTTTGTTCATATATTTCAATAAGTGATTTGGTTTGTGATTTACAGTATATAAATCAACTCCTTGAGTGTAGACAGAAAAGTACATGTCTATGCAAACAAAATTGTTGATAAGCAGTCTTATCAGGAACTATTTGCTTTATTTAGCAAAATATTATTGACAATTGATTAGCTTAGATTTTTAACTGGAAATTCCATTTTTGAAAGTCAGTTTTGCCTTCTGGTAATTTATTTTGCATTTTTTTTGGGTCGTCTGTTGATTTATTTTGGGTCAAAATTAGGATTTCAAAAAAAAATCTTTCTGGAATACCATCAGAGTGACAAACAGTTTGGATCCAGATGAGGCCCAACGTTTTTGTAGATATAATACAAATTCACCCATGTCACCTATGACATGGGTGAATTTATATTATATCTACAAAAGACTTCATTTCATCCATAAAAGTCTGCTGATTCTTACAGAAGGGTAGGTTGCATTGTGTGTAGTGAAAATCTAAAAAAAATTTAATATCATCTACTTATATGGTTAAGTCTTACCACTGATGAAAAGTTGTGTGTCTTTACGATGGATAGGCAAGAGAGATAACTCTGTCTTAGGTACTCTAGTCTCTCGGAATACCTCAAGCGACAGTTAGGAGATGGTCCAGCAGTGTGAATCACATCTGAAAAATATTGGGAATAAAACAAAAACAAAGTCTAAAATGAAACCTTTCAGCTCGAATGATCTGGACCAATCTCGTAATCCTAATTATCAATAGAAAGCAAACAAATACAATTCAATTTTTTTTTAAATATTTTTTTTGAATTGATTCATAAAAAAATCTTTTGTTACTTACATCTTGCAGGAAGTTCATAACCTGAAAAGCAAAAACAAAACAATCAAGAAACAATTATACGTACCATAACCATATTTTCTGATAAACACCCTATCTCTTTTTCTTAACCCCATCTTCTCTCTCATCTGCTTACATACTTAAGTGGTTTTAATGCAAACAATATGGACCTAGATCAGACTGCTCCCTTAGGGAGCAGTCTGATCAAGGTTCATAGTCTTTGCTTCTATGGTAAAAGTATTCTTGAGAGTAGCTTAATTAATAATAAAAATTTGATTGCTTTTGCACTTAGAAGCTACTCACAGTTTTTTTTTTAAAAAATATTATGTCTTTCAGTTATTTCATGCATACCGGTATATACCAGAAATTTGTCTATAAAGGAATATAGTAACACAGAATTTAATATTTTAGTGATCTTTCATTTGTTTGTTTGTGATGCTGCTATATGTCCCAGTCAAAATATTTTCAAGTCGGGATGTTTCCTGAGTTGAACCAGTACTAAGCAGAGGATATAGTGTCTTGCTCGAGGACACAATGCAGTACCTCCGGTGAGGCTGGAACCAGCAACCACTCAATCTCAAGTCAAGCACTCTACCACTAAGCTACTGTGTTCCTTGTAGTGATCTTTCATAGCTGTATTTTTTTACTCCTCGGTGGGGACCCAGACAGTGTTTTGGGAGTCTGTGACTTAATATCCTGCATCAGGGAAAACCATGAACTATGAGGAGTTGTAACACAAATTCCTGCAAAAGTAGGTATTCCTTTGGTACCATGAGTCTCCTATGAAATTTTTATTGTCGTAAAGAAAAACAAAACAAAAAAAAATGTTGTCAAGGAAATACAGGAAAACCCGTGTAAAACGGCCACTCAGAAATCGGTTTAAAATAGACAAAATAAAGATCTTAATGACAAATGATAGCTTAATGAAGGTAGAAAGTATTGCAGAATGCTCCCCTTGGAGCATTTCTGCAATACTTTTGACCTGCATTAAGTGATAAATAGTCTTAAAAACCAATTTTTGGTCTTTTTGAGAGTGGCCATTTTACACAAGTTTTACTGTACATACCTTCTGTTAGAAATGCTTCTCCTGCTTCGCAAGTTCTTTGCTCCAGACAGGCTTGCTTCAGAAGAGGACCTCCTTTGTAAAACATCTGTCGGCATACTGGAATCACAAAAAAAGCAAATATAGCAGTCATTTTAATAACGAGCATGAGTTTCAAAAACATTGATGGTGAGATAAAATTAGGTTTTTATCAGTTTAATTGTCTTCAATTTTATTGCTACAAACAACACAATGCAATTTTATTATTTCTCAACTAACCACCCTTAAAACAACTTAAAAAAATCTCAGCTATTATTCAAAAGCAATTTTAATGGTCACTAAAATGCAGATAGACTGATATTAGTCAATTGAACAATATAGGCAATCCTTCACATCTGAGACTTAAAACAAAGCTCAATTCCTTCTCAGATAGAAGAAATACTTTTACCATACTTTTACCATTCAATTCTCACCAGATTCGTTAGATAGGTATTCGAGAGAATAAGTTAAATGTATACATGAAAATATATACATGACTAAACAAAACCTAATTGAATGGACTGCACAAGTCTAATATGCAGCCACAACAGCATATTTTGGCATTTACGTCAGTGGCTGGCTCCAAAGCTTCCATAATGGAGTAAATCTAAGCATCCAATAGTATCATCAGACCTGCTATTATACTTTGGAAGCCAAAATTCCAAAAAGTGTGAACCCAGATCCCTATGGAGCAGTCTGAGCAGTGTCCAAACTGCAACATATTTATCTGCAAGGTGCAAAACCTCTTTTTTGTAAGTTAAATATTCAGCAGAAGAAATCAGCAAGCAAACATTTTGACGATGAAAGGGTTAAAGATGAGAAAGTCTATTAACCCTTTGTATACTTTTATGGATTATTCCATCTGATTTGATACAATAAACTGGAATTAGTCCATTGTACTTATCTAGGGGTGTCAGGTTATAGTTTTCAAATATTGTATTCTTTTGTCTGAGGATCTTTATTACCTTTATAAACAGTGAAGACGCTGATGAAATGCCGCAGTATGCAGCATTTCATCTGGGTGTTCCCTGTTTGTAAAAGTACCCGTTTAGGGGTTTCCCGTATACAAAGGTTTAAAAACAATTGGGAGTGTAACATGTGAAAAGTGAACTTACATCCGACTGTTGGTTTTGAAAGATCTGTTTGAACTGCATTGACAATTGCATCTACTTTGAGGTTAGTGATGTCACCATTCCCATGTATTCTAATCTTCTTA
This sequence comes from Loripinus fragilis, assembly GCA_964019695.1. Lineage (NCBI taxonomy): Eukaryota > Metazoa > Mollusca > Bivalvia > Lucinida > Lucinidae > Loripinus > Loripinus fragilis. The sequence goes on from OZ026514.1 coordinate 74,884,649, forward strand.
TTGAAAGACTCTCTGCCTTCATAGCATGTGTCATCTTCATCTTACGGATATAAAAATACATTCTATTAACTTAATTGTAAACTCTTAAAACAGAAAGCACATTCTATTATTTAATTTGCTAACTCTTTCCATGCAAAGCTTGTGTAGCAGATATACGAGACCTGTTTCATGTTTATTTGAACAAATGTGAATTTCACTTTTTGCTGTTGAATATCAATAAAACAAACAAATTTTGTCTTCTCATAAGTAACTGACGTGTCCTTGGTATGGCCAAATAAACAGAATTTAAAGCATAACCATGACAGGGAGACCCAAATCACACGCCCACCCCCTTTAAATGATTTTAAGAGCTAAAATGGGTGTATCTTCCAGGTTATATATATGAGGGTCTGGATGGGGGGTGCGGGGTCTGGTATTCACTATTCATTAAAAATTTAGCCCATTATTCATCTCATTAAATTTTGGGTTATTCATTAAAATAAGACCAATTATTCATTAAAAGTAAGAAAGGTAGCAAAGAAATCTGATTATTCACTATTCATTAAATTTTTCTTCAATTCATTAAAAAAAAATAATAGGATTATTCATTAATTTTTAGGCCCTCATTTTTCACTATTCATTATTTTTTTGGCTCATTATTCACTATTCATTTTAAAAAAGGGCCATTATTCACAAATCATTATACCCCATTCAGACCCTCATATATGAGGTACATGTATAAATATTATTATTTAAAAACACCGAAATTATTAGAAGAAATGTGACTTTCCTTCTTTTTCATCTTTTTTTCAAAAGGAAACGTTTAGGATCAGGCCCCGAGGTTATAAAACTTTTTCCATGCCCAACTCAGCTGAACACGAAATTTATCCTGCTCATAAATGTTTTTGTTTTGTTTGGTTTGATTCTTTACGTCCCATCAACAATCAACAGATAAACAGGGACGGGTCTTCCTGGGTTGAACCAGTACTAAGCTTAGATATTTGTGTCTTGCTCACGGACCACAACGCAGCGACACCGGTGATGCTCGAACCTGAGGCCTCTGGGTCTCGAGTCAAGCACTCTACCACTGAGCCACTGCGCTCCCTATCATAGATGTTAAAATGCCAACAATTGTTGGCATTTTAACATTTATGAGCATGATAAATACAACATCTACGAGTCTTAAAGCAAGAAACTTCTTAATATGTCAGTATCTTAGTTTTTATGAGCAGTTGAAATTTCATGCTCAGCTGAGTTGAGCATGAAAAAAGTGTTATAACCTCAGGGCCAGGCAAAAAATTAGGTACGGTTGGGAATCATGAAAAATTTTTTTTTTGCTTTATGCTTTTTTTTTAGTATGTGGGCTGATAACAGCAAGTATGGTACAACCAGAAATTAATTTATAACAGTGACAGACATACAAACAAAAAAGAACATATCTAACATCACTATCTTCAGACAAATATTGACTTGTACTGCCAAATACATGAATTCCAATTCTTGATAATGAATTAGTCTGATTGAAAAACAATTTGGCCGGTACGTAAGAAAATGGTACTTATCCTGTGTAAAAGTTAACTCTGTTTGCTAGCATTTTCTGCTGATGACCTTTGAAAACAGTTTGGCCTAATGTTTTGTCTGGCCTGATCTGGATCCAAACTGTTTGATTGAAAAAGTTGGTTTGAAAAAACAAAATACAGTGACAAAAAACATGCAAATTACCCAGAATGCATAGCTATCCAATAGAGCTATCTGGGTCCAAACTGTTTGCAAAGGGTATCAGCAGAAGACACTAACAGGCAGAAAGTTAACCCTTTGTATTCGAGAAACCCCTAAATGAGTACTTTTGCAAATAGTGAAGACCCAGATGAAATGGAGCGTAAAGCTGCATTTCATCAGGGTCTACACTGTTTGTAAAGGTAGCTGATGAAGCCAGTTGATCAGGATCAAAGCCAGTTGATCAGGATCCACAATGTTTTTCATCAACTATATGAATCCATATCAATAATGCAATTTGCTGGAAACAATTCACAACTCAAAAAAGAACTCTGTGTGTGCATTTTGGAGCATGTGCCCTAATTACATTGAATACGGTAACTTAAAGGCAAAAATGGTAAGTAATGTCCCTTTATAACGCTATGTTTTAATAGGGTTCATAGGAATGGATTGTGTTAATTATAAGTGAATCATTATATAGAGGGACAATTTTACAAAGGCCATTCTCCTATAATCCCTTTGTAAAATTCCATAGTAAAAATTGGCTCCATAGGAATGGACTGTGTTATAAGTGATTCGTGTTATAGAGGGGCAATTCTATAAAGGAATTATAGGAAAATGACTAAGGTCATTTTCCTATAATTCCTTTGTAAAATTCCATATTAAAAAAATGGAGAGCCACAATACAACCGTCCCAACAGCTGTGTTATAACCAAATTAGTGTTATAATGAGGTGTGTTATAAAGGGACTGCAATGGTATTACCTATACATTCTGGAGAAGTTGGTGGATAATTTTCTTCATAAATCTCAAGAAGTGATTGGGTTTGATCAACAGATATGGCAGGCAGCAAAATCCCATCCTGTCCAGATTGGTTAGATATGGTCATTGTTTTGCATTTAATAGGTATAATCTATCAAAAACTGTAAATAAATCCAAAGAAACTTGTTAGCTCTTCATTTATTTGGAAAATTCTTTCATGAATATCATCATAGTGTCAAACAGGTTGGACCCGAATTGAGCCAGATGCTTTGTTGGGCCTGATCTGGGTCAAAATTGTTTGCAAAGATTATCAGCAGACACCACTGGCAGAAAAAGAAAACCAAAAGCTTGAAATAAGGACTACATAGCTTTGACTCTTAAGTCCATATTTGGCTGATTGACTCTTTTCAGAGTTTTGACCTAATTACAAGCTCTTATACAAAAATTATTAAAACAACACAAAATGAAACATGATCCAGAATCTTTTTCAAAATGCATTAATTGTAAGTATAAACCTCTCAAAATAGTATTGATTTTTAAGTTAGTGATCATGATCTCTATTTTTTCTTATATTGTAAGTGAGGTACAATATCATTACTAATGCAAGTTTTAACAAAACCAACTCATATACATCCTAAGATGAATGAAGCATTGTTGACTGGAACTTAAAGTTCAACTCAAAACAAACAAACCAACAAGAATTGGAAAAAGAAACTCCTGTTGCTGACTTGTAGCTCTTACATCTTCGCAAGCCAAGGGTACCGGTACTAAGTTCATTCCATACTCAAATTGGACTAATTAGTATCATTGTCTTGCAAAAATGCTCTTATAAATGATTAACCTTTTCTAGAATGGATGGAACCTTCATCCGAAACATTAGTTTTGATGGTCCATTATATATGGGTCTCATCGCGAGAAAACCTGTCTTGTGGGTTTGCGAACAACAAAGGTGCAGACTGATAGCGCCTTTGTTATTCACTTATTGGAATCTGAGTATCATATCCAAACTTGCTACTAGCAAAGTTTCAACTTTCTAGCTAGTCTCTGTAGCAGAGCAGGCTGGTTTGGGTATGACCTTTTCGGAAACCCCATAGACAGGTTTTGTCGCGATGAGGTCCATACATAATGTGGAGTGGGAAGTTAGAATTTATGTTTAAAATCTTACCAAAACAGTGCAGACCAATATGAGATAGCACAGACTCTTCACTGCTCAGAATAAAAATAATTACCTGAATTTTTCTTGATCCATTAATTCCTCTTCCAACAGCTAGCTATATATATTGAATGTTTGTTCCACTGAATTCCTTTCAATTTGCTTTGAGAACATTTAAAGATAAAAAAGCTTTGTGTATTATCTTTCATAAACCCGGAAGGTTATACCTATTAAACAAAAATGTCTTATTTATAACTGACACCATTTGGCTTTAGTCTTCCGTAAATTGTTTTAAAATCATGAAAAAAGTATTGATCTGTCACGTTATTGTCAATGTAAATATACAGTAAATGCTGTAAAACTTTGAACACTTTTCTTTTTCTGTTCTTCAAAGAAATGTTGGTTATCGGGACTGGAATTCACAAAATGCTTGTCAGAATAGAAAACAGAGAAGACCCTGATCAGACTGCTTCTTCAGAAGCAGTCTGACCTGGGTCCGCCTTGTTTGTCTAGACTTTTTTTATAGCCAACTAGTGTTCAAATTTTTAGAACATTTATCGTCATGATTGAAATATTACATAGGCACAAAATTCTGTAACATTTAACTATGCATGCTGGGTAATTTTTCATTCTTTTGTTGTCGCCTGCTGACTTTTTTTAAATAAACTTCAAAAATTATTTCAGGAAAACTATCAGTGTGTCAAACGGTTTAGATCCAGATCAGGACCGACATTTTGTCGGTCCTGATCTGGGTCCAAACAGTTTGCAAAGGCTATGAGCAGACGTCAAGTCGCTGCTAGCTACATGTTTGCTCCATTTACATGGGCACAAAGTTCTGTAGCATTCAGTTCGATAAAGCATTATGTGCTTTTTGTAATTTGAGCTACTATTATTTCAGTCCTAATTCTGAATGTGAAGAATTCACATTAAGGGCAGATAACTTCTGACTTTTATCATTCCATTTCTGTGGATCTACTCTTAATTTCTTTGTTTTGATTCTTTACATCCTAGTCAACAAATTTTCAGTCATGTCGGGACAGATCTTGCTGCGTTTAACCAGAACTAAGCAGCAGATAAAGTGTCTTGCTTAAGGACTCAATGCAGTGCCTTCAGTAAGGCTTGAACCCGAAACACCTCCATCTCGAGTCAAGTACTCTACCACTACGTTCCTCTTATACTTATAATTTTCTCGACTGATGACATTTGTGACCTCTAAGCAGCGGATAAAGTGTCTTGCTTAAGGACACAATGCAGTGCTTCCGGTAAGGCTCGAACCAAAAACCTATCCATCGCGAGTCAAGTACTCTACCACTACGCTCCTCTTCTACTTTTAATTTTCTCGACTGATGACGTTTGTGACCTCTAAGCAGCGGATAAAGTGTCTTGCTTAAGGACACAATGCAGTGCTTCCGGTAAGGCTCAAACAAAAAACCTATCCATCTTGAGTCAAGTACTCTACCACTACGCTCCTCTTCTACTTTTAATTTTCTCGATTGATGACGTTTGTGACCTCTAAGCAGCAGATAAAGTGTCTTGCTTAAGGACACAATGCAGTGCTTCCGGTAAGGCTCGAACCAAAACCTATCCATCGCGATGTCAAGTACTCTACCACTACGCTCCTCTTCTACTTTTAATTTTCTCAACTGATGACAGTTGTGACCTCTAAGCAGCAGATAAAGTGTCTTGCTTAAGGACACAATGCAGTGCTTCCGGTAAGGCTCGAACCAAAAACCTATCCATCTCGAGTCAAGTACTCTATCATACGCTCCTCTTCTACTCTTAATTTTCTCGACTGGTGATGTTTGTGATGTCTGCAGATAAACTTTGTAAACAGTTTGGACCCAGATAAAGCCTGGAAAATGTCAGGCCTGATCTGGATTTAAAATATTTGACATTGATGGTATTCCTGAAAGTGTAAATTATTTTGTAAACATGAGGGCCAATTATCCCTGGATCGCTCACCTGAGTTTTAATTGAAGCTTCCTATATATATATATATATATATATATATACATATAAAATATTTACAGCATCTATCGGCTCAGTTGATTCACTATATCCCTCTGTATTTATCTACTGTCTGAATCTGCATCAGTTTCTGATCCTGTGTAGCTCGAAAGCAATGATGTTTGTGAAATTATATTTCCGCACTTCTGATATTTATCTAATTTCACTTGTATCCTTGGATCCATCAGGCTTTCACTTGCGAACGAAATAGATGCCATCCATTGAAAAAGGACCAATATACGACGTGTACTGCATCAGTCGTCATCAATATCAGCGCTTCCTGAACATCCTTTATTTGGGGATGACTCAGTGGCGCAGTTGGTAGCGTTGATGTCTGGTGTAGTGCTAGGCGGTGTTGCCGAGGTCGTGGGTTCGAATCTCGCTAGAGGCAAAATATTTACAGCATCTATCGGCTCAGTTGATTCACTATATCCCTCTGTATTTATCTACTGTCTGAATCTGCATCAGTTTCTGATCCTGTGTAGCTCGAAAGCAATGATGTTTGTGAAATTATATTTCCGCACTTCTGATATTTATCTAATTTCACTTGTATCCTTGGATCCATCAGGCTTTCACTTGCGAACGAAATAGATGCCATCCATTGAAAAAGGACCAATATACGACGTGTACTGCATCAGTCGTCATCAATATCAGCGCTTCCTGAACATCCTTTATTTGGGGATGACTCAGTGGCGCAGTTGGTAGCGTTGATGTCTGGTGTAGTGCTAGGCGGTGTTGCCGAGGTCGTGGGTTCGAATCTCGCTAGAGGCAAAATATTTACAGCATCTATCGGCTCAGTTGATTCACTATATCCCTCTGTATATATATATAATATATATATATATATATATATATATATATATATATATATATATATATATATATATATATATATATATATATATATATATATATATATATATATATATATCTATTGGAAACTTGCCACACCCGGATCAAGCCATTTTTGGCCTCCCTGCCATAATTAGAACACATTTAAAAGAGGACAACTAACTGATGCTACATACCAAATATTAAGGCTCTAGGCCTTGTGATTAAAGACGAGATTTTTTATGTATCCCCTAAATAAGCTTATGTAAAACATGGGGCCATTTTAGCGCAAGGGCCATAATTTGAACAAAGTTGGTAGAGGCGCACTAGATGATGCAACGGCACCTAGTATAAAGGCTTTAGGGCTGGCAGTTTCAGACATGAAGATTTTTAAAGTTTTCATTCCGAAAAATCTATTTTTAGCTCATTTGACCTCGTTTTCAAAGGACTGGAACCATTTAGACAATAAACAAAGATGACCATACTAGGATCTTCTTGCCAACTTTGTTCAAAGTCCAGGGTGGGGGTTGGGGGGGGGGCAGTTTTGGCCCTAGGTAGGACCTTTATTTGAACAAATTTGGTAGAGGTACCAAAAGTTAATCAAATCTGATCAATGGCTAACGGGATACAGATCCCTGGCTGCGATGTTTTTCAACGGATCTATATAATTTGAACTAACTTGGTAGAGGGTCACAAGGACCTTTTATACCGAATTAGTTTCAAATCGGCACAGTTGTTTTTGACAAGATTTCTTTAAAGGTTTTCCTATGTACATAGGAAAAACTGGCCCCACCTCCTGGAGGCTATGTTTTTCAACGGACCAATATGATTTGATCAATCTTGGTAGAGGGTCACCAAAGGACCTTATGTGCCAAAGTTTTAGTTCAAATTGACCAAGTAGTTTTTGGCAAGATTTAAAATTTTCCCTATATATACATATTAGGAAAAACTGGCCCTGATCCCTGGTGGGCATGTTTTTCAACGAATCAAATAATTGGGAACAATCTTGGTAGAGTGTCATCCAAGGACCATTTGTACCAAATTATTTTTTCAATCGGTCCAGTAGTTTTCTGCAAGAAGATTTTTTAGAGTTTTTCCTATTGGTTGCCATGGCAATGCAAATTCTGAATGGAATTGAAATCTTTGAACAACTCATTCCTATAAAATTTGGTGAAATTCCACCCATTAGTTTAGGAGAAGTTTAATGACAGACTAACGACATACATTCTATGATCACAAAAGCTCACCTTGAACCGATGCTATGGCTTAACCCTTAACTCCATAGGCTATTTTTAGATCATGACATCATTTTCTATTTTTAGACAACATTGAAAAAATTCAAGAAAAGTCTTGAATACTTTTGAAAATATTATGGAAAATCGAGCATTTGCTCCAATGGAGCAAATGCTCGATTTTCCATAATATTTCCAAATACATAGTATTTCAAAGGCGTCAAAAGGCTTATCATGGAGTAAAGGGTTAAAGGTGAGCTACAAACATACGACTCCCAGATCAATGCCATAATTAGAACACACTTGGCACAGGTCAACAAGGTGATGTTACATACAAAATTTCATGGCTCTAGGCCTTGTGGTTTCAGACAAGAAGATTTTTAAAGTTTTCTTTCATATTTTGTTTTAGCTCATTTGATCTAAACCAGTTATGCAACAGACTGTACAATTATGGAAGAGGACCATATAAGGATCATATCATTCCTGCCATGTGTATTTTCACCCAGGAAAATTGCTGAACCAGTAAAAAGGCAGTATCGGGTTCAATACTGGCCAGAAAAATTTAAGCCATTGCCTAACAAAACCAACAAAATGCAACCTGCGCATCCAGTGAAGACTCAGATGTTTGTTTTGTTTGTTTGATTTGATTCTTTACGTCCCATCAACAATCTTTCAGTTATATAGGGACGGGTCTTCCTGGGTTGAACCAGTACTAAGCTAGGATAGATGTGTCTTTAGATGTGATCTGAAGTATAAAAAAAACATTGTGTCCTTAGCAAAACATTTAGAGCACAGGGAGGACACTGACCTGACTGGCTTAATTCCTTGACTGATTTGATTCTTCCCTGTGCCATATGTCATTTTGTTGGTTCTGACATGCAGTGGTTCCTTCGTTATAAGAAAGGAGGATACATCAAAGACAACACATTTTTCAAGATTTCCTTTTTTTTTAATACAGTGTACCTGCCTAGGTACATGATTGCAACAAATGAACTCTATATTCTGTCACCTTTTTCAACCCTTTGAAACATTGCATGCTGGGTAAGCTTTTTTTTTTTTTTTTTTTGCTGTCTGCTGTTTTTTTCAAAATCAACTTTTTGGAATTTTTTTTTCAGGATGACCATCAGTGTCAAACAGTTTGGATCCAGATCAGGCCTGACATTTTGTCGGGCCTGATCTGGGTCCAAACTGTTTGCAAATATTATCAGCAAAAGACACCAGCAGACAGATTTAATGGTGCCAATCACATCTACCAGATACCAAGCAGATAAAGAGATTCTGAGAAAAAAGTAGTTCAACACACTCATAAGAATCGTCTCCACAAGGCAATTTGTATGAGACATCAAATTATACAGCATCAAACCTTTTCCCTCTTTTTCAACGTCTACACTTTTTGTTGAGATGCATTTTTTCAGGGCCCCAGATAAGTGTAATCAAAAATAAGTTTTCTATTTACTCACTCAAAACATATATTTTGGGTACTCAAAAGAACTGTCTCAATGAGAGGGGTTCTTTTGAGCCCCAAAAACAAATGTTGAGATGCATTTTCAGGCCCCCAGATAAGTAAGTGTAATCAAAAATCCTTTTTTTATATATATATTTTGGGTACTCAAAAGAACTGTCTCAATGAGAGGGGTTCTTTTGAGCCCCCAAAACAAATGTTAAAACTGATGGAAAAGAAAATAATCACAATTATCGCATAACATCACATGTGGGAGTGATATAACGCCAATATTAAAAACCATGAACCACTAGTGGTTTACATATTTAGTATCAATGATATCCATAATAAAGTTGCGTACAAAATCATGCCAAAATGTTATTTCAAAGTAGTTTTAATGGCATTTGAGTCTGGAAAATTACACCATAAAAAAGTGGTGACATGAATAACGAGTTCAAATTGAAATTAGCCTCAATGCGAGAAAACCTGTCTTCGTAGTTTGCAAACAACAAAGGCACAGACCAGCCTGCGCATCCACACAGACTGGTCAGTGCCTTTATTATTCGCTTTATGGAAAGTCTCATATCTGAACTTGCCACGAGCGAAATTTCATTTTTCTAGCTAGTCTCTGTAGCTGAGGAGACTGGTTTGAGTCTCACTTTGACGGAAACCCCGAAGACAGGTTTTGGCTCGTCGAGGCCCAAATTATAAAAATGATCACAGTAACAAGTATGTTTATAAATGCAACCTTGGATGCCACATTTACTCCTAGCAACAGTAACTTAGCAACAATATCAGCCACATCAATCAATGAAAAAAATAAATAAATAATTACAGTAAAACCTGTGTAAAACGACCACTCTCAAAAATACAAAAAATTGGTTTCCATGACTAATTATCGCCTAATGCAGGTCAAAAGTATTGCAGAATGCTCCAAGGGGAGCATTCTGCAATACTTTCGACCTTCATTAAGCTATCATTTGTCATTAAGATCTTTGTTTTGTCTATTTTTGAGTGCCCGTTTTACACATTTTTTACTGTATGGTTATAGCACAAGTGAATATATATGGTACACTGACATACTTTTGTCTAAAATACATAAGAAATTAAAAACATAGAACTATAAAAAGGCAAGACAAAAAATAAGTACGAAAATAAAACAAAATTAAATCACAAGTTGTTATAGCTGTTGTGTATTTCATGGCGAACTGAATGAAACTAATTGTAATGACTTAATAAAAGGCTCTAAAAAGGATCTTCACAAAGTTATCTATATTGGTAGCCACTCTTAGTGCAATAGCTAGTAGTTATTTCATGCCTGTTTGTAGTATAGTCAGACTATTACCCCGAGGTGCCATGGACGACCTGCTGCACTATTGCACGAGAAGGCCTCATGTAATATTGCATCAGGAAATCCATAGCATCTCCAGTTTTGACTATACTTCAAAGAGGCATGATATAACTGTTTTATTATCCCACCCATATGATGACATCAAACTTAATACTTAGCAGAGTCACTTAAATGGGCATGCTGCAGATGATGCGGTTTTGTTGCAAAACAGAAAAGTTTTGCTAAAAGTTTTGCTTAATCTGCTCAATTTTGGTCTCAAAATGTTCCACTCGTTCTAAGAAAACAAGTACCCACACTTTATGCTTTTGACCTTCAACAACAAAGTTTATTGTGAGTTTAAAGTGGCCAAACCATGGTTGTTACTTAACGTCTCTTGATGTAAACAAACTGTACATGCATTGGCGAAATATTTCTTATTGATTTTTTCTTATTGATAAACGTCTATTGAGTATAAATGGGCTACTAGTTATACACCTTAATGTAATGTTTATGCTGGTAGATTATGACTGCATATGGAACAATTTCACAACCAATCTCTACAAATTTCTTTGGCTGGGTCGGGATGTGGAATTGGATTGTATCGGTTCCTGATCATTATCTTTTCATCTATGGTACTTCACATAGTGACAGGTGGGCTTTCATTTAGAACAACCTAATCGAACATATGTACAATGTATGATGTTGACAAATATTATTGCACACAGAAAGACAAACCAGGCCCCGAGGTTATAAAGCTTTTTTCATGCTCAACAATTGAGCATGACATTTATCATGCTTATAAATGTTAAAATGCCAACAATTGTTGGCATTTTTAACATTTATTAGCATGATAAGTACAACATCTGAGAGTTTCAATGCAAGGAAATTCTTTATATTTCACCATGGTTTATGAGTAATTGAAATTTCATGTTCAATTGAGTTGAGCATGAAAAAGGTTTTATAACCTTAGGGCCTGGTGTGTATAAATCCTCAGATTCATAATGAATGAACAATAATGGACCAAACAATGTTATTTCACCCCCATAGTGGGGTAAAGCTCCATGCAGAGGCGTCTGCTGTTATAGTTTCAAAGCCAAAATTACAACAAGTGTGGTCCTAGATCAGACTGCTCCATAAGGAGCAGTCTGATCTGGTCTGCAACTTGAAAATCATGCTGTAAGAAAAAATATGAAGAAGACAATATTTTCAGATCGATAAATGTGTGAAAGCTTTGGTTCGTATAATCTGACTTAGGACTACTTGGGACTCATTTTTATCCTAATATCCTTTGATTTTTGAGATAAAAAATGTTTTATACTTTGAAGTAAACTCATTCTTGACTGAACATAGAGAAAACACTTAAAATGATGATTGACAGAGCAAAGTATCTCTTCAACCATGTGCAGCTATGTAGTGGTACTATGGGCCTGATATTTGGTCCGAGCCTACGTTTACTTCAACACTTTGTGTATCCAAGCAGAGAAGACTCTGGTGAGACTGTACAGCTGCACAGGCTCATCTAAGTATTGGCTGCTTGTCATATTCTGGCTCCAATAACTTCTAAAGAAAACACATGGATTAAACAGCATTCCCATAACAAATACAAGTACGGTAAAACCCGTGTTAAAACAGCCACTCAAAAATAGACAAAACAAAGATCTTAATGACAAAATGAAGGTCAAAAGTATTGCAGAATGCTCCCCTTGGAGCATTCTGCAATACTTTTGACCTGCATTAAGCGATAATTAGTCTTGAAAACCAATTTTTGGTCTTTTTGAGAGTGGCTGTTTTACACAGGTTTTACAGTACGTAGATGAAACTTACAGCCCAAATATATAGCAGTTCATGAAAGAGGGTATTCGATTAAAATTATACCATATTTGACTTAATAAATGCACTGTGAACTGCACTTAAGTTTTTCAAAGTTCTAGGCCTCTAACAGAAAACAGTGTACGAGGGTTGTCCCAGAAAGTCGTAGACTTTTCAAATAGCAAGAAAAGTTGTCGCATGAGCATGTTTATTTTTTGTAGAAATATTGAACTATCTATTTTTAACATTTTGAGTGTATTAATGACAACCAAAATTAAAAGGAATCATTTTTATGGCCATTCTATCTCGGTAAGGTACGCATCACCGGCTCACGCAAAAAGTGAAAGAAATAAAATAAACTATTTCATTTTTGATAAGTGGTTGTTTTGAAACTGGGACCCGTTAATCATTCATATTGGAGGAAACATTATTTAATCACGCGTATTGTCACAAAATTTCAAAGAGATTGCATGATTTACAAACTGACGGAATACGATTAAAACAAGTAGGGGTGAGCTCGAGCGATGAAAGAATGGCGACGTCTTACGTAAGGGCGGAGCAGCCGATAGTAATACAGTTTTGTTTTGACTCCGGAATGACACCACTCGATACTTTAAACTAAGTAAAACAAGACGAATGCCACCTGAATGTATCACAGGCTTTAGTTTACAAATTATTTTCGAGATTTTGTTAGGGGAAACCTGCAGACGAGCGTATGGGAAGACCGCCACTTAGACATACTGGCGAAGGTACGGAAGTCAAATCAATCGTCAGCAACGACAGAAGACAAAAGGTGCGCTACCTAGCTAAAAGGACAGGTTAAGGGAACCCTACGGGGTATATGATATTAAAATCAGCTTTGAAAATGGCACAGACATCTGCAAGATGCATTCCACATTTATTATTGGAAGATGATTGCGCACATGACCATGCTAGTTATAATTGTAAACTTTCCGACGTCTTTAGTCATTCAAATGGCGTGCGCTGGTGGGCCAGACCTATAGCTGGTAAAATGTGTGCACGAACTTCATTATCAGATATTTTTCCTTCAAATTTTGCATAATAATGCAGTAATAATGGAAAAGTTCACAAGTAAAATTCGATTGCAATACGCTTTATAGTTTTCTTGTAACATACCGTAAAATGGAATATTTTCGCGTCGCCAAATTTTCGCGTTTTTGTCTCAAAAACATGAGGCTAAATATTCGCGGTTTTTAATTTTCGCGGTCTATTGTATCCGCGAAAATTAGAATTGCAAGTTAATGTCCAGCAAAATGTTTGAAGTATCCGTAAAGTTGGTATATTGCACTGTTTGAAACTAGGTGCTTTCCGTATTTCATCTGGAAGTTAAATCGTAGTTTCTCGTTGGTCTCAAGTTGAAACTAGTGCATAGAGTAGCGGTACATTTTTAAGTGACGACTTTAACTGGCAATGTAATGACATTGTCTTTTTTCTCTCCAAAATAAATCGCTTTTTAGCATCATTTATTTAATAATTATCTGTCAAACGCTGACAGAAATATGTGATCACTGGTCCAAATCTGATTAAATGATCAGGTGTGTTTAAGCGTAATTAATACATTATCTTTCTCACTCAGTGTTCGCGTTTACGCCGTAATAATATCTAAATACGCAACGAAAATCGTTGGTACGCAAAAAAGACAAGTAGCTTGCGTCCATGGAACGCAAGATCGAAAGCAGTCGACTTTCAACACATTTAAGCCAGCTCAATAGTGAAGAGAGTTAAAACCCTTGAATATTGGTCTTTTGTACTTTGCAACACTTCAAAATCACAAAGAGTCTGCTATAAATAGTATTCGGTTGTTGTTTTTCCGAAGCCCGTTGTTCATAGCAACGGTCGAAATCAGAACGAGGCTCAGCTATAAATAATGATTTACGGTTTTCCCAAAATCGATTTGCTGGGTAAAAATGGCGTTTGCCTCGAGGAATCACGCTCGAAACATTTAAATAACTTAATAAAGTGTATTCTGAAGCCAATATCATCACAATTCGATGTTTTATCGGTTCAAAAATGCGTTCACGGACAGGTTCAGCGATTTTCAACAGGCACAAGTAAAATAATCTTTGTCTTGAACGTCAAGTAAAGACTTTTTAAAAGCGAAAAAGTTTAATAGTCAAAGACTCCATCACTGCTAAGTCTGCTTCTTTCTTGCTTTTATTAATTGATCGTCAATCACTTAAAGTGTAAACTGAAAATGTTTGAGATTAAAGTTATTGATAGTTTTAGCTAACTTCTTTGTGTTTAACATTGCAAAAAAAGATAGGTTGGGAAACTTTCTGGGACTCTGTAAAATTTACTTGGGACTCAACTTTTGTTGTTGCCCTGGGTCCCAGGGACGCAATAGAAATCAAGCCTAAATCTAACACTGTCACTTGTCCAAGCCGCCTATTGTGTAACGGTTGAACGCTCATGAGCATGAGCTTGATTGATCTATTCATGTTCAATGAGCAGTATGGAGCTTGACCTGTAAACTACGCTGGTTAAGCTATGGTGACGGTGTTTCATGAACACAAATGAATACACAATTATTTTTCTGTATAAAGGTAAATAAACAAGATCAAACTTGGAAAATATTTCGCGGATTTCAATTTTCGCGGATCACAACTTACCGCGAAATACCGCGAAAATTGGACGACGCGAAAATTTCCCATTTTACGGTAAAAAGTCTATGACTTTCTGGGACAACCCTCGTAGATCCAGATCAGCTGGCTTCTGATGAAGCCAGCTGATCAGGCTCAACACTGTTTTTCATCCACATCTATGAATCCATATTGACTATGAAATTGCACCACCAGGTTGACTTAAAAGTTTATATAGGGGCCACGACGCAAGAAAACCTATCCTCAGGGGTTCGTGAACAACACATCCGTGCAGCCTAATCAGCACCTTTGTTATTCCCTTTTTGGAAAGTATCATATCTAAACTTGCTACAGATGAAATTTGAATTTTCTAGCTAGTCTCTGTGGCTGAGGAGACTCGATTGAGTCTCACTTTATCGGAAAACCCAGACAGCTTTTGTTGCTCCGAGGCCCATAGAATAGTACAAACAACACAAAAACTACCTAGTGTGCACTTATAGGCACATGTGCTGTTATTAGGTTGAATATGGTTTTGTGACAGGATGTGATTGGATGCAGATAGAAACATGTGTTCAGAGGCACCACTGTTAGTATCCTCATTGTGTCAAAGATTGACGTTGGAATTAAGTTTTAACATCTACATTTCAAAACCATGCAAAACTCTTATAATCTCAAGATATATTGCAGAGTTTAACCCTTCAGCCTAATAATAATGGAACGTATCAGCAAAATGTGTAGATCCAGATGAGATGGTTCACATAATGAAAATTGCAACTAGTCTGCACACCTCTAGTGTGAGGTTGACTTTGATCTATGAAGTATGAAGTGCTTGATACTTAATGTGTACAGTAAAACCTGTGTAAAACGGCCACTCAAAAATAGACAAAACAAAGATCTTAATGACAAATGGTAGCTTAATGGAGGTTGAAAGTATTGCAGAATGCTCCCCTTGGAGCATTCTGCAATACTTTTGACCTGCATTAAGCGATAATTGGTTTTGAAAACCAATTTTCTGTCTTTTTGAGAGTGGCCGTTTTACACAGGTTTTACTGTATATTGTTTTCAGACCAGCCCATGAGATAATGGAACTTGTAGCATATATGTACAGCTTTCTAGTGGGACCAGAGACTTTCATCTATTTCCATACTCAGTGTAAGCACCAAGTATCAAACTCTCAGGAGCTTGCTTATTAACAGACTGCTCACCAAACATGGTATGAATCGGACTATGTAGATGTGCAGACTGGAAACACATGATAAAGAAATGTATTCACAATGGATCACAAATGATTACCAGATATGATATATAACATTTCGGACCAGCACACAAGATTTTGCTACTTATCACACCGGCGAGCAGCAAAGGCTCTCTCTAGCCTGCACATGCTTGCAGTCTCGCCAGAGCCATCGCTTCTCCCATTTACAAAGTATGGAAGTAAAAGAAAGCTCAGCCCAAAAATAAGACCTCTAGCCCTGCTCGATCAGTCAGCATGGGCGCTTATTAGAGGTATTTGCACATACATGCAGTCTCGCCAGAGCCATCCCTTCTCCCCTATACAAAGTATGGAAGTATAGGACGGCTCAGACCAAAAATTAGACCTCTAGACCTGCTCGATCAGTCAGCATGGGCGCTTATTAGAGGTATTTGCACATATGTGCAGTCTCGCCAGAGCCATCGCTTCTCCCATATACAAAGTAGGGAAGTATAGGACGGCTCTGGCCAAAAATAAAACCTCTAACCTTGCTTTATCTGTCAGCATGGGCGCTTATTAGATGCAATAAGTACCAAAATCTTGTGTAATGGTCCGTATGACAAATTTGAACTTTCCTTTTACTTTGGTCCCATCCACCTTGATTTGATATGTTCCACATAAAATGAGCAAAATTAGAATATCTATGCAGTATAATGAAACATACAGGTTTATATGAATGTTATATAATTGCAACTAAATAGATCCTTACTAACCAACATATACTGAGGGAAAAAAGTTAAGCAATTATTTATAATGGGGTTTCCCATAGGCAATCTTTAAAGCATTAGATCTTTTTAATTGGCAGGTTCGCAAACATGTCAGTTGTTTGAAAATGACCCAATGGCTACCCGACAGTGGTCAAAAGAAACAAAATCCAAATTCATAGTGAGGATTTGATCTGCTGAGCATTTTAATTTCAAACGTTATTCAATTGGAAGTGGGGTAATTTGGAAACATACAAGTTTCAACTAAAAACTGTACGAGAAGGGTGAACTTAATATTCACTTCTAAACCATTTTTCACTTTCTTGCTTTTGGATCTAAACATTAGACAGAAAAATGAAACTTTTAGTCGAAAACTATTCGCATTATTGCCAGATAAGCTGTTTTAGCAAGGGGGCATAAAATCAGACTTTACATTATGTGAAATGTCAACCTGTTAATGTCATCATACTCGTGAACGTTTGTCAACATATATTTTTGACACTATGAAATTAAAACTGTGAATCCCCAAAGTAAATTGCTAAACTTTTTTCCCTCAGTATAGCTCTACGTAAGAGTATCAAATAGGCTATTTTCTTTCTTTCTCTAAGTAAACTTATATTGTTGTTCTCATTACAAAAACCAGGCCTTTGGTTAAGAGTATGTACCAAAAATTTATTTTTCTTAATAATCAACCAAAACATATGTTGTGGGTACTCAAAAGAACAGTCTCAATGAGACGGTTCTTTTGAGCACTTTACACTCAAAAAATTTGTTAATCTAAACTTTTGAAAAACAGAGTCTCACTTTTTGTGCAAAATAAATGAGCCAGCACGTGAGATTTTTGGCACTTATCAGATCGGCGAGCAGCAATTGCGCTGGAAAGCCTGCCAATTTGTGCAGACTCGCCAGAGCCTTGGCTGCTTGCATACACAAAGTATGGATGTTGATGAAGAAACAATGCAAACCAAGATCAAACTGTTCCTTTAGAGATCAGTTTGAATAGAATTCATACTGCTAGTAATTCAGTGGACATAATTTCAAGACATTTCACTAAGGATTTTTTTTTCAAATGATGCCATTGGCTGGAAATGGATAAATTTTTCGACGAGACGACTCTTGACTTTCTTATCTCCCTTCCCAATGGGAAGAGATTGCTTCCTGTGGGGGTGGGGGTACCTTGTGCAACAAAAAGTTGCCATGGAAATGCATACAGAAATTTCAATATAAAATGACAGAAATAATAAAGGTGTTTCCATTAATCTTAATATTTGGAGCAATAATGCAAGTTGTTTTTAATTTTTGTTTATGAAGCTAACAAAGCCTTAAATAACTGCAAACTCAGCAATTACAAAGAAAAGATGATGTTTTTTTCACCTTGAAGAATTCACAAGTCTAAATAAGGAAACAGTAACTGTCAAGCAGTCTGTGTTATTTCCAGTTAGGTTTAACATTTCAATATTTAACCCTTATAATGCTGAATCAGGATTAATATAACCAACTTTCGAAAACAGTGTATATCGAGATCAGCTGGCTTCTGAGAAGCCAGCTGATCAGGATCAACACTGTTTTCTATTCAGCTTGTAGCTACATGCTAAAAACTTGATTCCTGCAGGTTATTTGGTTAAAAATTGGGGAAGAGTGTGGTACATAAAAATATCAAGCATGACAAGGGTTATGATGGTATTAGAGCCAGCACATGAGATTTTGCAACTTACCGTATAGTCGACAATTGAAGGCTCATACGAGCTTGCACAGTCTCACCAGAGCCCTAGCTGTTCACATACACCAAGTTGGAATGTAAAAAAATGGCTCAATGATGTACTGTCCATGCACATTTATAGGAATGACTTTATACCTTTTCAGTTGATTTTTACGAAGGGCATGCCATTTATAAGCTGCTCAGAACAGAGTAGGTGTGATGTATTGTAATTTACAGTCAAGACACAAATTCAAATATCAGTGTGTCACATTTTTAACCTATAGAAAGCTTGATAATTCCAGAAACAATTCATATAAAAAGTTCTTTCCTATGGTCACAAAAAGTACTACCAGATGTTAATGTAATGACCATTAGCAGTATAATGTAATTAACACTTAAGAGTGTTATTACATTTGCAGTACTGTAAATTTTAGAAATTTTCGTGAGAATTTTATTTTCGCTAATAGCCTTAAAAGACATATTTGTGACATTAAAAATCGTGACTATGGCATGATTTACCTATGTCAGTAAACGACAGAGTGATTTCACCACTTTGTGAGAGTTTTATTTTCACGAAACTTCGCACATGCGAAGTTTTGCGAAAATAAAACTCTCGCGAAAAAATTCCGAATTTACAGTATATATTCAAATGCTCTTCTGATTACTTTTTATTATGGAAGGAAACACTTAGAGCCCACAGAGCCAGTTAAGTAATATTTTTTAGCGTAAAATTGCGATTATTTTCTTATCCACCAGTTTAAACATGTGTTTTGGGTGCTTAAAAGAACCGTCTCATCAAGTCGGTTCTTTTGAGTACCCCCAACATATGTTTTGGTTGAGAAATGAAAAAAATAATTTTCAGTTACAAACTCTTATCTGGGGGCCTGCTGAGCCTTGATCAGACTGCTCCTAAACCGGGCCGCGTAGCGCAGTCAGTAACGTGTCTGTCTACAGATGAGTGTCTGACTGCAGATCCAGGGGTCGCGAGTTCGATCCCGGCCCGGTCCCATACTTTCATGGAGATTGATCATGAAATAATTTCTACGGTCATTCTCCTCCCTTCCGCTGATTCATTCAAGAAGGGTTGTTGTCAGTATACAAGCGAAAGTATGTGCACAAATTACTGGTTAACCGCTTGTTCAAGCCTGCTCAGGAAAAAGTGTGGTTAGGTGAACTGACCGTCCCGCAATGACCATAGCTGTTGACTTGGGACGTAAAGCAACGAAACAAACAAACAAAGACTGCTCCCAAGGGAACAATCAGATCTGGGCCCATATTGTGCAGTCTCGCCAGAGCCCTAGCTGTTTTCATACACCAAGTTGGAATGTAGACTAAATTACAGGTATATCAGCAGATAAATTTGCAGAAGACAAAGGCATGAAAAGGGTTAAAAATTTGATTATTCAAGTGAAACATTCGGAATGTCAAGACTTATTACCCTAAGACTAAAATGTAAACAAAAAATTCAATAAAAATCGATAACACATTATTTACTATTTGGACATCTTTCGCTGTTTTGGGGCCACTTACAGTTCTTAAAGTTCTAAAATTTATATCTAAAATCAAAAGGGAGGTAACCAATTTTAATAATGGTTTCCTGTTGTTAAATTTTGAGGCACTCACACATACATGAAATAAGGCAGCAATTAACAAATATTAAAATATCCCCTAACAGAAATTTAACTATGCATGTTTTTTTCGCTTGCTCTTTTGTTGTCTGTTGAATGTTTTCCGAAATTAAAAAGTTCTTTCAGAAATACCATCAGTGTCAAACAGTCAGGACCCAGATCAGACTAGACATTTTGTCTTGCCTGATAAGGATCCAAACTGTTTGCTAAGTCTATCAACAGACGACAAAATGAGTCTAACAGGCAAAGTGGTAATAACATACATTGAATAGTTTTCCATTCTAATTCTCCATTAAAACACTTATTATGAAACAGTTCTAATTAAATCGACCAGCACAAGAGATTTTAGGAGTGATGACAAAACAAACAGTAAAGGCTCTGACAAGACTCCACAAATGCGCAGTCTCCCCAGAGCTTTTGCTGTTTGCAAACACAAAGTAAGTATTGAACCCAGACTAAACGTTAGACCTATAGTTCCATTAGCAGCTGTGCATGCATGCTTAAAGCCAGGCCTTTAGTTAAACGTGCGCAACTGAAAATAATATTCTTATTTATCAACCTAAACATATGTTGTGGGTACTCAAAAGAACCGTCTCAATGAGATGGTTCTTTTGAGCCCCCACAATATATGCTGAGAATTATAGGTAAGAAAATATTTAGTATTTTATGCTGAAAAAGTTTTGCTTATCTAAACCGCTGTTAAACCTTTTCTTGCTATCAGTGACTTTTTTCGTCTGCTGATAGCCTTTGAAAACAGTTTAGATCCAGATCAGGACCCACAGAATGTTGGTCCTGATCTGGATCCAAATTGTTGGACACTCTTAAAGAATTTTTTGAAAACGTTAGTTTTGAAAAAAAGTGAGCAGACCACAAGCCTGAAAAATTACCCAGCATGCAGAGTTAAAGAGTGATTTTACGTGAGGTGATATTATCATATGCGCTGGCCAATATCCTTTTTTATAGAACTAAGCAAAACAATACAAAAACTATTCTTATATCTAATTTTAAAAAAGTTCTGTATAAAATGTAAACACATAGCCGAGGTTAGTGGAAACTTGGAAAGGCAGGTCAATCAGGAGACAGGTCTTCTTTTTTCGTTGGACTATCAATATCGTCGTCTTCATCGTCAAAGCTACTTCTACCCTCGCGGGTAAACAGGGACATCTGGGGCAAGCTAAGTCGAAAACTGAAACAGATAAGACAGAAGAAATTGATTGAAGGGTTCATCAAACAATGCCAATGTTTTCGAAGAGCGACCTGTCTGCTATGGTACATCACTTCACAAAATGGTAACAGTGAAACCGGTCTTAAACAGCCAGTTAAAAACAGACAAAACAGAGGTCTTAAAGCCATATGGTAGTTTAATGCAGGTCAAAAGTACTGCAGAATGCTCCACAGGAGCATTCTGCAATAATTTTGACCTGCATTAAGCGATTATTGGTCTTGAAAACCGACTGTTTTGGTCTTTTTTGGGTGGCCGCTTAAGACAAGTTTTACTGTATTGTGTTACTACGAGTATGCATTACTCAAAACTCTGCCGATAAGAAATACATGTAGAAAGCAGAAAATGGCTATAAGTTATCTTTCTTGGATACATCAAGCCATCTTTGACAGCCAAACCACAACAATATTGTTTATTATATAGTATTTAGCTATACAATGATAATATTTTCTACATAAGAACATTTTTGAAATGTTTCGCACATGGTCAGGTCACAGAAGTGTTCCATATGATAATGCAGATTAATACAAAGATTGAATTAATGGCCACCGAGGCATTAAAAGCACAATATTTTTTGCAAATGTATTTTTTGCACATGTACACCATTTGTTTCTTTTGATGCTTAACATCCCAGTCATCATCTATGGTCATGTCGGGACGGTCAGTTCACCTAACCACACTTTTTCCCGGGCAGGCTTGACTATATATAAGCAGTTAACCCGTACTTCTTGCACATACTTTCACTTTTAGCTGACAACAGCCCTTCTTGAATCAGCATAAGGGAAATGAATGGCCGTAGAAATTATTTCATGATTAATCTCCACGAAAGTATGGGACCGGGCCGGGATTGAACTTGCGACCACTGGATCTGCAATGAGACATGTATCTGTAGTCAGAAATGTTACCGACTGGGCTACACGGCCCAGTGATATGAACACCATTATGAAAGCAATTTTGTATATCGTCTTATTTACATTTCTGAATATGTTGATAATACAGGCCTCATCTCAAGAAAACTTGTCTTCTGGGTTTGTGACCAGGTATGGCAAAAACCATGTCAGATTATAGTTTTTGTTTTGATTTTTGTATTGTTTTTTGTTTTACGTCCCATTCAACAGCTATGGTCATGTCGAGATGGTCTGTTCAGCTTTTTCCTAGGCAAGCTTAGGTTAAGGGGTTAAAGAGTACTTCCTGCAATACTTTCACTTGTAACTGACAACAGCCTTTCTTGAATCAGTGGAAGGGAGGAGAATGACCATAGAAATTATTTCACGATCAATCTCAACAAAAGTATGTGACCGGGCAAGGGTCAAACTCACGACCCCTGGATCTGCAGCCAGACTCTACCGATATTCTTTTTGAGGTCAATAATCATCACAATGACTTTGATGTTATGTATATACTATAGTCAATGCAAAATTATGTGTCAATCTTGTTTTGCTGTACAGTTCCTATCTATCCTTTTAAGAGGAAAACATTAATTTGTCATGGTTTTAAATCAATTTGAACTTTTATATTGTACTAAGATTTCCCAATTTTGATATGTTTCAAAGGTAGGAAACTCACTGACCATAGCTCCAGTCAAGCAAAAAAAATTTAACGTAAAATTGTGATCATTTTCTTATCCACCAGTTCAAAAGTATGTTTTGGGTGCTCAAACGAACCGTCTCATCGAGGAGGTTCTTTTGAGTACCCACAACATATGTTTTGGATGAGAAATAAAGAAAATAGCTTTCCAATACACACTCTTATCTGGAGGCCTGCCTGACTATATGATAAGTTTTCTTGCAATGAGGTTGTTTTTCATTTCTTGCAAACTTTGGCTTGGCTACTGGTTCGCTAGCACAACAAACTTAAATCTATTAAAACCTATGAATAACCAAAGTATGAATAAATAAAAACACATTTTTAAGCAAGCATGCAAAATAAAATAAATAAGCACAAAAAGAACAATTACCTTTGTCATAATAAGGAAGACAACTGGTCTGTTGAGTTTGTTTATAGCAAAACACAAGACAACGACAAAATGAAACAAAAATGGAGATCATGTGGCTAGACCATGTGACTAGGTTACTGTTGCTGTGGCGAGGAGGGGGATCGGGGACTTGAATTTGCGGAAGCCATTTTGTAACGGCGACGCCTGAAATGAGACAAAGCATGCAGATATAGTAGTATTTTTTAAGGTTGTCAAGACGGAGCCTTAGTGACCATGTCAATCACTGCCAAAATGGTTTAATCTACTGGTTCGTGGGCTGCTTCATGTATTTGAGTATGCATATTGTGTATAACTGACACTATTCATTCAATTCTGTCAAAATTAACCATTAACCCTTAAAGCGCCACCTATTATTTGTAGCAGACGACAATTTCAAATTTTGCCGCTTTTTCAAAAATAACAAATAAGGCATGATATTTCATGAGAAATGTCTGCTGGCAGACGATTCTCATGAATTATCATACCTTATTTATTTCGATAATTGGGAAAGATGTTGCAAAATTTGTCGTCTGCTGCAGTCGTGATTGGCGCTTTAAGGATTAAAATGGCAGTTACTACTGCACAAGATGATCAACTTTGCATCATTATTCATTATGTTGGGAGACAATAAGGCATGATATTTCATGTGAATCATCTGCAGATAATTCACATAAATATCATGCCTTATTTTCTTTCTTAATTTTTTTTTGGTCAAAGGTGAGTGATTTTTCAGTTAAACCTGAATAATCTGTTCCAAAATACAGTAAAACCTGTCTTAAGCGAACACTTAAAAATAGACTTAACAAAGGTCTTAATGACAAAATTTAGCTTAATGAAGGTCAAAAGTACTGCAGAATGCCCCCCTTGGAGCATTCTGCAGTACTTTTAACCTGCATTAAGCGATAATCAGTCTTGAAACCCATTTTTGTCTTCTTTTTGAGTGGCCGCTTAAGACAGGTTTAACTGTTAACACACTCTAGGAAGATAAGTTAAGCTCTGCCTGTCAACCTTAAAAAATAGTGCTATAACATAAAAATATACTGCTATAAGATATTGCTAATACATGTGACATAGGGAAGGTATTTCTAGATAACTTTTTTTCGTCATTATTTTTTGTTGTTGTCATGAGCTCTTAGATGAATAGTTAAGAACCTAAATTCTGTCTTTATCTTTCTATTATAATTTGCATGTACGAATCTTAACATAAGTCTTTTATCTGAGTGTAGCAGGGTTCATACAGGCAAATCTGTATAAAATTCAAGGACTTTTCAAGGACATCTAAACAACTCTCCTACAGATTTCAAGGATTGTCAATTATGAAACAAGAGGGCCAAGTGGCCCTAAAGCGCTCACCCGAGTTTTGTTTAAAGCTTACATATAGGTATCTGTAGAAAGCTGACCATGTCCCTGGTAACCTTGGCGCGGGGCCATTTTGGCCCCAGGGGCATAATTTATACAAACTTGTTAGAGGTCAACAAGGTGATGCTACATACCAAATATCAAAGCTCTAGGCCTTATGGTTTCAGGCAGGAATTTTTTTTATGTTTCTCCCTATACAAGCCTAAGTAAAGCATGTGATCCCTGGGGCGTGGCCATTTTTGGCCCCAGGGGTCTAATTTGAACAAACTTGGTAGAGGTCCACCAGATGATGCTTCATACCAAATATCAAAGCTCTAGGCCTTGTGGTTTCAGACAAGAAGATTTTTTCACGCTTCTCCCTATTTTTGGCCCCAGGGGTCTAATTTGAACAAACTTGGTAGAGGTCCAACAGATGATGCTTCATACCAAATATCAAAGCTCTAGGCCTTGTGGTTTCATGTTTCTCCCTATAAAAAGCCTATGTAAACCCTGTGACCCCCGAGGCGGGACCATTTTTGGCCCCAGGGCTATAATTTGAACAAAATTGGTAGAGGTTCACTCGATGATACTACATACCAAAACTCAAGGCTCTAGGAAGATTTTTTCATGTTGTACCCTATATAAGCCTATGTAAAACATGACCCCCGGGGCCAGGCCAATTTTGGCCACAGGGCGGCTTAATTTGAACAAACTTGGTACAGATCCACTAGATAATACTACATACCAAATATCAAGGCTCTAGGCCTTGTAGTATCAGACAAGAAGATTTTTTCATGTTGCTCTCTATTTAAGCCTATGTGAAACATGTGACCCCCAGGGCCAGGCCATTTTTGGCTATAATTTGACCAAACTTGGTAAAGGTCCACTAGGTGATGCAACATACTAAATATCAAAGCTCTAGGCCTTGTGGTTTCAGAGAAGAAGATTTTTAAAGTTTTCATCTTGAAAATCTATTTTTAGCCTGTGTGACCTAGATATGCAATGGACCGGAACCATTTGAACAATTTTAGGAGATAGTCATATAAGTTTGGTCAAAATCCAGCCAGTAGTTTAAGAGGAGTTTTAGGAGATAGTCATATAAGTTTGGTCAAAATCCAGCCAGTAGTTTAAGAGGAGAAGTCGTTTGAAGCAATTGTTGACGACAGACGATGCATGATGGACCACTCAAACGGATGACGGACATTTAACGATCACAATAGCTCACCATGAGCCAATGGCTCAGGTGAGCTAAAAACATTTGATTTACACTTTAAAATTCAATTTCCCAAATGCAAAACTCAGAAATCGGAGAAATAAGTACTAGCAAATTAGTACAAAAGTGTTGTGTCTTTATTTGGTGCAGCATACTACTGCACCTAAAAAAGACACAACAATTTCATACTGATTATTGTCTCAAATAACAAAGTTAAGTTCTACAGAAAATAGAAAGATTCAAGGACTTTTCAAGGCCTTAGAGTGATTTTACAGTACTTTTCAAGGCAGAATTCATTTTCAAGGATTTTTCAGGAAAGCCCTCTTTATTTGAAGTACTCTGGATGCACTTGTCCTAGAGTTGGCTATGTAATACACAAAATGATTTCTACAAATAAAGCTTTTCTAATATCACAATTAAACAATAACACACACAAAATCAAACAAAATTTCAATGAACATAAAAAGATATTTCACTGAAAACCACATCAACATAGAAAAAAAACATTGCAGTGTGCAAGAAAATGTGTTTAACTTAATGATGGAACTCCCCATACTCTTAAGTCTTCCCACAAAATTAGTTGAGATGTAACAATATATCGTATAGTCTATCAATAAATTGCATGTAAGAATCGTAACATTATTGGATAGTCTATCAATCAGGCCTTTAGACTGCCTTTACATCCTTTTTGTTTTGATTCTTTACATCCCAGTTAACAGTTTTTTAGTCATGTCAGGACAGGTCTTCCTGGGTTGAACCAGGACTAAGCAGAAGATCAAGTGTCTTGCACAAGGACACAACGCAGTGCCGCTGGTGAAACTCGAACCCGCAACCCCTCAATCTCGAGTCAAGCACTCTTCCACTGAGCCACCGCATTCCTTTCGATTGTTACATCCTTGAAAGTTAGCAAGCTACAGAGAGAATGGGGAATTGGCTTAGGGGATGGAGAGTTTAGGTTCAGTATAAATTTTAAATCAGTACCTACAATCCTAATCTTAAAAATAAAAGCTTCAAATAAACATGATCGCATAAACTTCCAAGTATCTGTTATTATTTTTGTGTTGGGGCTTAACGCCACTTTCAACAATATTTCAGACATATCAAGATGGTCAGTTTAATAAATGACTGTCGTTATAATAGCACTGATAAATTATTTAAAGCAATGTTTAGCCCAAATACATCATAACTCAAACCGCTCTTTTTGTGTCAGTAATACCAATTTTCCTCCTCCAATACAACCAGTTGAACATTTTTATGGATATCCACTTATTAACCCTTTACTCCATAATAATGCCTTTTGATGCCTTTGAAATATCATACATATCTATTTGAAAATATCATGGAAAATGGAGCAAATCTGCAAATGCTCCATTTTCCATTATATTTTCAAAAGTATGCAAAACTTCACTTAAATTTTTCGTAATATTTTTTCAATTTTGTCTAAAAATAAAAAATGATGTCATGATCTAAAAATAGCCTATGGAGTTAAGCCTCACGAGAAAGCAACTATTAGCAAGCTATATATGGCATATAATCTGTACATTAACAAAACAAACACAAAACACTTTATTGCCAACAACAAGAATTAAGCATGAAATAATGCCAGGTACCTTGTGTCTTCCATTGCTTTTTTTCTTATCATAGTTGGGTTAGATAGTTTGTGCTAACAGTTAATGCTCTGGTGAGACTGTGGGTATGTAGCTATCCTGTTGGGTTAGATGTTCTAGTATTTAGTTTGTGCTAACAGTGAATGTTCTGGTGATAATGTGTGGATGTGCAGGCTTGTTTGCTTCCTTTATTTGAAAGATGTGATACTTTATTCTTTTATTTCTCGTTGTTTGTTTGTTTGTTTTGTTGCTTTATGTCCCAAGTCAACAGCTATGGTCATGGCGGGACGGTCAGTTCACCTAACCACACTTTTTCCTGGGCAAGCTTGAACAAGCAGTTAACCAGTACTTCGTGCACATACTTTCGCTTGTAACTGACAACCCTTCTTGAATGATTCAGCGGAAGGGAGGAGAATGACCGTAGAAATTATTTCATGATCAATCTCCACGAAAGTATGGGACCGGGACCGGGATCGAACTCGCGACCCCTGGATCTGGCATACATAGCTATCTAGTGGGGTTAGATGTTCTAGTATTTAGTTTGTGCTTACAGTGAATGCTCTGGTGAGACTGCGGGGATGTGCAGGCTTGTCTGCTTTCTTAATTTGAAGGATGTGAGACTTTTTTCTTTTGTTTCTCTTTGAAATTATATGTTGTGATGCATCTTAAATATTCAGACCTAAACTTTTCATTCAATGGCTTTAACCAATTGACTGTAAAATTGTGATTATTTTCTAATCCATAACTTAAACATATTCAGATCATTCAGATGGGTCTTTTGAGTGCCCACAACATAATTCAGATGGTTCTTTGAGTGCCCACAACATATGTTTTTAACAGTTGACAAGTGACAGTCAAATTTTGATAAATTTTGGCTACTCGGAGGTTAAAAGGATAACAGAAAGCACACATCTTGAACTTTTAACAAAATTGTATATTAACCATGTTTATCCTGGACTTACTATATTTTTGCCAAGTAGAAAAGTTCTATCTACAAAAACTACTAGAAACCCGCAATTCTGCAATATGTGAAGAGCAAAGGCATGGGCCAGTCTCTGACAAGTGCTATTGTTTTTCACTAGAAAAGGTATAGTTGCTACATCCAAATTTTCAAGCTTACAGTAAAACCTGTGTAAAATGGCCACTCTTAAAAATACCACAAATTGGTTTCCAAGGGGAGCATTCTGCAATACTTTCGACCTTCATTAAGCAACCATTTGTCATTAAGATCTTTGTTTTGTCTATTTTTGAGTGGCCGTTTTACACAGCGCTAGTCTCTGTAGCTGAGCAGACTGGTTTAATTCTTGCCTTCTAAAAAACCTGGAAGCCAGATATTCTAGATACAAGACTCATTCAGGCCTTTAGAGTAATTAGAAGAAAAAAATCTTATTTCTAAACAAAAACATATGTTGTGGGCACTCAAAAGAACCATCTGAGCAAGATGATTCTTTTGAGCAACCAAAATTTATGTTTAAGTTATGGATAAGAAAATAATCACAATTTTTAGAGTGTGCACCAAAAACTTAATTTTCTTATTTCTCAACCTAAACATATGTTGTGGGTACTCAAAAGAACCATCTCAATGAGATGGTTCTTTTGAGCACCCAAAACATATGTTAAAACTGATGGGTAAGAAAATATTTACAGTTTTACGCTCAAAAATTTTGTTTATCTAAACCTATGATTTTAGTCAAAATGTTTGTTTACCTGGACCTACTACACTCATTTGTTCATGATACATACCGAGAGGAATACACCAGATTTCTGGTAGGTGCCGAACCCGCAGTGGGTGGTTTAGGAACACGTGAACTCAGTTCAAGGGGAGGAACTGGAGCAAACTGATTAGATTCAGAGTTCTTTGATGCTTCACGTTTTTCAGCCCTAGATGCAGATGATGACCGTCTCTTAGAAGGACGTCTTGATTCCTTCTTTTCTTTAACTTTCTCTTCTGATGGCTTTTCATTCTTAACACTTGTGTTACTGGCACTAGGCATCGGTACATCATTGCATATTGGTTTTTCTTCAGCTACTGGCGTTACAGATGGACTAACAAGAGATTTGTTAAAATGTTCCTCAATCGTGGATAATGATTGTCTTCGACTTTTAGTTTTGGCATCAGACAGCGAGCCACTCCTACCCCTATCCTTATCATCCTTATTTGAACTTCTACTGCGAGCTTTTCTCTCCAAACCTGCAAGATCACCTTCTGACTTATTTTTCTCTTTTAAAGCGAAATCTAATGGTTTTAACAAATGTCTAGATTTTGATGGAGAACCTTGACTGGTGTTCTCCTTTTGCTTTTCTCGTAAAAGTTTATCAAGACTATCGGAACTTCTCTCTTTCCGTAAATTTGAACCTGATAACTTAATGCCAAAGCCAGAAAGTTTCAGGTTATTTAACACAGCCAGTTTTTTAACATCTGATAAACTTTCTTTGTCTTTTAGCGATGATTTAGAAGGACTAGATGGGTATTTTAAAGGAGCACTTATTCTGTTACCTATATCTTTTGCTAATTTGTCATTAATTGTATTTGAGGAAATAAATGCAGATGGTATTGAATTATCAGCAGATACAACATTGTTTGTTACTATGGCACCAGTTTCACTTTCTACTTTATCTGCTTTACTAAACACCCTAGACCTACCATCACTGGCACCGGGAACAGAGAAAGAGAAATCTTTACTATCTATATTTAGACTCCTTTCGTCTACTTTGTCTTTAATGAATATTCCTAATTGGTCTTGAGGGCTATCCTCTATGTCGTCGTCTATAAATATGAGTGAATTGCGAAGGCCAACTTTTGAGTCTTTTTCTCCATCACCTAATACTATTGAATTTCGTGCTATACTATCCAATCTTATGTCATCCTCATCAGCTAAAGTATTCATTAAATTTCCCTTTTTGGCTTTGGAAGATTTATGAATTTTACCATCACCGCCTATCACTTCCTCTACTTCTTCCCGTTCACTTTCTTCTGAACTAGAGGCAAAAGCAGATATTCCCTGCCACTGACTAGCATGTGTGAACGGTGCAGCACGAGTTGCATTTTCATCAACATTATCGTCTCCCATTGTATGAGTTTTATCTTCATTCTGCATAATTGCAAATGTAAGTTGAGCTTTACTGACTAAATGCTCTGGGTAATGGCTACTACTATCTACAATATTGCACGAAGGTTCTGACTGTCGTCGAGGTATACTGCTTTTAAGGTTATCACTCATATTTTCTGGCACACTAAATGCTTTTGGCAAATCAAACAAATCTTTATCCCTTTCTCTACTCTTGTCCCGCTCAAATTGTTTAACTAATTGCCTAACACTATGTGAATTTGGTTTTGTAAGACTATCAACAGATTGAGGTTGAGGCTGAGACTTATGAACAGATTCATTTTGAGAAACAGCTGACACTCCAAGAGGTGGTTTACCCGCACCTTTTGTCTCTAACTTATCCACTTGCGGTAACGTTCTTCCAGTTTTCACAATAGCTACATTTGAATTACTAGCACTTTCACCACCTTTAACTTCAGGTTTAACTGTACCCGTGTGATGAGGGTCCCTTACAGGAATTCTACTAACACTTTCTTCCTTTAAACTAGGTTTACTTTCAGAAGTTTTCAGAATTCCCTTTAACTGTGTATCCAACTTTGCTAAAACACCTTCCTTCACTTCTTCTATCTTCTTAGTTTCTTTTTCATGTTTTTCTATCTTAACATCCGTTTCTTTCTCTTCAACTTTTTCCTTCACTTTTTGTTCCGCTTGGTGTTTTTCTTCATGCTGGCCTTCTGTCTCGTTGGCAAGAAGCACAATATCACCTCTTTCCTCTCGGAGTTTATTATCCATTTCCTTGTATTTATTCTCAATAATAAGTTCAGCTTCTTTTAATTTTTTCTCATCTTCACCGTCATTTTCACTAAGGTTCTCATCAACTGCTTCAGTTGCTGCCTGGCCTTGCATGTGCTGATTCATTCTAAAAATACGAAAAATACTCTTAAATATCACATAATCAGCAAATTATCAAATGCACCAGCGCATGAGATAATGGTACATTCCCTTTATAACACACCTCATTATAACATGGATTTGGATATACAGTAAAACTTGTCTTAAGCGACCATTCAAAGAAGACAAAAAAAATAGGTTTTCAAGACCAATAATCGCTTAATGCAGGTCAAAAGTATAGCAGAATGCTCCAGTTGAGCATTCTGCAGTACTTTTGACCTGCATTAAGCTACCACATGGCTTTAAGACCTTTGTTTTGTCTATTTTTGAGTGGACGCTTAAGACAGGTTTTACTGTAACATGGTCATGTTGTGGTTCCCAAATTTTTACCAGGAATTTTACAAAGGAATTATAGGAAAATGGCCATAAAATGGTCATTTTCCTATAATTACTTTGTAAAATTGTCTTTATAACATGTTTCACTTATAATAGTCCATTTAATTTCCTATAGACCCCAAACATAATGTTATAAAAGGACTGCACTGTACATATCACAAATGCATAGTCACTCTTAAAACATGCAAATGCAGCTATCAAGTGTGGATAGAAGTATAATTTCAGTCTGAGCCTTCATTAACTTCCAAATTTAGTGTATGCAAGCGATTTCGTGAGCCTTCTAA
This sequence comes from Loripinus fragilis, assembly GCA_964019695.1. Taxonomy (NCBI): domain Eukaryota; kingdom Metazoa; phylum Mollusca; class Bivalvia; order Lucinida; family Lucinidae; genus Loripinus; species Loripinus fragilis. The sequence goes on from OZ026514.1 coordinate 74,916,764, forward strand.
ATGTGCAGGCCCCTCTTTGCCTTGTCTGCTTGCTGAAGCGATTACCGTACAAGTCTCATGATCTAGCTCGATGTTTTCTTCACAAGAATTATTCTATAAGAAATTTTGAAAACAGTACAGTATTTATTCAGCTTTAAGCTAGGGTGTAACAAGAGTGATCTACATATTTTTGGGAATTTTGGAAGAGGTGACCTTTAGCTAAAGTATGTGGCTTGATAGAGGTTCAAAGTCATGATCCCATCATAGTTATCCATAGAAGTCTGATTATTTATCTTCCGACTTACTACCCCCTGCCCTCAATGGACCAGCAAACTTTCAAAGAATGGTGTGCAGGGTCTGTAAAACTTGCATAACATATATTAACTATTTACAGTTTGTGAGCAGCAGGCCTTTAGTTAAGAGTGTGTACCCAAAAAATAAATTTCTTATTTCTCAACCAAACATATGTTGTGGGTACTCAAAAGAACTGTCTCAATGAGACGGTTCTTTTGAGCACCCAAAACAAATGTTAAAACTGACAGGTAAGAAAATATTTACAATTTACGCTCGAAAATTTTGCTTTACTAAACCTATGTGAGCAGTGAGCTTGAATGCTATGGTGGTTGCTATGAAGGCTGTTATGGTGACTGTAGCAGGACTGTACTCTTCTCTATGATTGATCCTGATTTCGATGAAAACATGAACAGCTAGACTCAAGAATGGAAAACTTGCCTGTTCTGGCCTCATTCTCTAAAGAATGGTCAATGTTACCCAACTGTCTTAAGCAAGCAGATTTTGCTTTTCATTGAAAAGCAAAATCTCCTTGCCTAAGACTCTCCTTGCCTAAGACAGATGCTTGATTTAATACAAGTTTACTAACACTTAACCCTTAAAGCACCAAGAAAAATGCATCTGAAAATGTTGTCTGCTGAAGTTGTCTGCTGCAAAAAATTGCCTAACATTACTGACGAATTAAGTATAGAAGCAAACAGCCTGGACCCAGAACAGACTGCTCCTATAGGAGCAGTCTGATTTTGGTCCACACTGTTCGCCATAGTGGCTTCTTAAACATTTCAGCAGACGAGAAAAGCAGACGACTTTTGTTGCGATTGGCGCATTAAGGGTTAAAAGGTATTTTAGTGATTAAAACTGCATTTATAGACATGCACCAAGTTAGTCCATGTGTGTTTCCTCCAAATTAGGGGGTTTAAAGGGGTAGAAAATCCCTGACTCATACATGACCAGAGCTACCCCATTCCCATTAAGCATTGTCAACAATTGTAGAATGAAGGACTGTCCTTTCTTCCCCATGGGCCTTGATATTGAATGTTTTACGTTTCTTTGGTAATTCTATCTTACCCTATTCCTGGTGATTGTTTCATGCCTAATGGAGGTGATGTTGTGGTTGTTGTGGTGATGGAACCATCTGCGTAGATCTTCTCCCAGTCGAAGGGATCACCTTCCTTGATACCTTTCCTTCTCATACACTGCTCAAACAAGTTGTGCAACAAGGCATAGTCGGGTTTGTCAAAATAATCCAGTGAGGATAAGTGATCGAGAAAGGCCCTGAACTCTGTTGGCATGTTCTTTAGCAACATGGTATGGTCGTACTTTTCCTTCATGATTCCGACCTGTTCTTTGTCCTTGATCTTTCTCCATGGTAGCTGGCCAGCAAGGAACTCCACCAGCATGTAAAAGAGGGACCATAAATCATCATGGCGACCCATTTCCTGGAAGAACATAGAAAATTGTTTCAGTGATTTTAGAGCATATTCAGTGACAGAAATTAAGAAATAGATCCATGTTCGCAGTGATTTGTTGCTTAATATATCACTGGCTGGAGGTCAGTCGTTAAAGTGGATATATAACTCTGGTGAACACGCTTCGCTCTCATGATTTATCCACTTACACTAACCGACAGACAGTGGATTATAAAGCATTCAATCACTGTCAGCGCAAATCTATTTTGATTCTAACACATAAAAAGGTTAAAAAATATGAACAAATCTTCAGAGTTTATAACGATTCCGCCATCTTGAACAGAGCGTTAGAAGTTCCAGCCCTCTTGGTTGGACTGAAACGCGTAATTTTTATGCATGTTTTGAAAGCCCTTTAATTGTGAAAAGGATGTTAAGCCATCTATTGTCAACATCACAAGGCTGTATGTGATAGATGATGTCATGAAAATCAAATTGGCGACCAAATGACGTTACCCTGGTCCGTGCAGTGACTTATCAACCAATAAATTATTGAATTTAACAATTGGCTTTATAGGCGATCGGTATTAGAATACAGTATTATTTGGAAGCTATAACCTTTGACCCCTCAATATGTACAATAGACCAGCGTAAAAACTTGATGGAAAATTCCATTAGTCTATAAAAGGATTAAAATGGTACTTGAAGATGATAAAATTTTTACATTGTCTCCTTGGTTAAAGCCATACAACATCAGAGATTAAATGAGTCACACTACAAAGCATTTGAGACAAGGCGAGACAAAAATCAGCCCGCTCAGCTAGTGACAAGCTAGGATCATTTGTTTGTTTTGTTGCTTTACGTCCAAAGTCAACAGCTATGGTCATGGTGGGACGGTCAGTTAACCTAACCATACTTTTTCCTGGGCAAGCTTGAACAAGTGGTTAACCAGTACTTCGTGCACATACTTTCACTTGTAACTGACAAAAACCCTTCTTGAATGGTTCAGTGGAAGGGAACTAGGATCATGGAAATTTGGATGTACCTAGGAAGAGAACAACAAAAGTGCTGATCAGACTGGGCGGATGCACAGTCTGATCAGCACTTTTGATGTTCCCACATACCTAAACACAGGTCTTTACTCATGATACAGCTATGGTATGCTTCGTACATTTCCTAAAATGTAGGAAGAAGTCACAAAATTGTGATTGGCGCTTAAAAGGTTGACTAAAGAGAAAGATTCCTGACTGTGTGATGAACATGCAATCTTAGTATTTGCAATGGGAATGATTTAATCAATATACATGTGATCTCAGCCTTACAATTAAGAAGTTGACATCTTAAGCAAGAATTGCCAGAATATTCTCTCAAGAACTTGTAGCAATTAACGTCTTTGAAGACGGCTGTTTCCCCTGCCAATCATTAGAATTTAGCCTTAAAAATGCTGAATTTTTAAAATGGCATCCTATTTAGCATTCAGCAGAGTCTACATTGTTAATCCATTTATGAGTTTTCAGTAAAACAGGTTTAGACACGAGATGTACAAATGTCTTCTTCTCTTTGCCGAATTTTTCTTTCTTTTTTCAAAGTTTGTCAGATATGCAGGCTGATCTGAATCACTGAATGCTTTCCGCTTTACGTGACTCCTACTTCGGTAAATGTTCTAAAACGTAGCACACTTTACTCTTTTTCTTCTCAAATAGTATGGTGGTTTTCAGAGCTGGAATTAACAAAATGTTTGTCGCTATAGCAAACAGGGACGACCCTGATCAGACTGCTTCTTCTTCTTCTTTTGTCTGGGCCTTTTTTGCAAGAAACTGGTGTTAAAAATTTTACAACATCTACAGCACATTCTGGAAACATTTCTCTGTGGAATAAGATAAAGCACCCACCTAATAAAGCACAGCTTACATTGACATACGAAACATAAAACCAAATTGGATAGGACACAGACTGTTTCATGGCTGTAATTTTCCTAATCAAGAAATTACTTCGCTTTACAGTGCAAAAACATCCTCTTCTAGCCCTTATATCAGAAAATATTTGTGTATGCAGAATAAAATGAACATTCAGAGGACTGAAATTGCTTATCGGGCCTCCTGGGATAAGAGTGTGAATTTGAAAATTATTTTCATTATTTCTCAACCAAAACATATGTTGTGGCTACTCAAAAGAACCGTCTCAATGAGAGCACCCAAAACAAATGTTCAAGATGCTGGATAAGAAAATAATCCTAGTTTCATGTAACAACATTTTGATTATCAGGACCTATGGCTTCTTGATTGTCAAACATGCAATCAGAAGATTTGAAGCATTTTATTGTCATGCAATTTTCCTAACACTTTGCAGGTTGCATAATTTGCATTTTTTTTTGTCATTTTCAGATTTTATAAACTAGAATTAGGAGAAATGGATGGGTTGCCTGCTTAACAAAATGAACTGAACAGTATCAATATCAAATCCATAAAACCCCTGAGGGGCCTATTTTTGGCAATTCCTCCAATTACTTTTGACAAATTTGTTTTATAAGCCACAGCAATATTAAATCACCCATCTAAGCCTTCATGCCTGGATGCCTAATCCACGAAGCCCCTTATGGTAGATTTTTCTCTCTCTCCTGACAATTAACTGTCAAAGTGTTCTAAGTAATTCTTGTATATTTAGTCTTAGTGTGCTCGGTTTTGGCCTTATTTAGCCAACCTTCAAGACTAAAGCCCCTTCAAAGATACATGTATATGAGCTGCAGCAAGAAGAGAAGACAGAGTAGCCTTAACCCATAAAGCGCAACCTACAATTTACAGCAGACATTTTCAAATTTTGCTGCTTTTTCAAAATTAACAAATAAGGCATGATATTTCATGAGAATTGTCTGCTGACAGACAATTCTCATGAAATGTCATACCTTATTTTTTTTCGGAAATTAGGAAAGATGTCACAAAATTTTTCGTCTGCTGCAGTCGTGATTGGCGCTTTAAGGGTTAACTCTGTCACCTAGAAGATTTTTTACGTTTACTTTTTCCGCCTAGCTGCTGATATTTTTCAAAATCAACCTTTTTTGAAAAATCTTTCACGAATACCATAAGAGTGTCAAACTGTTTGGCTCCAGATCAGGCCCCAATGTTTTGTCAGGCCTGATCTGGGTCCAAACTGTTTGCAAAAGTTATCAGCAGACGACACTAGGAGACAAAGGGTTAAAATCTATCCTAGAGTATCTAGGTTTATAGTGAAGATTAATCATTTTTGTTTGTTTGATTTGATTCATTATGTGCCATCAACAATCTTTCAGGTATGTAGGGATGAGTCTTCCTGGGTTGGACCAGTACTTAGCTAGGAATAATGTGTCTTGCTCAAGGACACAACGCAGTGACACTGGTGAGGCTAAAACCCCCGGCCCCTCGGTCTCGAGTCAAGCACTCTACCACTGCGCTCCCATATGAAGATTAATCAGACTAGGTGGATGCCCATTCCGAGGCGTGTTCAACAATGTGAGTGCTTGGAATGCTCTCAAGTGCTATCAAGAGCTTTCTCTCTGAACACAAGGGCTCGCCAAGGCACTTGCAAGCGGTCATGATTCAACTTGATAGGTGTTTCGCCCGAAATTCCGAGATGGCAACCAAACCAATAATGGGTTTTTGTGAGGGACAATGCGGTGTTTCACTTAGCTATCCAACCAATGGGGGCGTTGGATTTGTTTGTTACAGGATACAGCCGTTTATTATTGAGCGAGCGCTCGCTATCATTCAACAATGTAATGATCACACTGACAAGTGCCTGATCGAGCGTTCACATTGTTGAACTGGCCTTCCATGTAAGTATTCACTGGATGCACAGACAATTTCATCTTGTCATGCAGTGCCTCATTTCTGTATTTATTAACTCTTTGCAAGCTGGTTAGTTTTTCACTTTTTATTTTGCCATTTGCTGATATTTTTTTTCAAAATTAACTTTAATATTTAAAAATAATTTCAGGAATACCAAAAGTGTCAAACAGCTTTCAGCTACATGTATAATTAGGGCAGCTACAGAGGACAAATATTTGGCTTCATGTCTCAGTTCTGAACAGAAATAAGCCTTCATGTGGATCATCTGTGAGCAGCATGAAGATTCATATGAAATATTAAGGCTGCACCAGCAGCAGAGAATTCACATGAAATATCAAGGCTTATTTAGTCTATGTATGAACCATTTCAAAAAGTGTATTCTGTAAAATATAAGAGATGCATTAAAGCGCTAATCACAACTGCAGCAGACGACAAATTTTGCAACATCTTTCCCAATTTTAGAAAGAAAGGAGGAATGATATTTCATGAGAATCGTCTGCCAGCAGACGATTCTCATGAAATATCATGCCTTATTGTTACTTGTGAAAAGGCAGCAAAAATTTGAAATTGTCGTCTGTTGCAAATTATAAGTGGTGCTTTATGGGTTAAAGCATACTGGTAGCTTTAACTTGGTAAATTCATTTATACTACAGACAGACTATTTAAGGCTTGCCTACCAGAAATAAAATGTTTTGTCATGAAAAGTGAAGAGCAATCTATATTAAGCAACAGAACATATTGAAATCGTGTCACTTCTTTTACTGAACTATTAACTCTTTGCATGCTGGGTAATTTTTTATGCTTTTGTCGTCTGCTGACTTTTTTCAAAATTAGTTGTTTTTTGTTTTTTAAATCTTTCAAGAACACTATCAGAGTGTCACACATTTAGTTGGGATCAAGTTCTGTCGATCCTGATATAGGTCCTAGCTGTTTGCAAGGATTATCAGCAGATGACAAAAGTAGCCACTAGCAAGGAAAGAGTTAAAGCCATACTGTCTTGCAAAATGAAGAAATGCTGATGAACTAATTTGCCGTCTGCTGCAGTCATGGGCTAGAAATAGAAATTCATGACATGAATGTGGAAAGTTAGGTTTCATTAAAATCTGAAAATGAGAAAAAAGATTAACTCTTTGCATTCTGGTTAATATAGCATGCTTTTTGTTGTTTGCTATTTTTTTTGTTGAAAAACACAACTTTTTCACAAATTCTTTTAGGAGTACCATCAGAGTGTCAAGATCAGGAGCGACAATGTTGCTCCTTATCTGGGTTCAAACTGTTTGAAAAGGAGCTCAGGTTCTGATAAGGGAAAGACCTGATTGTGGAAAATAGGGGAAAAGAATCAAGGAAATAAACTATGACAAAAACAAACCATATATTAAATGGAAGAACCTAAATATAAACGAACCTATGCCATTAGTTGAATTTTCTCTGCAGCAAATTTGAATTTTTGGGCCAATGTTGCTAAATTAGTGGGACTCCCGCTATTGTGCTCCCTAGCAGTCACTCTGAATGAAGTAGCTTTTGTTATACCCAGCAGTGCAAGACCTGATGAGTTGGCACTATTAGTGAGTTCTCCATACAGGTCTTTTCGAGTTTTCAACACATACACAAAGAGTCGTACAGTTCTTTAGTGTTAATTTAACAGAATCTAGTTTGTTAAGTGACTTTTTTGATGGAATGATGATTATGCGACACAAACTTACACAAGGTCAATTGTCATATAACCTACTCAATCCATTAGCTGCATGAGTAATATATACGGTCGTTGGACAGACAGACTGACAGACAGAAACTTGTTACCACAGCAAGGACAGTATTAAGAAATTACTGGTTCCTGGTCAATGAGAAGATGTTACACAGATTCCACCACGATTGTGGGAACTAACTCCCATAGGACTTTTATTTCAACATCCAACTGTTATTACCCCAACCTATTTCTGCTGCACTTGGATCATTGGTAGTCTAGACGTTGTCAATTACGCAGCTTTTAGCCGGTGCTTGTCATAAATAGTTATGACTCTAGGGTAGATTATTGTAATTTTTCTGCCATTAACTCTTTGCAAGCTGGGTGCATGTAACTTTTGCTGTCTGCATTTTTTTCCTAAAAAAAAATTTCTAAAATACCATCAGTCTGCATCAGAGTGTTAAACTGTCTGGATCCAGATCAGGCGTGACATGATCTGGCTCCAAACTGTTTGCAAAGGTTATCAGCAGACGATGCTAGCACGGAAAGTGTTAAAGTGCATGAACAGGTGGTAACATTAGTATCAATGTCCCTTATGTCATGTATTGTAGTTCTAAGAGTTCAAACGCTAATCTCTTTCTTGCTCCTGACAAAAATATTAGCTTCAACTCTTTCTTTGTTTGTTTGATTTGATTCTTTACGTCCCCAGTCAAAAATCTTTCACTTATGTTGGATTTCAATCCCGGTCCGGTCCCATACTTTCGTGGAGATTGATCATGAAATTATTTCTACGGTCATTCTCCTCCCTTCCGCTGATTTATTCAAGAAGGGTTGTTGTCAGTTACAAGCAAAAGTATGTGCACGAATTACTGGTTAACCGCTTGTTCAAGCCTGCCCAGGAAAAGTGTGGTTAGGTGAACTGCCCGTCCCGCCATGTCCATAGCTGTTGACTTGGGATGTAAAGCAACAAAAACAAACAAAAAACAAACTTATGTTGGACAGGTCTTCCTGGGTTGAACCAGTACTAAGCAAGGATAAATGTGTCTTGCTCAAGGACACAACACAGTGACGCCAGTGAGGCTCGAACCAGCGGCCACTCGGTCTTAGAGTCAAGCACTCTACCACTGAGCCACTGTGCTCCCAACTCTTTTCTTGCTAGTGGTCACTTTTATCCTCTGCTGATCTGGATCCAAACCATTTTGCAATCTAAGTGTTCCTGATTTTTTTTGGGAAAAAAGTCAGCAGAAGACAACAAAAGCATTAAAAATTACCCAGCATTCAAAGAGTTAAAAATGCTTGTCTCAATCTGTTCTGGGAATATATGATCCTTGCATGTGTTTGTGAGGTGGATAGATAAATCTGTGCTAAAGTTCTTTATTTGGCATTACAAGGCTTGCCAAGGATGTCGAACAGAGACAATGAGGGACCCATTTTTCTATTCCTATTACACAGCATGCTAAGAGACTATTAAATGTAACTACTCAGTTGGGGATCCAGGATTTCTGGAAAAGTGGTTCAAATATATAAAGTGTGGGGGTTCGCTTAGCTGATTTTATCTATTTTTCTTAAATATCCCATCAAAATGAAATAATTTGGTCTCACTGAGACCAAATTATTTCATTTTCATAGGATATTTAAAAATGGAGGGCAGCAAGGGGGGTTCATACGAACCCCTTGAACCCCCTCTGAACCCACCACTGCTACTGTCTTATTCCTGGCTGGCTAGTCCTTCATCCCTAAATGACTGGAGCTTCCATTGGAAAGAACTAATTTGCATCGTTCTAAGCTTGTTTGAATTTCCACTTGAAATTCATGTAGTACTCCAAGATGCAAATTTCTTGACTTGGAAATGACATTGAGATTATCATTCAGATCTGTGTTATCCTGACATTACATTCAGAAATTGGCATCAAATTGTAGCAATAAACAGAAATTTTACTGAACACATTAGCATATATTTCCCTTTACACAACCCGCCTCTTGCTCGTCACAGTTTTTTTTATAATAGAGAGCTAAGGAAGGTCTCAGATTAATTTTCTGCAAAAGAATAAAATGAAAGAATGCAACTAACAGTACAGACCCAGACCAAACTGCTCATTGAGCACTTTGATCTGGGTCTGTACTATGTGCAGTTGATTCTGTGGATCTGTCTTTTGATAACTAATATTTATGTTAATCTGCTATGTAATCTGTCCACACAATATAACTAGGAGTAAAGAGGTGAACAGTCAAGCCAGTTTCTAGCAAAAGGTACAATCTGGCATGTGCTCATCAAAGACTCAGATCAGCATTTGCATCCTCACAGTCTGATCAGAGTCTTTGATCAAATTCTTCTGAGGGAAACCTACAACTCTGATAAGACTGTGCAGAAGCTCAGACTGATTTGAAGCTTTGCTGTCCACACATGCCAACTTGTACCTTATGCTGGATCCCGGCTGATTTGATGTGAAAAATCTATTTGCCGAACAATCACATGAAAATTCAAGTTTTATTTGCCTCAAGAGAAAATAGATTTTATAAATTTGTCATCTGATGCATTTATGATTGTCACATAAAAAGCTTGGGTGAAATTTAAAAAAAAAATTGTTTTCCCAAAGCACTGACAACGATTCTCTCAATAACCATTTACGGTCCTGAAACGCCAGACAAATTTAGGAATTCAATATAGACACACAGACAGTTGAATTATAAAACTAATACAAAGAGACTATTAAGGAGATGATAGCAGATTTTCAATCATGATATCTATCCCTTTCAATCAGGAATAGTGTACTGATAAAAGGAATAATAAGTAATGTGTGCAAAATGTACATAAGTCCCTATTATTACAAAAGCTATTTTTTTCCATGGCAAACAGTGGACCATTAGGAGCAGTCTGATCTGATCCTATATTTAAGCTGCACTTTCCCAGGGTGGCTGTCTGAATACATACTGTGGATATGACTCCACATGCCCTGTGATATTTGTTCTTAAATTACTTTAAAATAGTATAAGCATGTTTGTTGAAATAAAGCCTAAAAAGTGCCTATGTTGTATATTACTTAGAATTCTAAAAAAAAAAAAAAATCTATGTCAATGGTAATTCACTAACAAGATTTTGGTTAGAATCTTTTATTAGTAGTATGGTACTCAATGGGTTATGGTTGCCACAGACATAGAAATTTGAGCAATAATACTGGTACCACTCAGCAGTTTGAACCTCATCCTCAAGGTCAAGTTGTTCACAGAGCAGTTTAATTTGCCCAGGGTTTCGAGGGGATATGGCAATTCACCAACAAGATTTTAATGGCATTGTTTGCCTATGCTGCCTGTCTGAGTGCATAGAGTGGATATGGCAATTGACCAACAGGATTGCAATGGCATTGTTTGCCTAGGCTGTCTGTCTGTATGCACAGGGTAGATATGGCAATTCAACAACAGGATTTCAATGGCATTGTTTGCCTAGGCTGTTTGTCTGAATGCATAGGGTGGATATAGCAATTCACCATAGGATTTCAATGGCATTGTTTGCCTAGGCTGTCTGTCTGAATGCATAGGGTGGATATAGCAATTCACCAACAGGATTTCAATGGCATTGTTTGTTTGTTTGGTTTGATTCTTTACAGGCTTTCAATGGCATTGTTTGCCTAGGCTGTCTGTCTGAATGCATAGGGTGGATATAGCAATTCATCAACAAGCTTTCGATGTTTTTGTTTGCCTAGGCTGTCTGTCTGAATGCATAGGGTGGATATAGCAATTCACCAACAGGCTTTCAATGGTTTGTTTGTTTGATTTTATTGATTACAGGCTTTCAATGGCATTGTTTGCCTAGGCTGTCTGTCTGAATGCATAGGGTGGATATGGCAATTCACCAACAGGATTTCAATGGCATTGTTTGCCTAGGCTGTCTGTCTGAATGGTTTAGGTTTGGTTTGATTCTTTACGCCCCAGTCAACAGCTATGGTCATGTTAGGAAGGTCAGTTCACGTAACCACACTTTTTCCTGGGCAAGCTTGACTAAGCGGTTAACCAGTACTTCGTGCACATACTTTCTCTTCTAACTGACACTCAGTAAAAGGGAGAGGAGAATGGCCGTAGAAATTATTTAAATGATCAATCTCCATGAAAGTATGGCACCGGGCAGGGATCGAACTCGTGACCCATAGATCGGCTAGTGAGTAAGACAAGTATCTGCAGTCAGATATGTTATCGACTGCACTAAGCGGCCCGGTGTGTGTCTGAATGCATAGGGTGGATATGGTGATTCACGATAAAATCTTTTATTCAATGGTATGTCAGTATAACAGAGCACCAAATGATATACTAGATGTCATTTTAAGACAGGTCATTTGCATCTTAGAATATTAACCTTTCCCATGCTAAACATTGATAAATTCTATTTTGAAAACAGTGAAGATCCAGATCAGCTGGCTTCTAAAAAGCCAGCTGATCAGGATCCACACTGTTTTCCATTCTACTTCTAAATACATGCTTATGACTGGAATCCTTTAAGTTAATTGGATAAAATTTGAGAAGGAGTGTAGTACATGAACATTTTCAGCATGATAAGGGTTAAATGAAATTCAAATGAGAATCCACCATTGGTTCAATTGTTATGCCTATCTTTGCAATTCTTCAATGAACCCATGTATTAATCTTTATTTATTTTTGTTTGTTTGATTTGATTCTTTACTTTCCAGTAAACAATTTTTCAGTTATATTGGGACGGGTCTTCAAGAATTAAGTTGTCTTGCTCAAAGAAACAACGCATTGATGCCGGTGGAGCTCAAAACCACACCCCTCTGCCTCAAGTCCAGCACTCTACCACTGAGCCACTGCGCTCCCAAATATTAACCTTTATGGCTATGAAATGCAAAGAAACCTTTTCTTTACTGTAGGAATATTCCATTCAGTTTGATATCCCTTAAATTTGGATTTATTTTCACGGTGTAGACCATGATGAGATTCAACTTTCTGCGACAACTCACATGGGTTTGACACAGTTGTTTCTTTGCTTTTACAGGTTTTCCAATAAGGCAAATTCGCTAATTTTTATCCCTGATGAAGATTTTGATGAAGATTTTTTAGATGAAAAGAGTAAATCACAAAATATGAATCCCATTTCTCCAACCCCTAAGACCACCTTGTGCAAAGCCTCTCAAATATGTAGTTCACCCTTGGTTTTAGTGTCAACATACTAAGTTCCGATAAAAAATATACTAAACTACACAGTTTCAATATTTGACCTTAAGCACAATCCCAGAGGTCAGGGGTGTGTGTATTGTGAGGTCAATTTTTTGCATACAATGGGTACTGATATATGGGCCTCGTCGCGACAAAACATGTCTTCAGGGGTTTGCGAACAACAAAGGCGCAGACCAGCCTGCGCTTACGCGCAGTCTGATCAGCGCCTTTGTCCTTCGCTGATTGGAAAGTATCATACATAGACTTGCTTCGAGCAACATTTTAATATTGTAGCTAGTCTCTGAAGCTAAGGAGACTGGTTTGAGTCTCGCTTTGACGGAACCCCCGAAGACAGGTTTTGTCACGACGAGGCCCATGTGGTTCAGGACAGACTGGCACCCAGATAGACAGGCAACGCCAAAACTATATCACTCTGCCTGACGAGGGAGTAATAACCATACTTGCCATATTCAGGCTTTAAAGAGCCTAGCTAGTTTCTGTAGCTGAGCAAACTGGTTTGCATCTTCATGAAGTCAGGTCTTCACGTGATGAGGCTCATATAAGAAACATTCAATGAGGAGAAAACATCAATATCTCTAAAACAATAATGCATCTGTAGCTGTTTCTTATAGTTCTCTCAAAGAACTGATGTAATGATTAATGATGCCAATTTGTTCTAGCGGAAGAATTTAGTATTGATCAGTGTCAAGAAACAAAATTGTTTTAAACTATACCAACAAATGGAAACGATGAGAAAGATACGGACTATTATCAATAAATACAGGATCTTACATGAGTGCTCGTGTTTTATTTAACTTTTTAACAAGTTGAGGTTAAGAGATAAAATGTGAGGCTTGGCGAGCATTTTATCTCTTTTTCGCAATGAGTAGTTCAATAATACAGGAGCGCCAATGATAGATTCTTTTCATCACATGACTTTAAAATTACTTAAAAATCGCATTTTGGGTGTGAAAACTGCAAGGTTTTCCATATATTACTCAACGTTATAATGGACATCATTACGTAATGTTCCGAAATCTGTAAACAACTAGTGGTTTAATAATTTTATTGCATGGGGTTATATCACTCTCAGACACAACGTCATGTGATAAATGATTCGCTGAATAATACCTGGTCAGACTGCTCCTCTATGAGCAGTTTAAACTGGGACTTTTTGTTTGTAAATGCTTTTCCTGTATGAGCTATTTTATTCTGGCATTCAAAGAATTAAGAAGTTTCATATGAAAACTAAAATAAGGGCACTCAAAATGATATGAATACCTTATTTTTGTGGGCATTCACTGAAGCATATCTGACTGTTCCTCTGAAGCCTGCCGCTGCCCTAGGTGGGCGGACGTCGCCAGCTGGTGTGGTGTATTGCCGAGCAAGACCATAGTCTAACATGAAAACTTTCTTGGTCTGATTTTGTAGGCGACCCATAGAAAAGTTGGACTGAAAAAAAGTTCAAAACTGACTTCATGATCCCTCTTTATCACAGCTTCAATGTTGTTTATCTTGAGCTATGGATCATCCTTTTACAGTGCAGTCCTTTTATAACACACCTTGCTATAACACAGATTCAGATATATAGAGAATACTAGGTGAGTGTCTTTGATATCAAGCTTACCAGGCAAGAATTTGAGAACGCTTGTTGACATCGCGAGGCTTGCCGAGCGATTCAACATGCATTCTCAAAGCCGAGCCTGGTAAATTTGATATCAAATGACAAGAACCTGGTATTCTATTTATCAGTTTACCTATTGTTTGTCTCTTCAAACTAGCGATTATGACGTATTTTTTTTGATTTTCGTGTTGATTCAGCATCATTAGCCCCGTCATTCAAAAAGTGCAACGTCATCATGACCTGATAAAGGCACATGCCGTGAGATAGACAACGTTTATCAGGCAATGTGCAACAATGCATTTAATATGAGAGATAACTGATAAAACATGGTCATCGAAACTTTTTACCATGAACATTTTTTGTAACAAGGTAAAAGTTCTAAAATTTCGAACATTTTTCTCTTTCTGTTCTCAAACAAATTGTTAGTTACCAGTGCTGGAATTCACAAAATGCCTGCCAGAATAGTAAACAGGGTAGATCCTGATCAGACTGCTTCTTCAGAAGCAGTCTGATCTGGGTCTACCCTATTTCTCTAGGCCTTTTTAGAAGGCGACATGAGTTCCAAATTTTAGAACATTTACCGTATGCTGGTGAAATAGGAAACCTGTTCTCATGAACAGAATCAATAAAACCAAGTCTGCTGTATTCTTATACAGTAGGTTCTCTCTATTTCTGAAAGTTTCATTTTTCCATATTAATAAATAGTCAAAAATGTTTTCCATTGAAAGTGCACAAGTCAATGTGACTACTAGTAATGCAGATTATAATGTTCTCTGAGGGAAAATCGGGAAAATATGATTCTTTATGCGGTTTCCGTTGTCTGGCGAATAATGTCAATGTACTGAGTATGAGCTTGTACTTTTATAGTTGTTAAACTCTTTGCCACTAGAAACTTGTCTTCTGCTGATAACCTTTGCAACAGTTTGGACCCAGATCAGGCCCGACATTTAGTGGGGCCTGATCTGGATCCAAACTATTCGACACCCTGAAGGTATTCCTGAAAGAATTTTTCTAAAAAGTTAATTTTGAAAATAATCAGCAGACAACAGAAAACAATGCAAAATTTCCAAGTGGGCAGAGTTCTTTGTTTGATTTGATTCTTTACGTTCCATCAACAATCTTTCAGTTATATAAAGGAATGGGTCTTCCTGGGTTGAACCAGTTCTAAGCTAGAATTAATGTTCTTGCTCAAGGACACAACACAGTGATGCCGGTGTAACTAAGGTTCCAAACATTTTGTGTACGAAGGCGCTTAGACCACAGTCGTATATGTGATATCGTGTAGACTTTTTTGGCTGCAGTATAGATTTTCAAAGATGGCGGACAATCGTGAGTACACTTATGGCATGTTTATTTACACGCTAAGAAAAAATCGGATTTTATGATTTTCCTATTCTCTTTGCGTAGTTTGATCTGTTAAGCAAGAATTTGACAGAGAGAAGTGAGTGACTTGCAGAAAGTGGAAACCAAGCGGAGCAACAACCGATTTTCTTGTCATTTTGTCTATTTGACAGCAAATATCGCGATTAATTTACTATATACCATAAGCCCAGTCTTTGAAACCCACCCTCTAGTCCTGAAAGCCCAGATAAACAGTCTTGGATGATGATATGCGAGTTTCAAAATATCGGCCTTGATATCGTGTAGACCATGGCTCTTTTCCGTGGTGTATCGTGTAGACACAAGCCATTTTTGTGAAATATGCGACAGCGTAGACACAGTTGTTAAGATACTGTGTAGATCCATAAAACTGGCCATCATCATGAAGCATTTTGTCTGATTTAAGCTACTCAATGTATTCGTCAGACTTGGCGGATGCAAAACCCAATAGACTCAGTTACCTCTCATACTGATCTGAGCCTTCGCTGCATGCATGTTCTATTTCAGCTTACATACCTTAGCCATATGCTCAAAATGAACATAAGTTAACGGCTGGATTTTGACCAAACTTGACTTAAATGATCATTATATGGTCTCTTCATAAGCTGTTTGTATGGTTACTGTCAGTTCCTGTCTAGGTCACATAAGATTAAAAGGAATATTTAAAAAAAAAACTAGAACACATTCGATGGCGCGCCATCGCAAATCCCCACGCTCTCGAAGAAATCTAATGGTAATTGAAGGTCACTAAGTTTGATCGTAGGTAAAAAAATTTCAGTGTATCCTGGTATACTGCTCAGCCCCGTTAATTTGATATGCCACATGTACATGTTCAGAAAATTAAATTTTTGACCCCTCCTCAAGGCCCCAGGGGGCCGGGACCCAAAAAATTGTGCCGGTGCATGTGCCATTCATGTGAGTAACTCAAACACAAAATCTGGTTGAATTTCGGAAAAAAATTTTTTTTGACCCCCCAGCCCCCCACGGTACGCCCAAGTCCCACCCCTGGGCATGACCCAGGCGGCCAAATGAAAATCCCGTCTGATATGTTTTATATCTTTCATTTGTGAGAAGATATACAAAGTTTGGTTTAAAATTCTTTGAAATTGACTTTGTAATTCAGACTTAATGATATTTGACCTTTTGGCCCCTCCCCAAGGCCCCAGGGCGCGAGGACCAAAGAAATGGCGCCGGTGCGTGTGCCATTCATGTAAGAAACTCACACACCAAATCTGGTTGAATTTCGGGAAAAAATTTTTTTGACCGCCCCAACCCCCCACGGTACCCCCAAGTCCGACCCCTAGGGCATGACCCAGGCTGCCAAATGAAAATCCCGTCTGATATATTTTATATCTTTCATGTGGGAGAAGACACACAAAGTTTGGTCAAAAAATCTTTCAAATTGACTTTGTAATTGAAATTTAATGATATTTGACCTTTTGGCCCCTCCCCAGGGCCCCAGGGGGCGGGGCCAAAAAAAAATGTGCCGTTGCACGCCCCATTCATGTGAGCAACCCACACACCAAATTTGGTTGAATTTCGTCCAATGGTTTAGGAGGAGATAGCGTGACGGACGGACGGACGGACGGAGGCGATTGCAATATCCCCATCGCTTTTTTAAAAAAGCGTGGGGATAACTAGATAGGTCTTATTTTTGGGCATCTAGCATTACCTAGTTTACATATGCAATGTTTGTTCAATTTGTGGATATGGGACAAAATGCGGTCCAATCTAGGGGCCTACATAGGCTTATAAAGGGAAAACATAAACACATATTTTATCTGAAACCTCAAGATCTAGAGCTTTGATATTTGGTATATAGCATCTGCCAGTGGACCTCTACGAAGTTATTGAAATTATGGCCCTGTGACCAAAGAGGCAACACCCAACAATCTTTACATTGGCGTTTATCTGGACCACTACATGCAAAGAGCTTTGATATTTGATATGTATTATCATCAAGTAGACCTTTACCAAGTTTATAAAATGTTGTCTGGTTCAAAAATGGCCCCGCCCTTGGCTCACATGTTTAACACAGGTTTATGTAGGCAAAACATAAAAAAATCCCTTGACTTTAGGCATCAAATCTTTATATAAGGTACAGGTATGTAGCATCACGTAGTGGTAGGGAGCGCAGTGGCTCAGTGGTAGAGTGCTTGACTTGAGACCGAAGGGCCAGAAGTTCGAGCCTCACCAGCGTCACTGCGTTGTGGCCCTTGAGCAAGACACATTTATCCTAGCTTAGTACTGGTTCAACCCAGGAAGACCCGTCCCTGTTTAACTGAAAGATTGTTGATGGGACGTAAAGAATCAAATCAAACAAAACATCACGTAGTGGTACTTTATCAAGTTTGTTAATATTATGACCCTTGTACTACAGTTACACATCAGGGGTCACATATTTTAAAAAGTTTTATTTAGAGAGAACTTTAAAAGTGTCTTCCTGTCTGAAACCAATATGCCTTACAGCCTTGGTATTAGGTATGCAAAATCACTAAGTGGATCGCTACTAGGTATGGTCATTTAACTTTTAAGTATTATTATCATTTATATCATGTGGCTTCCTCAGGGTGCAATGGGTTAGTCTGCATTGTGTAGTTGTAGCATAATGGCCATCTAGCAAAATAAACGCACCCTAGGGATTAGACTTCTAAACACATGCTCAAGTTTATTTGGAGAAACGACAAACATTTTTTTGTTTAAAACCACGAAGGCATAAAATCTTGATATTCTGTATGTGGAATATAATAGTATGTTACCATTTAGTATTTTATTTTTATTTTATTTTATTTGCTATTTACCAGTTATTCCTTTTTTTCTCAAAAGCTCAAGTAAAGTATCAGAGAATAATAGCTTTAAATTCTGATATGGACAAATAAGGCTAAAATTTTGTTGGACCTTATTTTGTCCAAACCGCTTGTAAAGGTTATCAATGGAGTAGATACTAGCAGACATAAAATTATCATTAGTAACACTTTGGTCTGTCCATTACCGTTTCTGATTGTCAAAATCAACGTTTTTGATCAAAAACAATACACATTGTGGTGATCAATAACATTTGATGGTCAACAGCTTTGTTATTGTAGATCCCAAACGATGTATTGATATAAACCACTGTACACACGATCTGGTGGTGCCAACCTTGTATGTTAAAATTCATTTAATATTGTTTTCTTATTTCTTCATACACACATGTGGTTTGCTACTCTTTCGAAATTTAGACATTCTATACATGTAGAATGGTTACTCTTAAGTTCGGTCAAAATCCAGGTATTAGTTTATGTTCATTTTTAGCCTATAGTTAAGGCGTGTAAGCTAAAATGGAATATGCATGCAGCGAAGACTCAGATCAGTATGAGGTGTAACCGAGTCTATTAGGGTTTGAATCCGCCAACACTCACAATATTGGCTTTCTTAAAAGAATGGGTTGCTTACATGTAAATCAGACAAAATGCTACATGATGATGATTGCCAGTTTAATGGATCTACACAGTATCCATAACCTGTGTCTACACGGTATCCATAACCCTTGTCTACACTGTCTACACGATACACCACGGATAAGAGCCATGGTCTACACGATATCAAGGCTGATATTTTGAATCTCGCATATCATCATCCAAGACGGTTTCTCTGGGCTTTCAGGACTAGAGGGTGAGTTTCAAGGACTGTACTTATGGTATATAGTAAAAGAATCGCAATATTTGCTATTAATAAGACAAAATAACAAGAAAAATAGTAAGTGAGTATGATCAGGAAATACCACAATCACAAACTGCAGACTACCCCGTGGCACCGCGAGGAAGAGCCGATCAACCATCACGAGACACCAGGAAGACAAATTAAGCAAAGCAATCAGCTCTCTCTTCCCCATCAAGATGATTGCAATACTAGAATGGACATAAAGTAACGTACAACAAAACATAGAACAATTACAGACTCCCAAAATTGGGAGTAACAATAAACAAAAAGTCAACAACAACAGAACCACCGCCTTAGAACGGACAGCAGCCCAAGCCACCGGGGGGCTTAAATGCATTTTACTGGTACCAAATCTTCGCCCTAGATTCTGCTGTTGTTGAAGTACATGAAATGTTCAGCTCGCATGGAGGCCATCTAACTAATGCAATGTATCATCATGGAAAACACTCTAATCAAATTAACACTCCATGATGAAACAAAGAAAAGGGCTCATGACTCACAGATAGTCAGAGCTAAAGAAAACCTCAAGTTGAGCCACGGTGGGTCCAGCTACAGGAAAGCATCAGGCACCAACCAACCAATTAAAGCTTTACGTCAGAGCCGCCATAGAGTCTGAGGCCTGACCCACCGTCGTGCAATTAAAGAGGAAACCATAGCTATAAACTGTGATTGGGTTTAAAACTAGGCATGTAGACTGTCTCATGATATCCAAATTATATCCAACCCTTATATAACGTTTTACTATCTTTTTGAATTGATCACTAAAATTAGGTTTTCCAACAATTCGTTTGAATTTATAGACTAAATCCCCATAAAATATAGGTTCTGATATGCCTTGTTGCAAAAGAGCTTTTAACCCAATGTTGTATTTAACAATTAACTCTGAGTGTCTGTAGTAGAATTTAGAAAATGCTTTTCGAATTTTACGATATCTATAACCTTGTTTTAACAATTTAGCAGATAAAAATAAGTTTCTGTTGTTGAAGTCATCAACATTAGAGCACACTCTAGCAAAACGAATAAGCTGAGAAATATATACACCATAGGAAGGAGAGCGAGGAACATCTCCATCAAGAAATGGGAAATTTACTATTTCAAAATTAAAATCATCCCGTTTATCATAAATTTTAGAAGAAACTATGCCATTTGTTATTGACAAGTTCAAGTCCAAAAACGGAGCTTCAGTATCAGAAGAATTCGCCTTATTTAACTGAAGTTCAGTTGGATATATCTGACCTACCATTTATTCAAAATAAGGATTATCAATATTAAGTAAGTCATCTAAATATCTGGAGGTAGAGTTTAAAGCTTCAATAATATCAGCTTGATTATTGTCTGACAGAGACAACATAAAGTCTCTCTCATAACAAAACAAAAACAAATCTGCAACAAGAGGAGCACAATTAGTACCCATTGGAATACCGACAATTTGTCTGTACAATTTTGAGCCCAACCTTATAAATATATTGTCCAAAAGATAATGGAGCACATCACACATTTTCTGACATGACCACAATTTATATCGTTTAGGTTGTTCAGAAGTAAAAAAGGCATTTTTATCATTACAAGCCAAATAAAGTGAGCCCTCTCTGTTAAATGTTTGTTCAATTAATTCTTTAGTTTTTCTTTTATTAGATTATGAGGCAATGTAGTATAGAGAGTAGAGAAATCATATGTAGACAAACCAGATGCTATCAATTTATTAAGAATTTCACCTGAATTTTTAATAGACCAAAATAAATTTTTACCATTTCTTTCATAAACTGTTGTGCAATATTTAATGACATGGATTTAAGTGCAGTGAGGCAAGAAGTCAAAAGAATAGACAACTCAGTAGTTGTACATGTACTAGAATTAGCAATAAAACGCGAAATAAAACCGGTCGGGTCTCCACTTGGTTTCAACTTTCTGCAAGTCACTCATTTCTCTCTGTCAAATTCTTGCTTAACAAATCAAACTGCGCAAAGGGAATAGGAAAATCATAAAATCTAATTTTTTCTTAGCGTGTTAGCGTCTATGGCTGGCCACTGGGTGTAAATAAACATGCCATCTTTTGTAACTGAAATTGTACTCACGATTTGCTGTCTCTCACGCTGCCATCTTTGAAAATCTATACTGCAGCCAAAAAAGTCTACACGATATCACGTATATGACTGTGTAGACTATCTCATTAAAGTCTTTGCTGGTCTCATATGCAATAAAAACCAAAATCTCATAAGCTGGTCCCCACCTTGATCTTTTGTACCATCATATTCAAACTCACCGGTTTTATGTCTCTGTGCAGAAAACCTACGTCATGAATAGCCTCTATACCATGGAGGATCTGTGCTCCTAGGCGTAGAGTTGTGCTCAAGGTAAAACAGCCCTTCGGTTGACTGCGGCGTAATTCTGCCAAATTCTTGCCCTGTAGAGACATCACCACGTAGTTGTAGTGCTCATTTCGACCACAGCCAATGAAACGGCAGACATGATCACGACCTGCAACAAAGTTAATATGAAAGACTATACTGCCATATTCAACCTTAAAAATGTACACACTCCTTCAAAGGGGACGGCAACCCTAATGATTACTGTGTTTTATATGAAAGATCTAAATAAACCATGAATTTTGATACCAGTTTCATCAAAAACGGTTGAAAAACGTAGAAGTTGTGGGCGTTTGAATATTTGCAAATGGACTGTAATGGAAGCGGCCATATTGTAGGCTTAGTGACGTCACACAGTCTAATCAAATATGCGTATTATAAATCAAAATAAAAAACAAACCAATGCATTACTTGCAATTATTTTTAATAAAACATTTCCTTAAGTATAAAGCTGCATATCTGCTGAAACACAGATGCTGTGAAAGTATTGATAACTAAAAATTAAGCAGTTGAAAAAATTCTGAAAACTTATTAAATATTCAGAATGGCGGCTAAATGTTGGCCATATTGCATTCTTTAAATGCCCAGAACTTCCCCATTTTTCAACTGATTTTGATGATGCTTGTATCAAAATTCATGGTTCATAGAGCTCTTTTTGATAAAACATACTTATCATTAGGGTTGCTGTCCCCTTTAAGCACACTCTGAGTACTTTATGGCTTGTGTACACTACGGTACTAAATGGAATAATTTCGAATACTAATTGCCTGATGAAAAGGCATAGATAAACAGCGCAGGACCAGATCAGACTACTTCTGAAAAATAGTCTGATTAGGGTCTTCCCTGTCTGCTATTCTGACAAGCAATTTGAGAATTCTAGTCCTGAAAACCAACATTTTATCTGAGAACAGAGCGAGAAAGGTGTTCAAAATTTTAGAACATTTAGAGTATTATATTTACATTTTCGAAGCAAGCCTTTAATGAACCTTAAGATTTTTTGTAACCGTTCATAACCTCATGAATGACACAAATTTGATTGACAGCTGCCAAGCACACTTGCCTGTGCAATACGCTTCGAACATTGAGTTCATTCACCAGAAGTGACACTAGTGTTGTTGACAGTAAGCCACACCTGAGTTTCATGTGCAAAACAAGCCTCTTATTTGCTCCATTGGCTGTCCGTGTTCAAGCTGGCTGTTCTGCTTTTCCATTTTACACTCCGACTAAACCGTTAACGATTATATTTTGAATATACAAACACGTTCCTAAATCAAAATATTTTTGATATTTTAGATATATAATAAAATGTAAATATAAGCAATAAATTCAATTTTTGGAATGTTCATGGAATCATGAATACTCAGAGTCTCTTGCAAAGTTAATGTGAAGCCCTGGGCTTCACTGACTTTGCAAGAGACCCAAAGTATTCATGATTCCATGAACATTCCAAAAATTGAATTCATTTCTTAAATGGACTTCTGATTTCAAATCAATCAAGTGGTCCAATTTCAATATAAATGGATTCATTGCGTGGATGAAAAACAGTGTTGATCTTGGTCAGCTGGACTCAGATCAGAATTCAGCTGTTCTGAATCAGCGCAGTTTTCAAAAGAGAGTATAAGTTTCTTTTAAAAAGTTATGCACTGAGTCATATTGCATATCATGATGTCATTATTTTGACAAATCTGTTAGATGTGATGTTCTGAACGAAATTTTAGCTTGATCATTTTTGCATGGTCGGAAATTTTTCATGATTTTTTTTTCATGATTTTTCTTCATCTTCTGATATTTTTCAAACCTAACTTTTTAAAAAAGTTTTTTCAGAAATACTCGCAGAGTGTCAAACAGTTTGGATCCAGGTCAGGCCCGACATTCTGTCGGGCCTGATCTGGGTCCAAACTGATACCAAAGGTTATACGCAGATGACAAAAGCTTTCACTGACAGGTTACGAGCGGCAAACTATGAAGACAGATTTACCTATGACAAGTCCCATATATCAGTCATCTTCACCAGCAAAGGTTTCGTCGTATTAACCTTTCGACAAACCCTTCACCTCACGACCCTCAAAATTTATTATTAGCGCAGACTAATCGACCAATGAAAACGCCAGGAAGGATTTTTTCGATAATCCCTTCCTGCCAATCAGATTAAACGTAGCAGTTTATCGGCATCTTATATACACCGCCTGTTAAGTTTCAATAAGTCCAGATAAGCAAAGATTTTGGTCGTAAAATTATTTATTTTTCTTCCTTCCTTCAGTTAAAAATTATGTTATGGGTGCTCAAAATAACCATCTTAATGTGACAGTTCTTTTGAGCACATTAAACGTATATTTTAGTTGCTAAATAAGAAAACTGAATGAAAATTATTTATGCCGTCTTATCTGGAGGCCTGGTGTTTATCGATTTTTCGCACCGCTTTATGATTGATCATATTAATTGTTACCATTTTCGTCTTATGACGTACTCAATCGGAAGAAAGTATCATTGTGAGGCCAAGGGTTAAGATAGCGAATCGCAACCCTTGGTATGACAAGATGTATATCAGTGTTATCTGGGCCTACACTGTATATGCTTAAGTATAGCTTTTAGCGATACTCAGTCATTAATGAGTTTTTGATGAGACCAGTGACACTGATTTCAATCTGTATGCTTTCAATATCTTTGATGTCTTTAACGTCAAACCCTCATTAAGGACAACAGAGGCTGGTTAATTCTAAATTTTCAATCAGCAGATAACACATTAGGAGAATTAAAACTCCTTAAAACTGAATCGGAGTATGAAAAATGTTCATACATTCCCCAGAAGGCCTTTGGAGGGTCTTGGAGGTTTTCCTTTGAGTGACGGAACCAAATTACTCCGACAGGAAAAGCATGTGCAAACAAAATAGTTCCAGATCAGACAGCTCCGAAAGGCATTGTCTCCGCCAGGAAGCATTTTTCAAATACTAACCTGTCTGATTTTAGAATTGTGGGTTCATGTGACATATTTGTTTACCGAATGCATCACCAAATCATGTGATCCACCTGATTGGTTGATTCCAACTTGTTATCAATCTGCGTCATCATGTGTCACTGAAACCACTTTTTTGACCCGAAAAAGTTTTAGTGTAGAAAATCTTATCATTGTTTCGCTTAATACTGTAATTCCAATCATTATTACATGTATTGTTTAGCTACCAACGGTTACTTGATGTCTCCATAAACAGATTATTTATAACCATTCAGTGCTTGTTACTTTTTTGACGTAGTGTTTTGGGCAATGCATACCGCATATTGACACAAACCCGACTTTTCAGTCGTGATGTGCCTTAGCAGATAGGTCGATTCTTTAGTATCGCATCTGCGCAGACAATGCTCCGAAAGGGGGCAGAAGTTTGTTGTTTCCCAATCAAACCAATCGAATAACACTATGTTGGCCTCCATACTGCTCTGAGTGGAGAGGACATCTTTGAGGAAGACAAGTCATATCAGGGAGGATTAATTTTAGCCTGTTTAACCCTTTACCCTATAGGCTATTTTTATATCATGACATCATTTTCTATTTTTAGACAACATTGAAAAAAATCAATAAAAATTTAAGTTCAGTTTTGAATATTTGAAAATATTATGGAAAATGGAGCGAACACTCCATTTTCCATAATATTTTCAAGTATGTTGTATTTAAGAGTCGTCAAAAGGCAGTATTATGGAGTAAAGGGTCAACCCTTTACCACATAGACCCCTTTTGACGCTTTTGCAAACAGAGCAGACCTAGATCAGGCAGCTCTTATAAGAGCTGCCTGATTAGGATCTTCTTTGCTTTTGGAAATATGATTAGATATGATCCTACACTATTGGACCTGACAAGTAATATTGTTCTATGTACAAACATGAAAGTTCATTAAATGAATTATTCATATGGGGTGGAGCTTAGCATGAA
This sequence comes from Loripinus fragilis, assembly GCA_964019695.1. Classification (NCBI taxonomy): domain Eukaryota; kingdom Metazoa; phylum Mollusca; class Bivalvia; order Lucinida; family Lucinidae; genus Loripinus; species Loripinus fragilis. The sequence continues at coordinate 74,942,102 of OZ026514.1, forward strand.
GATTCATGAGGGAAAGGGTTAAAATAAATATGATCGATGATAATGATGATGATGATGATGATGATGATGATGATGATGATAATGATGATGATGATGATGATGATGATGATGATGTTGATGCTGATGATGATGATAATGACGATGATAATGATGATGACGATGATGATAATGCTGATGATGATAGTAATGCCGCTGCTGCTGCTGCTGATGATGATCATAATTCTGATGATGGTAATGCTGCTGCTGCTGCTGATGATGATGGTAATGCTGCTAATGATGGTAATGCTGCTAATGATGGTAATGCTGCTGCTAATGGTAATGCTGCTAATGATGGTAATGCTGCTGCTGATGGTAATGCTGCTGCTGCTGCTGATAATGATGGTGATGATAATTCTAATGATGGTAATGCTGCTGCTGATGATGATGATAATTCTGATGATGGTAATGCTACTGCTGCTGCTGATGATGATGGTGCTGCTGCTGCTGCTGATGATGGTGATGAGAATTCTAATGATGGTAATGCTGCTGCTGCTGATGATGATAATTCTGATGATGGTAATGCTGCTGCTGCTGATGGTAATTCTGCTGCTGATGGTAATGCTGCTGATGGTAATGCTGCTGCTGATGATGATGGTGATGATAATTCTGATAATGGTAATGCTGCTGATGATGATGATGATGGTGATGCTGCTGCTGATGATGGTAATGCTGCTGCTGCTGATGATGATGGTAATGCTGCTGATGGTAATGCTGCTGCTGATGATGATGGTAATGCTGCTGATGGTAATGCTGTTGATGATAATGGTAATGCTGCTGCTGATGGTAATGCTGCTGCTGCTGATGATGATAATGATGCTGCTGCTGCTGATGGTAATGCTGCTGCTGATGGTAATGCTGCTGCTGCTGATGATGATGGTAATGCTGCTGATGGTAATGCTGCTGTTGCTGCTGATGATGGTTATGCTGCTGATGGTAATGCTGCTGCTGCTGATGATAATGGTAATGCTGCTGATGGTAATGCTGCTGCTGATGATGATGGTACTGCTGCTGCTGGTAATGCTGCTGCTGCTGCTGGTTATGCTGCCAACGGTCATGCTGCTGCTGGTGATGGTAATGCTGCTGATGGTTATGCTGCTGCTGCTGATGATAGTTATTCTGATGATGGGTAATGCTGCTGCTGCTGATGATGATGGTAATGCTGCTGATGGCAATGCTGCTGCTGATGATGGTAATGCTGCTGATGATGGTAATGCTGCTGCTGCTGCCAATGATGATGAGAATAATTCTGATGGTGGTAATGCTGCTGCTTATGATGATAATTCTGATAATGGTTATGCTGCTGCTGCTGATGATGATGGTAATGGTGCTGCTGCTGATGATGATGATAATTCTGATGATGGTTATGCTGCTGATGCTGATGATGATGGCAATACTACTGCTGCTGCTGATGATGATAATTCTGATAATGGTAATGCTGCTGCTGATGATGATAATTCTGATGATGGTAATGCTGCTGCTGCTGCTGATGATGATGGATAGGCTGCTACTGCTGATGGTAATGCTGCCACTGCTGATGGTAATGCTGCTGATGATGGTAATGCTGCATATGATGATGATAATGGTAATGCTGCTGCTGATGGTAATGCTGCTGCTGATGGTAATGCTGCTGCTACTGCTGCTGATGATGATGATAATTCTGATGATGGTAATGCTGCTGCTGATGATGATGGTGATGATGATAATTCTGCTGATGGTAATGCTGCTGCTGACAATTCTGATGATAGTAATGCTGCTGATGATGATAATGCTGATGATGGTAATGCTGCTGCTGATGGTAATGCTGCTGATGATGGTAATGCTGCCGCTGCTGCTGCTGATGATGGTTATCATGAAGAGTAGGTAGATGATGATGATCATGGGAGAGGTCCTGACTGCTATCTATGCCACCTACATGTATCTGCATTAGAGCATGAACCAGTAGTGAGAGAGCGTAGACCCCGATATGATGTCAAAGAATCTTTCAGGACAGAAATACAATCAAATTCTGAAATGTTAAACTTGTGTTCTCACACCGGGTAGGTGGCAATCAAAAACATTAATAATATCAACAAATGTTGATAAAAAGTAGCTAGAAACAGAGTTTTCAATTGCAATTTGTCGCCTGGATGGCGACAAATGGCAATCAAAAACACTGTTTCTATCGATTTTTGATCCCCCTTCATCGATTGTTAAGAGCGTTTTTGATTGCGGCATATTCCGTGTGGATCATGTATAGTTAAATTTTGCATTTCCAAGTGAACATCTTCTAAATCTTTTTGCCCAACCTTTCTTGTCTGTAGCTAAAATTTATAATTGATTGTCTGCAAGTACAGACAACAGCAATAAGAAAATCAACAATTATTGATCTCCACCGTTTATCTAATGACTCCTCATCAGTTCTGCGAAGTCTACCTTTCTTGTTTTCTACCGATATATAATTACAGGCCTTTAGTTAAGAGTGCGTACCAAAAAATTATTTTCTTATTTCTCAACCAAAACATATGTTGTGGGTGCTCAAAAGAACTGTCTGAAGAACCGTCTCGATGAGGCGGTTCTTTTGAGCACCCAAATCACATGTTTAAACTGATGAATAAGAAAATAATCACAATTATATGCTAAAAATTATGCTTCTTGTTGCCAACAGATATATAATTACAGGCCTTCAGTTAAGAGTGCGTACCAAAAAATTATTTTCTTATTTCTCAACCAAAACATATGTTGTGGGTACTCAAAAGAACCGTCTCGATGAGATGGTTCTTTTGATCACCCAAAACACACGTTTAAACTGATGGATAAGAAAATAATCACAATTTTATGTTAAAAAATTTGCTTAACTGGCCCTTTGCTACCTAAGATATATAATTACCTTCATACAGTCATTATTGAAGGGTTCAGATGTCTGAAACACAGTAATTTTCTGTATCGCAAAGATATATGTGTCTCTTTTTACTTTCTTTGAGGAAAACAAGATTTTTTCCTCCAATTATCAGACTAGTATAGCTCCAGAAAAGGCAATATCATATTGTTTGGTTTGGTTTGTGCCTTAACATTCCTGTCAACAGCTATGGTCACGTGGAGACAGTCAGTTAACCACACTTTTCCTGGGCAAGCTTAGACTAAGATGTTAACCAGTACTTTGTGCACATACTTTCACTTGTAACTGACAACAACCCTAAGGAGGACACTGACCATAGAAAATATTTCACAATCAATCTCCGCGAAAGCATAATGGGTTGGACTGGGATCGAACTCACGACCGCTGGATCAGCAATCAGATTCGCTATCATATTTGGTCTAATCAGCTGTGCCCCTTAAACAGGTTTTACTGTACAAAGGGATAATTCATTGCATTCTTTTTTTTCTCAAATTAAACTTTTTTTTTGTCCGATGACGATGCCTTTTCACTCAGTACACTATAACTAGGGTTATTAAACCCAAGTTTCATGTCTCTATCGAGATTTGTGTCAACATAAAGCTAATTTTCTCTGTTAGCCATGGCTTATTACCTAGCCAATCTGGTCAGATGACCTAATTTGTTCGCCTTTCTTAACTAGTAAACATTGATTGATTTCCCTCCCATTACACCAAGACGCAAGAGACCAAACGCAAAAGTTGGGCAAATCATGTAAATTGTGTAGTTTCAGTATGGAAGGAAAATACTTATACAGTGTGAGGTCCAGTTTCAGGCAAATTATGTCTTCATAATTCATTCAGGACAGCAGAAGAGTAACACTTTGTGACATCAAGCATATGCAATTATGAAGGCAATTTTCCAGATTATTCAGATAATTTCTGGGGGTACTTGATGGGCTGTAGGCAGAATTTCAACCCCATTCCCAAAAGGTGAATGCCAAAATCACAGCAAAAAATACCCAATTTTTCTTTAACTTTAAGCTTATATAATTTCCCATCCAATGAGCCCATGGCCTTAATTATTCTCAAAATGGCAGAAAAAAATCCCAAGGTTCAAAGTGAATCAAAATTGTTCCATACGTGGATGTGTACTTAAAGGAGTATTGTGGTAAGGCCAAATAAAAAATACCTGTGTTTGGGGTAGCCCGACCCTACCATAATTTACTAGTGAAACCTAGAATTTGTTCAGGTTTTCTGAAAAAAATATAATTTTATACATTTTGAAAGGCAAAATACCTTTCAAAATGCATAAAAATATATATTTTTTTCTATAAAAAAAATATGTGTGGCCATCCTACCTAAAATTTTCAGACCTGTTACCCAAAACACACTTATTTTTTATTTGGCCTAAACACTGGGCAAGCATACTGATTTCAATTTTAATGAAAACTATCAAATCAACGGTACAATGTATTTAACACACTATGAAACTGTGACTTATAGTCCAGGCGCTGATTTCTGTACAGGCCTTAGTTTTTGACTTGGCACAACTTACCTGCCAGAAAAGGTTTGACTGCAGAAATGCAATCCTGGGGTCTTCTGAAATACTCCTAGGTACGTCGTACAGTTAAATTGTGGTAGCAGTTTTGCTGTAGGACGTCATCTTTGAACGTACCCTACGCTAAATGAGACTTAGGTAAATTGAGAGGAAAATACGCCTCACGTTCAACCATTGCTTCCTATTCAGCATATTTCCCTTAAATTTATACATTACATGTATGCAATGGCTAAGACAGTAAATCAATATAAAAGTTATGTATATATGGTACATTAGACGTGAAAATATCCAACGGAAGGGGTGATTTACCCCACCCCCTGAATATAATGTATCCAAATTCAAAAAGAAATGAAATCTTCCCCATTTCTTAATTTATCAAGTAAAATAGCATATTTATAATTATATTTAAACGTTATTCTTATAGTATGTTTGTCATGTTTTACATTTGTTACAAATCAAAGATAGAACATACCACCTGAAATGACAATTCCAGAATGCGTGTATTACACAATTTTCAGTGTACATTCTCTGCTGAAATATATTGTATCTGTGACTTATACTAAATTCTCATATATGGACATGACGGTAGCCTTAAAATCATTAAATGAAATGCAGCAAACAGCCAGTATGTGTTTAACCATTATACAATATGATATTACAGCTACATACGTTACTTACTTTCAAATGTATTACTATTTAATGCAGTAATATCATTAGATTATAGGCTACCAAACGACCTCCACAAAATGAGGTTTGTAGACTGTAAATTTCTAAAACCAAATTATATTAGCCACATAATGAAGTACCTTAGCTTTTCAGCGGATGAGGCGTTACCCTGCAATAGCCAAATTCACTACGTTACCCTTAAATAATAGGAATTCATATAGTGTTAATATCCAGTTATTTCATATTCTTACGTATCAATATTAACTTTTATTTGAAAGAAAATAACTAGCAATATGATTTTAAACTAATTTCGGCACCTGTTATTACAGTTATATATGTTACTTTCTGCAAAAATACAGTATTTAATGAAATGCCAGCTCCATATCACCAATTGTGTAAGTCACCAAAATGCATGCAATTATAGCTTGTCAGCTATTGACTACAATAACTATATTGATAGCTATGATTTGGGGAAAAAACTTACACTTAATTCCTAAAATTACCATTTTTATGTACAATATTGGTTGAAATCGAGAAATGAAACATTAAATCAAACGTTAATCTTTGCCATAGCAAAAAACAACGTTTTTATCGTAACGATTTCTGTCCCTCATAAGGCAAACGACATGCCTATTCGTATGGTCAAAACCGCTGTATATCCAATCATTATCCAGTTCGATGAAGAAACAATACAACTGATGTGAGTAACATATACAACAAAAGTATTTAACTCATATTATACGAATGTTCTTTTTGTGGGACATAGACAAATAGTACAGGTCAAGATCAGATGCCACAGACTGCAATGTCTGATCAGGTTCTCTACTGTTTGCTTATAGGATGTTCTATTAAAATTTGAATAAGAATGAAAAACAACACCCAACAACCCTGAAGACGAAAATGGACTGGTCCATTTGATAAAAGTGGGAAGTTTCATTCGACTTAAAAGGGCTAAGGAGATGGTGACATTTATCATACGCTTTGTCTGGTTCTGCAATGTTATAGAGCATTGAAACAGGATATTTTTCCAAGGTTCTTTATAGTTATACATTTTAGAGGTCAAGGCTTATCACTTAGAACAACTCTCTTGCACTGTAAAGATTATATTGTAGCTGTTGCAAAATGAATGGACTCAAATAAATTATTGGAAATTTCGTTTTGCATTATTTCTATCAACTAGGCTTAGTCTAAAGGTGGAATTTGTTTATATAAAATTATTACGATATTCAGCATGTCAAATGAGGACATAATCAATGATGCAAGAATGTCATCCCAGTAATCCTTTATAAGTTCCAAATCAAACTAAATTGATGATAAATAGTAACGTAAATAAACTCTATCAAATTAGTAAGCGCATTTGATTTCAGTTCAGCAATGAAGGCTCATGCGAGCCTTTAATAATATGTCATTAGACACATCAGAGCATTTGCTGCTTGTATATGTAGATGAAGTCAAACGCTAGCTCCACTGCATCAGCATTGGAGATTAACCGGTGCATTTGCGCATGTAAAGTAGGTACCAAAATCACATATGGCAGTTCAAATCTTCAATTGAGTATGTATACATTACATAAGAGAGGTCAGCCATTGTTTTTTTTTATTTTATGGCAACGAAATTCACACTTGTGCTACTTTCAAAGATCATATGGAAGATAAAGTATTCAAAACCTTGTATATTATATCACATAACATATACAACAATAGAGGCACTGTTTTATCAACCTCTAAGATTTATACTTACCTTAAAGTAACAGAAGTTTGGAAAGAAGCATTGCAAATATGACATGCATAATATACTTGCATGCATCCTTTCTAGGCTTGCATTTAAGTATTTCATTGATGGCCAAGACTACTGCACAAAGTGTTTGTAAGAACAAATGACTCTTCGTATGTCTCTATAAATCACTACCCTCAACATGTTTTGTGCTTTTATATAATTTCCTATTTATGTGTAATGCATTTGTTTTCTGTCTGAAGAAGCAAGATATTTTTTAGAAAAAGCTGCGTTGATTTTAATTTTATATCCCTTATTCATTCTTATGTTATCAAGAATAATATTCTATAATTTGGCCATGTCACATTCTGTTAAGTGAAAATTATCATCAGTAATTTAAGCATTGATTGCTGACACTGAGTAAGATCTCATGACTGCATGTTTTAAACGTTTTATTTTTACATCCAAATATTAAAGAACATTTTAAGGTATGGTTTAAATTACCTGAGTGTCACAATGTCTTATTCAGCCTGACATAACTCTCGACTGATAATGTCATATGTGTTAAAATAGTTTCTTAAGCAGCAATTAACATGTGTTCCTTGGATATGATCATATCACATGAGATCGTTGTCATCCTTTATAACTGATTTTACCCATATTTTGGTTAGTGTTTCTTCAATACAAAACCTCTCCTTATAAAGTGATATTAGTTTAGCAAAAGGTCCAAGGTACTAACAGTTTCATTAAATAAACTATAAAAGTTATGCTGAAAATAAACTAAAATCTATCTAAAAGCTGAAGCAAGTAATGTATCATCATCTGCATATGCATATAAATGTCAGTATACAATTTGATTTTTAGAGATTTTCTTTAAAAATAACTGATTACAGACACGTATAATGCATAACCTATATTGGCATAACCTAAGGCAATTGTTTTTGTCTGGAATGTAAGCAAAGAAAAATAGTATAATTTTATTGCCATCTCTCCAAGATTTAGTAATTTGTATGTTTTCTATGGGAAATTAACCTAGGTATTATACAGGGAGCTAGCCTATATTATGTTACTGACTGTGTTTGCATTATGTGTACAATAGTAAACTGGGTAAATAAAAATATTTTCAAATGACTGATGAGACTTCATTCAATAAAACTTAGTTGTGTTGTTTTTTTTCCTGCGATAAATATTACAAAATTCTACATCCTTAATAGTTTAGCTTTTCATGGCCCAATTGTATACTGTCTTTGATAACATTTATTACAAACATAGGAGCTAAAGATATTTGATATAGTTATATATGCTACTTTGATAAATTTGACAGAAATGGAATGTATTCTACTACTACTAAAGAGCTGTCTATTTCTTTGCATATGTGTTTTAGAGTCTTTAACTTTGGACAAATCAAAATAATATTTCGTGGAGATGAAAACTTAAAAAAAAATCTTTATTGCAAATGTAAATGTTTATATATATAGTAACTTAATAAAAACTGATAAATATTTTAGAAGAAACTGCTGTCTTGTTATAAATTTAAATCAAAACGGGTTTGACATTAAAAATTAAATAAAATACCATATTACATATGATATAAGGTATTTAGCTATATATATAGGAAGTCTTAAAGTTTGTAATGTACGTTACATATTGTCATACAAGCATTAAGATATAGATTTTTTCATCAGAAACGCAGTTAAGTATAGCTTTTTACTATTGTGTATCGATAATATGCTCAATTACGGTTTATAAAAGTAGGTAAGGGAGCAAAGATCAGGAATCGATACAATAAAGTACCACACCTGACCCAGGATACCAATGGGAAAGTGGCAGACTCACAGTAGACACCACAAACGAGGGCCAAGAGGTCAGCCCTTTCCCAGCAGGTGACCACAAGGCACATATAAGTCAGCAGATGGTATTGCATGCTAACTTATAAAGTGAAACAGTTCTATAAATATTCACCTTTTTTTTTGGGGGGGGGGGGGGGGGAGGGGTGTAATCATATTCAACAGCTTATAATTCTTAAAGAAGTTATGATAGAAACAAGATGTTTGCAGTTTTGAAACAATCAGGTAATTGTCTTTTCCAAACATGGTAATGTAAAACGTATATACTCATTATAGAACTTTAGAATTAAACTTTGACCAAAATTAAATGATTTTATAAGGCGTAATTGAAGATATAACGTAAATGACAGTTATAACATTAAAGTTGTGCTCCTGGATGCAAACAATTTATTTTCATAATTGTCAAGGTCCATACCGAGATTTTGGCAGTAAATAACATCCGTATGCACCATCTGGATAAAACCTGGATACCATTTCTTATTCAAAAGGTCGCCATTTTGTTTTGATAGTAAAAATGGGGTAGGTGTACAAAAGGACTCCTCCTGGAAAACTGCTACCACAATTTGACTGTACGACGTGCCTAGACATGTTGTAGAAGGGTAGTTCTTACTATTTCTGAAGTCAAACCTTTTCTGGCTGGACAATTGTGCCAAGTCAATTTTCAAAAACCTAGCTCCTTGACTATTAGAACCATTGGCTTGACAAGATGAGTTTTAGGATGTTGTTTGACCCATCAAAGTCCAGTGGAATGCAGTGGACTTATCACCAGAATAGACTAAGTACCATTGCATAGGTTTAGATAACAAAAAATTTCAGCGTAAAATTGTTAATATTTGCTTAGCCTTACCCATAATCTTTAGCATAATTTTATGTTGTGGACGCTCAAAAGAACTGACTCATCGAGACTGTTCTTATGAGACAGTTCTTTTGAGTACTCACAACATATGTTTTGCTTGAGAAATAAGAAAAAAAAATCTGTTACACACTCTTAACTAAAGGCCTGCATTGGCTTGCCAAGATGAGTTTTAGGATGCTGTGTGACCAATCCCAGTCCTGTGGAATGAAGTAGACTTAGTACCCTTAGCTTCCGTAGATACTTACAATAGTTACTGCTAAATTACTTCAAGTCATTCTTGCTATTTTTGCAATATGTGTATTATGTTACCAAGAATCCCCCACTAAAGGAATAATTCATATATCAGATAAAACCTCTTTTTGAAGCCTCGACCAGTAAATCATATTAAAGACTGTCTCTAAGGAACAAAACAGAGACAGCTCTGTCTGTCTTTTAACACAAACAGGATAAAACCTATAGTAGAGTCTGTACTTACTCGTAATTATTGACAGACTGCACTCAACTTACCATATTTGGGACAAAATATGAAAAATTATTCCATGCAAAGGCAGACAATAAAGGACCTGATCAGCATACAGGTGCTGATATGGGTCTTCTTTATATGCCAATATTTAGTGCACATACCATACTCTATTTCGGGAGGATGATTTGAGCCTAGATGGATCCCGGGTTCTTCAAAGAACAGTTTGTCAAATTGAGGCTCCAAGGAATACCCTTTCTCTCATACCCACTAACCCATACTCCGAGGGCTTATGCCAAACTATAAGCACACACAGAAAAATGTATGGTCTCTTTCCACTACGGGTACATGTATATGGACTTCTGATTTGAAGCCAATCCAGGTGCAGTTTCATTTGAATTAATTGTTGATATTTACAATGATCCATCCCAATATCGTATCATACCAAATGATTTTTAAAAACTTCTGTCTGTTTTTTTTTTTTTTTTTTTTTTGAAAATCTTCAGGTATAGCAATTCTGGGGAAAAATTAAGACACCGATAACATCACAAGTTAAGACTCTGGGATTAATTTTACTGTGGATTCATTGTGTTGTAAAATGTGGATCCTGATCAGCTAACTTCTTCAGAAGATAGCTGATCTGGAGCTACAGAGGGTACAGAATTTTGAACAAGCTATTAGGTTGTATATGGTAGTTTGGGGCATTGCGGTGTCCTTTATTAACTCTTTCCTTGCTAGCCGAGACTTTTATTGTCTGCTTAATCAAGGTTCATACAGGCAAGTTTTGTGTAAAATTCAAGGGCTTTTCAAGGACTTCTAAAAGAGTTTCCTACTGTTTTCAAGGACTGAAAACTTATGAAAAATACTGATTTACACGTTAAAATATTACTTCGGAAATGCTAGAGTCCATTACAAAAGATATTAGTTTTAGGAAATTAGTATAAAATTGGAGTGCCTTTATTTCAGCAAGACAGTCCTGTATATACAAGTACTTTTCAAGCCTGTGCAAACCATGTTAATTTAATAACCTTTGCAAACAGTATGGACCCACATCAGGATAGACAGAATATCAGTCCTGATCTGGATCCAAACCTTTAGAAACTCTAATAATGTTCATGAAAGAATTTTTTGAAAAAGTTTAATTTCGGAGACAAAGCATGAAAAATTACCCAGCATTGCAATGTTCCTTATCAAAATAAATATGGGAAGGCAATGCACTTATTTCTCGAAAGATAGACATCAACTCATGAATATTTACGATCATGTCAAACTGAAGAAACAATCCTGTTATGCCGAAACCCACAGGACCAATTAAGTAAACATTTGGAGTGTAAAATTGTACTTAATTTCTTATCTAATAATTTGTAAATATGTTTTGGGTGCTCAAAAGAACCACCTCAAAAGAACCCGTCTTTTGAGTACCTGCAACATATGTTTTGGTTAAAAATATGAAAATTAATTCAGAATTACCCCCTCTTTTCTGGAGGACAGTAAAACTTGTAGTTTACAACAATCAATATATGTTTTCAGCTTACAAAGGAACAAATATTTGTTTGCTTTGATGTTTTATACCCAAGTAAACAACTATGGTCAGCATGAGACTACAACACTTTTTCTGGACAGGCTATAATAAAGTATAGTCAATGAATTACATCCACTCTTTATCAAATTTTCGGCCATGGGCCTTCTTCAGGATATAAGAAAAATCTCTTCAACTACGTAGCATCCATATGGCTTATGTTTACTGCCCGTTGTTGACAATAGGCATTCAACATAAGCCATATTGACAACGGGCAGTCAACTTAAACCATATTGACAACAGGCAGTCAACATAAGCAATATTGACAACAAGCAGCATAGCAAACATAGCCACATATCCTCATAGATCCAACAATAGTCAGAGTCAACATCTACAGAAGCTCCTATAGATAATATCTCTAATTTGATTGGCTGCTTGAAATTACATGTAAAATGATTGACAGCTCTTATCAGCTCAGTGAACATGCTGCTTATCTGGTCTAATCTAATCTGACAGAAGCTCCACCCATTTATTTCCTAATAAAGATAACCAGTCCCATGAAAATGAAAGGGATTTCCCCACACGGGGATTTTCAAAATATTGTGTGTGTGTGTGTGTGGGGGGGGGGGGGGGGGGGGGGGGGGGGGGGGGGGGCAGTTTTGAACATGGAAACAATGTTATAGCACATAAACATCTTTATTTGTGCTGGTTGAGTGTATAATCAAAAATGATTTTTTGTTATTTCTCAAGAAAAACATATGTTGTGGGTACTCAAAAGAACCTTCTAAATGAGATGATCCTTTTGAGCACCCAAACCACATGTTTGGTGTATAAGAACATATTCACAATTTTATGCTCAAAATTTTTTGTTTATCTCGACCTATGATTTACCTTGAAGTTTTTTGAGTACAGCTACTTCCATCTTGAGAACCTGTTTGGGTTGTTTGGCCGACTCTAGTTTGAGAGCGACAGACTCTTTAGTGACAGTATCCAGCCCTTCATAGATCTCACCAAATCCTCCACCACCTATCTTTCTCACCTAAAAATACAAGTTCCAGTCAGTATAAGATTCAACCACAGGTTTTCGGCGTTAATTATTTGTTTGGATACAGCATTGATGTGTGCATATGTAGTTGCTGTTAAAAATATCATGTACTGGTTGAACTTTTCCATAAAATCAGAAAAAAATTGCTTCATATTTTTTTGACTTGTGAATTGGCTCCCAGTACATCCTGTATTTGAGATTTTTGCATCTTTTCACCATTTGATACTGATAGATTCATCCATCCAGCTCAATAAAATAAAATGAGCCGCGGCACGAGATTTCCAACAATTTGACATTTTGACAAGTATAGACTCGAACAAGCCCGTACAGCCTCCTCTTAAGCTTAGAAACACCAAATGGTGTTCAGTCAGTAGCTTAACAATCATAGAATACTCAAGCGACTAGCAAAGGCTCCGATCAGACTGCGTGTATGCGCAGGCTGATCTGAGGCTTTGCTGGTCGCAGATACCACATTGTTGGAAATCTCATGCACTGGCTCAAATTTGATTGGTCTATTATATAATTTGAGAGGTTAAATGTTATATTTTTCAAATGTCATTGCATTTGTGTCACTGAACATTATTTGTATCCTAGAAATGGTGCAGATGTTCATGATTTTTCACTGCAGCATCTCATCTGGGTCTCCGCTGTTTATCAAAGTATGGATTTATGTGACTTTCACTGAAATGCTTACTTTCATTCCCAATATTGGCATTAAATTAAGAATTGAAATTCATTTTTGTGTGTTTCACTGGTGTATGAAATGTCAGGAAATTTACACCTAATTTGCATGAAAACCGAAGGTTTTCATGCTAAAATTAGGTGTAAATTTGCTGACATTTCATACACCAGTAAAACACACAAAAATGAATTTCAATTCTTATAATTACAACTCTTTTGACGTTTTTCTTTTAAATCTTATTTATCGAGACAGTCTCTTTAAATGCACTTAAAATGTCACAAATCTTTGACGTAATCCTGACGTAATCCCAGCGCGGATGAATACATTTTCGCCATCACTACACACAGAAAATCAATGGCGCTTGGAGGTCGTCTGTAAAAAACGGATTAAATGAGCAAAACAGTAAGTGTTTTATTTGTTAGAATCATTGTTTAAATACATGAAAACATTTCTTATAAACTGATTTTGGAAATGTCGACCAATCTTAATTTAAATCTCTTGCAAATCGGGCGAACCGCGTGATAAATTGTGATTCCAAACGTCCACTGACCCGTGCTCTTGACCAAGACAATGCTCTTGACCCAGTATTCAAATTGACCCAGCAGTTGTTGAAAACTTACGAAAAGTTCAAAAACAATTTACGAAACCATGCGCGGATTCTGGATTTTATCAAGGGAGTGGGGTGCAGGCCGGACGGTCGGCCAGAAAACTGTCTGGACAACTTTTTTTTAGTCCTAAACTTATGTTACGGTTAACAGAGGGGGTCCAATGGTTTTATAGCAGAGAAAACTATTACTATTAAAAGGATCCAGAGGGGATCCAACATTTTCCAGGGGGGGGGGGGGGGGGGGGGGGCAACTTTTTCCAGGGAGGGGGGCCCAAATGCTAATTTCTATATAAACCCATATAACTTGTGATTTTCCAGGGGGGGGGGGGGGGGGGGGGGTCCGGACCATCTATCCCCCTCTGGATCTGCACATAGAAACAGTCAGTGACAGTCAATCACCAAAATTGGCAAAAAGGCTGCAATTGAAAATGATGAGAAAGTACAATTGTGTTTTGGGTGTACAAAAGAAACGTCTCATTCAGACGATTCTTTTGAGTACCCACAACATATGTTTTGGATGAGAAATAAAGAAACTAGTTTTCCAATACGAACTCTTATCTGGAGGCCTACTCATCTGTTTGAAATGCCCTTCATCTGTCTTTTTTCAGACATAATTTGCTGGAAATCAAATGCCGCCATCAGACAACACCTGGGAGCTGCAGAGTTGACAGCCAAGTTAAGATAGAAATTATGAGCATATATGAAATAAAATGCTTTGTTATGCAGTAATAATTAATTGACTAACAAGCATTTTACTTTTCATAAATTGCAAAATGTCATCAAAAGCAGCCTATTACTTTAACCCGGAATGGAACTTGGAATGGAAAATGAAATGAAACATGGAACACAGAATAGAACCTGCAATTGAACATGGAAATTGGAACATGCAATGGAAAATTGAATGGAATAAAGAATGGAACCTGCACAGTGATTTTATTTGGCCAATTTTAAGCCCTTATATTGTAGTCATTACCAATCAAAAAATAGCCTTTATTTTACCAATTTCAGGTATTTTAGCACTTATTTTCCCAATTTCATTAGAATATTTTACCAAATGTGAAGGAAAATGTAGCTAGTCTATATTTAAATCCCAAATAAAATCACTGCTGCAATGGAACATGGAAATTGGAACATGCAAATTATGCAATGGAAAATGGAACGAGATATAGAATGAAACATGCAATGGAACATGGAAATTGGAACATGCAATGGAACATGGAAATTGGAACATGCAATGGAAAATGGAACGGGATATAGAATGGAACATGGAAATTGGAACATGCAATGGAACATGGAAATTGGAACATGCAATGGAAAATGGAACGGGATATAGAATGGAACATGCAATGGAACATGGAAATTGGAACATGCAATGGAACATGGAAATTGGAACATGCAATGGAACATGGAACGGGATATAGAATGGAACATGCAATGGAACAAGGAAATTGGAACATGCAATGGAACATGGAAATTGGAACATGCAATGGAACATGGAAATTGGAACATGCAATGGAAAATGGAATGGGATATAGAATAGAACATGCAATGGAATGGAACTTGTTTTATTTTTTATAAAAGCCAAAACAGTTCTGTTCCCTGCAGCTGTGTGTGTTCCAATTGCAACAGAAATCTGGAACAGACCCATGGAACACATGCTTATAATTGAAACGGACGTGTCATTTCTTCAAAAGCAACAGGAAACCACTGGAGTCAATATCTTTTAGGTAAGAACTTTTACTTAAATTTTTGTGACAGTGAATGCGTGTAGTGTTTTGTTTCTGATTGTATTTGTTTGTTGACAATTTCCATACATCTTCAGCTCAAAGATGTATGAAAATAGGTAAACAAACAAAACAACAAAAGAAAAAAGAATCTATCTAGACGATTTCTGTTTCAAACTTCTGAGTCAAAAAAAGACATTGGATAGGCCTAATGAAAAGATAACGCGGTCTGTTTGATCTTTCAACTCAGACCCGTCTGTACTCTCGACGGGGGCGGGCTGGCAGCGCTGATTGTTTCAGTGCTAGGCAGTGCCAACAGCCGGTTCTGGGTTTTCTGCAGCCTCTTCTGAATCCGGCATGTGTAGATTAAAATTTCCAAACAAATCCCCGAACAACTGAAAATCCGACTGGACTGACGGCAGCAACTGGTCGATGTCGGCCATTGTTGATCTTGCGTGCCTACTAGAGTATTTTTGAAATGGGGCAGAAAAATAACAGTTATGAAGGTTATATTTATTCTTTCGTTGTAAATCTTTTTATCGACTGCGTCTTTACACGAACATTCGATCGTTTGTTTACATTTAACAAAAAAAAAAGTAGTTCCAGTCACCGAAAAGAAGCCCCGCCCCTCATGAATACGGACCGGGTTCATTGGAAAATGAAATGCAGGTCAATGCGATCAGATGACCGTTCTTGACCAATCAGATTAACGGATCTCAGTAAATGTTATGACAGTTGTAATTATTTGCTAGTAAATATTGGAGATTATGTATAAGGTACTAGTCATGACCGAGGCTATTTACTCTTTGCATGCTGGGCAATTTTCACGTTTTTGTGTCGTCGGCTGATTTTTTTCAAAATCAACTTTTTTCGAAAAATTCTTTCAGGAATATCATATCATCTGAGTGCCAAACAGATTAGATCCAGATTTTGTCGAGCCTGATATGGGTCAAAACTGTTTGCAAAAGTTATCAGCAGATGACACTAGGAGATAAAATAAGTAAATTGCTAGTAAAAATTTGAGATTATTCATTAGGTACTAGTCATGACCGAATTTGAGAGCAAGAAAAAGTTGGTGTATTCATAAGGCAGCTATTAAAACTCTAGGGAAACTAATTTCATGGCACATAGCATCTTTTCTTATATTACATGTGAGGCTGCAGCTTTGTTGCTCAACTTGCCAGAAAACAGGAAATTGCTTTTCATGTTTCCGAAATGATTATTAACTTCAAAGAGGCAATCATAAACATAACAGACGACAAATTTGTGAAATATGGGTCATCACATGAGATTTAGGTACTTTAATATCACATACTGTATTTGATTTTTTATGTCCCAGTCAACAATTTTTCAGTTATGTCAGGATGGGTCTTTCTGGGTTGAACCAGTACTAAGCAAGGATTAATATGCTCAAGGACACAACGCAGTGGCATCGGTGAGGCTTGAATCCACAACCTCTGGAGTCAAGCACTCTACCACTGAGCCACTTTAAAAAGACCGACATATTGGTGCAGTTTAATTTGGGCATTTTTTCAATTTAATACACTTTAAAGAATATTTTAGATTCTCAAAGGGGCTTCTCTTAAAGGAAAGAATATGCTCCCTTTGGGGAGCATATTCTTTCCTTTAATAGTAGCCCCTTTTAACATGAGGTGTCCTCTACATTAAAACATGCTCTACCGTTCAAAAGTTGGTTTTGACAATACAGATACCAACATACTAATGATGTATGTCCATCTTTTGCTTTATTGTGTAACTGAATTCAAAACTATATTTTGCAGTCTCCTATTTTAGATATTTTTGTTTTTACCGTCAATAGCGCCAAATAAAAATTCCCCCCAAAAAGTAAGTGTTTTACAGTACATGTATGCTTAATGTCACTATTTAAACAATTTATGTGTGTAGCTACACAGTGGGCATACAGGTCTACAATTTGATATAAGGCATTCATCATCTTCCAGTTTGTGCAGACAAGTAGCGAAGTCTCTGGCGAGACTGCTCGAATGTGCAAGCTCGTCTGAGCCATAGCTAGTCACCAATGAGACTGAGCCATAGCTGCTCGCCAATGTCATACGTACCAAAATGTGGTGGCTCATATTTCTTCTTTTTCACGGCAAAATAAAGAAAATTTGTCTGCCTGCAGACAAGACACATAAAGCATCAATGAATGCAGTTTTTACTCTTAATATTCCGACAAGTAGGCCTTGTCATGGGAAAGCGCATCTGCATTGTTTTGTTTGTTTGATTCTTTACGTCCCATCAACAAACTTTCAGTTATGTAGGGAAGGGTCTTCCTGGGTCAAACAAGTACTAAGATAGGATTAATGTGTCTTGCTCAAGGACACAACGCAGTGACGCCGGTGAGGCTCTAACCCATGGTCCCTTGGTCAAGCACCTACCACTCCTCCCTCGGATCTGCATTGTGTTGCTGGCATTCTGCTCATGACATGGCCCATGTAAAAAGGGAGAAACAATACTATTAATGGGCACCTACCACTTTCCATCTTTCCTTGACTACTTGACCGGCCTGCAGAAGATCTTCCGTTGTCATAGCGCAGGTCACGGTCCAACCAATCACATCTCTATCTCATGTCACATGACTTCATGTCACCATTGCATTTACCTGGAATGATACAATGTGAAAATGTTGTCATTTGTTTGTTTGTTTGTTTGATTTGATTCTTTACGTCCCATCAACAATCTTTCAGTTAAGCAGAGACTGGTCTTCCTGGCTTGAACCAGTACTAAGCTAGGATAAATGTGTCCTCCTCAAGGACCACAACACAGTGACGCCGATGGGGCTCGAACACGCGGCCCCTCTGTCTCGAGTCAAGCACTCTACCACTGAGCCACTGAGCTCCCTAATTATGTGGTAATTAGCATGAAAACAGTACACTTATTTGCTGAATTAGGGATGTTCCAGTTAGTTTTTGGTTTGTTTGATTTGATTCTTTACATCCCAGTCAACAATCTTCAGATATGTTGAGACGGGTCTTCCTGGGTTGAACCAATACCAAGCAAGGATTAATGTGTCTTGCTCAAGGACACCGGTGAGGTGCGAACCCGCAACCCCTCTATCTCGAGTCAAGCAATCTACCACTGAGCCACCACGCTCCCATGTTTTTGTTCGAGTTCATGCTTTATGACTGTCGGGGATTGCACGTTGATGTAAGCTCAAGTTCCAACATTGCTTCTGGCGCACTCGTGCATGACGTTAGATTTGACGCAACGTCGTTGTTATTGTTGTTAAGTAACTCTATTATACACAATAAAGGAACGAACCCGACACGACGCTTAGCTTACTATTCACCCAAATACTAGACCAATTCTCCATAACGAGCTTCTTCCTGGGTTCAACGAGTATGAAACAGTGAGGATAAAGGATGCAATACCATGCTGCTGGATCAGAAAATTCACTCCAGTTTTAACATGCTCGCTTGGCAGGTGAAAGGTCCCTGGGTGTGCATTAAGTGGGTTGTGTAACTTACATGCATTTCCAATAAAAACAGACAAATCACTTGTTATCTCTGCTGGAATTTAATGCATGCATGCTGGGTAATTTTTCATGCTTTTATTTTCCTCTGCTGACTTTTTTCTAAATTAACTTTTTCAAGATATTCTTTCAGGAACTCTATCAGAGTGTCAAAGGGTTTTGGATCCAGATCAGGACCGACATTCTGTCGGTCCTGATCTTGGTCCTAACTGTTTGCAAAGGTTATCAGCAGACGCCAAAAGTTGCCCCTAAAGGAAAGAGTTATAATGCATGTATTTCCAATAACAGCAGACAGAGATTAAATGTAACATGGTGTTTAATCACCATGAGACAGAAACAGCAAATTAATTCTAAACGCAGCCGTGCAACACTTTAATTCTTTAATTAATGGATGCCAGAAAAGAGAGAAAAATTGTCTTTCAGCATCTGATAACCTTTGTAGTGCTCGATGAAAGACACTTTTTCAACATATATCATCATGTTCACTGGTCACATCCGATGAGACATCTTCACTGAGTATATCATAATCCACAACATATTCTTGTATAGAAATATTCAGAGTAACTGTGGTATGAAAGGTTTGCAACTCAATGCATACCATTGCAATTATTACTGTGGGCTCACAGACTGTCACTGAACCAAAAACAGTGTGAATAGACTCTTTTCACATTGTTAGTGCGGCAAACAGTCTCGTTCTGCGTTATCTCCGCGAGATTATACGTGAAGGGGCAACCTTTATACGGCTGCCTTACGTTACACATTGGAATATTGAAAACGATTAAGAGAAAAATAAATCCGCAAATAAATATGAGACAAATAGTAAAATTAAATGATAAATGTAACAAAAATAAGTGATTAATTCCAATATTCAGAATAATTGAGATAAAAAATGTTTTCTTAGCATCCTAGACTGATTTTTCCAATGACCGGGTGAGTTAAGGATTGTGTTGATCATACATTCATGACATTTTAACATACACTGTATCAATAATTTTCTTTCATACTATGCGTATGCAAACAGTGAAGAGTTCGGTTAGCTTCGTTCTTATTCAAGGTCTGCATGGTCTATGATTACATTCCATACACTTGACGTCTAAACAGGGTCTTCTGGTTTAATAATTAAGTCGTAAGATAAATTAAGGTCATCTCGTGCGGGTTTCTGACTGAGTTTGACTCAAAACAGTCTTTTCAGCTACAGAGACTAGTTAAAATGAAATTTTGCATGAAGCAAGTTTAGATATTATACTTGCCAATAAGGGAATAATAAAGGCGCTGATCAGACTGCGTGGATGCAAATACAGGCCTGCGCCTTTGTTGTTCGCATGGACCAAAGTCCATTTTTCTCGCGTCAAGGCCCATTTTAATATCTATCGGTCCTTTAATCTTATGCCCTTGGCTCTTCGACACATGCGCCAGACACGATTGTAATTTGACAGTATTCGAATGATACATGACGTGATGTGTAGCTTTCTTAATTGATACTTATTAACACTTATAAGTAAAAGGCGCCAATATATACCCACACATTCTTTACCAGTGGACTGGTGTTTTTGAAATAAATAGATCTGAATCTTTCACTACATCCATAATTTGTATGTACGAGCAGCGATGATTCTTGCGAGCATGGACATAAGCGGACGTTGTGTAGAAATTATGTCATTTGCTGGGTCTATTATTGGAGGTATTTACTTATAGTTTGATGTTGACATTTATCCCTGCATTTATAGCACATGCTCAGTCATTATGTGTAACTACACGCACGTCTATTTGGTAGCATGCGTGCGCTACTGCATGCTTATCTGGTAAGATCCATTTTTGTCTGAGCCTCCGTCTACATGCACTGCCTTTATGTGCGCTCGCACAAAACAATGGATCCCATGTGTGTGCGAGCAGCGAACACCCTGATTAGACTGTGCATTGCCCAGGCTCTTCTGAGTTGTCGATGCTCGCATATAAACAGACAAGTTTGTCTTATTAGTTGGCATTTGTTTCAAATGTTTTTTTTTGCGACTTCGTGCCCAAAAAGCGATTTCGTGCCTGAGGAAGCAGCAAATTTTAGCTCGATATCAAAGTATATATCATGGGCATAGCTGAAGGTGCGACTGGTGCGACATGGTCGCACCAATAATTTCTGCTGATGCGACATGTCTCACCAATATTTTACATAAAAAAAAGTACACAAAAAGAAGAAATCAGGAAATGGGTTCGGCATATCGTATATAAGAATCACGGTTTCCAAAGAATGTGCATACTCTCTTACTTTTGCAGCCTTTTGTAAAATTTGTTGAAACATACATTTTTCTACAAAAATAACATTTTCCCTACCATAAATGATGACAGCGCTGCACACTGTCCAACTCGAAAAAAAGAACCTTTATCATCGTTTTTTTGTTGTTTATTTTTTTTTCACGCATCGTTACACAACTAACAAGCAGGCAACCCTCCACCTTTTGTACGTCAGAGATTTCAAGTTTCAATTTTTCAATTTGAACGATAGGAGCTTTTATAATAAATCAAATTTCAATACAAGGTTCACATTTCGTTGTCTGTCTGCCAGTAACGAAGCAGGCTTTGTAGCCCAGTTTGTATGGTTTAAACGACGAGGTTATTGCCTCATGTATCTTATTTCGACCCACAACGTACAGAATTCAGGGTTCGTTTAGAAAACGTTTTGAGAGTTGAAGAATTGGCATAGACAACACTATCAGCCTGAGGCAGAGTCAGATAAAACCCACAAACAAGAAATATAGCAGTTGAATTCATTCATAGGTGTGCATATTTTTATCCACAAGTCCATTTGAACTATCATTTTCAAACTTTTGTGTTTTCTCTGTTGAAAAATAATGCTTTCTGAACAAGAAATTTACTCTCAGAAAATGAGCCAAAACTCACCAAATTGCACCAATTTTTCAAAAAATTTCCGGGGGAGCATGCCCCCACACCCCCCTAGCACAGCTTCGCGCCTACGGCGCTCGCCTTTGCACGTTCTGTGCTTATAATAGGTCTCACCAATCACAAATACAATGCTACGGCCCTGTATATTACACTGATTAAAGTGAAAAAATACTGAATTCTTATAAAATATATATGAAAACATTAATTTTATCTGATTTCTAGAATAAGATTCTAGCGGTGAAAGGCCAAAACAATCGACTTATAAACATCACTATGTGTTTTGCAATGTAACTATATGCAATCAGCCCCTTCATTTTCAAAAACAGCTTTATCAATTTTTCAATTGAAGAGCGATTGCAAAGGGAGATAACAATGTGAAAGGGGTCTATTCTAACTCTTTGCAGAGTGGGTAATTTTTTCATGCTGCTGACTTTTTCTCAAAATTTAAATTTTCCAAAAAAATTCTTTCAGGAACAATTTTTAGAAGATGGTAAAACAGTGGGGTTTTCATGCCAAAATTTCTGATTTTTGATTAATTTCAATATCATGTTATACAATGTAAATAGAATCTAACATTCGTGCTCCTGTATTATTGAATTTATTAAACTTGTTGTGAAAAAGAGATAAAATGCTCAGCAAGCCTCACATTTTATCTCTTTTCCAATCTTGTTTAATAATAAATACAATATGCCAATGATAGTTTGCATTTTAAAGTTTATGACCAAAACAAATTTCATGCTATGAAGAAACCTCTGGGCCTATTTTTATAACCTCTGGGCCTAGTCCTATCTGTAGAAAGAAAACAAGTCATCTTAATCAATCTACATAAAATTGATTTCGACTATCCCAGTGAAAAACAGTGCAGATCCCGATCCATTCACTTCGTCAGAATTTTAAACTAGCTGAGGTGGTCCCTCACTAACAGAAAATAAAGGGCGTGCAAAAAGCTGTCCTCAATTGAACTTTGAAAAGCAAATATAAAACCAAAATTTACAGGTGAAAAACAATCAATAAAAACAACTCTGAAAATTCCTTAAATGCTTGTGGTTATATCAGTTAATCTTTCATAATAATCATATTCAAAGATAAAGAGAACATGTCGTGTACACGGGGACCTTTATAAAGCAAAATGTATCATGCTGAGGGGCAATGAAATTGTAGGGGGTGGGGGACACTGATCAATTTGTATTAATGTGATATTCGGTATATATACAAAATGGCTTCAAAGTAATCTTTTATCTGGATCTTAGATTCTTGTAGATTCAATTCAACATATAGAGTGTATGCAAACAAAAATGACCAAAAATCAATGGGCACAGCGAAAAATGTGGTTAAAGGACTACACCAGACATCAATCTCATAAATAAGTCTTGTTGAACAAGGAGGGGGCCAATTAACGCTGCTTTTTAAAAAAAAATACAGTTACTTTTTTTCTTATTTTTCCATGAAATGCGCTGTCATATGTATCTGATGAGAAACTTTCAATGACCAACAGCACAACATGTCTTTAATTAAAAAAGGAAAAAATAACCAAAGATCTTAAAGAGTTTTGACCAGGTATGGCTGATCTGCAGAGATCTAGAATGATGAAAAATTGGGCATTATAGAAAGTGCATTTAGCTATAATAAACATGTTGCTGCTGCATAAGCAGATCCAGAGGGGGGGATAGGGGGTCCGACCCCTCCCCCTACCTGAAAAATCACATCATTGGCACGCCAGCGATAGCCCGAAATGCCGGTGTTACACTGGTGGGCAGATATTGGCCCACTTATAGTGGTAATTGGATCCTCTCATCAACTTAAAAAAAAAGTTGTTCAAGTTGCACCCCCTATAACAAAACTTTCTGGATCCATGCATGTGCTGTAAAGACTATATAATGCACAGAATGGTCTGTGTTTTTGTTACTTGCGTATGGATTCACCAGGTGTTTTTATTACAGGACTCATGATAATTAAGAGAGAAAAAAACAATAGAGAAAATACTGAATGACTGCATGACCATTATATATAGCTCTATATATCACTGAGCAATGCCAAGTGAATCCCAGAATTTCCCTGAAAACTCCAAATTACCCTTGACACCATTCGGAATGTAGTCAAGTACATGAACTCATGTTTATTGGCATGTGACAGCTTTTTATCATTATTGGTGTCAATAATCAAGCAGATTTTCTGTTTATTACCACATTAAACAAGTATTTTCAGATCAATATTGTTGGTCTCGCAGAAAGTTCTTCATTAAATTATTATACCATTGCTATGAAAAAGCACCCCTTTCAACCTTTTTCGATCTTAAAAACATATAAACCGATACAAACTCATTCATTTAGTATCAAACAACACTGATTCTATGTACTCAAGGTTCATCCACTGTTAGGATTAGGTGAGCAGACTAAGCCATTGGACAGATTCTGAAAATTCATGTTCAGATACACCAAAAACCTGGGTTTCTTTTTCTAAGAACCAAAATCGAATTTATAGATTTCTCAATTCCAGCTTACAAGCTTCATATTGCTATTGACTTTCATTATGTTGTGATGCTCATCAGAATTGCCTCTCTGAGGCAATTCTGATGAGCATCACAACATAATGAATTAATGATAAAAAATATAAAAGCTTTTCACACTTGAAAGGAAGTCTGTTTCAGAGCTGCTTATTCGTTGTTATGCTTCATCAGTAAATCAATGTCTGTTTTGTTGTTGTATATTGATTGTAAACCTCGGCGGATCAGTAATAATTCTTCTGGTCGTCGATCTGTTGTCTCCGGAGTGAAAACTCCTCCTATTACGCAATTAAATATAGAACTTCCAAATACAGCTATAATTGATTCATACAGTTGGCATGTTTTCCATCATTACGATGGCTTCATAGATAGATTGTGTAACATAGAGCAAATAGATGGCTTTGCCCCATTCAGGAACAAGGGTCCCATCTGCTTGTCTTTTGGGACTTCAAATTCAAAATATAGCTAAATGAACTCCCTAAAATACAAGCATTAAACTCTTTGTCCACATAACCAGCTATTAATTTAGGCTTTCTTAAATGCACTGTCTTGTTATACTTGAATCTATCAGAGAACTGTGAGCTTTTAGTAAAAACAAAAATGGTCTGCCCCCGGGTGGCCATGTTTTTAAGGAACATATTGGTGCCAAATTTTCAATTCAGCCCTGTATTTTTTGACAAGAAGATTTAAAAAATTAAACCTTTCCATTGCCATGGCAAGAAGAATTCTACTTTGAAAGGTGATCACAAGATGATCATTACTGTGAAGTTTGGTGAAATGCTACCCAGTGTTTTAGGAGATGCTGTTTGAAGCAATTGTTGACTGACAGGCTGACAGCATATGATGGGCATTCAACGATCACAAAAACTTATCTTGAGCAGTTCTTGCTCAGAGAGGTTTTCCATGCTCAACTTAACTGAGCATGAAATTTCATATGTTCTAAAAAACTAAAGTGCTGAAAATTAAATACTTTTCCTGCTTTCAAACTCCCAGGTTGTATTTATCATGCTAATATAAGTTAAAATGCCAACAATTGTTGACATTTTAACATTTATGAGCATGATAATTTCATGATCAGTTGAGTAAATTGAGCATGATTTTTTTTCATAACCTTGAGGCCTGGTTATATATAGCAAATAGCATATTTCCCGCTTTCTTGAGGCCTCTTTTTCACTTAACTAGCATTCATGATCAATAAATCTCAATTTCCAGGAATTATTTCCATACAGAATCTATGTCTCATGGTAATTTAAAGTCTTTAACTGGATATGTAAAAAAATTAAATTCTCGTGACTCTATTAAAATTCCCTATTACATAACAACAGCCCTTCTGACTTAATGAATCCCTATTTTACACTCTTCCTGTGCAGAATTACCCTAATAGTTGTTAATCAGTATAGAAAATATAGCCAGTAGCTGCAATCATAAGAGTGTGTAATAAAAAAATTAATTTCTTAATTCTTTGTTCTTTTTATTTGATTCTTTAGGTCCCAGTCAACAATTTTAAGTACTGTTGCGACCAGCCTTCCTGGGTTGAAACTTGAACCAGTATTAAGCAATGATAAATGTGTCTTGCTCAAGGACACAACACAGTGACCCCGGTGAGGCTCTAACCCGTGGCCCCTCGGTCTCGAGTCAAGCACTCTACCACTGAGTGAGCCAATGTGCTCTAACAATTTCTTATTTCTCAACCAAAACATGTTGTGGGTACTCAAAAGAACAAGCATACTTCTCCAAGCTATAACAAGAGCTGCACAGTTTGATTTGAGTTGTAACACCAAAGATCAGTCTTTTGTAGGCACAAAGAGGAAGCAGGGTTCATACAGGCAAGTGGGTGTAAAATTCAAGGACTTTTCAAGGGTTTCTAAAAGACTTTCCTAGTTCCTATTGGTTTCAAGGAATGAAAACTTATGAAAAATACTGATTTACACGTTAAAATTCTACTTCTGAAATGCTAGAGTCCATAACTAAAGATATTAGTTGCAGAAAATCAGTGTAAAATTATGGTGCCTTAATTTGGTGCAGCATATGCTGCACCAAATAAAGGCACCACAATTTTATACTGATTTAGGTCTCAAAAATCAGTATTGAATCCTCTTGCAAATGGTAAAATTCAAGGCCATTGTGTGTTTTTCAAGTACTTTTCAAGGAAAATTTTATTTTCGAGGACTTTTCAAGACAGTCTTGTATATTCAAGTACTTTTCAAGCCTGTGGGAACCCTGGGAAGAGATTTCAGAACATAGTAGAAATGGTGCTGAGGTCATTGCTGGTGCCAAATTTGCACCAAACACAACATATGTCCCCCTCTTCTTCATTGGGGAGACAATAATTACTTCCGAGTGAGTTGATTGTTAAAGCTGCAAGTACCTGTAATGTACTTAAATGTATGTCACAGGCCTAATCTTTGAACAGCCATAGAGTGCTTGACTCAAGATCTAGGGGTTGCGGGTTTGAGCCTCACCAGAGGCACTGCTTTGTGTCCTTGAGCAAGACACTTTATCCTATGCTTAGTACTTGTTCCATCCAGTAAGACCCGTCCCGACATAACTGAAAAATTGCTGACTGGGACGTATAGAATCAAATCAAACAAACAAACAGGCCTAATCTCTACCCTATCTATGATGAATTGGTTGATTGAAATTGTGTCATATCAAAAATGGACAAAAGATTCCTTCAGTCAAAAACAAGTTACATGGAAGAAGAAAATGTATGGAAATGGTTTCCAGCTGTTAACCCTTGTCATGCTGATTATTTTTGTATTACACTCCTCCCAATGTTTTCCTGTTAACCTGCAGCATTCAAATCGGCCTCGTCGCGACAAAACCTGACCTCAGGGTTTCCGACAAAGCGAGACTAAAACCAGCCTCCTCAGCTACAGAGACTAGCTAGAAAACTGAAGTTTTGCATGTAGCAAGGTTAGATATGGTACTTTCCAAAACGTGAATAACAAAGGCGCTGATCGGACTGCACGGATGCGCAGGCTGGTCTGCGCCTGTGTTGGTTGCAAACCCTCTGAAGACAGGTTTTCTCGCTTCGAGACCCCAATTACATGTATAAGCATGTACTTTCAATCAGAGTGGAAAACAGTGGGAATCCTGATGAAATGGCTTCATCAGAAGCCAGCTGATCTGGATCTTCAATGTTTTCAAAAAAAGATAAATCCTGGTTCAACATAACAAGGGCTAACACTGTTGCAGAAATTGCAGACAAACAATATCACTTGCATTCATTGATTTTCATTTGAATGTTTTCATTTTCTTGTCATGCGTACAGAAAACAGAATAGTTTGGTACATCCTCTATAAAGCCTGTTTTCTCATCAATTGTACTGCAGCCGTACACCTCTATATGATGACAAATAACTTGGTTTCTTGGGTCTGTCTTACGGTGGTGTGCGAAGCAACACAATACACCCAAGGGCCGCAACGACAAAAACTAAATTTTTGACATGTTCATTTTCCTTGCATTTCTTGTGTGATCTAATGAGGACGCCAGACTGCTGCAAGACAGGCAGGGCTGCTGCGAGGCTGCTCCAAGACAGGCAGGGTGTTCGTACGACTATCGTAACAGCTCGCACTCACGTATTTCGACAGCGAATGCCGTTAGACTGCCACATGATTATCATCCAATATTGCACAGCTGTCGCAAGAATGCTTTGAACCGTATATGACTTCCAATGAAGTTCGCACGACTGCCACACTTACAACAGCCTTGCATATCTGATGCCCACCTTGCGACAGCCCTGCAGGTGAAAGCAAGACAATCATGCAAGCATCGTATAGCTGCCTTACGTTTGACGCAAATCCACATGAGGTATGCAATTTTGTCTGTGATCTGCCTCATGGCCTGACGCCTGCGGAAAATCGCTTGGCCAAATGATTGTACGACTGATGTGAAACAGGCTTTAGTCCTTTTCATCTGAATATAACAGACTCTTGATCTCTAGTGGAGCACCTTACCACTGAGGTCCTAAGTTTTGGTGGTGTGAGCGAGCAATCCCTATAAAGGTTTGTTTGATTCTTTACATCCCAGTCAACAATTTTTCAGTTATGTCGGGACAGGTCTTCCTGGGTTTAACCAGTACTTAGCAAGGACACAACACAGTGACGCCCGTGAATCCCTATAAATGTAAAATAATGAGGTAACAGAATGGTGAATAGTAAAGATCCTCAAACGACTGCTAAATAATTAGGGCACGCTTCATGGGCGGATCAAGGGGGGACAGGGGGTCCAGACCTCCCCTGAAAAATCACAAAAATATAGGGTTTCTTAGCAATACTGGTCCGGATCCCCTGAAAAATCACAAAGCTACCAAGCCAGCATTCAATGTTGGGCCACCATCTGCCCGCCAGCGAAACGCCATTTAAATTGAGTTTCGCTGGCTGGCGGATGATGGCCCATTTATAGTGACATTTGGATCCTCTATCCCCTCAACTAAAAAAAAATATAAAAATCAAATTTGGACCCCCTCTGACGAAACT
Organism: Loripinus fragilis; assembly: GCA_964019695.1. Lineage (NCBI taxonomy): Eukaryota > Metazoa > Mollusca > Bivalvia > Lucinida > Lucinidae > Loripinus > Loripinus fragilis. The sequence goes on from OZ026514.1 coordinate 74,971,043, forward strand.
TTCTGGACTTCTTTTCTTGGACTGTACTAATTGGCAGCATTTTTCTGAATATTTATGATTAATACAGCTGCACAGTGATATTTAAATCCAGACACCTTACTTGAAATGAGTCTGTCACTTTGGTGATAGCCACTTTTATATTGCTATTGACATTTCCATACAGATATGATATGGGCCTTGACGCGAGAAAACCTGACTTTGCTGTGTGTGAACAACAAAGGTGCAGATCAGCCAGCGCAGTTTCATTGGCACCTTTGTTATTCCCTTTCTAGATAGTATAATAGCCAGGGATTTTTTTTGGTGTTCTCAGTGGCCGAAATTCGGCCCCATTCCCATTGGAATTTAGGTGACTTTTTTCCCAATTTTAAAATTCAATTTTTTTTTTTTTTGAAGATTCAGTCACCACACATACAAGCTACATGATGACACTCTACTACTGCCTCTTATTTCTCCTTCATTTTTTTTTATAGCTCATTTGTTTTTTTATTGATAAAAAATGACATAATTGTGCACCAAAGAATCCCTGATAGCTTTACTCGGTGCATGAAAAGTTTCAATATTATATAGAAAGTCTGTGTAACTGAGTGACTGGCTTCAGTCTTACTTGGTAGGAAACCCTGAAGACAGATATTCTCACAGCAAGGCCCATATATATATATAAAATAGTAATTAGCATATCGACTGCAACTTCAGACTTTAGTTAAGAGTGGGTAACAGAAAAATCATTTTCTTATTTCTCAACCAAAACATATGTTGTGGGTACTCAAAAGAACTGTCTCATTGAGAGGGTTCTTTGGAGCACCCAAAACAAATGCTACAAATTATGGGTATGAAAGTATTTACAATTTTACGCTGAATTTTTTTGCTTATCTAAACCTGTGAACCCAGAGAAGCGTCTGACGCAGAATTTCACCAAGACATGCAAAGTAGCAAGAAAATGGCAAAATGTATTTCTTCAAAAACCCATTTGGCTAACTTGACAAATTAGAAACAACAGAAGGCAAAGTTACGAAGGTGGCTTACTTGCTGGCAGCAGATTTTAAGTCTTTGCATGCTGGGAAAATTTGCATCCCAGGATGTTAACTGATTGACAAAGATGGGATTATGGGATTCCCATAAAAGATGGTTAAACCAGAAGAATAAGAATTCCAGTACCCACTATCTTCTACAGACACTATTTGTCTAGAGTTTTAGCATTTACAAGTACATCTATTCATTATTAATGAAAGCTGCCAATATAGGGTATTGACTGAAAACAAGGATGCTGCCTTCAACCTTTTATGTCGGCAAATCATTAGGATACTGCGGTCATTATTATTGACTCTACTTGTTACACAACAGTCATTAAAGTCATTAAACCTGATGTTGTTTTCTCTGCAAAAATGCAGATAACTTTATCCTATCTTCACAGAGCAACACAATGAATGCTGCCTTCAACCTTTGATAGGATACTATGGTCATTATTATTGACTCTACTCATTAAATCAGATCTGATTGTTTTCTCTCAGAGGTTTAGAAATGCTCCCAGTGAGCAACAAAAATCAGAAGCCAGCTAATCTTGATCTGCACTGTTTTCAAAAGAAGGTATAGAATTTACCAGAACTGTGAATCATTGCCGACTATCATGATTTATTGCTATCATGAATCATTGCTGACTACTGTATCATTATATGTCAGGCCAAAAAGATAGTTAAATGAACACATAGTGAAGGCCTTCACTTGTCATCATTGATAACGAATCATGTATAGGTTTTGGATAAAACAAAAGTTTTTGTCAATCAATATTTTTATAACATTTTCAAGGAAACGTTTACTAAAGTGATCACTGGAAGTGGCTCAATGAGATGTTTTCACTGCAACCTCGTAGTGTTCAACTATCAAATGGGCTGCTAAACTTCTAAAATGGAATACAATGGCGTTGCCAGAACACTGAAAAAGTTACGCACATCAAAGGGAGACTACTATATCAAGCAATGATTGTCTACAATTATGTCCCTTTTCAAAATGGGAACTACTCTTAAAGGAAAGAATTTGCTCCCAAAGGGAGCAAATTCTTTCCTTTAAGAGCAGTTCCTTAAGGTATGGAAAATCACTTTTACCTCATTAGGTGAGCTCTCTTGAGTATTACTATTTTTATTACGCACGTGTGTATACTACGTGATGGGCATTACGCCAATGGAATATTCCAGATGATAATGAAAATTCAACAAATTGTCCCAGAACCACGGACAGTTTTGCTTGCACATGCCCTTCCTGCTGGAGTAAGGTTCAAGCACATGTAAATACTTCTTATACTTTGACACTACTTATACTGATGGGAGCGCAGTGGCTCAGTGGTAGAGTGCTTGACTCGAGACCGAGGGGCTGCGGGTTCGAGCCTCACCAGCGTCACTGCATTGTGTCCTTGAGCAAGAACATTAATCCTAGCTTAGTACTGGTTCAACCCAGGAAGACCCGTCCCTTTATAATGGAAAGATTGTTGATGGGACGTATTGAATCAAATCAAACAAACAAACAAAGCTACTTACACTGGTATTTCAGTAAAAAATTTAAAAAAGAAAAGAAAATTAGTTTCCAGTAAAAAAAGAAAATGAGTTTCTTTGGGTGCTGGGTAATTTTTCATGCCTTTTCGTCCTCTGCTGACTTTTCAAAATTAACTTTTTCAAAAAATTCTTTCAGGAACACTATCAGAGTGTCAAACAGTTTGGATCCAGATAAGGACCGACGTTTTGTCTATCCTGATACGGGTCAAAGCTGTTGGTAAGCAAGAAAAGAGTAAAATTGATCTTCATTTTTGAAAAAAAATTGGTCCAAACCGTTTGCAAACTTAAGATAGGTTGCCGCTAGCAAAAAGCGAGAATTTCGTGAAAAATCAATTGATGAACCGAAAACATTGGTGAAAATAATTACCAGCCTGCATGGTTTCCTTGAGTCAATAATCCTGAATTTCCATATAAAGTTTTCTCTCCAATTTAGCATTAATAATAATAAAGTGATGTTACATACAAGCCATACAGAATGTTACTCTCGTCAGAATGCTATAATCAATAGACCATTCCAATACCAAAGCACAGGCACACGGTCTTAGACCGTTTTATGAAATAGCAGATATAGACAGTCTATATCTTCGAGACTGAAACCAATAGCTGATTTTTCATGTATTGATTTTAGACATGCTGTTGTTGTTTTTCATCATATTGAATTCGAAAAAAATACTAATAAAAGACAATCAAACAGATGCAAATTGATAACAACAAAATTTAAACCATATGAGTCGCAACATGATAGTTCCAACAATGTTGTATGTGCAGCCAGCAAAGGCTCAGACCAGCCTGCGCATATGCGCAGTCTGATCAGAGCCTTTGCTGTCACTTGAATATTCTATGACTCTTAGGCTGCTGACCGGACAACATTTGGAGTTTCTATATTTATTTGCTTAAAAGGAAGCTGCACAGGCTTGTCTGAGGCCACACTTGTCAAAATGCCACATAGTTGGAAATCACATGCTGCGGCTCATATGTGCATGTATGCTGGCCATGTATTTTAACTCTTTACCTGCTAAGAGTTGTCTGCTAATAATTAATGCTATTTATTTCAAATTGACTTTCTCAAATACAGAAAGTTTCACAGGGGTTCCAGACAGGGTCTTCAGAGCCTGGGACTCAATTTTCTGTGTCAGGGGTAGCCATGTAACCCTTAATGCGCCAATCGCAACGAAAGTCGTTTGCTTTTCTCGTCTGCTGAAATGTTTAAGAAGCCTCTGTGGCAAACAGTGTGGACCCAGATCAGACTGCTCCTATAGGAGCAGTCTGTTCTGGGTCCACGCTATTTGCTTCTATACTTAATTTGTCAGTAATATTAGGCAATTATTTGCAGCAGACGACTTCAGCAGACGACATTTTCAGGTGAATTTTTTTCTTGGCGCTTTAAGTGTTAAGAAACCCAGGGGAGAAAGTGTGCAGCATGTTAGTTACATTAGCAGCTACGAGCAGCATCAATAATAATTCCGATCAATCACTATTATTGATCAGGCTTGATGCTAATGAAGTGCTGAAGCATGTTATTGCTGATTCACTGCACATAACTGACATCAGCGTCAATGTCAATTACAGTCCCAGATAAATTGTCATCCCTGTCAGCTCTTTGCATGCTGGGAAATTTTTTATGCTTTTTTGTCATCTGCTGATTTTCCCCATAAATAAACTTTTTTGAAAAAATTCTTTCAGGAATACCATCTGAGTGTCAAACAATTTGGTCAGATGAGGCCTGACATTTTGTTGGTCATGATCTGGGTCCAAACTAATACACTAGTGATCTATCGATTCTAAGTCCTTGATAACTGTGTAAACTAAACATGACGTCATTGTCACTCTTGGCTGGCAGGACAGTACCTGCCAGTATCTTCTGCTGAAAACCATTACAATCAGTAAGGATTAATACACAAGTGATCTTTCGATTCGCATTAGCTTAAAAGTGGAGTGTAAAAGTTAATGTTTTACTTAACAATTGTAAACAAAACACGGTGTCACTGGTACTCTTGGCTGGCAGGACAGTACTGGTAAATTTTGACTTCAGTGGAAAGAGTTTACACAAAAGCAATTGAAAGGTTACTCATACTGTAACAGTTATTTCTAAACCAAATATCTACTGTTCATACTATACTGATGGGCAAAAGAATCACTACAGTAAAATTTTGTCATGTATGAGGTTTTAGATATTCCCTAAGTGACGTCATTTTGGCGCATGCGTATATCGCTGGCCGTCATCAACATGGCCAGCTGTATGGAATCTCTGTTGAATGTGGGTTAATATTTTGAAAAAGGGCTTTTGTAGCCAAATTTATATCAAAACGTGTTTGCTTTCTTTGATATACATTCAAATACACCTTTCCGATAATTAAAGGTTCCGAAAAACAAACGTTTATTCATTTAAAAGGCAAAATATGAGGCTGCGGGTTGTCCAGAAGTGTCAAGCAGAACTCTGATATTTTCTTCCGATAAAACCCATAAAAACTTTTAACATGTAAAAATTTGGTTTGTTTATGCAATATTAACAGCGTGAATCCAACTGCATGTCATCTTGGAAGCGGTGATTATTGACAGTCCAAAATGTAGCTTATATAGGCTAAAACAGATGACTTATGTATAATTCACACTGGTAAATGTATACCTTGATTTGCTGGTATTTACGCATATTTCCGGTACTTCATAGCAGGGATGAAGCGAGTACTAAGAAAAAGTACTCAAGTAAGTACTGAGTACTGACTGTTTTGAAAGTACTCGAGTAAGTACTGAGTACACATTTTGTAAATGTACTCAAGTAAGTACTGAGTACTTTAGAAAAGTACTCATGAGTACATCTGAGTACTATGAGTACTATAAAGTATGCAATGAAAATTTAAGACAAAAGCCAAATTAAATAACTAAACAGGCTGCAAATATTTATAATATTTACAAGCAAATACGTAGCAGTGACATCTAAGATTCAATAGATAAAACCTGATACAAGTTATTAAGGATTTAAGCACTAAATAAAACAATAGCTGATTCTGCAAGCTCTGCAGATCCGAGCCGCCTGATCTGAATCTACAGTGTTTTTCTTCTAGATTTTGATTTTGGCACTTTATGTGATGAGCTTGAGAACTGTTCTGTTCTGTTTTAAGGATTATATAAATCTTGATATTTTTATTCATAAATATTTGGACACCAAAAATTATAGGCATAATTGTCTGAAAAAGTGATAAGCATGTTTCACCAATGCATACATGTACATGTCAGAATGCAGATCAAATGTCAAACAGTTTAGACCATTATCAGACTACTCCTGATCTGGGTGTGCACTTTTGCTCAAGTATATATCTCCCAATATTTGGGTAAATACAGCCTCTTATTTTGCAGCAAATGTGAAAAATACAACAAAATACTAATTAAAGTACATTGTACTAATCCAAAATAGTGTTGCTCCTGGCCAATTATATGCATCATTAGGCATTTCATCAAGTCCATTGTTAATAAAGAAGTCAATGTGGCCACACTAACCTAAAAAAGCTTGATAGGTAAAACACACTCTTTCTAAATATTAGGATATGGCTAAAAAAGCAATGAAAACAGATGAGGCAGGCACTGGCATGTTTTTTTATCTATAGTTTTTATTTTTCATAACACATATAAGGCCACTTTTTTCAAGTCTGAAAAAAGACAGATGAAAGGCATTTCAAACAGATGAGGGAGGGCCTGGGAAACAATTAACTTTTTTTCCTATCAGATTAAATTTTTAAAAAAGTACTCAGTGGTACTTGTAATGTACTCATGAGTACATGGTTTTTTGTAACAGTACTTAAGTAAGTACGAGTACATTTACTCATGAATTTCGCTAAGTACAGAGTACAGCTAAGTACTGAAAAATAGTACTCGAGTAAGTATGAGTACAAGTACGAGTATGAGTACTCCATCCCTGCTTCATAGACCGGATGTGGTAGATATTGGTATAAATACTATATAGAAAAAACATGCCATATGCCACAAGGACTATAGACTTCAACCATTTTTAAGTATTCAGTATGTGCATGGCGATTTATGTAAGCATTTAGGATTAGATTCGAGTACCGATCGAATACCAACATTCGATCTGTACTGGAATCTATTCCTAAATAAAGGTACCAGAGTGGTCACAACAATATTCATTGATTTTTCAGACCCTCAAGGGCAGCTAACTCCGAAGGCAAAGAAAACAGAAGAAAGCTTGAATCCAAAAGAAACTGCAAAATCTTTGGGTGCAGTAACTGCAGTTAAACCTCAATGGCCAGGGTTTCAGCTGGACTGAAATTTACTTCAGACATTTTGTCCAAGCTGCCCCAATATTGTTAGGACATTTGGGAATTTTTAGGACATTTTTCAGACACCATTTTACCACCATAAACGGAAACTGCTATCTGCCCTTCTCATCATGAAACCAGGGGTAGTTTTGCTACCATTTTGTATGGTAAGTGCGGCCAGATTGATTGGCTGGCTTTTTATTTAATGAGGAGACTGGAGCTTGTTGATCGGTGGAAGTGGTTGGGGCACATATTTTACTGCTATTTGCGGTCGCTGCACGACTCGTTAGTCACAGAAAGTGGTTGTTCAAGTAATGATGGAGCATGCAAACTGTTTTGGGACTAAATGTTGTTTCTTGGTGGCAGTTTAGTTTTTTAGTAATTTTATCTGCGAATGCCAATGCAAATATGCTGTCCGCTTTGAGATGAAATCGCAGGATGCAATTGACCAATTAGGCGCCACATAACAAAACAACTATGACAGGTTTGCCTTGGTGAATAAGTATTAAAGGGGTAAAATAATGTGAACCAGTCTGACGCTTACAGAAATTGGCCAATCAGTGATCGTTTTATAAAAAACTAGAAATGTGTCCATGGGACACGGATGCCCCCGCTATTGCCAAATTCGTATAAATAGGGAATTGTAATTAACAAAGGGCAATAACTCCTTAAAGCATGGTGCCATATAGACCATTATCAAACTTGAAGAAAACATCATGGTACTAAACACTGTGACAAAGTTTCATAAAATTCTGATCAAAAATATTCAAGTTAGAGAGAGGACATCGTTTAAAAAGGTGAATTTTCATTACCAGAGGGCCATAACTACTGAAAGCCTGGAGCAATATGGACCATTATCGAACTTGAAGAAGACATTTTGGTACTAAACAATGTGACCAAGTTTCATAAAATTCTGATAAAAAATATTCGACTTAGAGAGCAGACATCGTTTAAAACGGTGAATTTTCATAAACAAAGGGCAATAACTACTGAAAGTCTGGTGCGATATGGACCATTATCGAACTTGAAGAAGACATTATGGTACTTAACAATGTGACCAAGTTTCATAAAATTCTGATAAAGAAATATCTCAGTTAGAGAGCAGACATCGTTTAAAACGGTGAATTTCATAAACAAAGGGCCATAACTACTGAAAGCCTGGTGCGATATTGACCATTATCAAACTTGAAGAAGACATCATGGTACTAAACAATGTGACGAAGTTTCATAAAATTCTGATAAAAAATATTCGAGTTAGAGAGCGGACATCGTTTCAAATGGTGAATTTTCATAAACAAAGGGCCATTACTCTTAAAAGCCTAGTGCGATATGGACCATTATCGAACTTGAAGAAGACATCATGGTACTAAACAATGTGACCAAGTTTCATAAAATTCTGACAAAAAATATTCGAGTTAGAGAGCGGACGTTGTCGGGACAGACGTACGTAATTACGTACGTACGGACGGACAGGGGTAACACTTAATGCCCCGGCCATTATCATGGCGGGGGCATAAAAATACTATTTCCTCACTGTGCATTACCGTACAGTGTGCCCTTCCGAAAGTCATCTCGGACAAACTGTCCAAACTCGACAGCAAACTCTACGACATCTGGAACATTTTTCGGACTATGTCTGAGTGCCGATGCCAAACTGAATCCCTGCTGGCTCTTGATTTACTATAAGCCACATGAACTTGACCAGTAAAGCTTCGAAGAATTAAGCAAGTCCTTAGCCTTGGTCAAACAGTCTAACTCAACTATCTGTGTACTTGGGGATTACAACCTTCCTAAGATTGACTGGGAGCTGATGACACCCAAACTAGACTGCAGCCATCCTGCATCATACAGGGAATGTCTAAGAGGCATTCAGTGATTGCCAACTAGAACAGATGGTGGCCTCCCCCCCTAGAGGTCAAAACACATTGGACCATCAAACCCTACCCTCATAGACAAAGACAACTGTTCTCCCAGGTCTTTCTGACCATGACATTGTCCTGGCCGAAGTAAATGTACAAGCAAAAAATAACCAAGCAGGTCCCATGTGACATCTTACTATACAAAAAGGCTGACCAGGGACCAGTGAAAACAGCCAGGGCTTTAGATAAGCTTTAGTTTCAAAAGAGTACAGTACTGGTCTATTTTGTAAAAAAGGAGTAACGAGAAATTTTAAGGAGTACTGACTGTTTGTCTTAAAAATATGCACAAAGAAACAACAAAGCTATTTCAACACGCTGATTAATTGAGCCTGTGCTTACTGCTTGTTTTCCTAGGCTATTCATTAACAAGAAAGCAAATAGTAAAGATAATGAATTTGAATTTCTTTTTGGCATAGAAGGGTTTTGGTTTTGCAGGAATACAACAGACGCAGTGGGGAGATGGGGTGTTGGTTTGGGAAATAAGGTGCCAACTGCAGCATTCCGTGTCCCATTTTGGTGAAGTTTGTACACTTTGGGAGGGGGTCAGTGAGTGAGGGGTTGAGTGGAAATCATCAAAATATAGGATGTGAACTATACAGCTACTTAACTGATCTGAATGAGTTAATTCTCATAAATCATTAGACTGACCGAAATACAATAGGACCGACTTTTGTATAAGTCAGTACTTGTTTGGATTTTGTGTATTAATTTCTCCCAACACCCATTCCTCTCTAATCACTTTTCTAAACAGAAAAAGCAGCTGCATTTCAGAAATGTTAAAGGAAATTACAGTACTTTCTTGAAAGAAAGCAAGGGAGCCTGGATTGCTTGAATTTTTATAACTTTCTTCACTGGCATTTTGCAGACAGCGTATTGTGAAACCAAAAGTAAAATGAAGTCAGTGGTTTCCGATTGTTTCCGCAAGCTACACTTTTGATCCACGGGAGACTAATGCGTGTTTCATTTCTAACTGGTCTATATTTAGAATGCGGTTACGAAGTTTTGCAATGTCTCTGTAATAAAATGAACACGTCCCAAGGGAAACCATTTCCGATTTCCTCTACATTTTCTCAAACGTGTAAACAAGAAACGAAATATAACCTTTCGGACATTACGCTCTGAAAAAACATCAATTTCGTAATGCTTATTTTGATTTTCGCACATGATTAGCACAAGAATTTAAATGAATGCGTATCTGGCCGTATCCTGCCAAATATTTTTATATTTTACGCAGTACGCAGGCTTATCTAAAGCCCTGAACAGCCCTTAGCAAAATAAAAATATTGCTGCAATCTTGTGGCAATATGAATTTGTTGCCAGAAGTCAGTAATTGTTAAGTATTTATTGAAAATGCATCTGTTAAATTGAATTTTTAACAAAATCAACAGACAAATTTATAAAAAAATGGGTTATAGCAAACATTTCCTCGATGAAAAGTCTAAACTTTCACACCATCAAGAGCGCATCAACAAAGTCTACAGTTCGGTTGGAGAATGAGTTTGCAATTTTTGGCAACACATGCACAGAACATATAAAGCATTATTTCAGTGCTTATAAGTAGACAAATCAGTCTATCTTCGATTGATTCAACTATAAAAGAATAAAATAGGAGTGTTCCATACATGTGATACCTCCCGGATTTGAACACAATATCCCGCACTCCTGTGCGGACAACACAACCTCCCGCATTTTGAATTTTGCCATAATGATATTTTCGCAAGCAACCATTTTTACGGCAATCGACACACTTTTAACAGCTGTCAGCAATTGAACGCTACTGGTAACGGTCAGATAATCATAAAATGTACATGGTGTCATACTGAGTAATCTGTCAAGTAGGGCACTCGTATGGCACTCTTATCACCATGACATCTTTGCGTATATTGAAGACATTAGCTTTCTGAACATTTTGAAAGACTGCTACATCGCCGTCCGCAAAGAAGAAAAAATATATGTCTCACTTTCGAGCTGGCTTTCCATCAAGCGTAGTGAGGAAGGGGACAGATTTGCATTGTGTTCACTGTGCAATTTGTCCTTCAGCATCACTCGCATGTGAAAGGATCTCGGAAAGGATCCGCGCATGAGACGCAAGACAAAGCCAAATTGCTTCTCTGTTCAAGGCGACATCAGCACTTTCAGCAGACAGAAAGACACATGCTGAAGTGCTTTTATCTGCATTCTCAGATATCTAAATCTATCATTTTTAAACACAAACATTTTGTTTATAAGGTATTTTTATGATGTAATGGCTCACTGAAGTTTGTTTTGTCAGAAAATATATCGGTAAAAACTCATTATCATGCATATTTCAGTTTTACGTTTTTGAATTAGCTCCCTTGTTGCAATATTTTTTTGCAAATTCTTGAATGCCAAGGCGATTATTCACTTATTTTAATATATATTTTCATAATTTCAACATTTTTATGAAAGTAATTTATAATTTTATATTCTACCTAGGGTAACATTGACTGCAAGCTTTTAAACACTATAAAACCTAGCATTAAAAATCTGAAGAAAAAAATTCATATTTTTTAAAATTGGCGTCATATATATTATCTATAATTAAAGAGCATAGTCAATGCTGAAATATACTCTTCTCAGGTTCTACTGAATGGAGGGTTTAGTCTGATCATTATCAGCCCTGTATAAACACTTAACACATAAACACTTGTGTGCAAACACATGCCTTTCTTTCTTTCTATCTTTACTGGTTCGCTCATATATGAGCATTACACCAGGGAGTGCGAATTTGGAAATTTTGAAAGGTACATTTATGCCTGTATTACTTGTATAATTTTAGTTGTTAAAGAGTTCAAGGATAACCCTTTTCAGTCTGGATACTGGTAAACAGGAACTTTGGCAAACAGTGAAGACCCAAACAGTGGCATTTCATCAGTGTCTGCACTGTTTATTAAGATATTTAACAATCTTCAGGTAAAAATATACACCATTTTAAATAAATTTTATTTACCTGTATTTACCTGTAGTCGACACCATAGTAAGCCTCAGACTTCTTCAGGTGCATTTCGATGTGTTTCCACTCTAGTGTTTGGATCTGTGCTACCAACCTGGTAGCATTTTGCTTCAAATTTATTTGGGTGCCAATACCAATGTTTATTGAGGCGACTCTTGAATGCATTCAGCGAGGGAGCATTTACAACATTTTCTGGTAAGGTGTTCCAAGAATTTACAACTCTATTACTGAAGCTGTTTGCCCTTATGTTTAATCTTGATCTGCGCTTGAATAATTTGAATGGGTGACCCCTTGTTTGTCTATATTCAGCTATTGTGAGGAGTTTCTCTTTATCTACAAGGTCAATGTTGTTGAGGATTTTAAAGACTTGTATTAGATCTGCACGTTCCCGACGGTACTCTAAGGTTGGCAGTCCTAACTTCTTAAGTCTTTCAGGGTAGCTATAGTTTTTGAGGGAGGTGACTAATTTGGTTGCACGACGCTGCACATTTTCAATCATGATTCTGTCTTTTTTGTAGTAAGGCGACCAATTTGGTGTTGAGTACTCGACGTGAGGGCGCACCAGTGATTTGTACAGATTTAGAAAAGTTTCCTCGTCAAGAAAGGTGAAGGTTCTAAATATTATTCCCAGATTTCTATTGGCCAGGTTTACTTTTGAATTTATATGGTCTCTAAATGACAAGTTGCAGTCAATGGTGACTCCTAAATCTTTTTCAGTTTTTACAGTTTCTAGCTCAAAAGTATCATTTCCATCTTGCATGGTGTATTTAGTTCCTGTGTTATGTTTACCAATATGCATGTGGTGACATTTTGTAAAGTTGAACCTCATTAACCAGGTATTAGACCAATTTACACCACTATTTAAACTTGATTGGACATGGTTTTCGGCTGGTTGTTCATTCTGTTTAACTCTATTGTATACTTTGGCGTCGTCAGCAAACAGCTTTATTATTGCATTTATCACATCAGGCATGTCGTTTATGTATACCAGAAACAATGTTGGTCCTAGGACGCTTCCCTGTGGGATACCGCTGGTAACATCTGACCATTCCGATTCTGAGCCATTCATGACAACTCTTTGCTTCCTTTCAGTAAGGAACTCTTGTATCCAATCGAGAACTTTGCCTTGAATTCCATAACCCTGTAATTTAACTAATAAGCGTCGATGGGGTACTTTGTCAAACGCTTTCTTGAAATCCAAGTAGATCACATCTACATCATCCCCTTCATCTAACGCTTGGCTTACGTATTCAAGAAATTCTAATAACTGTGTAGTACAGGATTTGCCTTTAATAAAGCCATGTTGTGCTGATGAAAATAAGTTATAAGTATTCATGTGTTGTATAATTGCATCCCTTATTATTCTTTCCATAAGTTTACCGGGAACTGATGTTAAGCTGATCGGTCTGTAGTTACCAGGCTTTTGCTTTTCACCCTGTTTGAAAATAGCACTTACATTTGCCTGTTTCCATACTTCCGGAATTTTGCTTTCCTCTAAAGAGTTTTCAAAAATGGTTTTCAGTGGGACTTTTAGCTGGTATTTTGTCTCTTTTAAGTATTTTGGATGAAAGTTATCTGGTCCTTGGCTTTTACTTGGTTTTAAGGCTTCTATAGCGTTCTCAACTTTAATTTCTGATATTTCAGTGGTAAGGAGTGCCTCTTGGTAGATTCTGTTTTGGAATTCTGGCAGTGGTCCATCAGGTTCCTTTTCAAACACAGTGGTGAAGTAACTGTTTAAGGTGGTAGCCGTTTCTTGATCTGTTGTGCTCAGGGCCCCATTATTCATTTGAAGCTTCGATACTGTAGACTTTGTTTTTGACTTAGAACGCACATATTTCCAAAATATTTTTGTATCTGTTTTGATTTTGGAAGCTAATGATTTCTCATAATTGTATTTGGCATGTTTCATTTCATAAGTGGTTTGATTTCTTGCAGCTTTATATAAGCTAAAGTTCCTGTCCGACTTGCAATACTTGTACTTAAGCCATCTTCTTCGCTTGAGTTTAATTGCATCAAGGCATTGTCTTGTAATGAATTTTGCCTGTCAAAACAACTTAAAGTACAAAATGGACTATTCCATACTAATTGTATCATTGTGTATAGGATAATCCAGAATGAAGGGGGTTGAATACTTCAATAAGTCGTTTAAGTCCACATTTCTGTAACTTCGAAGAATCTCCCTCATTGAGACCTTGATCTCCTTCATCTGAATAAAAAATCTCCCTCGATGTATCTTTCTAACACAACCTCTTATTATGCGTACGTCAGCAAGGGAGCTGCTAGTACTATCTTTTACAGCATTTTTTTTTCTTTCTACTGGCACGATCGCATGCAACCGCCAGGTTTGAACCTGCGACCTCCCGCTCCAAAAGCTGACGCTCTACCAAATGAGCTATTTAGGTGGTTACCATGATTTCTGGAGCTACCACACAAAACTGGTACATCAACCATATTTATCTATATCTAAAACCAAGGTCCCACAATGAATCTTGTGAAAGAAAAGTAGGGAGGGATCTGGAAAGAAAGACTTTTTCATAGCAGGCATTTTTCTAAGCCTAACTTGGTTACCAATGCCGAAAAATTGTAAACAAACATCAGATGAAGAGAAAAAGAAGAGTTTTAGAAACAGAGGACACTATTTCCATGAAAACAAACCTGTGTCAATCTTGAAATTATAATTCTACGTTGCTCAATTCGCCTTAAACCATCCTTATTTGAATTCTTTTATGCTCAGATGAAGTTGTTGAAAAATCATTTTGGTATGCCAATTTGGCTTCCGGTGGAGAATTAGACGGGTTTGACAATAACTCCCGTTAAAATGGTCGGGTCTGAAAGCCCCTGCCGAGCCGAGCTGCCGACCCACATGGTTTATTTTTCAATATCATCATCTGTGGAGATTTTTCAAAAATAAATATCATCTAAAATCATCACATAGACTAAAGGCAATAAGTGGAAGATTAATAATAATAGTTAACAGTTATAATTTGATTTTAATTGCCATTTCATTAAGGTTAATCAAAATGTCTATAAATAGACCCGGATGTGGCCTTTAGGAAAATGACGATTTTCGTGAAATTAACGCATTTTTAAGTAAGATTCCTTAAAACTTTTTCTTCAATTATCTTTAATTTTCAGAATGTTTGCCAAACTCGCTTGTGGACCTCTCAAATTTCCAATAAAATCAACTGAAACCTTGGTTCACTCGGCTGTGATTTTCAGACCCCCTGCGAGCAATAAAATGGCAATAAAATCAAAATTATTGTTATTTACTATTATTATTATTGTTCCACTTATCGATTTTAGTCTATGTGATGATATTAAATAAAAATTATGTATGAAAAATCTTCACCGAGGATGAAATTGAAAAAATAAACTGTGTAGGTCAGCACTCGGCAGCTCGGCTCGGCAGGGGCTTTCAGACCCGACCCGTTAAAATCGCAAATTATTAGTTGTCATTCACGACCCGTCTATTTTACGTTAACTAAGTAAACCGCATGTAACTGTAACGGCTCGAAACCTTCACCGACAGACCTAATCCATCCCACCATCCAGAGGGTGGGGTGGGGGGGGGGAGGGGGGGGGGACAGGGGTCCGGACATCAAAAATCAAAAGCTACGGTCAGTATTCAATGTTGGGCCATCATCTGCCCGCCAGCGAAACGGGCCGTTGATGACCCCCTCATCACACTAAAAAAAAACATTGTCAAAGTTCGACCCCCTTTGACAAAACTTTCTGGATCCACGCATGCATACCTTTTTCACAGAGAAACAATCAAATCAAATTAACTAACGGTGATGAAACAAAGACCTGTGCTCATGGCCTAGAGCCTTTGCATTTGGTATGTAGCAGGAACTAGTCGCACATTTTTAAAGAAAAAGTAGGCGTGTATATATAATAAATATAGGACTAGACGACTCTGACCCGCCCTCGAAAGGGGCTAGTCCGTTCTCCTCCATGGGGGACATAACAGTTGACCCGAAAGGGGTCACCAAACTGTTGGACGGACTAAATGTTCATAAAGCCTCTGGCCCGGATGGACTGAATGCCAGAGTACTTAAAGAGTGTAGCAATGAGATCTCTCCAATACTGGCACTCATCTACAATGAGTCTTTACCTCGGGGCGAGGTACCAGATGAGTGGCGACAAGCAAATGTTTCTCCGGTCTTTAAAAAGGGTGAAAAATATGATGCTGCTAACTACAGACCGGTGTCGCTCACATGCATCTGCTGCAAAACCCTAGAGCATATTTTAGTCAGCAACATCAACAAACACTTAGCCTTAGATAGCATACTTGCTGACTGTCAGCATGGTTCCCGAAGTCAGAGGTCTTGCGAAACCCAGTTGGTCCAGTTTGTGCACGAAATCATCAGCAATCTGGATGGGGCTGTGAATCGTGGGCACAAACAGACAGATCTAATCATAATGGATTTTGCTAAGGCCTTTGACAAGGTTCCACACAGGAGACTATTACACAAATTGGAATATTATGGGATTAGAGGATCCACCCACAAGTGGATCAACTCATGGCTCTCTGGGCGCACTCAACAAGTTGTTTTAGATGGCCAAGCCTCAGATCCAGTCCCAGTGCTATCCGGCGTGCCCCAGGGATCGGTCTTAGGTCCGGTCCTATTCCTCCTCTTCATAAATGATCTACCGGATAACATCAGGTCTTCTGTTCGCCTGTTCGCAGACGATTGTGTCCTGTATAGGAATATACATTCACTTCCGGATTGTTTGACCTTGCAAGAAGACCTCACCAGCTTAGGACAGTGGGAAGCCGATTGGCAAATGAAATTTAACGTAGCCAAATGTCACTCAATGAGAGTGACTTGGCATCAGCATCACAAACAAATTCTTTTCGACTACTCACTACACAATCAAACTTTGGAAAATGTTCAGTCGGCAAAATACCTTGGTATCACCATTACAGATAACATGGATTGGGGTCAGCATGTCTCTGAAATCTCTTCCAAAGCAACTAAGACACTTGGTTTCCTTCGCAGGAATTTGGCTTTTGCACCTAGGAGTACAAAGGAAGTTGCATACAAAACTTTGGTACGGCCTAAACTAGAGTATGCAGCACTCATTTGGAGCCCTCACTCGAAACTTCAGATTAATCAGATTGAGAAAGTTCAGAGGACAGCAGCCCGCTGGACCTTCAGGAGATGGGGAAACACCAGTAGCGTCGGCGAAATGCTTGATGAGCTTAAATGGCCATCTCTTGAGGCCAGTAGGGACCAGTCCTCCTTGCTTCTCTTTCACAAGATTCATTGTGGAGCAGTGTCTATTGAAAAAGACAAGTATATGACCCCTGCTCATAGTTTGAAAACTACCAGGTCATCACATAGTGCTCAATACCGCAGACACCAGACATACAGTGATGCCCTGAAGAATTCTTTTTTCCCCCGAACTATTCCACATTGGAATAGTCTGCCTCCTTCTGTGGCAAATGCCCAGTCCACAGAGAAGTTTAGGGCACTCATTATTTAAACAAAAATTCAGCCAAAAGTTTTTGTGTTTTTTTGTGTTGTTGTTTTTTTTGTGTGCGTTTTTTGTTTTTTTATTTTATCAAAATTTCCAAATTCGCACTCCCTGGTGTAATGCTCATGTATGAGCGAACCAGTAAAGAAAGAAAGAAAGAAAGACTACTTTTTCTATTCTAAGCGTTTGTGACTATCTCCTTTCGTAGCATCACCTTCAATACAATACAAAATTGATTTATATAGTCGGAAACACAAACGGTATAACATTAGCTATAAACAGCTATTTACCGACTTAGCACCAAAGATTACAAAATTCTCATAAGGCCCAAGCCATTTCCAGCCTAGTGCTCAATACCAAAAAGTAAGTGAGTATGAACACTAAATGCCCAAATCACACATTGCAGATCAACCCACGGCACCATGAGGAAGAGCCACATAATACTAACCGCCACAAGACACTAGGAAGACTATTTAAGTTAAGCAATCAGCTCTCTTCCTCATCAAGATGATTGTTAAACCAGAAATGACACTATAAGTACTGCATAACAAAACATGACCCGAACACAGGACCCCACAACCTTTGACTCCAGTCCAAGATAATAGCAATGTACACACCATTAGAAATCATTGTGTCAAATATGAACACGTTCAGTCAAAAAATAAAAGAGGAGTCAGCAATGGCCAACCCTGTAGGCCTGGAGGGACCAGTCCTCTCTGCTTTTCAGCCACAAGATTCAATGTGGGATTTTATCTATTGATAAAGACAAGTACTTGACCCCGTCTCAGAGAACAAGACTACTAGGTCATCACACAACTCACAGCATGCCTAAGACTTTAGTGATACCCTGAAGTATTCTTTTCCCCAAGGACTATTCCCCACTGGACTAGTCTGGCTCAAACTGTGGTCGCAGCTGAGACCACAAAGGAGTTCAGGGCACTCATTTAAATGATTGTCAGTAGGTTCTTTTATTTTTAATTTCAATTGTTTTACACTCACCTGAGATAATGATCCTTTATGGTTGCCTGAGTAAAAGAAGATAGATAAGAAGATAGATAGTTTGAGTTTCAAGCCATAAACAGGGTTTAAGTACATGCAACATTTACCTTTCACTCAAGGTCATATTGGTGAATTGAAACCTTTTTGTAATCTACACACTATAAGTTTGTTTGTTTGGTTTGATGCTTAACGTCAGTCAACAGCTATGGTCACGTCAGGATGGTCAATTCACCTCATTGTGCTAAATATGAACACCCTTGATCAAACAATGAAAGAAAATTTCATATTTCGAGCAATAAGACTGATTAAAAGAATATTTGACCCTGACCTTTTACCCCCAAGGTTATATATGTATTCCGAAACGTTTGTTGTAATCTACACAGGTTAGGCAATTACTGTACTGAATATGAACACCCTCGGTCAAAAAATGAAAAAGGAGCTACTCTGAGCTAGCGTTAGAAGCTGACAGACTTTAAGTATATGTGACCTTGACCTTTGACTCTCAGGCCATATTGGCGATCTAAATTACCAATTGCTATCTACGCACCATAGGCAATCATTGAATCAAATATGAACATCCTAGGTCAAAAAATAATGGAGGACTTTGTATTAAGAGCTGTAAGACAGATTTTGACAGTTTTCAAGTATTTGTGACCTTGACCTTTGACTCCAAGGATATATCGGTGCTTTATATAACCTTTTGTTATCTACGAGGATGGGATCAAAAGTAATGCCACAGGCTAATTTTCACTGCAACTGTTGGCGGGAAGATAAAACCCACGCCTTGTATGTTTTCTCCATTCTCTCACCTTTCAATCGATGTATCAACTGCACATGTAGACACAATATCCCTCGTGAAATTTACTTTTGCACAAACCCTACTCATAGGCGGTTACGCAAAATGGTTGGGAGAAGCATTGAAATTGAGATCGAAATCAGGGCTGACATTAAGACTCGCGCATTACTTAGCAGAGGTTCAACGGACATTTATGCTGACAAATGTACTGTTTATGTTAGTAATTCAATGTCATTTTCCACAGTTTGCAGACAGGTTAGGGATTTCAGTGCAGGCGTAGGGTCTGTTACAAGTGCTCCAAAATATTGTAGATCTAAATCTGCAAGTAGTCCAAAGATTGTTATAAAAAATTATATAGTAAAATCAGACGCAAATATATACTTCTCAGCATATTGCGGACATGGTTGGCATTTCAAAAGCATTTGCACAGCGCCTTTGGCGAAATATTTTGAAAACGAAGAAGGAAAGCACTTGGTGGGCCCCACATTTGCTCAATGAGGAGCAAAAATACACGCATGTTAGGACGGCGCGCAAACTGTTAAAACGATTTCCAAGATATGATCAGAAATTATTTATGAATGTAGTAACATATGATGAGTCTTGGATGCACTATTTCGAACCGCATCGAAAAATAAGTAATCTGGTATGGCTTACCAAAGTGCAAGGCCTTGTATTGCCAAAAGGATTACCAGTGTAAAAAAGGTTATGTATGCCATATTTTTCACTCCTAACGGACTAGCAATACAAGTCTCTATACCCACAGACAAGTCAATAAATACAAGGTTTTACAGGAACAAAGTTCTTAGAAAATTTGTCAAATTCTACCAGAAATTAGATAGGCATCTGTGGTATTTATTTGTAACATGACAATGCCTCAAGTCACAAGGCCGGAAGTGTGGCGTCGCTTTTGGAAAGAACAAGGGGTTGATGTTCTAGAACATTCACCCTATTCCCCTGATCTAGTCCCCTGTGACTTTTTTTCTCTTCCCTCGTCTCAAGAAAAAGCTTGCTGGCAGAAATATACCTCCCGCCAAAAGTTAGGTGTCTCCATATCAAACCTCCTTAGAGGTATACCCCAAAAAGACTATGAGAAAGTAAAAATAGTAAGTGAGTATGATCAGGAAATACCACAATAACAAACCGCAGACAACCCCAAGGCACCGCGAGGAAGAGCCGTTTAACCATCACGAGACACCAGGAAGACAAATAATTAAGCAAAGCAACTAGCTCTCTTCCCCATCAAGATGATTGCAATACTACAATGGACATAAAGTAACGTACAACAAAACATAGAACAATTACAGACTCCCAAAATGGGAGTAACAATAAACAAAAAGTCAACAACAACAGAACCACCACCTTAGAACGGACAGCAGCCTAAGCCACCGGGGGGCTTAAATGCATTTTACTGGTACCAAATCTTCGCCCTAGATTCTG
Source organism: Loripinus fragilis (assembly GCA_964019695.1). Lineage (NCBI taxonomy): Eukaryota > Metazoa > Mollusca > Bivalvia > Lucinida > Lucinidae > Loripinus > Loripinus fragilis. The sequence goes on from OZ026514.1 coordinate 74,991,463, forward strand.
CTGTTGTTGAAGTACAAGAAATGTTCAGCTCGCATGGAGGTCGTATTTGGTCACCTGAATAGCTCATTGTTATCTACATACCATAGGCGATCATTGTGACAAATATGAACACACTCAGTTAAAACTGAAAGAGCAGTTTGCGTTAATAGCTGAAAGACAAATGTTAGTACATGTGACCTTGACTTTTGGCTTGCCTATTGTCATTGCACCACATAGGCAATCATAATACCGCATGGTGACAGTCCAATGGATGCTCAAGTCTATTTTTATATTTATTTCTTATTTCTGCCCAAACTATGTATTGTGGTTTGTCATTAGAACCACCTCATTGAGGAAGTTCTAATGAGCATCCAATGGTTCTGTTGTTGTTGATCTATAGTTTAATGTACTTCCGATTGTTTGTTTGTTTGTTTGTGGGGTTCTATGTTTGCCTTTGTTTTGTTATGCATTACTTTGCGTTCTTTCTAATTGTGCATTCATCTTGAAGAGAGAGAGAGAGAGAGAGAGAGAGAGAGAGAGAGAGAGAGAGAGAGAGAGAAAGAGCTGTTTGCTTTGCTTTTATGATCTGACGGATGTCTTGTTACTGTAAATGTTCTGTGGCTTTTCCTCACCGTGCAGTGGGTTGGTCTGCAATGTGTGATTGTGGTATTTCCTGATCATACTCACTTACTTTTTGTTTGATACTTGTTACTTGTCTCTGCCCAAATCATGGATTGTGAGTACTCATAAGAATTAACTGACAGAGGTAGTTCAAATGAGTAAATACTGTCTTTGTTTGAAATGTGTTTCTTATTTCTGTTTTTTCTTATTACTTTGGTTCTGTAATTTGCCCCTTGTTTTGTAATGCATAACTTAATGTCCTTTATAGTTTTGCAATCATCTTGACGAGGAAGAGACAGTTGATTGCTTTACTTTAATTGTCTTCTTGATGTCTTGTAACTGTTAGTGTAATGCGGCTCTTCCTCGCGGTGCCATGTGTTAGTCTGTAGTGTGTGATTGCAGTATTTCATGATCATACTCACTCACTTACTGGAGTGTAATTTCTTTATTATTGAAATATTTTCTTATAATCTATCCCTGCATCTAGAGATGGTAAATCTTTCTCAAATATCAATATCCTATGAAAGTATTTAAATGAAAACGCCCAAATTTCAGAGCTATAGATAAAGGGACTTTTACATGTTTAACTGTTTAAGAGACCATTCAAATTCAAGGGAACATTGCATAATTTAGTTTAGTTTAGAGATTTAGTTCCTGATGTCTAGTGACTGTTAGTGTTGTGGCTCTTCCTCAGGGTACCGTGGGCTGATGCAATGTGTAATTGTGGTATTTCCTGACCATACTCACTTACTTTTTTCACCAAATGTTGTGAAGATATTGCTAGAGCCTTAGGAGAATTTTTTAATCTTTTAATCAAGCGAGAGCATGTTAAATCTTAAAAAAAGGGCCCTAGACCCTTGATCGCTCACCTGAGTCCTGGCACATGAGTAGATGATGTATTGGCCTGTGGCTAAGAAGATATGATATGATTTAAAGATATTTCTATTGAAATTATGTTGATTTTAGACCAGTGTCTCAGGAGATTTCATTTGAAGATATTTCTTATCTAGAGGAATGCCAATCCTTTTTTTTTGGCAGAGCAAAACTATTTGTGCAATTTTGGTAGAGGGCATTAATAGGAACATTTTTGTGAAATTATTTTGAATTTGGACCAGTGGTTCAGGAGGAGATGTCGCTTAAATTTATTTCTTATCTGGAGCTCTGGTGACCCTTTTGTTCAGCGGAGTGGAACCATTTGTGCAGATTTGGTTAAGGGGATTATCAGGAAAAATTCTGTGAAATCATTTTGAATTTGGACCAGTGGTTCAGAAGGAAATGTCATTAGAAGACATTTCTTATCTAGAGCTCTGGCAGCCCCTTTGTTCGGTAAAGCGGTACCATTTGTGCAATTTTGGTAGAAGGCATCATGAGGAACAATTCTATGAGATTATTTTGAATTTGGACCAGTGGTTCAGGAGGAAAATGTCGTTTAAAGATGTGTCTTATCTGGAGCTCTGACTGCCCTTTTGTTCAGCAGAGTAGAACCATTTGTGCAATTTTAGTAGAGGGTATTATGAGGAACAATTATGTGAAATCATTTTGAATTTGGACCAGTGATTAAGGAGATGTCTTTAAAGACGTTTATTATTTGGAGGTCTGGCAGCTCTTTTTTCAGCGGAGCAAAACCATTTTTACAGTTTGGGTAGAGGGTATCAAGAGGAACAATTCTGTGAAAGTATTTTGAATTAGGAACAGTGGTTCAGGAGAAGATGTCAGTTAAAAGATTTATCATCTGGAGTTCTGGCGGCCCTTGTGTTTGGTGGAGTGGAACCATTTATGCAATTTTGGGACAGGGCATTATGGGGAACCTTCATGTGAAGTTATTTGAAATTTTAACCAGTGGTTCAGGAGGAGATATCATTTAAAGAAAACTTTAATGGACGGACGGAGTGCAGACCAAGACAGATCACAATAGCTCACCTTGAGCCTCTGGCTCAGGTGAACTTTAAACAAGTGAGTAAGGCCAGTAAATGCCACAGTCACAGTCCCAAGGCCAACCCACGATACTGTGATAGAGTTACACAGTTCACTGACAGCCACACGGCATCAATATTTTTAATCAAACAATTTTATTTAATTTCAAAATTTAGATCTCCCACATAAACCAAGTTTATTCTAAAACATTTGAAGAAAGGTGTCCAGGAATTTCAAAGGAAGTTTGTGTTACTGCCTGCAGATAAATAAAGTCAGTGAGTATGATCAGGAAATACCACAATCACAAACTGCAGACTAACCCACGGCACCGTGAGGAAGAGCTATAGGACATTTACAGTAACAATTAAGACATCCAAAAGACAATAAAAGGAAAACAACCAGCTCTCTCTTCCTCTTCAACTAAAAAGGACATAAAGTAATGTATACCAAAACAAAGACCAACACAGAACCCCCACAAACAACGAGAGGTACATAAACAACGCTGTTATTGTATGAAATATGTCCTACGTCAGCATCCTAAAGCAAGAACTTAACAGTTCTTAAACCTATGAGCATGTTTGCTTGATGAGAGACATGTCATTGGTGGGTATCAGTGTCACATGGCTGCTAAGGCTAGTGTGCTTGTTGATGAGGATCATGACAAGCTTCTTACTTTATATTGGTTACCTAAACTTCTTAAAAGACCATGTACATCACGTTTATTGCTAATTCAAGTTCGTGTTCTACTAGTGAGTCGCCTATATTTTAACTTCTTGTCTCACTGCCATTAAAGCTGTTTTATGAATTATACAATATATAAACTGAAATGACACCAATTGTAGGCAGAGACCACCTCTAAATACCTAGGTGTTGATCTATCAAATAACCTGGATTGGAAACATTATATTGACCGGATTGCGAAAAAGTCCAACAGCATGCCGGGATTCCTGGGGCACACCCACAGAATCTACATCCAAGTAACAAAAAACAATGGCATATGATACGATGGTGCACTCTAAGTAAGAAAGGCGGCAAAGATCAAGAATCGATACAACCAAGTACCACACCTGACCCAGGATACCAAAAAAAGTAAGTGAGTATGATCAGGAAATACCACAATCACAGACCGCAGACAACCCTGTGACACCGCGAGGAAGAGCCTCTCAACCATCACGAGACACCAGGAAGACAAATTAAGCAAAGCAACCAGCTCTCTCTTCCCCATCAAGATGATTGCAATACTTAAACCGACACAAAGCAACATACAACAAAACATAGAACAATTACAGACTCCCACAATGGGAGTAACAATAAACAAAAAGTTAACAACAACAGAACCATAGCCTTAGAACGGACAGCAGCCTAAGCCACCTGGGGGGGGGGGGCTTAAATGCATTTTACTGGTACCAAATCTTCGCACTAGATTCTGCTGTTGTTGAAGTACAAGAAAAAACCTTCAATATTGCTCAACTGTGTGGAATCCATATACACAAACTGGAAATGGTTCAAAGACGTGCAGCACGATTAGAAACCAATATATTTCATAACACCAGTGTTAGACCTCCTACAATGAGAAACGCATGAGGCCAAAAGGCGCAAGCTACAGCTGACCATGTCCTACAAGATAATCAACAACACTTTAGTCATCAACAAGGACTTGTACCTTATACTGGCAACGGCAAAGACAAGAGCAGGCTGCTCAAAGAAGTACAGACAAATCTACACCTCCTGCGACTGCTTCAAATACAGTTTTTCCCCAAGATTTATCCCCCTCTGCTCTGGAACAAACTCCCAGCATCTACTGCTGAGGCCTCTGACTTGGTAATCTTCAAGCAGGGACTCTCCAACCGCTCATTCTAAACATTTGGTAGTACCCCAGTTGCTAAGTAGCTATGAGGAAGGATGGAGCTGTGCGGGTGGGCCTGGTGGCCTTAGTCCGCCAGGGGGGTACTCTGATATGTTCATACATACGTAGGCTCATGTTCAAAATTTTGAAATTTCAATATTTTTTGGGATTTTCTGAAAAATGAATATTTTTGGGGGTATGAAGATTTTGTGGATATTTTTTGGGGTCATCACTAAATTGTACTAAGTTTAGGGTTCATTTCTATGCATTTTAGGGTCTTTTCTTAAGGTTAAGGTACAGAATGGGGGATATTCTCTTTGGTTGCTAAAATTTCAAATATTTTTTGGGGGTGCTGGAAATTCCTGATATTTTTGGGGTGAACGGTAGATGCTGGGACCGAGCCTACGTATGGCGAAAAATGAGAGTACCCACTGGGCTTAGTCCTCAGGGTAGCTAGATTGGTCTATTCAATGTGGTGAAAATGCAACTGGGAAAACTTTATTCCGTCTTCCTTTTCTATCATATTTTATTATTCTTATTTAATGTGTCATAATTTAAATGTATTTAATGTATTCTGTACTCTTTCAATATACTGCACATAACTTTTTTCCTGCATGTATTCAATATTTCTTTTTCTTTTTCTTGGTCACCTGACACATAATGGTCAAGGCTGACAGAGTGTCTTAAAACATAGACATAGATGCATAGACAAGTAAAGCAACAAGCTCACTTCCTCGTGCAGCGAGGTGATTACAAAACTAGAAAGGACACTAGGTACTGCTTAACAAAACTAGGACCAAACACAAAATCCCACATAAACAATCAGTTTACCACCTCCCTCTCTGTTGTTGATTCATTGTTTATTGTAAATTGCAAAGTTATTGTTTTGACTTGGGGACGTTATAACATTCTATTTCATTACGGGTTTGAAAGACTTTCGGTTTTACTTTAATAAACCGGAACCAGAACTTTCAAATTTTGCGCGAAATATTTATTATGAAACGTCAAAAAACAAGCGAGAAAACAAGCAAAATACACCAAAATGAGTCAGGCAGATCAAGATTATATCCTTGCACTTCAATTACAAGACCAACTTTTAGAAGAAAATGAACTCAAACATCATGATTCGACGAAGGAACCGACCAATTCGATGTCGTTGGTCGACCCATATTGGGAGACGACTGATCCAAACCCTGATATAAGGGCACTCTTTTTACAGTTTAATGATCGATTCTTCTGGGGCAGATTAGCTGGAATTGAAGTACGATGGAGTCCAAGAATGACCTTGTAGGTACAATTAAACATTCAAATTAAAGATATGATGACTCGTAATTTGTCCAGCTACGTGGTAGCTCAGTGGTTTATAGGCACTTGCCTCTTCAACTTCAACTTCAATGAGGATACTTGTCCAAATCCGCTAAGCAGACATCATCGATTGTGCATGTGCGGTGTCAGACGGTCCAAATAAGATGAACTCGTGAAGATTAAAAACCAACGTGTATGTACACTTAACAATGTCCTGCCGGCTTACATAGTTGTTGGTGGTTGAACAGCTAACTTGAAGCTGTCCAAACTCCAGGGTTGGCATGATATTACCCGCCCGGGTTTACCCGGGTTGGGCAATATGGTCATATTACCCACTTTGGGCAATATGCGGGTTATATGAATTTTTGGTCTTAAAAATTCTCGGCTTTCAATCTGATGAAGATATAAAAGTGTAGAAATGATTCTATATAGCCATATTTTAATCAGTTTAAATGGTAATAGTAATTAAGATTGTCATTAAAATATGAGTTTCAACATTGACATTTAGATATATTTTACATGTTTTTACAAGTTACAGACAAGTCAGTTTTCAACTATGTCTGCCTATTGTCATCTACTCTATTATCATGATTATGCCAGTCTACCAACCTTTCCCCTGAAATATTTGGCTTCAATTAAGATTTATTTAGGTATTAAGATATCAATAATATAAACAAATTTACTCTGGGTCTTATTGCTTGATTATATTAGCCGTAAATGAAAATTTTAAAGCTAACTTTGATTGGTGATGAGCTGTTTTATGCTTAAGCCTAAATAAACTTTATGTATGTATATATAATTCTTTTCCAGAGTGTGAATAAGTTCCCATTTCCCAATACAACTGCATTAAAATATATTCACACTTTTGGTACAAGGACCAGCATGACTACTTTGACCATAATTTCAAAAGCCAAGGATAATTGCTCAATTACTGCCCCAAAGGTGTGAATTACAGTCAAAACAATTTTGGGATATTGCAACAGTTTTTTGTATTAAATCATCCTTAAATTTTACACAAAGTAATACCATCAAAAGATGCAGACAAAAATGTATACAGCTTTAATCCTGATCAGACTGTTTCTCTTTAGACCAGCACTGTTAGCACAGAAAAACTGCAAGGTAGTAGCTGTTAGTAGGAGTCATGGTAAACTTTCAGATTTATAAAACCCACAGAAAACCCATAAAACCCCAAAAACCCGCCCTCATAAAACCCGTAAAACCCGCCGGGTTGGGCTTTATGATAAAACCCAGGTTTTATGCCAACCCTGCCAAACTCTCCAGGTTTATTGTAGATTCTGGTAACTGATTCCACAATATAACAGTTCGTGGGAAAAATGAATGTTGGTACACATTCACATGACAGTGGTATGTAATAAATCTAACACATTCCATATACCTTGGCGATCTAGGTGGATGGTACGTAATAGGTACAGCAACCAAGTAATGAACAACTTTATACATTAAGACAAGGTCAGATGATCGACGTCGAGCTTCAAGGGTTGGCCAATTTAACTGCTGGATCATAGAGGTAACACTTGTAGGATTTTGGTAGTTAAATGGTTTGTTTGATACAAAACGAGCAGCATTTCTCTGTACTTGTTCAATTTGCCTCTTCTGAGTGACTTGTTGAGGGTTCCAGGTTGTTGAACTGTATTCAAGCTTTGGACGCACTAAAGACTGATATGCTCTCTCCTTAACCACTTAGGACAATGTCTTAAATTTCTTATAACAATTCCAAGTACACGAGATGCCTTAGAGGTGATACTGTCTTTATGTAGGTTATATTTCATGTTATCCGATAGCTCCACTCCCAAATATGGATGGTGTTTTACAACTTGCAGTGATTGGTTTTTCATTTTGTAATCAAATTTAGAGATATTTCTTAAGGTTCCAAAGTTCATAATTGCACATTTATCAACATTAAATTCCATTTGCCAGGTTTTACTCCATTCTACTAACTTTTGGAGGTCTTCTTGTAATATACGGTGATCATCAGGGGAATTAATTTGGCGATACACTACCAAATCATCCGCGAATAGCCTAATGGTTGAACTAATGTTATCAGCAATGTCGTTGATGTATATTAAAAACAATGTCGGCCCTAGGACAGTGCCCTGGGGAACTCCAGAAGTTACTTCAGCGGGTTCAGAAGTCTCACCATCAACCACCACCTGTTGTTGCCTCTGGTGCTGGAGGTCCCAGGTTTGATCTCTGCTCCTGGCGAGGAAAGTTTCGCTGTCATAACACGCTTTCTCTAGTGTCATTTGCAGGGATGGCACTAGATAAATGCATTGTCCTTTGGATAGGGACGTTAACTGGATGTCCCCTGTGCAGGGAAAGTCACCCCCTGTGCAGGTTAAAGAACCCTACAGTAATTTAGATATGGTTACTTGTAGGCTTTCATCCTGCAGCCCGGAGTGTACAAAGTACACCTGCCAATAATACTCCAAAGAGGGTCTGGCAGTATATAGAGAAAGAAAGTCTGTAGATAATGGTCCGTAAATTCACTGAATCAGGCCTGAAATTGGTCATTTAGCTCATTTTTAAAACTTTTTTATTAGGTTTGTAAAGTATGTATAGGATCAAATAAATGATGTCTGGAATATCTGGTTGGGCATTTTAGGTCACCATTGGTACAAGAAGCGTCAGTCTTGTATCGCGTCTAGTGTATTAATGAACCTGACCCAATCAGGGCCAAAAATTGTCAAATAGCTTATTTTTTATCATCATGTAGCGACCATTGGTACAAGAAGTGTCCGTCTTGTTATGCGTCTAGTGTAACTGAACCTGACCAAATCGGACCCAAAAATTGTCGAAGAGCTTATTTTTTATCATCATTTTTGTATTGTTATGTTTTTAATTATGTATAGAATCATATAAATAAAATCTGGACTGTAAGGTTTGACATGTTAGATCACAGGGACCCTTGAAACAATAAGCATACATCACGTTTGACGTCTACTACCTGACCGAATCGGGCCCAAAAATGGTCAAATAACTATGACATTATCTTATGTTTGTAAAGTATGTATAGGATCATATTAATGATGTCTGAAGCAAAGAAATTACAAATAGGCCAATTTCGGGCCGGATCCGGTCAGATACGATCTGATTGGGTGAGTTTACGGACCCTGTAGATAATATGGATCTATTTTTTCCCTAAGGAAGTGTCTTGGAGTCTGGCACCGGACCCTTAGACTCAAAGTCTCGGGGACTTCTAGACACAAAGTCTAACGGTCCGGAAGCAGACCCGGAGCCTGGCCTACAGGGGATGGCTCAGGGTCCGGTAGTATGTACAACAATCACAGTAGTGGTTGTTACCTGAAATAAAAAAAAATGGCATGAAAATACCTCAAGGTGAAATAGTACATGCTATCAGACGAGATCTTCTCTGAAAATGGCAAGGGAACTTACTCTCGCAAACATTATGACGATATGCTTTGATCGAATGTACTGACAACCATCGGCGTCCCTAGAAGAGCAGTCTGATCTGGTTTCATACTGTTTACTGCAGAGACTTTATAAATTGATCTGCAAGTATATTGGTTGCTAGACTCAATCACGTAAATGCATCTGCTACCTCAATGGCTAATTTTAGCAAAAGGACAAACATTGTGGACTCCTGGATTTTCCAGCCTTTCTGAAGTCAGGGCCAGGAGCCTGTTGAATTCAATTTAGTAAAAAATCTTACAAGCATCATAATTGGGAAAACTTTGTGCGGTCTAAATTTCTGTCTTAAAAATTGGATATCCATTTCTAACTAATTTAAAACCATGACAAATTATTAGTGTAAAGCTGTTACATGCTGCATTCAACTGACAAAGGTTTACACTGCACAAAAATGAAAAAAGAAATCGTGAATTGTATAGAAAAATACAGAGTTCTACAAACTAATTGAACTCCCCTCGTTTTTAAGTCTGTGTATAAATACGAAAAAGAGAATGTTAAATACAAACTCTGCAAATAATAATAAATTCATAATATCGTGCAAAACACTTTGCTGTTTTTTCTCTTCTTTTCTTTTTGTAGAGGTCCAAATTAGCAAAACATCACATCAGCTATGTTAATTGCCACTTAGTGAATCAAGCTAGTTAATTACAAGATTTTAATTTGTACAGGGATTTGGGAGGGGGTATCCTGCTTAATAAACACAGATTAAACAAGAAGACTGTTGTCCATGTACATACAAATGTATACACAAAAAATCTTTGGAGTGGAGAGCCTGGCCGGTGTGCCGGCCCTGTTAGCTCAGTGGCTCAGTTGGAGGGGCATAAAACTGGGGATCGAATAGTTTCTAGTTCGAGTCTCACCTCCCACGCAGTTACTGTGTTGTGTCCTTGAGCAAGACACTTTATCCGCTGTTTAGTACTGGTTCAACTCAGGAAGACCCATCCCAGCATGACTAAAAAATTGATGACTGGGAAATAAAGAATCAAACAGACAAAAATCACAGTATAACTCTATTCAAATTATTGTTTTAGAGGACTTTAGTTAAGAGTGTGTAATGAAAATTTAATTTTCTTATTTCTCAACCAAAACATATGTTGTGGGTACTCAAAAGAATCGTCTCAATGAGACGGTTCTTTTGGGCACCCAAAACATATAATAAAACTGATGGGTAAGAAAATATTTACATTTTTACGCTGAAAAAACTTGTTTATTCTAAACCTGTGGTTTTAGATGTGCTGGCCTTTGTTGCTATGAGGGTAGAGGCGGCCTATGCTCTGTCAGATTGAGTGTTCCCTTGTTGAAGTTGCGCCCTAGAAAAGATCTTGTGGAAACATTACTGGTAAGTGTTTGAAAATTAGACTTGGATAGTCCCGGCCCATTATCTGCCCCGTTCCCTGGATCATATAAACTTTTCCAATTTTGAATTTTATACAAAGGGAGACCTTCTTTTGAAGAAATTTAAAAGAAAGCGAAAAGTCCCAGCTACTATAGTGCTTATTTCATATTGACTGAAAGTTTATAAGCCGAAAATCGGCCTCATCACCATCTTGGAATGTAGATTCAATATTATAAATTTACCATGCAAAATTCTGCCCGTTCCGAGCGGATCCAAATTATATTGGTTAAGTTTGCAGAATGATAGAATGATGTCATGAATAATTCTGCTTAAAGTTCAGTGCATTATATGCACAGCCAATGAGATAAGTGGCATTTCTGATTCCTTATACACACGTTTAGATTTTTGAGCGTTTTAAATTTTTGAGCGTAGAATTGTAAATATTTTCTTACCAATTAATTTAAGCATATGTATTAGGTGCTCAAAAGAACCGTTTCATTGAGACGGTTTTTTTGAGTACCTACAACATATGTTTTGGTTGAGAAATAAGAAAATTATTTTTTTGGTAAATTGCCTGCTTACAGTCTGAACAGCATGGATTGTATAGAATAGGCATGATTGTAAATTAAGCTACAAGACCGATTATCGCTTAATGCAGTTCAAAAGTACATGCAAAGGGAGCATTCTGCAATACTTTCGACCTTCATTAAGCTACCAATTGTAATTAAGATCTTTGTTTTGTCTATTTTTGAGTGGCCATTTTACACAGGATTTCCTGTAATTTTTATTGCATTATGGTAAGTTAAATCCAGATGGGTATCTTCAAAGAACAATGTGAATAAATTCTTATGCGAGAAGGCCTATGTTGATGTTATTTTGCATCTTTGTTAAGTTTAGTATGTGTACATTCCACACAGGTAAATTAAATGTAACAGATACATGTATATGTAACAGTAATAAAATAATTGTACACTTAGGTAAATTAAATGAAATGCCAGTAAGTGGTTACATGTATGTATATGTTAAGTAAATGTTTAGATCAGTTTGACCTGAGAGGGATAAAAAATTAGAGGAGTCCATGTGGAAATCTGGACGAAAAACAGTTATTTTTCCGTTCAATTTTGATAGCATGAACAGTAGATATTTTGTTTAGCAATTACTATAACAATCTGATTAATCTTTACATTCTTTATGTAATAAATAGCCTCGTCTAACCTTTGATCTAACAGGACTTTCATTACTTTTGGAGCCCAGTGGCTCAGTCATCGAGTGTTCAACTGGATATTGAGGGGTTGCAGGTTCGATCCTCACCAGAGGCACTGCATCCTGTCCTTGAGCAAGACACATTATCTTCTGGCGAGTACTGGTTTAAACCAGGATGACCTGTCCGGACATAACTGAAAAATTGTTGACTAAGATGTAAAACAAACAAGCAAACATACTGGACTATTCAGGTAAATTTATCTAATTTGCTGTTTTATATACTTTCAGCATGAAATGATCCATGCCTACCTGTTTGTAACAGAAAACAACAAGGTAATTATGCACTTTGTCTTTGGTAAACTTTTAGGAATACCATCAGAGTGTCGAATAGTTTGGGTCCAGATCAGACTCAACAAAATGTCAGACCTGATCTGGACTCAAACTGTTTGCAAAGGTTTGAAAGATTATCACCAGACTACAAATACGTTCCACTAGCCTGGAAAGATTTAAAACAGCAGAAAATGTACAAAAATATAGATATGAGAATACATTACAAAGAATAAGTTTTAAGAATGGCTTAGAATGCTTTAACAGCATTTAACCTAATGCTTTTGGGACTGGTGTTTTATGCTTAATACCAAGTTGGATTTATTATGTACTATAATTGACTGGCAGGATTTCAGTTGTTTGCATGTACGTACTAGCAATATATCTCAGCTAAGCATGATGAGTGGGCTCTTTGGGGACATTAATTCACTCTGCTCTGCACGGATATTAACATCACAGTAGGCTGCAACAAGCCCTGTCTATAGCAGGAAACAGATTTTGCAAAATCACATGAGTTATTACCATAAGGCAGGACGTGAAAAGCAGAATCTACTTGCTTAATGTGGGTACTGTACTTGCTTTATACAGAGTGATACATTCCTCTTTCAAAAATAAGAAAATCAGTTGATCCATCTATAGTTTGCACACATTTAGGGGTCCTTGGCCTCAAACTGAAAAAGGGAGTATTGGTAAATTCTTTGATAATTATGACTTTTGCTTTTTTGCAGACCAGATTGTGTGATTTAAAATGACTGAAAATTGTTGACTGGGACATAAAGAATCAAATAGACAAAAACCACAGTATAACTCAATTCAAATCATTGTTTTACAGGAATTCAGTTAAGAGTGTGTAACGAAAACTTAATTTTCTTATTTCTCAGCCAAAACATATGTTGTGGGTACTCAAAAGAACTGTCTCAATGAGATGGTTCTTTTGAGTACCCAAAACTCATGTTTAAACAGATGGATCAGACAATAATCAGAATTTTATGTAAAAAAACCCCTCTTATCGTGACCCATACACTTTGAAGTAAAATGTTGTTCTATTTTCAGGATCATGATGGACACGGCCCAGAATTCCACAAACATATGTATAGAATCAACAAAGAAACTGGAACTAATATATCTGTAGGTCTCATCGCTTTATTATCCCACCACTATTTTTTTATCCTGAAAATATTTGATTTTTACATCTGCTGCATATATTCAAGTGTACTTCAGACAAGAATTTTTCATGGAAGCAAACAATATGAAGCAAACAATATGACCCCTAATCAGACTCTTCCTAAGGGAGCAGTCTGATCTGGGTTCATATTGTTTGCAATAGACTAACCAAGAACATAAGCAGATGAGAGATCAGACAACTAAAGTTGTGACTGGGTGGCTAAGGGTCAAATAGCCCTAGTAAGGTACCTGACTTAGCCAAAAAATGATATTATTTTTCTGTATTTTTCCATGAAATCATTTGGGCCAGCCCATGAGATAATATAGGGGTCATACATGTTTATCATGCATCAACATTTGCAGGGTCCCAAGGAAGTTGTTTGAACACCAGGCCACTTGGTCATTTTCCTATAATTCCTTTGTAAAATTCCTGGGAGCCACAACATGACCATGGCCGTATTTTATCATATGACGTCACGTCTGGGAGTGAAATAATGCCATGGAATAAAATTGATAAACCCTTAGTGGTTAACAGATATACAGCAAATTTTACGACGTCCATAACAACATTGCGTACATAATTACAAAATTATAACGTTTTTACGCCAGAAATGAGATTTCAAAGTATTCTTTATGTCATGATGAATAGAATCTAACATTCGTGCTCTTGTATTATTGAATTTATTAAACTTGTTGCGAAAAAGAGATAAAATGCTCGGCAAGCCTTGCATTTTATCTCTTTTCCCCAACTCCTTTAATAAAATCAATAAAACATGAGCACTCATGTAAGATCCTCTATATATCCAAATCAGTGTTAAAACCAGGTGTGTTATAAAGGAACTGCACTCTACTTATTGAAAGTGTCTTGCCATATCATGTAATTCAATGAACTCTCTTTCAAATATAGCATCTAGTATCTGTGAAAGGGGAATAAATTCACCACCCCATTATTGTTCTGTTCTTATTGCCCATTTTGTATTTAAGGGGTCACAGATAGAAATTTCAAATTACATGTTTGATGCATTTCTGTTCCGAAGATTGTTTTATCTTTGCAAACAGTGCAGACCCTGATGAAATGCCTCATTTTGCAGCATTTCATCTAGGTCTTCACTGTTTGCCAAAGTACATGTACCTGTTTGTGGGTATCCAAAATGAAAAAGAGTTTAAAAAAAATTAAGTCACAAAAAAATGAGGCTGGAGGCTTGATTCTGGCTTAAGGTTATTCTATGTATTTTATGTTGGTTGTACCAGTTTTTGTGGTAATAATGTTTCAAAGTCAATCTAGTTATGTCAAAGTATCAATTTTTGAATAAAAGTCTAAGCTACATTTGATATTTATTACTCAACAATAATGTGCTGACAGGATAAATCCAGCTTAATTCCGGGCTGGGTCATTTTCAAAACAGGCACCAGTTTTCGCGTTAACCTTCACAAATCCAGGTTTCCATAAATAGTTGCGGAATTTCTTGTCAATAAAATGCCACCAATTGATAGTTTTAACCTATTTCAATAGGTTGTCAGTCAAATTTTGCCAAAACAGCTTTTCAATTTATTTATGTTACGATCAGTTTTCACTGCCTGTTGTCATCGTTAGCTTCCTGATATTTGTAAAATTGAGGCCGTCATGTTCAAACATAATGATATCATGTGGCTGGACAACTATCGGTCCATCAGAACATTTAATGATACTGTAACTGATGGAATTCCATTGCTCAGTTTCTAAGAGTAGAACAATTGTGGCTTTTTTTTCTGCCATACTATGTTTTCTGGAGCTACCACGAAAACTGGTACATTTACCATACTATTGATTCAGAAACAGATTCATGAAATAGTTAACTTTAAATAAACAACCAACAAAGTCTTTGATTAGCGTAGTGCATAATGGCAGGCTGATCTATGATCTCACTTTTCTAGTATTCAAGGATCAGATTGAATTCTTTTTAACTACTTGCTTAAATACCAAGGAGCTGTTTTTCTCACTTGCTAAAGGTGTAATAATGAAGTAATATTTTTTCTAAGTATAGCTAATAAAAAAATGAACTAGTTCAGTCAGCAGTCAGGTCTGTATTGCATAGATTACTGACAAAAATATTTATCATTTACATGATTTAAATCATCTTTCTTAACCCATATTTTGTTTTCCTTGCAAACAGTGTGGATCCAGATCCGCAGAAGCTGGCTGATCAGGGCCTACTTTGTTGCCATGATTTGGTTAATATACGTACGAGTGACTTATTTTCACTTGCTAAAAAAGCAAGTAATGACAATTTTTACTATCTTTTTGGAGAAAACTACTAGTATTTAGCAAGTGCTAAATTTGATCCCTGGACTAATGACTTGTAATCCTAACTCCTATAATTTGAAGGTGTATCACAACTTCCATGATGAGGTGGATTCCTACAGACAACACTGGTGGCGCTGTGATGGTGCCTGTCGTTCAAAGAAACCATACTATGGCTATGTAAAGAGATCCATGAACAGGGCACCATCCAAGAATGACACCT
The DNA here is from genome assembly GCA_964019695.1 of Loripinus fragilis. Taxonomy (NCBI): domain Eukaryota; kingdom Metazoa; phylum Mollusca; class Bivalvia; order Lucinida; family Lucinidae; genus Loripinus; species Loripinus fragilis. The sequence goes on from OZ026514.1 coordinate 75,007,112, forward strand.
GGTGGGCTGAGCATCAAAGGACCTGCGGGGGAACCTACACCAAAATAAAGGAACCAGAGAACTATGGAAAGAAGAAAGGGAAGGAGAAAAACGAGGAAAAAGACTCAAAAGAGAATAAAAAAGGTAATAGGTAGTATTATTACCCAACCGCCTATATAAGGAGTAGTTGTCTATTTTTTGCTATGTCATGAGTCACTGAACTATTCCACCGGTCAATAAATATGACTAAAGACTGGCACTATACCATGGGCCTGGTTTCCCGCTTCCCTGTTAAAACACACAGGCGCTTATTATCATGCCCGACTACGATGCGCATACAGTTCTTTTATGAAAGGAGACTTTATGCAACAATGGTGAAAATGAGCATGGTTTGGCAACTTTAAACTCCAATAACTCCGTTGTTTATGGTCAGAAACATAAAGAGTGGGTACTCGTTTTCTTAGTTAGAACGAGCGGAACATTTTGAGACCAAAATCAAGCAGATTTGGTGAAATTTTTCGTTTTGCAACAAAACCGCATCGTCTACAGCAACTCCATTCAAGGAACGCTGCTAAGTATTTCATCAAATGGGTTGGGTAATAAAACAGTTATTTCATGCCTGTTTGTAGTATAGTCAGACTATTACCCCTTGGTACCGTGGACGACTTGATGCACTATTGCACTCGGCCTTCGGCCTCGTGCAATAGTGCATCAGGTTGTCCATGGCACTTCGGGGTAATAGTTTTGACTATACTACAAACAGGCATGAAATAACTGTATACTATACCCATGGGTGAAAGTTTTCAGGATTATTACTGAATTCAGGATTTTGAGGCTGACTTCCATAGAAAGTCAGCCTCAAAATGCTGAATTAGAAGAATAATAACAAGTTTTCTTATTTATACACAGGCTGTCCGAAGACATAGTGTAGGCCGCTGTGTAATCCCGTGGGAATTTTAGGGTAAAAGTGTCAAACATATATTTTCTTGTAGAGAAATGTATTCTGTTTAAGAAAAAAGATGTTTCCAATTTTTCCTTGCTGATTTAACGTCATGGTGACGTCACAAAAAAATGTACACATTTTTGGCTTATTTAGGGCTTGAAAATTGAGTACTATGAATTCCAGCTGGCATAAACATATACTGTTTGATCAGTTGTGGTAATATTACTGGGGACATATTGTTTTTGGAGCATAGACTCTGACTCAGAATTTTAAAAAGGTCACATTGACTTCAAAATGATGTCAGTAAAAGAAAAAAATGAGGTCAGTATCAAAATGAAAAGTCTGTTACAGTGAAAGCTCAAATGACATTAGACCACAATATGCTAATATACCTTCCTCTCCAAGTGTTCGGATATTGTACCATATGACTTTCTGAAACTACATTAAAAAAGATGCAAAATGACACATGTTAGCTCTCTGACCTGTAACTGCCATGTTAGCTACATTACCCTATTGTAATTTCAAATCCAATAGTGCAAATACCAAGTTATGCCTAATTCTTATTTAATGGCATACTGATTGCCTTAAAAGCATTTATCTAACAGCAGCAAACAACATGTATGCGCTTAAACAATATACTCATATGATATTACTGTTGTATATGTTACTTACTTCAAATGAATGACTACTTAATGCAGTACTATCAATAGACAATGGGTTGTGAAAGGACCTCCAAGGAGGGGTTTTGTACACTTTATTTTTCTAAACCCAGAATATTTAAGCCACAGAATAATGTATGTTAACTCTATAATGGTTAAAGCGTTACCTTGTAATAGCAAATTTTACTTCGTTACCCTGAAATAATAGGAGATCCTATCAAATTGTTGCTTATTCTGAAATGTCAATTTAATCTTTTAATTGTATTCAAATGACTAGCAATATGATTTTATTAATTAATAAGCTGTTATTACTGTTATGTACTTTACTTTCCTTTAAATACATTATGTTAAAGCAAAAACAGCAGTTCATGAGTTTACACTGCTAGTGGTTTATTTACTGCCATTTAACTGCTACTAATTGCAATTAACTGAAAATAACAATAAAGCATTGATGCTTATGGGAAGAAATTTGGGCTTCAATCAGATCAAATGTAATTTCTAGGGCTGCTGCGAGTATCCAAATACTCGGATATTCGTGGATCTTAATATAAAATCGAGTATGAATATTCGTCACTGCCGAAATCGTTGGATTGCGATCTTTTTTTTTTTTTTTAACAATTGAAACAAGATATTTTCAACTGAAACAAGCAGAAGTTTTTCACAAAATTGTCAAGTGAAATATTCCTAAGACTACGGTTCTAATTAATAATGTCTCTCATTTAAAAACCTTTCTTTCTCGCAGGTTAGTGACATGTATTTGCACTCTCCATTATCGGTAATTAAGATCCTTATTTACTAGAGTAAAGTATTCCAAATTCCGCTGATAAATATAGTCCAATCTATTTTGGTACATCTACTATAATAAACAGGGCCAAAAGTATCATCAGCTGTCAATTGTCAAATATATTTCAAAGGGCTCTTGATGCTTTGAAGTTTTCATTTGCCGACAATGATTACGTGACCCAGGACATGTTGTCTGTGAGCAAAACTCGAGACAAAGGAAAAGGGCCTTATATGGAAATCAGCACACTTCTGTCAGAATATCTGGTTATCCAAGTTCAGGAAAGTATAAAATCTCATAATTTCTGTTGCATGCCATGACAGACATGAGTGGAAATGCAGTTAATCTTCTTTGATAACTAACTGTATACATGTGGTACTTCTGGTTTATTAGAAAGGGCTGATTTACTTAGTAAATAGACCTAAAAAGCTGTCCATTTCATAACAGAAGCCTTATTTTTTATTAACCAGTGACTCGTAGTTTGATCTGTGAATCGTAACTCATGAATCGTGGATCAGATCGGATCGCCACTTGCCTGACGATCCACAGCCCTAGTAATTTCAATGCAAGTCGGGGTATTTTATCAAATTTAGAAACAACATTTATTTAGAAGCTGCTTATTTTATGATCCACTAATGTTTCTTTAATGTTTAAAATATCTTATATCTCAGAGACACTCGTGTATTTGCTTTTTATACATGGAATGATATTTAAAAACAGACTACTCTATATTTTAGATAACACAATACTATTAAGCATGAAGTAGCTTTGAATTGGTAAGATTTATCACACATTGTATAAGCCTATTGATTACAACAAATATATTGATACCATTCAAAGACAAAACTTCTTAAACAAGCCTATCGGTATCATAAACTTCGCAAAACCTTTTCTAAATTTTGCAGACGATACTATGATTTGATATCTAAATTCCAAGTTGTACTTAAATCTTTCTTGCGCCAAGGACTTTCTGAACTTGAATTCTATGGTGACTTGGTGTATAAATTGAAGAAGATTGTTGGATCTAATAATTTTTCAGTGCAGTTCATTAAAATAATTTCCCATTATAAAAAGATTGGCTATAACATTAATGTATTGCAACAGACTGCATGCTTGGTGGTCAACCCAATCACGGTTGGCAACTTTGCTTTCCTCTTTAATTGGACGCCGGTGGGTCGGACTTCAGACTCTATGACGGTTCCGACTAAAAGACTTATCTATTGATAAGATGGTAGGGGCCTGATGCTTTGGCTGTTTAGCGGGCCCCCAGAGTTTACCTGTTGGATTTCTTTTGCTCTGGTATTCAGTTTTTTTACTGTTGAGTCCTTATCTTTGCTTTATCTCCTTGCTATATCTTGTTTTTTATGTTCTATGAGATGATGCATTGATAAGTTAGGGGTCTTTCATGCAACCAAATATCTATGTGTCTTGATCCACATCTGAATTAAGGGTGAGGCTGGCGCGCCGTAAAACCAGTTTGCGCCCTCCAGTAAAATATTTCACTTACCGTTCCAAGGCGGTACTTCTTTTGTGGATCTTTTATGTTTTTCTGTCTTGTGTTTGCTATGCCTTTGTACGCGTCTGTTTATTTGTGCCTTGTGGTCACCTGCTGGGAAAGGGCTGACCTCTTGGCTCTTGTTTGTGGTGTCTAACTGAGTTTGTCACTTTCCAATTGGTATCCTGGGTCAGGTGTGGTACTTGATTGTATCGATTCCTGATCTTTGCACCCTTACTTACTTTTTTTACTCAGAATTCGTTAAAATTGTAAGTTATTTCAGACGTAGGTCAAAATCGAGGCCTTTATCCTTGTCTTTTGAAAAAATAAACTGAAGTGTTTTGGAAACTTAACGACTTTTATCCCACATATAACACAGGCATGGTTATAATTGCTTTATATCGGAAGGGTGTCTAGTTTGGTGAAGTAGAAATACCATTTATGTTCGAAAAATGCATAACAAGAGAATCTTATGGAGAGTATTGCACTTATCACCTATTCTGTCTGGTTCTAAAATTTTGTAAAGCATTGAAACAGAACAGTATTTGTTCTAATGGTTCTCATACATTTGAAAAAATAGGTGTATCACTCAGAAAAGCTCCCTGGTATTTTTAGTATGGCTAATTTCATACCGAGTTTTCCCGACACGTTCCGATTAGCTCCGAGCCCTTCCGAATAGAAAATAACTAGCCAATCAAAAAAACTTCCCAACAACGTGACGTATATTTGAATAAGCATTGCAGATACCTGATGTGACAAGTGAAAATGTGCTAATTTATGTAGTTTTCGGTCATATTAGGATTTTCTATCGCTAGATTGACTTGATAGCTCGATGCCACATTACCAATGATGTTTTTGACGATATTTTGAGTCATTCTTTAAATGGTGAAATGTTTACATAAACACCACTCAGTCAGTGACACCGGTGCTATGACGTACTCAATACTGACGTCAGAGGGGTAAACAACCACGGGTGCTGTTTGAAAAACATAAAATTGGTTTTCGAGGTAACAATAAACATACAAAGCGGCGCTAAGTGGGCCCTTCCAACTAATCCTCACTTCGTATGCTATATATACAAGCCTGCTTGCTCACAAAACAGAATTTCTTTTGGTGTTTTGGTGCTGGCCTCGAGCACATGGCTACTCGGTCTCGTGGTAATGGAACAAATTTCGGTTGGCTGAGAAAGTCATGTGATATAAGTGATATAAGTGCATGTGACTTGAGTCCCGATGGAAATCCGGAAAAGTACGGAAGGCCTATGAAATCAGCTATAACATATGTATTGTAGTCTAGGACGAAGGTTTGGTACCCCCCCCCCCCCCCCCCCCCCCCCACCAGTGACTTAGGTAGCTGTTTGTTCTAAGGCGATGATTATGTTGTTGTTGATTCATTGTTTATGGTTGCTCTCATTGTTTGTGGGGGTTTGTGTTTTGTGTTTGATTACATTTGGTTATTCAGTACTTTATGTCCTTCTAGTGTTGCAATCGCCTTGATTGGGGTAGCTAGGTATGCAGTGTGGTATTTCCTGATCATACTTACTGGCTGCTTAAAAATGATATAAAACACCATATGGCATATACTGTTAGGAATTTAGCAATGTTTATACAGTCTTGAAAGTTGTAATATGTGTTACATATTGCCACACAAAAACAAAATTGTAGTTTACACCAGAAAACGATATTGAGCACATCCTTTCATTCTTGAATTTCAATATAATACTCATATATGGTGTTTAAAGGTTTTCATATAGCATTGCATGCTAAATTTTAGAATGAAACTTTTCTTACCTTATTTAACGTGTTATTCAGGGTTATCATATTAAATATATTATAACTCTTAAAGTTTTTGAGATAAAAACAAGCTGTTGCAGTTATAAAATGGCTGCTTTTCTTTTGGGACATATATCTAAAACATGAATGCTACACGAGAGCTTTTAAAATGAAACTATTTAACAACATTTCAATAGTTTTATGGTGGGGGTAGTTTAAATGTAATATTAATGACACTACAATGTGCCCTAATAACTTTTTTAAACATAAATATCTGCAGGGAATGCAATGTTCTTTTATATAACATTAACGTTTGGCTAATTTGAATGCTCAGGTACTACCTTAACAACCTTATTTACATTATTTTTGTTTTATAAATGAGGGGTACCGTAGTTAACATGCTGTAACAGCCAACCGCCCCAACCTCCAGAAAGCTAACATGTTTCAAAAAGCTTAGCCAGAAACATTTATGCTAACATTTGATTTTAATTGAAAGGCTCACACAATTTTCTAGAATTACAGTTCTGTACGCAATATGTTTTTTTCTTGCATACTGACATCAAATCGACGTCAATTTGGCGTAAAATTGAAGTCCACGTTGAATCTGATTTTCATTTCGGCCCTCCTATAGACGTTTTGAACCACTTGAACACTATAACCACACTTAAATGCCATTATTTTAGGTGTATACAACACTAGCAGATATAAGCTGTTTGGTTCTAGTGAAAAGACGGTACGTCATTTTGTGAGGTCACTGTGACATTAATACTGCAAGAAAAAATTGGAAACATCGTTTTCCTTAAACTGCATATATTTTTCTAGTTGAAAATCGACATGAATCACTTTTACCCAAAATTTACCAAGGGAGCCCAAAATTTGACACAGCGGCCTACACTAACAATTGGCCATTTAAACTTGAAATTGTGAATATTTAGTGGGCATACTGCAAGTTTTAAGATTTGAGTTTCAAAAGTTCAGGATTTTGGAAATTTTGAACTTTCACCCATATATGGTAATATAATATCTTATAAGCACACTGTAGATGTAACTATTTCAAACTTTAACACCTTCTTTGAAAACAGTGCCGAAGTTCATATAGTGTACACAACCCTTCAAATATTCAATGTGCAGTTATAGGAGCATGTCGGGAGCGCAGTGGCTCAGTGGTAGAGTGCTTGACTCGAGACCAAAGGGCCTCACCGGCATCACTGCGTTGTGGTCCTTGAGCTAGACACATTAATCCTAGCTTAGTACTGGTTCAACCCAGGAAGACTCGTCCCTATATAACTGAAAGATTGTTGATGGGACGTAAAGAATCAAATCAAACAAACAAACAAAACAGGAGCATGTCATCGCTAAGGAGTCAAAACTTCATAACTCTGATTTTTTGACAAAATGACTTTTTGGCAATGCTGGAATATCAACCATATGGCACACATTCTGTCAACTACTTGTACTGCCAATTATAACCCCCTTAAAATGCATGTGATGAAAAGTCGTAATTCAGTTGGCTGATGGGAACTCTTCCCAAAATGTCTGATCTTGTCAAATTATCGTATCTCGAATAATTTTTTTTGAGCTACGAACATTTGGTTACTCGTTTCCATAACAGTTCTACCAGATAGGATGACTAGCTCTACAAAAATGCTCAAAGCATAAGTTGAGTGAAAATTGAACCAGAATTGACTATAGTCCGTACAGAAATTCAGTGAACATCGTTTTTCTTTTTTAAAATGTCTTTAATGATAAAATTTTGGACCAGAATTTTGCACATACATATAATAAAACACCGCCTAATATACAATTGCATCTTTGAATATTTATGATAGGAAAATAAGTCTGGAATCTCTTGTGAAATAAAATAACTTAGTCATTTTCGATTTAGGAAAATCCTTATTTTCCCTCAGTGTATTTTATGTGGGTAACACGTGGTTTATACAGTTCAATGAATACCATGTTTACTTTCGTATATGATAAAGAAAACGGCCACCAGTGGGATACATGTAACTCTTGGTATGTCATTATATTCACTGAAAATGCTTTGAAGAGACTGCACAAGTTACAATTCTGTCTGAATTCTCATATTGCACGATAATCAAATTTCGCATCTTGTTTTCTTATATGTGCCATGGTTAAATGACACATATAACAATTCGACCGCGACTGAGAAAACCAGTCTGGTGATTTGAGACAATAAACTAAAGGCCCAGACCAGCCTGGGCATCCACGCAGTCTCATCAGCTACTTTGTTGTCTGCTTTTTGAGAAGAATCATACCTAGACTTGCCTCGTGCGAAATAATTTCAATTTTCTATCTAGCCTGTTTAGCCGAAGGGACTGGTTTGTCGGAAACCCAGAAGACAGGTTTTCTCGCGTCGTGGCCTGTGTTGCTTGCTCGACAGCTCTAGAACAAATATTTCAAGTGCAACAGATAATAATATTAAAAACAAATATAATGAGGAGGCTGTTCATCAGATATATTAACGGGAATCACATTATTTGATTGCGCTCTACATCGTCTAATACACAAGCAGGCATGAGAAAGTTCAGGATTGATCAGGATTTCCTGATTAAGCACTGGCATATGATTTACATAATGCCAAATGTTTTTGCTGAAATTTATTTTTATGCCCCCAAAGGAACTTTGGGAGGCATATAGTAATCGCACTGTCCGTCCGTCCGTCAGTCCGTCCGTCCGTCCGTCCGTCCGTCCGTCCCGCTTTCGTGTCCGGTCCATATCTCCTATATTCTTTGAGGTAGGAATTCCAAATTTGGTGTGTGGATGCATCTTGGGATGACGGAGTGTCGCGTACCATTTTCGGGTCACTGTGACCTTGACCTTGACCTCTGACCTAGTTTTTAGAATAATCGTGTCCGGAGCATATCTCTTATATTATTTGAGGTAGGAATCTCAAATTCGGTGTGTGGATGCATCTTGGGATGACGAAGTGTCTCGTACCATAATTGGGTCACTGTGACCTTGAACTTGACCTCCAACCTAGTTTCTAGAAACTACATTGAGTCTGGTGCATATCTCCTATATTCTTTGAGGTAGGAATTCCAAATTTGGTGTGTGGATACATCTTGGGATGGCGGAGTGTCGCATACCATTTTCGGGTCACTGTGACCTTGACCTTTACCTCTGACCTAGTTTTTAGAATAATTGTGTCCGGAGCATATCTCTTATATTATTTGAGGTAGGAATTTCAAATTTGGTGTGTGGATGCATCTTGGGATGACAAAGTGTCGTGTACCATAATTGGGTCACTATGACCTTGAACTTGACCTCTGACCTAGTTTTTAGAAGAATCGTGTCCATAGCATATCGCTGATATTATTTGAGGTAGGAATCTCAAATTTGGTGTGTGGATGCATCTTGGACTGACGAAGTGTCGCATACCATAATTGGGTCACTGTGATCTTGAACTTGACCTCTGACCTAGTTTCTAGAAACTGCATTGAGTCTGGTGCATATCTCCTATATTCTTTGAGATAGGAATACCAACTTTGGTGTGTAAATACATCTTGGGATGACGGGGTGTCACATGCCATTTTTAGGTCAATGTGACCTTGACCTCTGACCTAGTTTTAAGAATTATTGTGTCCCGAGCATATCTCTTATATTCTTTGAGTGAGGAATTCCAAATTTGGTGTGTGGATGCATCTTAGGATAGCGGAGTGTCGTGTACCATTTTTGGGTCACTGTGACCTTGACCTCTGACCTAGTTTTTAGAATAATCATGTCCATAGCATATATCTTATATTATTTGAGGTAGGAATCTCAAATTTGGTGTGTGGATGCATCTTGGGATGAGGAAGTGTCACTTACCATAATTAAGTCACTGTGACCTTGAACTTGACCTCTGACCTAGTTTCTAGAAACTGGTGCATATCTCCTATATTCTTTGAAATAGGAATTCCAAATCTGGTATGTAAATGCATCTTGGGATGCCTGAGTGTCACAAACTATTTTTTGGTCACTGTGACCTTGACCTCTGACCTAGTTTTCAAGAATTATTGTGTCCAGAGCATATCTGCTATATTATTTGATGTAGGAATCCCAAATTTGGGGTGGTGATTCCTCTTGGGATGGCGGAGTGCATGCATACCATTTTGAGTCACTTTGACATTGACTTCTGGCCTCATTTCTAGGTTTTTAGTGCTATATTACAGCTATCTTTCCTCAAATGTGTCTTATGCTAGACCAATTCCTTTGGGGGCATTCGTCACGTGTTTGTGACATTTCTTGTTGAATGAAGTTAAGCTCAATTTTAGATATAAATTAAGCATAAACTGACTAGTTTCTATTGATATTTTGTGATTTTAAACCTTTAATAAGTGATTTAAAAATTGCTTTTCTCCATTTTGGAGTCAACCAACATATTTTCCTGATTGAGAATGGCTGACTGTTCTCATCCCTGACAAGTCATTCGTAACTTCATGTACGGCCCACAGAGCCGGGGAATGGCGGGGGCTTTGATTTTCTGGCTACATGCCTCTGGTATGACCTTGTACTAACAGCGCATTTGCCCGACTTGTGCGTGGCTACAAATGACTGATGCATTATTTATAGCCTCTGATGCACTTCGCATGAACATTTAGTTCTCAGCCACCCCAAAAACATATTGACCCCAAACACAAATATGACATCCGCTGATATATTGTTCAACCTATTTCCAAGCACATTCCCACCCCATTAGGGAGCACAGTGGCTCTGTGGTAGAGTGCTTCACTCGAGACGGAGGGTCCGCAGGTTCGAGCCTAACCGGCGTCACTGCGTTGTGGTCCTTGAGCTAGACACATTTATCCTAGCTTAGTACTGGTTCAACCCAGGAAGACCTGTCCCTGTTTAACTGAAAGATTGTTGATGGGACGTAAAGAATCAAATCAAACATTCCCACCCCATCACTAGTTTCTCTTTCCGACCTCAGCATTATTTTTATTGGATGAGTCTTTTTTCACTTGAATATCACACCTGACGGGTGAGCCCTGTGATTATCTTATCTTATCACTTATAGTTGCCCAGAATGCATGTTTTGCATTGTCTGGTGTCAACAAATCAGTATTTGGAATAAGCAAATAGAAAGTTCAATTTATTTAATAAAACAAGTTTGATGCTTTTAAAAATCTGATGATCAGAGAAGGAGCAGGGAACACAGAAAATCAAGATTTTAAATTGAGGAACAGGGGAACACAGAGAGTCATTTCATAGGAACAAGCGGAAGGGTACCCACTGGGAAGGCCTCAATATTTTCTCGTTTGCCAAAATTCTGTGCGCCCAAACTGTGGCCATAATTTGCATTTGATTTTGATATGATAAGAATCCCTTCTCCTTACACGTTACTTCGTCTTATAAAACAGTATAATTATTCATCGATAGTAAACTAAAGGCAGTGATCCGTACAAAGGTGCATTTAGGGTAAATTAAAAAATGCAGATGCTCAAATGAGGACAAATTCCATCATATCACAGCCCATTTGACAATACATTTTGTAACGAAAAAAATATCATCAATTAGGCGGTTTTTAGATGTATTAAATTCTGATGGTCATTGTGCGATCAGTCCGCACATAACGAAATAAACGCAAAAAAGCGTTGTTCACTGAATTCCTGTACGCACAGTAACTCTTAAAATTGTATGAATTCTTTATCGTAAGTTCAAAATTGACACAGCAGTGAATTTGGATGTTACTAAATATAATTCTGTATGACTTTTGTCAATATTGGCCACTAAAAAATGATAGTTTTTAGTCTCTCCTTAAAAATGTTCAAATAAAATATACAAGGTTTTGACTCGCGATGATGCATGGTTGTTAGGTCAATTACTGTAGCTTGAAATACTTTTAATATATTGTCCTTTGTCCTGCTAACCTAGATTTATCTTTTATTGAAAATGCTGTAGACCCAGACAATAGCGTAGCCAGAACGCTGAAAAAGTTGCGCACATCAAAGGGAAACTACTGGATCTAACATAGATTCTTTTTTCAAAATGGGAACTTCTCTTAAAGGAAAGAATTTGCACCCACAGGGAGCAAATTCTTTCCTTTAAGAGCAGTTCCTTATATGGTATACCACATTGGGTGGCCTCCCTTGAATGTTGCTATTTTTATAACGCACATGCGTAAGTGCGTAATGGGAGCTTCGCCAATGCCAGATCAGCTGGCTTCTGATGAAGCCATCTGATCAAGATCCACACTGTGTGCCACTCTGCTTGTAAATACATGCTTATAACTGGAATACTGAATATTAACAGGATAAAAATGGGGGAGGAGTGTAGAACATAAAAATATTCAGCATGACAAGGGTTAACACTTGAAGTGCCTCTGAGAATTGGCAGCAGCCAAGATTTTCAAAAAATTAAGTCGATGCCTTGAGCAACATCTCAGGAAGTGCTTGCCCAAATTTATAATATCTTTAAAATGAACCTGATATTGCGCTCTACCAAAGTTGCTCAAAGAATTCACTTGTCTGTTGCAGCCAGCACTAAAAATAGAAAAAAAGCAATATTTCAGGCCTTTATGTCCTTCTTGTTATGTCCCCACTACCAAAGGTGGGCGGGAAAATATTGCATTTACAGGCCTTTAGCTAAGAGTGCGTAACAGAAATGTAATTTTCTTATTTCTGGACCAAAATATATGTTGTGGGTATTCAAAAGAACTCTAATGAGACGGTTCTTTGGAACACACAAAACATTATGCTAAAATTATGGGAACGATTTTTTTTTCAATTTTACGCAGATTTTTTTTGTTTATCTAAGCCTTTGATTTAATTTGGATCCCATCAATGTCCGCGTAGCGTCTTGTTTGCACTCTACAGTCTGAGTCAATGGTTGTATTTTGACCAAACTTGGATATGCACATTGTTAGGAGAAGGAAAAGGGGGTGTTTAGATTTTTGTGATCGTAATCTATCTTTCAAGGTGACTTAAGCACATTGAATATCTACTTTTGACCTCTCCCTATCTTTTGAGTCAAATAATGGATTCTAGCAAAATTCTATAGCATTGCATCATCGAGACCCAATTAAGATTTGCATAAATTTATGAGATTTTCACCTAATTTTCAAGCTCACCATCCTGTCAAGATTGTAAAAATCTGCAAAAATCTGGGCTTTAAATTGTGAATATTTTCTTATCCATCAGTGAAAACATTTGTTTTTGGTGCTCAAAGAACTGTCATTGAGGCAATTATTTTCAGTACTCACACCATATGTTTTGGTTTAGAAATAAGAAATTAAATTTTAATTATGCCCTCTTATCTAGGGAGCTGAAATAATTTTCAATGTATTTCATTTCAGAGAGCAAACCTGGCATTAAGAGTATGGATATCAGAGTATTTGCCGGCAATGGTGTTACCTTAGGAGGACAAAAGCCTAACAAACAAGGAACTAGTCAAACCGCCACTATCACATCACCTTTAGCCATTTCAGCATCAACTACCTCTACCTCAAAAGACACTAGTACTACAGTTGACAGAAAAAACATTGACAATACTAGCTCGCTTGGTAATAAGTCTCGGTCCAAGACAAAAAGCCCATATAAAAATAAAGCAGGTGATAGGTCAGTTGTGAAAGTAGACAGCAATAAAGAGTATAAAGGTGTTAAAGGTAACATCAGTAATAGTAATAGACTGCCAGCATTGCCAAAACTTTCAGGTGATACAAAAGCAGTGACTCTTGATAATGGTAAAGTAAAATCTAATGATATCAATGATGACACCCTTGCACTCAGAGTGGCCAAAACTCCACAGAGTTTTGGCCACTCTGAGAGCATTGGTGTTAAGAAAAGCAGCTTTTCTGTGTCTGACTTCAGTGATTCAGATGACGATTTATTGTGTTCTATACCTGAGAAAGATATATCCAGAAGAGGTGCAGATTCTAATAAAGATGGTTACGGCAGAAAATCAGATGCAGGGAGCAGGGCAAATGTAACTGAAAGTGATACAGACAAGGCAATTGTAAAATCTGAACATAGTGGTGGTGATAATGGTGTCAGGGCAATGTTAAGGAAAGTGTGGGGTGAGAAAAGTTTCGGAAGTAATGCAAAGCATAAAGCTTTACAGAAAATACCGCTGAATGATTTAGCTAAGCAGAAAACCAGTCTATCTTCAGACTTGAAAGATAAATTAGAAATAGGCAAGATAAAGGATAAACATAAACATAAGCTTAATAGACAGGAAAGTGTTTCAAATACTAGCAAAGTAAAATCTAAGAATACAGGTTTAATAAGTGAACACAAATCTGGTGTGGTACTGAATGATAGAAAAAGACCAAGTTTATTAAATGATCATGGTGATGATTTACCAGCAAATAAAAGGTTGAAATGTGATCCGTCTACAGAGAGTATGAATACATCATGTGATAAGAAAGAAATAAGTGATAAGCATTTACAGCACAGTTCAGGAGCTCAAAAAACAAATCCAGAATTAATAAAAAACCTGAATAGCTTAAATCATAAAGTTAAGGAATTGTCAGTAGGTAATTCAAGTAGTAGTAAAAGTGATCAGTCATCCAAACTATTCAGAGAAATAAAAAAGTTTCACAGTTCTTCACCTGAGAAAGCCAGTACTTCAAAAAGTGAAAATAGCATCAAATCTCCTATTGAAAAATTGTTTGACAGGGTACGAGAGAAACATAGCACTCCAGATACGAGTGATTCACAATACACAGGTAATGCATCATTTACACACATTGTTGATTCAGTATCATCTTTAGATGATTCTGAATCAACAATGTGTGTAAATGATGACATCTCTGAAGGGGAGAAAACTCGGGATCTTTCTGCTTGCCCGGTATGCAGCAAAAAAGTACCTACAGCTTCCATCAATGAACATTTAGACTTGTGTCTTACTTTAAGTGTAATATGATTACTGGATTTCCCCGAAATATTCCGGCGCTTTTCAATTGCGCACTTCAGTATATCTTTTGCGCACTTTGATTCCTTCATTTGCGCATGATTCTGCATATCATTTGCGCACCTTTTTCACACCTCATTAAAAATCAATAAGGGGTAATCAAGGTAGTTGAAAGTTGTAACAGCTAGATACAACTCATAAACTTTGAAAATGGTTGGATGAGATGCTTAGACTGTTCGTTAAAGTGAGGGTGAAACGATTCTGTGCCGTTATTAGTCAGTCTCTTCTCTTCTGAGGGAATACCAGCCCAAATGTCTAGAGTAAACGTTGAGTCAAATGTCACATAGCTCTCCAGTAGATAGTGAGCGCAGTCTGGCATAATATCCATAATGAGCACCAAGCCCGATAGTTTGGATCCTCTGGCACCATGCTTGGCCCATAAGTGGAATCTGCAGCACTTGATGATAGCTGACAGAATAGCTTCTCGAAGCACTGTATGCATAGCTACTTTGAAGTCTATGTGAACGGTGGTAGGTTCAATGGTTAAATTACGTCTTACATACAGTCCATTGCATTATCCATGTATATTGTACATTTGAAGAAATAACTTTGAACAACATTTAAAAGTTTCATTGCACAGGCATTGTAGATTAAGAAAGAAAAGAAAAAATCACTACATACGCATTTCACCTGTACAGTTACCTGTACAAGTCATTGTTTAACAGTCACTAACCACTTATTGTTCCTGATTGGGGTGTGAAAATAGTGCCCAATTGAAATTCGCAAAAAGTGCGCAAAAGATATCATCGATAATTGCAAAAAGTGTGCAAATGCAAGGTGCCCAAATATTTGGACACCTAACCTCGCCAAACTGGTCCTAAAATTCAAACAAGTTCATTTGATAACCCGAGGTATGTAAAAGGTAGTGATGGAATGGTAAAAAAGTGTTAACCCTGATCTGACTGCTAATCGAGTAGCAGATATAATCTGGGTTTACATTATTTGCTGGAGCAAATTAATATTTAGGGTAAATACAGTGGAAGGAAACAGATTTTTAATGATTTTAGAAACTGTAAAAATTCTGATAGCGTAGACTTGTATTTTTAAAAGTAACATATTCCAATGGTGTAGCCAGAATGCTGAAAAAGTTATGCACATCAAAGGGAGACTTCTGGATCAAGCAATGATTCTCTTCAATTGTGTCCCTTTTCAAAATGGGAATTTCTCTTAAAGGAAAGAATTTAATTTCTTTGATGTAATTGGCCATTTTTATCCAAACAAATATTAATAATCAAAATCTTTTAATGTCACCATATAGCCCTCAACACATTGCATAGAAGACATTTATCACAGCATGACCGAACACAATGCACCTGTAAAGACTAATTGAAAAAATGTAGGCTGACGTCAACAAAGAAATGCAGTGCCTTGGAGTGTTGCCAAACTATAATTTCCAAAACTTTTAGTGTTTTCCGTTAGTTTAGACATCTGGCTATCAGATCAAACTGTTTGTTTTTAAATCGAATGAAACATCAGAATTTAGATGCCAATTGTTGAAATACACTGTCATCATAACGTTGGAATGGAAATCGTGATCAAAACCATTTTACGGCAAATCATTGTGCAGGAACATTGGATATGATGAAGAAATTGTCCTCATGCGGTCCATGTGGACGAAAAAGTAAATTTAAAAGTGTTGCATTTTTATTGTGTTTAACTATATATGGTTCCCTTCATTTTGTTAAATTTGTCTGCTTCAAAGCATGAAATGAGCAACGATATGAGAATTCCAAAAATGTGGTCTGTGCGACCAGCAAAGCCTCAGATCAGCCTGTGCATAGGCGCACTCTGATCAGAGCCTTTGGTAGTCGCTTGAATATTCTATGATTGTTAAGCTACTGACTGAACACCATTTGGAGTTTCTAACTTTAAAAGGAGAGTGCACAGGTTCGTCTGAGTCTACACATGTCAAAATGCCACATTGTTGGAAATCACATGTCGCGGCTTAAATGTCGGGAAAGGGTTAAACTGACTTTTCCTCTAAAAAACCAAAGATAGGGTAAATCTTGTATTAGTTCGTACACTTAATTTTTTATTTTTCTCAGTGTACAAACTATTATTTTTTTTGTTGGAAAATGTCACTGTACGAACTAATAAAATGAATTTCTGAAGATAGATAAAACATATGAATTTGCTCCGAAAGAGTGGGGATTTTGGTGTCACATCTTTGATTATATGGTTTATGCGCTAATTAATTGTTAATTCAAGAAAAAAAGATAAAAAAACTTAAATGTTATAAGTAATTAAGTATATCACACCTTAGAAAGAACAGCCACGCCTACGGTATTTGAAGCCGATAGTTAGTGTTCCATCAAAGGGCTTGTTTTGGTCGAATAATGTCATTAATACATAATTAAACTCCTTAATTACCATACACAAAAAATGTTTGTTTGGGTTGTGGTTTTAAGACTCGGACATCACTGCTCGTGTCAAGCTGGTCTGATCAAGTCCTGCCGTAATTGTAAGCTAGATCTGACGACTGTCACATTCAAAGTTTGTAGTATGACAACATCTGCATCTGGTAAGATGAGTGTTCTGGATAAAAAAAGGGGGGGGGGCATTACAAATATTAAGGTAGTTCAACAACAATGCATTAGGTTTTCTTTCTTAATATATGTTTGCCCTGAAAAGGGCAGTTTAGGTTTTCTGGCTAGAAGTCATCACCACGTCTTAGCTATGTTGTTCAGCTTTTCTTTGAGGCGCCGTAGAATAGGGTCTTTTCCATTGATTTTGAAGATGTATTTGCAAGGAACTTCCAAGCCACCACAAGCAATCTTAGAGCGTTGTCGTTTTCCAGTTATCTCGCATGTTATTGTTCCGCCATGTATAATAAAGTATTTAGCAAGAAGAGAAATCTCTTTAGGAATATGTCGGACTGTAATCGTACCCTTCTTGACTGCAACGCTGTGCTTGTCTCCAAACTTTTCGCCGTCAATATCTGGTTTGGTATCTAGAGTTTTGCCAGTTACGGGAACCCAATATACTCGGTAGACGTGAAAGCCTCTGACGACACATAGGTATTTGAACTTCATTTTGGAACAGCTGCTGAATGAATAAATGGTGAAACTAGATTTGAGAGTCTTAACCGAAGACAGAGACAAGTCGCCGTCATTCTGTGTATTGTTTTACACAAACATGCCAAAGTGTCACTCATCCGATGGTGTTAAAATGCACACCAAAAAAGATTTATATGCCTTAATTGATTATCCGTATGTGGCTTCAGTCTCGGGATTGATTATGCACACAGCACCTACGGCTTGATGGTCAG